>JAIFKI010000011.1:37743751-38943751 GCA_025389145.1 Misgurnus mizolepis | reverse complement strand
TCGTTAAAAGAGCGCTGTTCCAAACATCATTTTCGGATTGAGGTGGGAAGTATCTTAAATCCAAGTTGTCCGTGTGTCCACTAAATGTGCCTAAAAACGTTAACCGCTTTTCTTAAAACACCATCTGTGAGATACAGCAACAGCCTAAATCTCGCAATATGTTGAGTTGAGGGTATAGGATTAGGATAAAAACAGCAGTTCCGGCTAGGTGGGATACAGCCAGGGGCGTCTTAAAAGTGGGGGGTACGCTACTCTCTCTCTATATATAGCACTTTATATAGATCAGTGGGTTCAGTATATCAAAATTGTCTCATATATAATTACGCATATTTTTGAGACGACGCATTGACAGGTCTATGGTGTTCCCCTACGTCCTTTGAATTTTGTAGCTCAACAAGACGTTCATGAGCAAAAGATCATTCACCCTTATAACGCTCACTTGTGAATGGCTATATGTTACTTTACTCAAATTTAAGTAACAAACAAAAAACATAGGCGTGAATGGTGGCAGGGAGTTGAAGGCTTGAAGGGATACAGCTATGGCCAAAATCTTGTTGGATGAGCGTTGGATTTTCATCCTAATCCTACTTTCAACCCTAACCCTAAACCCAACTTCTCATTGGTTTAGGACGTAGCTGTATCCTCTCTAGCCAGAACCCGAGTTGAAAAGTGTCATCACTTTATTTCAAAGTGGGGGGGGGGGTGTCTTGTATTCTGCGCCCATGGATACAGCTACGTCCTAAATCCCACGAAATATTAAGTTTAGGGTTAGCTTTGGGGTTAGGATTAGGTAGGATAAAAACAGCGCTAATCCGGCGAAATTTCACAAGATTTGGGACTGTATCCATTTTAGCCACAACCATGCTTGACGGTATTTTTCTGCTGAGTGCTTTGGTTGCTATGTTACTTTTGCTTCAGTTATTAGTCGTTGTACAATGCCCCCTCCTCCAATTTGATTGGACGGCTGAGTTAAGTGACGTTGGCGAGCTCTGCGTTTCACCCGAGGTTCACCCAAATCTCTGCTAATTAAAAAAACAAAAACAATGTAAACATGTTAAAATCTGTAAAAGCTGACAGAACAATACAGTTATTAGTTACTAAGCATATAATCAAATTAACAAAATATTTCATCAAAATATAAACAATAACAAGTTTGTGAATGACATCAGAGCTTCTGCAGGCAGAGATTCAGCGTGGAGCTGCTAAGAAGATCAGCAGGATCAACCCAAAGCTTCTGATAACACAGAAAAGGAGTTTAACCATTAAGTAACTGAATCACAAATACAAATGAAGTTCCAAAGGGGGGTCACACTAGATTAACCACATTAGCCAATTAGCCATATGTGTCATCCACACAAGATTTCAGATGGTTAATGTGATGAAAATATATTTCAGAAAGACCAAACATTCAGTGCCATAAATGAAGGTTCTTTCTTTAAAAATTAAGTTTGATCAAAAATATGATGACTAGTTGCCTATAAGTATTGTAATGGTGCTAAATGTCAAACTTCAGAGGCATGTTATCAATAACCTTGATTTAAATGTAAATGTACATCCAAGCTTAGCTGCAGGAATCTGTCAGGGCGACGGACAAAAAAAACTGTGTACCCGTCTGCTATGTCCAGTGTTGGGGGTAACGAGTTATAAAGTTATTATAGCCTACTTATCACAACATTGTCAATCGCAAATGCTAATTTATTCAAACATCTTTCTACCGAACTAGCTTCATTTGCGGAGGATGAAGAGAAAACACCCGTTTGATAAATGAGCCAGTAGTGGAGAAATAATAACTTTTAAGAAATAATCTTTTTTGAATAACGACCCCAACACTGACTATGTCCTCGTTGCTGGAGTGTGACGTGTCATGTGCAGACGCGATTGATTGCGTACAAACCAATAGGGTGTCGGAATGGTATATGTTCAGGGGTACACATAACTTTCTTGTTCTGGTTCTCAAAGGAGCACCTGGAGATGTTGCTTCACACTATTCAAGGCACAGACATCCTACATGCTGTCATCATCATTAATCTCCTGACTACTCTCTTCGCCATATCACTTTGGTTTAAACATGGTAGACGTAAACCAAGGGTCTTTAACCTTTTTGTGAGCAAGGTCTACCACAATGGATAACACAATCTGAAGGGCTACTTTTTGATATGGTCTTCTCAAAACTTTTTTGTTTTACTTGTTGACTTTATTTTATTTTACTTGATGATATGTTTTAATATTGTTTAAAATAGGTAAACCAAGCCAAGCTAATATAAAAATAAATAAATGGGGGAAAATGACACGGGATATAGGCTATGTTTATATGACAATGATGTAGTGCGGGGGTGTCCAAAGTTGGTCCTGGAGGGCCTGTGTCCTGCAGAGTTTAGCTAAAACTTCCCTCAACACACCTGCCTCAAAGTATCTAGTCTGTCTATTAAGACCTTGAATAGCCTGATCAGGTGTTTGATTAGGGTTGGAATAAAACTCTGCAGAGACACCGTGGCCCTCCCCTTGGACACCCCTGATGTAGTGAAATGAAAAATGTCATGTACACATGACAATTGTGTCAAAAAGATTCACATGCAAGGTAGCCTCGGTTTCCCTATGCTGCCTTGCGCGCAAATTTATTCACGCTGAAAATCTAGCATGGGAACTAAGGACCATTTTTCCCCTGAAATAGGGAACCAATCACAGAACGGGGAGGGGGCAGCAAGATGATGACGACGTTTTGTTAATCCAACACGGCAGTAGATGCAAAGCTACTTTTCAATGCAGCCTCAGATAGTGTTCGAAGTAGTTTTGAACGCAAGTTTATTTTAAATAAAGAGCAACTTTTGGCGTAAAACTATTTTCATATCCAAGAAGGATGTTTGGATATGGCAAGACATAATAGCCACTGAGTTTATAGGACCAACCTGCTAGGCATCATCGTCGATGAAGTCCATTTGACTTATAAATGGTTAGTGGTATTTATTAATATCATATTGTCATTATGCCTGTACTGTGGTTGTCACAGTGCCACTAAGCAAAATCAATATACAGCTACCGGTTAAGTTGAATAGTTTTCAGCTGTGTGCACACGTACCGATAAAAGTTGTTGACACTTGAATTTATGTCGCTTTACATACGTCATCTGGTATAATTGAAACGATTGGCTATTAGCGACGCATTTGATAGACATTTCTAGCGCCCAATAAACGGCTCTGGGCATTCGTAAACCACGCCTCAAATACGAGAAAATGAGCATAGGGTTCCCAGATCACGTCTCATTCTCTTAGCCAGGCTAGGTGTCAGGCTTGTGGCTGGATGGCCATGTTGCTTCCACACATGTACTTTCTTCTATAAAGCGATAAATACAAACAATCAAGATGGTTAAAGCATCGAGCAGTTTTGTTAAGGCGGATGATGAGGTAGGTTTATTAGTACTACAAGTGACCCAAAATGTTGTGAACTTTGGCGGAGCAGCGTTAATAAACTCAGGACCGTGAGCCCTAAAAACACAGTCCTGTAGGCCGACATTGTTGTTTTGGTTATACTCGCACATGCCTATAGCCTGAATTCACTAGTTCGCATGTGCATTCAGTCTTAATGATTAATGGTAAATGAACTTGGCTTGCTCTTTTTGGGAGCTCTGAACCTTCGGAGAGACCGAACATGAGGTTGGGGATCTAGCCCCAAGTTCACCACCCCACAACGATACTGCACGGATAAAGAAAGAATCGTGAAGAAGGAGATGGAGGCATGAAGAACCCTTTTAATGATGATTGACATGCCAGAATGTTTAGGCTCCTCCAAAACCAATGCTTAGAACTTCATTTAAAGGGACACTTAACTTTTTTAAAGATATGCTCATTTTCCAGCTCCCCTAGAGTTAAACTAAAGCAATAAGCCCCGCGAAGCAGTGGGTTACCAGTGCATTTTATAACAGCTAAGGGGCGTTGTTAGGCACGAAGTGAAGCAGAGTGCCTTAAACCCCCTTAGCTGTTATAAAATGCACTGTAATCCCACTGCTTCGTGGGGCTTATTGTTTTTATAAAACGGTTACTTTATATGCATAGCAGGATTTAATAAAATAAAACACAAAAAAGGTGTAATTATATTATTACAAATATTACTCTTCTGCCAAACATATTAGTTCCTCAGAATCAAGTGTGGATGAAACAGAGAGCAGTTCCCAACCAAGACAGACGCAGCAAAGACACAATGAAAATATGATTTAAGACTGTGGTGTTTATTTTATAAATCAACATTCATCTAATTTATACATTGACATTTATATCGTGCAAGTGTTGAGGTGATGATCAAATATGCCTGGAAGCATGCTGAACTCTTTCCCCGTCAGCGTTTTTTTTTTTAGTTGCCACCCAGTTTTAGTTTAATGGCTTACAGAAAAATTATATTCTTTAAATAAGCATAAAATATCAAATGAAAGAACAGACCATCCGCTTTCAACCAACAACAAAAAAACGTTTCATCCTACATTCATTGGTTCTCTTATCACCTCTCAAATTTTCAGCTAAAAGAGAGATAATCTAATAATTCAATTTTTGTGAAGAACTTATGTAAGAGATCAGATTCAGAGCCATGACGGTGTTTTAGTGTCGAGTGAATGCGTCAGTGTTTAAGTTGGGTAAGATCGCCACCCAGTGGATAGCGGAAATATGAATTTGAGGTAGAAACTCCTCAGGGAACATTTTCTATTTATTGACGAGATGACTCAACAATATTTATTGACATTTATCTGGATATCGCCATAATTGTGCAATTGTAGACAAATTTATAAAATGATTAAAGACTGTGGTGTTTATTTTCATAAATCAGTACACAGCAACAGTGGTCAGTGATACTTATGTAATGTGGTCTGAACTGTGGGTTTACCGGTGTATTTTATCACGGCTTAGAACGCATTTCAACCAATCAGAATGAAGAACCAGAACTGCCCGTTTTATAAATTAGATTTTTACTGTTTTGGAATCCATTCAGCCAATCTCCGGGTCTGGCGCCAGCACTTTTAGCATAGCTTAGCACAATCCATTGAATCGGATTAGACCATTAGCATTGCGCCAAAAAAAATCCAATGAGTTTCGATTTTTTTCCAATTTAAAACTTGACTCTTTGTAGTTACATTGTGTACTGAGACCAACGGAAAATGAAAAGTTGTGATTTTCTAGGCAGATATGGCTAGAAACTATACTCTCATTCTAGCATAAAAATCAATGACTTTGCAGCCGTAACATGGCTGAAGCAGGCGCAATAAAATTACGTAGTGCCTGAAAATAGTCCACTGCTATTGAAAGATATATATTAATGAAATCAAAAATTTAGACAATATTAATGCACCCAGTAACTGTACCCTTTCACAGGGTTTGGGTGGATGCATGTGTGTTCTGTGTTGTCACAGATAATCAATTTTTATTTTTTTTTGCAATGCTACGATCAAACTTTATTTAAACAAAATCTTTGTGGTTAAAACAATGGATTTATTTGTTGATGCTGTTTCTTATGTTCCAAAAAGCCATCATGTAGAGCCAATACGCCCTACCTCCTGAGACAGAAATAAAAATATTCACAAATAATAATTCACAAAGTTTTTTTGTTGTATATGGTCCGAGACTTAACCACAACAGACATTTAACAAAATAAACTGCCCCCCCATTTAATATTTTTTAATTTACACATATAGCCCTGAATGTTTTGGTCCTCCCATCCCAATATTCAAGGTGTGGTGTGACTATTTCCTTATGTGAAAACTAGCCCCGGTCTCCATCATATCTCCGTAAATGTCTGTGATTGTCAAACAACTCAATGTATTTTCCTCAGGCTCGTTTACGGCAGAGAGGAATACACCATTAAATCTGTTCAGCTGGCTCAAGTTCTGTGTTTTCATTCCATACTGTAGGAGTCACGCCACATTCCTGTTACAACTTCATTGCGGAGCATAAAAGTCTCCTCTCCAAAAACCGCAGGCCCATGTGTTGTAAATTAAACCTCTGTTTGTTCTCATTTACAACATTTCTCTCTCGTATCCCAACCTTCCTCTGCATGTAGCTCCAGTTCCCTCAGTTTTCTACATTTTGTGTGGTCAAAGCAGCATTTAATCACGATGAAACATTCCACTACAGAGCATCAGAGGATTAGGTTGCCATTGACGACCAGCTGTCAATGGTCCACCTGACGTCACCGTTGGGGGATTTTCCACCCGAGAAAGGGGTTATGGCTTTTATACACGCGGATCGTTCCCTCCCACCTGTGCCAAGCGACAGCCACTAAACGCAGAGAAGCGGTGTGAAGGCGGGCCGTGATTGGAGGAGGCTGTCTGCGAGTCCCTCCCGCCTGTCGGATTAAATAGACTGTGATACGCGCGCGCGCTCTGGCTCGCGGCGTGGGCGGAATCCCCTCGGTCAATTTATCAGCGAGTCACACACGCGCTGTACACTGAATGTCGCGTCCCGCCCACCGCACTTGTTCACAGACAAGAGAACAGGGGACAAGTGACATAAAGCGCTTGCCAATAGGCATAATTTCCAAAAGATTCATACTCCCTAGCCCTAAAAATCACATTTGGCAAAGGTTTTTTTTTGGCGCTGCAGTGTCTCTCGTGGGTAATATGATGTTGGGTTGGAGATTATCTCCTGACATCCATCTGTGAATAGCTTCTCTGGAGTGTTTTATCACGGAACTAGCATCATGTGGGCAGCAGCGGCGCGTAAAAGCGCGTTCATGTCCAGCGCAGGTCGCACTTCACATTGTGAATGAAGGGATTTTACGCGCTCTGGTCACATCCCAGTCTGTCCGCGCAACAGGTTGCATTGCGTTTCACAATACAAGCGCCTACATTGTTACAACGAGGATCATCATGTCAAATAGAGATTATTCGTGAATTTATTGCAAAGTAATTTGAAAGAAGAAAAAAAGATAAAATGCACTTATTCCAGATTTTCGTGCTAAAAAAATTCGTTATGCCATAGGTAGCCTACATTTATGAGGACATTGTCACATGTAAATCTGTACAGATATTGTGTGTTAGAAGATGCGCGTCCCCTGGATAAACCTGTTCTGGAGGGAGTGACTTGATTCACGCGCCGTCCAATTATCTGGTAGCTGCATTTATCCGCCGCTACAGAGCCGTCTAGTCATCCGCAAACAGGCGTGAACCGACGTTAAAGCTAATAATGCTCCACTGAATATTTTATCTGGAGAAGAAGAAAAAAAAACGTGTCCACGAAATTTTGGTTTGGGAAGCGGCGTCTTTATTATTAAAAGACGCGGGCACCATTTACGCGACACTATTTTTAGGGCGCTCGCGTAGCGATAGTGGTTGCGCTCGTATGAGAAACCGGTTGCAAATCTGCAGGAAAACAGCAAGGCAGAGCTCCAGACAAACGGAAAGTGTGGCCAGACTCCAGAGGAAGTCCATTGATTTCGCCCTCCTCGATGAGATAGATTTGCGAGCTCTACCCGGCGCGTCTGTCAGAGCGATCAACAGTTGGTGCGAGCGCGCGATTAAAGGGACTTTACATGTGAAAGACTGAGATTTGGCACAGTGGTCCAGTGATGGGTGTGTGATTTCAGCACCTCTGCCCTATGGACACCCGCTCGCATGTGAATTGTGTAGTAATATGGAAGACAGACTGTTGCATGTCGTGATGCATCGGATGCATTTGCGCGTTTAGTGTTTTATAGCAGACTATAGATACAATGACCAGTCTGTTCACGGCTCTCGGCGCTTTTGCTTTTATTCGCGTATTGCATTTGGCGTAAAAGACTACAGACAGATACATACAGCCCCGTCCATCCATCCTTTTCGGATTTAAGGGCGCTTTTTGTTTTTTTTTACCCGCTGTTGACCTTGCCTGAAGCTCTGAAGCAGCATGTTAATGATGGAGAGCACTGGATTAGACGCGCATCAGGTTGAACTGGAAGCCGACTATGAACCACACTGCCGTCCGAGGTCGTGCACCTGGCCGCTACCGTGCCCGGAGGAGGAGAACCGAGCGTTGCCCGTAGCGTCCGTGAAAGTGGAGCCGCGCAACGTGCCGGCGTGTCGGAGCGGAGGGGCGCCGACGGAGTTCAAGCATCCAGCCGGCGCCCCTGCCCCTATCGCGGCCGCCCCTGCTTGCATGTCCGGCGCGGCGCTGGATGTGGCCGGGCAGCTGCGTAAATCCAAGTCGTCCAGACGGAACGCGTGGGGTAACCAGTCGTACGCGGATCTGATCACGCGTGCCATTGAGAGCACCCCAGAAAAAAGGCTGACCTTATCACAGATATATGACTGGATGGTGCGATTCGTGCCATATTTCAAGGATAAAGGAGACAGTAACAGCTCTGCCGGTTGGAAGGTATGTTTTATCAAATGTTATCATTGTATGCTGTGCACCTTTACATATACAGTACGTATATCAAGCATGATCAAAATTATGGCACATGCGACATACGTATATACACAGGTACCGGCGATTGTAGTCATCTCTCTCTCTCTCTCTCTCTCTCTCTCTCTCTCTCTCTCTCTCTCTGTGTCACTGGCACATTTTGGTGAAGGGAAGCCTCTGGGTTTACCACAATGTTTTTTTTTTCATTTGTTTTCAAAATGTAATATAGAGTGGGGCGGTAGAGTTCAATGGGTTCATAGCTTTAGTGGTTCTATCGCCATACAATATCGTACATCTATAATTTTGTCTGTTCGTGACGCAATAAGGCGTTTATGACGCATTGACGTTGACCGTAACGCTGTTAACGAGTTGCATTTGAATGTTCGCGCCGTGCATGTGAAATGCGATGAAGGAGGACGGCAGGTCACCTGGGGGACACGCGTGGGTCCGGTCAGCTCTCCCGCGCGTCGGCCACGCACGGACGCACGCACGCCTGTCTGTCTGCTTTGAGATCCCCAGCACACATCATCCCTCAAACATCCCCCTCCCACCTCCCGCTTTCCCTTCAGTCTCCTCTCCAGTCCTGACTTTCAGCCAGAAGCCTATGGGAAATAAAACAGGCTGTATAAAATTGTAATTAAACCATTACATAATCGAAAAGTGTTATTTAGTGAAGCCAATGCGACCGCACAATTACACCACATTGGTTGGCAAACGAAGAAAACACGTTGGATATTACAGTTGTTCATTTTTATGTCATATGTTTCAAAGATTTTAATTACATCAGATTTGATATTTCATACACATGCTCACTCTCTGTCTATCTGTCTCTCTCTTCTCTCCTTAGCACCAACATCTAAGTTAGAAAATCATAGTCAGACACTAAATTTAAATTGAATATTTATTTCCATGGTTTGTGGCTTTCTGGCAAACATCACCAGGATCAAATCAGAAAACAGGCACAATGTCAGTCATACTAAAACTGATCTGTGGTGGATTAAAGCCTTTTTGTTCATAGTGAAAACAGATAATGTTCAAAGTTACCAAGATCAATTTGGATCTAAAACTTATTGCACTCGGTTACTTATTGACCAGATACAAAACCTTTATGAAAACAACAACAAAACAATTTTTTTTAATATGTGTTGTATAATCATATATTTTATAGACATTGTTTTTAAATGTAATTTTAACAATTTACATATATTATCAATATAAATATATCAATATAATACAGTACAAGACGTTTAAAAAGAGGTATACTTGTTTGTTTTTGGTTTAAGAGGATGTCCGGATATGAGTTCGGTTTCATCTTCTCTCCACAGACTATTTTTAAAACTATTTTTAAAATATGTGCAATAGTTGATCTACGCAGGCCTTTTATTGCATCATCAAAACAACAGGAGAATTTAAAATTTCCAATAGGGATATTTACCCCTTGCTAAATGCTTGTTGTCTCACTGGGATAGAGAACAAAGAGATTGGCTAAACTAATCTTAAGCCTGTAGTTTTAAACCGAAATTAAATCGGGTTTAATTCCTCTTGACTTGTTTGTGCCACCCAGGGATGCGCAGCTGTATGTCAGTCATATGTTCCCATAAGGCTTTGCAACAGGGCGAGAGATTTGATTGGTTGGCAGGAGGCAAAAACGGAGAAAAACAACTTGATTCAATCAAAATACGGTTGTGGAAAACAGACCCACATGCTCACACATGTTGGCCCTGGAACAGTTGGCATTGAATTTTAATACGCATTTAATTCTGACACATGCGTGCCTACACTCACACAAACAATACTCGCGTACACCCAGATATGAATAAACACACACATGTTTCCTTACAAATGGACAGGACGTCCTTAATTTGCTCTTATACAAATTTGAATGAGTAGATGATAGATAGATCATAACAGCAGAGAAACATCAAATACATTAAAGCTCTCTTTAATGTTGTGTAATCCCATCGGAGAGTAGCTTGTCTTAATTGTGGCAGTCGGTTTTGTGTCTCTTGGCTGGCCTGACTCGGACACTCAGCCGTGCCATCTTTGGCAGCAATTAGCTGCTATTAATAGGTTTGGGGTTTCAGTGAGGGGTTGGATTATGACTGTTGTACAGTGGGCAGGAGGGCCCAAAAGAACGCTAAAAATGCACAACTCATTCAAATGACCAATGTTTGTGGTTCATGGAGTGATGCCATCCTGGAGTGTTTTACTTTCATGTTCCCATTCTTTTTAAATGTGTCTGCGTATCTGAGGCGTAAATGAGGTTTTCAGAAAAGCCCAGAGATGTGAGGCATCTCGCGTAACTGTTTATCAAAAGTGTGTCACATCCTTTACCAGTGGTGACTGCTATCAGATTTTCTTTATCCTTCCAAGGTATTTATTATTGTGTTTGTCTTTGTTTTTCGTTTCTATATAGCACTTCTATACATGTGTGGTGTTCTACATTATTCCAGACATTTATATATTATCTCTATCTATATCCAAAGGAAACATTTAATTACAGCTATATAATGAATGTGAAAAACACAGCTCAGATCTTTGGTTGGAAATTTGGAGAATCATATTAAAATATTTGACTTTTGATTGCTTCTTGGCAAATCTCGGCAGAGTTTAGACATTGCTGAGATCTCTTTTGAAACACCAAATCCTCTGTTTGTTCTTTGTTTATTCGCTTTCCTTTCTACTAGAATCAGTTGAGATAATAAACAATAATATTAAATCCTGGTACACGAGTAAAGACTGTGTAAGAAATAAAAAGAGACACGATTAGTAATTTTCTAATAGGGGACTGAGCACCTCTGCCATCCCGGTTGGCATTGATGCAGGCCAGGTCTCAGTGCCAGACTATTTGGCCAGAGATGTGGTTCAGTTGGCTGCGCTGCTCTGGAGAAACACTGTCATTGTTACGACCACAAAGACTGTGTGTAAGAAACGACTGCAACAGTAAGCCAGCCTGGCATCTGACTTGGGCAGAGACTTGCCTCTTATGTAGTTAAGAAGTTGAATGTTACACAGGAGTCAGGGTGCAGGGGTTTATATTAAGTCCACCAGCAAATAATGTTTTTTATAAGGTACCAGACTGTTACAATGAACAGCTGCTGGTTGTGACAATATTCGTTGTTTTCTTTTTTGTTTATTTGATATATATAATTATAACATGTATCATAACCCATACATTTCATGACCACTAATGTGTTTGGTCTTTTTAAACCGGTCATGCTGTCTCTTCCTTTTTGTGTGTGGGCAATTCCTAGCCAAAATATGAAGTTGATCTGACTTTTGAACATAGTGAAATGTCTTACTTTGTAAGGGCGCACTCACATAATGCACCCTTAGGGGTCATGCGCACCAAGGCGTTTCAATGGAAGTGCAGCGTTTTTACAAAACACCAGCAGCTGGCGGGTTTTATCTGTACAGAGCGCCATTTTTTTAGCGCTGAGGGTTGAAAAATGTTCAACTTTGAGTGAAACGCTCAGCTTGTCAATGTCACTTCTCATTTGGCTGTACAATCACAGAAGAGGAGGGGTGGGACAAATATCACAACAACCAACCGGCACATCGTCTAATTACTGTTAAAGCAGAAGTATCATCGCAACCAAAGTGCTCAGCTGAAAAAAAGCTGGCAGGTGCCTACAGTTGGCATCCGCCTGGCATTTTCAGCCATGTTTAAATGCTTGGTGTACACGCCCCTTTAGACACCGTGTCTGAGTGCAATCCGTGGGCTTGGATTCACACTGTTCTTTTTTGATCCGAGCTCGAGTTCGGTTTTGTCATTAGGATTGTATTGTAGAAAAGAGAAAGTAAAGCTCAATGTCAACAGGGGAGCCCATCGTAATGTTACGTTTGTGGCTGAGTCATTTGGGACGCGATGATACTCAAACGTCTTATCATATTGCTAAGTCGATCTAGCATTTGTGCTTGCACCAAAAGGTTTTTACGAAAGCAGGTGATATTTAATGACTGTCAGACAACCGACGTCTCGCCTTCGAATCCGCCCTCAATCGCGATTTGCACTCGCACTGTGCATTCTGCCCTTAAACCCAGGTAAACCGCAGCCGAGCCCACATCCACAAGTGGGCCAGGGCACAATTAATCAATACGCTAGTCAGGCGAACCAGGCTTTGGGTGTGGTTTGGGTAGTGTGACTACGCCCTAAGACTAATTTGAGACGGTCAAAGATCCTGTTGTCCGGAAGAGGGTTTTGAATGCACCTGGCAACCTTATGTGTTGCCAGATGTATTGCGGTCGAATATGACTAATCCAAACTGCACATGACCCAAGATGCTCTAATGTGAATCGGATGGGCTAGCCATGGAAATTTGAAGGATGTTATTGCCAGAATCACCCTGAACACGACAGACGTGGTAAGGACTCTGTTTGTTGTAAAATGGTGGATGCTCAATGTTACGATTCTCAGTGCTGCATTTAACGTCCACCAAAAACCTTCAAAGCTTTATACAAGATCACAAGTGAAGATTGTCCAGAGAAACCAGTTTAGTTCAGTTTAGTAATCAAAATTTCACTTTTTACAGATCAAAAGAATAATTTGAAAATTATTTTTCTTTTAAGTAGGGCTGGATAACGATTAATCACAACTAATCGTTTGCAGAATAAAAGTTTGTGTTTACATCATATATGTGTGTGTGTATTGTGTATAATAATTATATACATATAAATACACACACACACACACACACACACACACACACACACACATGCATGTATATATTTAAGAATTATTTACATGTGTATATACATTTTTATATTTATATAGAAAACAAAAAAATATTAACCCTGAAAACAAGCAAACACAACAGAGTATGTATCAATAATTTATATAACATATAGATATAAATACTTAATATGTAAATATTTTTTTTCTTGAAATTATACAAGTATGTGTGTGTATTTATATATACACAATTAGTATACACAGTACACACACATATATGATTAAACAAAAACAAAAACTTTTATTCTGCAAATGATTAGTTGCGATTAATCGTCATGCATCCCTACTATCCCTACTATCTTTTCAGGTAAAATTGGAAAAAAATGACCTGCACATATACAACATTTTGTGCAATCATGTGGTCTTTTAAAGGTGCAGTGTGTAAATTTTAACGCCATCTAGTGTTGAGGTTGTGAATTGCAACCAATGGCTTAGTCCGTTGCTCACCCCTCGCTTTTGGAACGCATAGAGAAGCTACGGTAGCCGCCACCGGATAAACATGTCATCGTCGGAGACAATTAGTAAAAAGTTTGTCCGTTAAGGGCTTCTGTAGGAAAATGGCGGAACAAAATGGCGACTTCCATGTAAGGGGACCCTCGGTATATGTAGATAAAAAGGTCTCATTCTAAGGTAATAAAAACATAAAGGTTCATTATGAAAGGTCTTTATACACCCTTGATAATATAGTTTTGTATATATTTTGCATTTCTTTCAAGAGATTCTTCTAAAAATTACACACTGCACCTTTAAAATAAGGATGTCCCTCCCCCTAATAACACATTTGCGAGGGTAACCAACTAATAGTTGATTGGGTATTTAAATATTTTACTCACACTTGATATTTCGACAGGAAATATCTCCACATCTGTGTTCATCATGGAATTTCATGGGGTCTTTAAAGGTCGAAAATATATATAGGCTGACACTGCTTGGGCATTATTATATGCATGTTGAGAAATTGTTTGTTTGCATGTGTGAGATATACAGTCTAACGTGATTTCACATCCGGGTTTGGAGGGAGGGGGGGTTTGCAGCTATTGTTAATAATTCAGATGAGGCTTGTTATCACGACTGCATGGATTCAGCTCTGATTCCATCCTAATTAAAACCATGAAGCTCCGCACACACACACACACAAACACACGTACACACTCGAGTGTCACGTGACCATTTGCACATTTTCTATTACAGCTTCTGCACATTGCAGAAAAAGCTTAAGTGGATCGTATATTATTGTCAAACAGATGTGATTTCTGACCTGACGTTGCCGTCCGCAGCGGTTCGGCATCTGAGTCAGTGTAAGTTAAATAAAACTGTGGAAAAACAATAGACCACTCATGACCTCTGACACCCGCTGCAGTCTCTTTGACACTTCCAAGCACCCACACGCATTAAAGACAATTGACTCTGAAGCCTGGCATGTGCCGCTATTATCAGGTGCTTACATATTTAATCAGATCTTCATAAGATTCCCCCCCATCGGACCACTGGGCAAACTGAGATTGATGAGATGTAATGGGCGAGAGGAGAGCAGGCATGATTAATGCATGCTCAGAGAAAAGGCTGCCAGTGTGGCCCGTCGGCGTGATCAAGGTTTGAAAAGAGGATTTTGCCAATTTGGAGCGTATACGACTGACTGCTTTCTCGCAGAGCTAGACTTTTAAACACTTGCATAAAATCTTGTTCACTTTGCAACTTATTCTGGTGAAGAACTGCTCACAGGAAGAGACTTTAAAGGGTCAAAACATGTTTTCTTTTTGGGTGGCTCATGTCATTAAGGGATATACAGTTAAAAATCTAAAATCAGTGAATGGACAATATTGGACTTTGAGGTATTTGACATTTTAATTTGATGAAAAAATTCAAACTAAATTGCAACGTCTGGTCACTTAAAGCAGGAATATACTTCAGATGCAGTAGAAGAACGAACTTCTGAAGGGAAGAAACAAAGATGTTCTGAATGGATTTTGGAGCTGTGTTTTTTCCAGCCCTTTTAGTTTTAGTCTTAGTCTTTTGGACAAAAATGCTTTTTAGTTTTAGTCACATTTTAGTCACTTATAAACTTATAAACTCGACGAAAACACAAAAAGGTTCTAGTCAATGAAAACGCAAAAAGGTTTTAGTCAAGTTTAAGTCGATCAAAACGCAAAAAGGTTTTAGTCAAGTTTTAGTCAATGAAAACGCAAAAAGGTTTTAGTCAAGTTTTAGTCGATCAAAACGCAAAAAGGTTTTAGTCAAGTTTTAGTCAATGAAAACGCAAAAAGGTTTTAGTCAAGTTTTAGTCGATCAAAACGCAAAAAGGTTTTAGTCAAGTTTTAGTCGATCAAAACGCAAAAAGGTTTTAGTCAAGTTTTAGTCTATCAAAACGCAAAAAGGTTTTAGTCAAAGAAAACGCAAAAAGGTTTTAGTCAAGTTTTAGTTGATGAAAACGCAAAAAGGTTTTAGTCAAGTTTAAGTAAATTTCAGTAAAAAAGTAGTCTTTAACAAATTAATTTAGGTTAAAAAGTATTGGAAATGGGCTTAGGTAGATACATGTAATACCTTAAGCTTACCATGAAATGTGTCACAAGCTGATTGTCGAGTAAAATTGAATGTATATGAAGTGTAAACAGCGTGACTTGTTAGTTACCTTTAAACAATATTAGCGTGATGAGCCTTTAGGTGCTGCTTGAGGTTGCTGGTATTCTTCCAACCTAGTTTGTGGACACATTTACTGTCGTCTCCAAATATGCATTCCGTTTTTCTTTCTGATGGATTATACTGAAAGTATGTCCATAAATCATCTTCTTGTTTCCGTTTATTGGCGTCATCGCCACGGTCCTTCGAACTCGCCACAGCCGCAGGTGTGTTGTTTTTGTGTGAAATCTAGTGCGCATGCGCGGCATGGTGGCAGCCGGGTGGTGGGCGTATCCAAAACAAGGATAGAAACAAGATCCTTTTTAGATAAAAACAGACAGATTTCACTCAAAATAGGCAGAAATGACATGCCTTGTGAATGTCAGACTTGTAATAATTTTCGTTACGTCTCGTCTCGTCAACGAAAACTCGAAAGCGTCTCGTCATGTTTTCGTCACCTTAAAGCCATTTTTAGCTTGTCATCGTCATATTATCGTCATACAAACAAGGTGCGTCAATGAAATAATTTCGTCATCATTGACAAAACAACACTGATTTGGAGGCGGGGTTTAGATTGAGTTTGTAAATAGTCACTGGGCATGTGTGTCCTGCAACAACAGTCATACAGTATATTACAAGTTGAAATCGCGTTTTGTTGACATTTTCACATGATGTAAGGTTTGACACAATCGATGGGGAATTGAAGGTCACTACTGATCATACAGATGCAGAAACAGCTCAATGTGACACTCAAAAGTATTCATAGTTGTTGTTGTGTATGGTTGATATTGTTGAAAAGATTATTATCGTGTGACCTGCGTGAAATGAAAGAAACAGGGCTATATTCCCACTTTAGACCAGCAGAGTTCAACAACTTAGTCATATGTTACTCACCCATTATGTAATGACCACAGACCAATGGTAGATGAAAGGTATTTTTACCCTGACATAACAGTTCACTCTTCTCAACTGTATCAGAACTAGGAAAGCAAAGTTTTGGTCTAAATAACATTACATCAGTTCGTCCTTCTACTTCTTCTGAAGTATATGGAGGCCATTACAGGCCCACAATAAACGAACAAGCCCACCATCAAGTTTTAGGTGCCTTTTTTCTATGTAAGGATTTTAATTGTCTCTCAGCTTAAATTAAAGGTCTTATTGCTTAGTAGTGATGGGGACAAGATCGCCTATGCCGAGTCCGAGTCAAGACCGAGTCTTTTTGAAGGGTCGAGACCGAGTGGAGACCGAGTCCGTTGGTTTTCAAATAGAGTCGGGTCCGAATCAAGACCGAGTCTTTGATGAAGCAAGTCCGCAGTCGAGACAGAGTCCTTCAGAAGTCGAGACCGAGTCGAGACCAAGACCATAAAAACATGTCAGTTTTCATATTCATGATTTAATATCTCCCCAGTTAATAATCAACAGTTAGGCCTACAGACTAAGCTAGTTAGGGAATTGTTTAAAGGAGCAGTCTTAACATCTTAATATGGACTATGCTTTTAAAAATCCCTATCACATGCATCATCTTCTGCCTATTTTTCTAGAGATAAATACACGGCTCTGATGGCAGTATCTTTGCATTTGGGATGTCATTTTCAAATAATGCCCGTCAACATTGCATTTTATTATTATTGTTATGTGTTGTGTGGTTTTTATATGAACATAAAAATTCGTTGGTCTCAAGGACTCGGTCTGAAAGTACGAGTCCTTCTCCTCCCACCGTGATCCGAGACCGAGTCAAGACCGATTCTTTGAAGGAACGAGTCAGAAACTAGTCCGAGAAAGCAGAAATCGGTCTCGAGATCGGACTCGAGTACTACATCACTATTGCTTAGGACAGTACACTGTTTAAAAAATTGTCAAAATGTGTACCCTTTTAAAAGGTCCTTATATGCACCATTAGGCACAGATATGGACACATTTGGTATTAATAGTACCTTTGAGGTACTAATATGAACTCGGTAGATACAAAGGTGTAGTTTTTAAAAGGGGACCGTTCCGTTCACACTTTCACCAATTTTTCTGATAGTGTATAACACATCTTGCCCAAAAATTTAACCCCTTCAGACGCAGCGTTCACTGGAATGGACATCACAAGATTTTGTGGTTCAAACCAATAAAAATGCTTATCAACCAATCAAAATAAGCCACACTGATTAAACACCTAAAATCAGGTGGTACAGTATGGGCTATTTAAGGTTAGGGTTTATTTACCCTAAAAATGAACAATCGTAATAAAGATGCTTGTAAGCAAACATTATAGATTACAGACAAGATAAGATCAGGTTTGTTAGGAGTGTGAGATCGCATTACTAGGTTTGTTGGTGCTGGTAAGCTCAGAGTGATGAGATATTTTTTCTGACTGGTATTTCGTGCCATGAACAGAAAATATATGTTTTTCCCCGGTATCCTTTGTAATATTTCTGTCATACTTTTTTGCATAACTAAATGGTAGATAAGCTAGCGTTATTGTGACGTGTGTGTGTGTGTGTGTAGCCATTTTTTCTGAGGCAGACAGTGTGTGGATTTTGTTTGTCACTGTGATGAAAATGGGTCAGGCTACAGCGTTTAATATGCTGCCCATGTCACTGCTAACTCTCAGACACGACACATAGCCTGGAATGAACTCTGTGTCCCACGTCTTCCCGTATCTCGCTTGCAGCTCGCCTCTTTTTCATCTGTGTCTCTCTGGTTTTCATGATTTTGCTTTCCTTCTTTAACGACTCATAATCGTCTCTTTATTATCTCTTTACCACCAGTGTCCTAGTCAGATAATCCTGAAGAAGATGTATAGCATTTCCATTGGGTTTTACAGTGTATTTCATAATCAGATGCCCTCTTTAAGAAACATCGATTGTTGACTTCAAATCCGACTTGCAGTGTGTTATGTGTTTTGGCTGGGTTCAAACCCATGACTTTTTGTGTTGTTAACGCAATGCTCTAGCACTAAGCTATACAGGAGCACATTTATCTTATATGTGCTAAGATCTTTCTTTATAACGATCCATTTCTACCGCTACGACACTCACACATCACAGACTCTTTTAATTGGTTGAGTTTTTTTCCATACTGATTTATAGGCGCATTTCGAATTCTTTGATAAGTCACTATTGTCTTTGATGGCTTGCCATTTAACTCCATCATTGTGGTAACAGTAACATTAATCTGCGCATTAAATTATGCCAATGAAAGGAGAATGGTTAAGAAAACCCAGAGGGAATGAAACATGGACAAAAAAAAATTTGGGAAAGGGGGTAGGAACCAGAAAGACATGTGGTTAAAACGATTCTTTATACAATGTGAATAGATTTAGCTTTATGTCACAACCAATGGTCTGATTTTGGTGCCACCTCCCTTGAGTAAAAAACATTTCAGTGTGCATACCATAGCATTATATTTCATACCTCATCATTATATGATTTGGCAAAAGGAAGTGTGTGTCTCAATATCGAAATAAAACACATCTCTTCCTGCAAAACAATCCTGAAACTATTTTTAAGCAACAGCAATAATGTTATAAATGTATATAAATAAGTTTAAGACTTGAATGTAATGTAATGCAATGAAATAACTGTCTGTATACTCGGCAGAGTGTACTGCATACTGAAGAAATAGGGGTAAAGTAGTGTCATTCTGAACAGCAGCCTTTGGCTTCAGGCCTCTCAGTATTTGTCTGGAGAAGAATGCAGCCCGGCCGGCTCACTGTTCACAGTCACGCAAACACACAGCCGCCCCTCTTTCATTTCCATCCAGTTCCCAAACTCATCTCTCTTTCCGTTTGTGTCTGTTAACCATTTACCATTTCTTCTTTTTGGATCATTTCCTTGACTTTCACTAGCTATGGTCAAAGTAACATACTAACACCACCCTTACGAAAATTAACCATGGTTTTATTGTGGTAAAAGTGTATTTACAATGTTTTTTTTTTGGTGTATTGTTTACTATCAGCAAAAGCATGGTTTTACTACACCAACCATGTTTTTTGGTTTTTTGGTTTTTGTCATAACCATGGTTATTTTGTGGTTACCATGGTTTTACTACAGTAACCATGTTTTTTGGTTTTAACTGTATTAAAACCATGGTTCATTTTCATAAGGGTACTTATATGCATTATTATTCTGCGTATATAATATATCCAGTTAAACCGTTACATCTACCAAAAAGTTTTTTTTTATGAGATCCTGCGATACAAAGCATGACTTGACATGGTATTTCAAGTGAGACCAAGGACTGTTTATATACAGTAGCACATTTGATGGGCAAGGCAAGACAAGATTAATAAAGAGAAGATAAAAAATGAAATAAAAAATGTATAAATAAAAATGTATGTTGAATGAATGCATGGATATGTTTCACCCTGGAGTGTCGCTGTTATTGGACCAGTGTTGACATCTTCTGCAAGTTTCACTGCCAATGACTTTCTTACTTAGTATTTTTGTCTTGTTTACAAGTACAAACATAAAAAAATCTTCAATTAAGATGTTGATGTCTACCGAGCCCCTAAGGTGACATTGGAGTAAAAAAATCTAAAGTTTAGCTTCGCGTGCTCGCGTGAAACTATCACGCGCGCACGTGAAACTTTCACTTTCACGTGTGCGCGCAATAGTTTCAGGTGAGCACGCGATAGTTTCACGTGCTTGCGCGATAGCTTCACGTGAGCATGCAAAACTAAACTTTAAAAAAAATTCTGCACATGAAGGTTTCGCGTGAGCACATGAAACTAAACTTTATTAAATTTTTGCTCCATGTCCCCTTAGGGGCTCCGTAGATGTCTAGTTTTTAGACAAAAAACCCCACAATTTAATTGAATTTATGCAGAAACAAGCAAAACAACTTTTTCTTAATCACTTAATTTAAGATAAAATTATTACCGCATTGGCAGATTTTTTTTTTTTTTTTGCTTGTTTGAGCACAAAATCATTTAAATAAAATTTTGTTTAGAAACTACAATTATTTTTGTAGTATTGTTTCTTGTTTTAAGTACGAATATAAATACAAACGTTAATGAAGATGTTGAAGTCTAGTTTTTAGACAAAAAAAATATCTATATATCTATCTATATATACAATTTAAGTGAATTTATGCATAAAACAAGCAAAAAACTTTTTTTCTTAATCACTTAATTTAAGAAAAAAAATCTAACCCCATTGGCAGATGATTATTATTTTTCCCTAAGTGGATATGGAAAAAAAATTAAATAAAGTTTAGTTTTGCGTGCGAACGTGAAAATATTACATTTAGTTTTGCATGTGCACGTTAAAGTATTGCGTTTGCACGCAAAACTAAACTTTAAAAAAAATTCTGCACATGAACGTTTCGTGCACATGTAACTAAACTTTAGATTTTTTTTGACTCCAGTGTCACCTTAAGGGCTCGGTATTTAAGCACAAATTAAATTAAATTCAATATTTTTTGTTTAAAAACTAAAATTATTTTCTTAGGTAATTTTGTTCATCAAGAAAATACATCTTGACTTAATAATTTTTAGATATTTGTATTAAAAATGAGACAAAAAAACTAAGTAAGAAAGTCATTTTTTGCAGTGTTGGATTCAAAATGCTAAATAGTTGATAACCGAGCGCCACTGAATTATACATGCAGGTAATGAGGTCATGTGACATGAATATAGCATATTAATGTTTGAAATGTGTATTGTGCTTTACATGTACTGTTACTATTACTATTTTTAAGATAGTATGCTGTATTCAAGGAGAATACACTAAAGACAAGCAAATTCTCTCTCTAACCTTTCAGTAACCTAACCATTGTCAGTTTAGTTCTTTAAGTGCCTGTATACTTTCTTATTCACCATTCACCTCTCTGTTCTCTCTCTCTCGTTCTCTCTCTCTCTCTCATCCTGTCTCCATTAATGATGTGCTCAGTGTGCCGAGCTGAATCTGAGCGATGCCCGCCGACAGCGCCAACTCGGGCGGAAAGAAACACACACATGCGCACATACACGCATATATGAAGAGCGACATATCGCGGTCCCTCGCTTATACATCACAGATGAATAAACGCAGACTGACGCATTATCTCTCCATCGCATGTGCATTAGCAGACCTCAGCATTTCAGAGTTCATATACTCTGTTTTAACCATGGTAACGTTACCCACAAATGTACTCATGTTATTGTGAAAGAAAAGCCCCGTATTGTTTATAGAAAGCATTGTGAGTGTTCATATGGGCTCAGGTGTGCAGTTGCACATAGCAGTGTCAGTAAAGCACATGGCAGAAGTCAGAAACGAGATCAGGTCGTATGTCTTACGCTCAGAGTCTTCACTGATCACTGACAGAGAAATACGGTCCACACAGCTTAATATTTTTCTGCTGGATCACCAAAGCAGTGGAAAAGGATCAACAGTTTGTTACAGCATCATTATAGGAATCCCACAGACAATTATGTGTATAGTTTCACTAATATACATCTTAATATGAATATCTGATACACATACTTGCTTAAATAGCACTGTAATGATTATTACACTCCGATTACCTAATACTGTTTTTTTTAAGTTAGATGCTGGTATTCACAGCCACTTAAAAATTACAATGCGTTCAATTTACACATTTTTATCAGTGTATGTGTTTCCTGAGGATCAAACTCACATCCTTTGTGCTGCTAACACAATGCTTTAAAGGAATATTCCACTTTTATTAAAAAGTCCAGATAATTGACTCACCCCCTTGTCATCCAAGATGTGTCACGTCAAAAGGTCAAACGTTACATATGTGAAATGCACATTTGTGGACCATTTAAACAATAAACTGGCACAAAGATATTAATTAGTATCATTCCACTTACAACAACGTCGGAACGGTCCTCTTTCTCCACACTTGTAGGACCTTTTGACGGGATTACATAATACGTAAGTTCGTGCCTCTGTGTCATTCGGCTAGTGCAAGACGAGAAGTTGTGGTTTAAAATAGGGGTGTAACAATACATCTATATGGATCAATGCATCGATAAATTTCTAACGAAATGATGCATCGATGCCACACATAAAATATCGACATTAGGTACCTATATTTTGACACTCTACGTGTCCTTATTCCTCTACGCATTTCCGTTTATTTTTCATGTGCTAGTGTTAACAAGTGAACACAGCGAAAGAGGCAGAAGACATTGCGACTGCTATCGGACGCAAAACGCGGGAAATATTTTGTATTTGGAAAATGGACTGGACAAACAGATTGGTAGGAAACCTTTGCCAGCACCAGCTGAAACATTAAAGACTTTGACTGTGGCCATCATACACTTAATTTTATGTGACATTTTTTCCCCTCATTATTTATTTTTCTTTATTTGAAAATGTGTATTTTTTAAATAAATTGTGCTCTTTCTTTAAGAGTTTAATTAAACATTCATCATGTTATATAAATTGGTTGCATTCGTGAGTTATAAAAATGTAACTTCTTAACTAGGCACGCAATATTAAAGTACTGATAAATTAACTCTTTCCCTGCCATTGATGAGTTATCTCATCAATTAAGAGAAAACATTTGCATAAAAAACTGTGTTACTGATGAGGTTTCATGTTAATCTGTAATACTGTGATTATCCACTAGATGGCGCATTGCTATTTTTTTTGCTAATTTTAAACTCTGTGTATGTTTTGATATTTGGTCTGAATCTGATCTTAAACATAATTCTTTTTTTGGTGGCGAATGAGTTAACCATACGAATCGTAATCGGATCGTAGAAACGTGTGCTGTATCGACAAATACACCATAGCTGGCGAATATAATCAATACTGTATCATATAGCAATGAACTGTCCGATTTACACCCCTAGTTCAACAGTTCATAAAAGTATGAAAATCGTTTTGCTAGATAATACACTTATGCCTCAGCAGGGATCGTTTACTTTGAAGCTGCATTGAAACTGTAAACTGTTGAGGTCCACTAAAGTCCACTATATGGAGAAAAATCCTGGAATGTTTTTCTTAAAAAAAAATACTTCTTGACTGAACAAATAAAAACATAAACATCTTGGATGACATGGGGGTGAGTAAATTATCAGGATTTTTTTATGAAAGTGAAATAATCCTTTAACAATTGAACCTCAGGAACACAGAATATGTCAGTATATATGTATAAATGTATGTATGTATGTATGTATGTACGTATATGTATGTATGTATATAGATCATGATAGTAGTTTTCTTCCAGAAAATAAGTGATTATATATATAGTCAGTAGATGTGAGTCTGTTCAGTTGTTCGTGTACACTGAAGTGATATGTGAGTGTGTTTAAAGGCTGTTGAATATTCTGATTTTATGTGTTTGCATGTGTATAGACTTCAGCCTTTAATGAAGTTCTCCGTTAAGTCTCCCAAAGACTTCAGATTCCTCATAACCCCCCCACCACGCAGCCCCGAGCGCACACACACCCACACACAAATGACCCCTCCCCCCAACCACAACACACACACACACAACACACACACAAACACTTAAAACACACATTCCAAGCATCCTCATTAGCAATTCATGAGCAGAGTCTCATTAGACAGTAAGTTTTAGCGCGGGCCTCTGAAGTCGATGGCTGGAGCTGTTATTAATATTTCATACGTCTTCCCATTGAGGAGCTAAAAAAAAAGAGAAGTTGCTTCGCTTCTGCTACAAAGTCGCTCTCCTCTTTTAGCCATCTTCCTCTATTTTCTCTTCTTTTTCCCCTTCGTTACACGCTTTTATGGACTGCCTCTGTCTTTGCCGCTCGGTTTCTCCGCCCCTCTCTCCTGCACGCGGACCCTAACTCAACCTGACTTAATTGGGCTGTCTTTGTTCGAAGAAATGTGGAGCTACCTTACGTTTTCCCATACATTCAGACCACTGAACGAGAGGAAACATCACAAATGAGATCTCTTCAGCATCTCAATTGTTTCTCTTAGACAGTACCGAGATTAAATGGGTTAGTCTTGTGAGCTTTCCCAAAGAAAGACACCCCGGTAATAGCATCAGCTGTGCAGATTTAAAAGAGATCCAGAATGGTTTGGGAAGGATTGGGCAGTAATTTTATAGCTCTGTATATGCTATGGCTACGCTCGGCATCCACACTTACCCTCATAACAAAGACGTTTGTAAATTGTACAGAACCTGTTTTAGTTTGAAAACTTTGGGGTTGCGCTGCAATGTAGATGGACCTAAACGGAGTCTTTTGTAAACAAAGGCATTATGTGATTGGGTCCTCTGGATCATTGTGTATCATTCCCTGATTCGTCAAGCCCCTATCATGACCATTACGTTACCAAATGATAATAATGACCAGCTGCAATGACCGTGTAAACAATAACATGAAGACAGAACTGCAGGCTGTGCTGACTTCCAGCAGTTTGAACGCATATTGTCTGTTTATTCATGACACAAACACCCAAAACTGAGATATTGGCTGTTTATTAATAATTAAAAAGCACATATTAATGCCTGATTCTGCAAACCCGTATACCAGTATTTAAACTTAACAACTACTTGATTAATGATTAACTCATTCCCCGCCATTGACGAGTTATCTCTTCAATTAAGAGAAAACATTTGCGTGAAAAAAAAACGTGTTCCTGATGAGGTTTTATGGTAGTCTGTAATAGCGCAGTTATCCACTAGATGGTGCTCTTACCCAATTTATAAAAAACTGAAGCAAAAAAGTTATTTATAAATTTTACACTCCGTGTATGTTTTGATAATCGTTCTGAATCTGATCTCTAACACAAAAAATTTAATATTTCAGCTTTTCGCAAAAAAAAATATTTTTGATGAAAAATACCCATATTTTATTTTTATAAACAGTTTATAAACAGAAAAATTAAGATAGGATGAAACATTTTTCCACGTTTTGTTTGTTTTTTTATTGTTTGTATGAAAGCAGAGGGTATGTTCTTTCATTTGATATATTTGTATGTTTATATATTTTAAAGAGAAATTTTCCTGGAATGCATTTTGTGAAACTTTTGTGAAAATCATAAAAATGCTGGCAGGCAACTTTAAAAGAAAAAGGCTGGTGGGGAATGAGTTAATAAGCAGCAATTAGTTAAAAAGTAGTTAAAGGGGACAGTTCACAAGACTTTTTAAGATGTGAAATAAATCTTTTGTGTCTCCAGAGTACGTATGTGAAGTTAATATCATATAGATAATTTATTATTACATTTTAAAATTGCCTCTTTGTAGGTGTTAGCAAAAATGTGGCGTTTTTCGGTGTGTCCTTTAAAATGCAAATGAGCTGATCTCTGCACCAAATGGCAGTGCCATGGTAGGATAGTGCAGATTAAGGGGCGGTGTTATCCCCTTCTGACATCACAAGGGGAGCCACATTTCAATGACCTATTTTTTCACATGCTTGCAGAGAATGGTTTACCAAAACTAAGTTACTGGGTTGATCTTTTTCACATTTTCTAGGTTGATAGAAGCACTGGGGACCCAATTATAGCACTTAAACATGAAAAAAATAAATTTTTATGATATGTCCTCTTTCATAGTCAGTTAATAGTGAGAATTGGACCTTAAAAAGTGTGACCAGAATAATTCATGTACTTTTATATGATTTATTCGAGCCGTTTCAGGCCTATCTTTACGGATTTAGAAAGTAATGAGTAATAAGTAATTAAATACTTTTTGAAGAAAGTAATTTGTACAGTAATCGAGTTACATGATTAAAGATGTTTTTAGTAACTAGTAATTAATTACTTTTTTTAAGTAACTTTCCCAACACTGATTGCAATAATATGCAATGCATCTCATGGGCAACATGCGCATGCATGCGCAACCTATGCATACAAATGATGTGCAGTTACACAAAAAAACGGCGATGCGTTTACAGTGCGAGCAAACTATTCTGAAGAAGAAATGGTAAGAACGGAACTATACTTCTAGCTTTATTGTGCCACCAACTATTGCTACAGATTATAAACGCTATACCAACTTGTTTTTGACATACATCCCAATGGATATTTAGTGTTATTATGGCTCTGTTTTGAGCTGTCTGCAGGGGTGCTGCTCTGTCCGCTCCCGTCACTTGAAGTACAAACTCATGCCAGGGGCTCAGTTATAAAATTAAATACAAACGGCTGAAAAGGTTAAAAGTCATTGTGCAGTTAAAGTCTACATTTTATAAAACGGTGGCTGCCTTCACAAGCAAGAAGCAAGTTAATATAAGAGCAATAAGCTCTTTTACACTTGTACGTGGATGCCCAGTGTGCATAAATATCATGTTTTATCTGTTGCCAGTCATGTATAGTGTGGACAGAGATCTTTTCTGAAACTAAACACTAGTTTAAAATGGAAATGTAGTACTAATGTAAACACAGCATGAGTAACACAACTTCTACAACCTGCATGCATCCTTGCTTTGTCTTATAGGGGCTGTTTACACTTGGTATTAAGATGTGTTTTCATCGATCGGATCACAAGTGGACGAGAGACATATCACGTTTACACCTGGTATTTAAATCCGTCTCTTTTGTCCACTTTCGACCGCTTATGTCCTGAATACTGTGAGGGGGTGGTCCGTGAGACGGTGGGCGAGTCTCTCTGCTGTCATTCAAACGCGAGCGGGAGTAGTTATGAGTTTATATTGACGCAAACTAATATTATGTCGGAGTCCGCTGCTTGTTTAGCAAGTAAACATGCTGCACAGAGTTTTGTACGTTTATATGTTGGAGCTTTCTCTGAATTTTTAGCGCAATTGAAACTAACGAAAACGAAACTATGGAGAACACCCGCAGTAGTTTTATCAATGAAAGGCTAAAAATAGCGCTGTTCACCGTATGTTCACGCCAGAAGTAAAAAAAAGACGTAAAACTTGTGTTTAATACCTCAGATTAGATAAATGGGCGGAGAGAAGGCGGTCGCGTGTGGCTGTTCGAACACATTCAACCACATTTGCGTTCCGCAACTCCAAAGCAATCCGATCGAAAGTGGTTTCGACTACCTCTAGATGAGTTTGAAAGTGGTCGAAAGTGGACGCGTTCAAAACGTTTTGAACACCGTTTACACCTTGCATTAATGTCGTCCACTTGTGATCCGATCGACGAAAACGCATGTTAATGCCAAGTGTAAACAGCCTCATGATAGAGTATATGCTGAATCACATGCACAGTCTCAAGTCCAGAGAGATTATCCAACTAGCCTGAGACAGAAGGGAAATCTCTACAAAATAATGAAATATTTGTAAAGAGACTAGTGTTGTAGTCAAAACCAATTCAAGACCACTATGTGTCAAGACAAAATCAAGACTTTGAGTGGCTTACAAAGACAAAAGTAGAGTTTTCAGTATCAACTTAGTCTGAGATGTTTTTTATAAAATTGCTTAGGAGAAATACAAATTTTAATCAAATTATACAATTGTACTTTAGATGTATAACTTAAGTAATCTGAGTAAAGTTTGTGTAAATTTAATAAGAAGTGTTTTAGTTCATATTAGGGCTGCACTATTAATCGTAAAAAGATCTCGATTCAGGTACCCACACAATCTCATTCCTAACTATTAAACCTTTAACAAAAAATCTTACCGGAACATTAAAATATGCGTGGGTGCTGTCGCGGAGTCAAAGGTGTCATCATGTAAAGGGGGATTTTGAATACAGATTTGGCAAATTTGAGCTTAGTTTGTGACTGTTCAGATCCATTCAAAAACTCTAAGCTTGTGAGATGTCTGGTCTTTTCTGAGGACAAATATCTGAGATGTAGGAGACTTTTGTTGGCATTTGTATCACTTAATTTTGACACAATTTCAGTGTTTTTTATATAACCTGGCACAACAGTAACAAAATAAAGAAGTTATTAATTGCATTTAAAGTAGAAAGCGTTACATCTAATCACATGATGCTAACGTATAATTCAGAAAATGCACTTGCAATCCCCACAGTTGTGGTCTTGACCGGTCTTGAATATCGTCTTAGTCTAAAGGGCGATTTATAGTCGTGCGTAGGTCCTCGTCGGTTTTCATTTATACTTGTGCGTCGCCATCCGCGTCGACTTGCAAACACACGCGAAACCGCTGGTTGGCAGTAATCACGCGTGTAACCACAGTAGCAGCAGAAGTCGTCACAGAAGAAGAAGCTTAGCAAGTAAACCCACAAACGAAGAAGAAATAGCAACTTGTTGTGTATAATTTGAGAAGACCAGCAATGATGGAAGTAAATAAACAGCGACTTATGTTGCAGTTTGAGTTAAATCACTCCTCAACTTGGCTCATCTTTGTTTTCACCGTCTCAAACAGAAATACCTATGACGCAGTTTTTTTTACCTGACGGGAGCGGTTTTGGTGAACCAATCACAGCGCTTACGGTCCACGTAGAGCCGACGCGCTGTTAGAAATTTTGGGAGGTGCGCGTCAGGCTACGCAGAGCTACGCACAGGCTACGGATAGCCGGCGTAGAACCTAAGCACAACTATAAATCGCCCTTAAGACAAGACCAAGACCTTTAAAAACTGGTCCAAGAATGGTACCAAGTCCTAAACACTGCAAGATTAAATTGTGTACATTTAAATGTTAAAAATACAGGCTAATATAAAATAAAAGTCACCTGGAAGTTCAAAAGCTGATTTCTCTTAAAAATGTTCTGTTTGCTTCACCATCCCAAACATTATTCATTATTTTCACATTTCCATGATGAAGCTAATGGCATTGAAGTCTCCTGAGCTATAAAAGGCAAAAGCTAATGGAGAGAAGTGATACACAGACAGACAGCACAGTGACGTCCATGTAGAACAAGAGAGAGAGAGAGAGAGACAGAGACAGAGAGTTAATATGCGAGAACCCCAGGTGAACCGT
Source organism: Misgurnus mizolepis (assembly GCA_025389145.1). Classification (NCBI taxonomy): domain Eukaryota; kingdom Metazoa; phylum Chordata; class Actinopteri; order Cypriniformes; family Cobitidae; genus Misgurnus; species Misgurnus mizolepis. Next base: position 38,914,278 of record JAIFKI010000011.1, on the reverse strand, counting down.
ACAACCCCAGTAAAGAGGTTGGGAAAACGAAGAGAATTGGGAATGCCAGATGTGCTGTGCTTCTGAAATAAACGTATGCATGAATAAGTCAATAATGGCTGTATCTTCAAATGTGTGCATACACAAACGACAGCATAACTGTGTGTGTGTGTTCGTGTGGAAGGCCAGACTCCCGTTCTCTGGAAGAGCGAGACAGACGCCACATTCCCTCTGAATGAGAAACAGACACAGATGGGGATGAGAGGCAGAGCGATGTCTTTAACATCCACTGTAGTGAGAGACAGCCCGATTCGAAGGCCGTCTGCAGTCTGTGTCCGTAGCCGAGCAAAGTATTCCTATATTCCATAGCTTTCTCATTCTGAAAGCAACTTTATTCCCACTTTACAGTATCCGCGGGGGAATATGTGTCTCTCATTTAAAACAGCACTGTCAAGGGAGCTCTAATCAAACCAAAAAAAAAAACTCACAAAGGCAAAGAGCAAGGCAGTATGGAACCAATTCTCATCTGACGGCAGCCAAAAACCCAATTTACATCTGAGACAGTAGATTCGCTCGCGTTCTCTCCTCATTTGACCCTGAGCTTGATCAATATCATCTTTTTTCTCGTAGCGTATTTCGACTTTTTTCCACCGTTTCTCTGCCACTGCCTGTTCCAGGATGTTGTTGTCACAGTATCACCATTGAATTTCACAAGCGTGTTGATTCGTTGCGATTTCTCGCATCTCGCCTGAATTTGTTGTTTAATGAATCTTTTGCACACTGCAGCATAATTAATTTGTATTCTGTCAAGTGTTTTATCAGACACACCTGTTATGACACATCGTTCATATCAGGTGTAGATTTGCTTAAGTTAGCTCTGTGCTGTAGCACTTAATGAGGAAACGAGCGGTGTAAAAGTATCTAAAAGTGGCAGTGGTAGTTTTTATGCCAATTTAACTACATTTTACAAACTAGCGTTTTCAAATTAATGTTGCTTTTCAAGTAACATTCTCAGTTTGCAACAAATAGCAGTACAATTACTTTTTTCCATTGTCATATTGTATTGTATATCAAGTGTAGTGTAAATTACTGGATGGATGTTTATATTTTATGAATTGCTAAACTTATTCTTATTTATTACACGGCTCTCTGGAATGCTTGATTCTGATTGGTCAGTTGAGACATTTGCAGGTTCGTTCTTTTCAAATAATAACCGCTCCAAAGTAATAACTCATAGCCGGTACTACTTGTACGAGTAAAATCGCTCCGCGCCAATAAAGATCAATAAAGATTACTGTTTGGCGCCATCTTGTGACAAACACTGGACAACCACGACAAGACACCTCTGTGTCTTTAGGTAGCTTACTGAGACTGAACTTGACAAAATAGAGCATGCCAGCTACGAAGCCAACACACAAAAAAATACAGAATGGGCATTAAAACTTCTGAAAGACTGGCTAAAAGAGAAAAAAATGGAGACAAGTATGAAGCAGAGGATCTTAATAAGGTATTACGATCATTTTATGCATCTGTGCAAAGTTTCGCGGAAGGATAAAAATGTTAATTTAAAACAAATATGCCAATAAAATGTTTCAAATTCATATTCATGTCCGTTTTTTTTCTTATGTGACAAGTAGCCGTGTAATAAGCGGGATAATGTAGAGGCAGCCGGTAGTTATCGGGAAATAAGCCCCTTCAGTGTGATACAAGACCCTCTGCTTCGCGTCGGGCCCTGATCACACTGTCGGGGCTTATTTCCCGATAACTACCGGCTGCCTCTACATTATCCCTAACTTATTCCAGTTTATTTAATTCCACACTCCGGGGTGTCAGCAAGCAAAATTTGTGACCCTGTCTGTGAAATCCAGGCTAAAGTCTCATAATCTAATGATGATATTCGGAGCATCAAAGTTTGGTTTTGCTCATTGATTTCAATCTTTGACATGACCTAATAGGCGTTTCACACGGTATGCAACAAGCGGCAAAATCGGTTTATCTTAAACGGTGCCTGCTGTGAAGAGCCAGGTCGGCAACAGTGGCAGGAATTTGGGTGCATGAGCATGGCGTGCGGACCGACTCTGTAACCACCCCACTGCTCGAAAATAGTCCCCTGCTATTGAAAATAACCAAGGGGACTATTTTCGGGCAGTGTGTAATATCACTACGCCTGCTGCAGCCATGTTACACCAACAAGTCCTTGATTATTACGCCAGTTTGAGAGTATAGTTCGTAAATCGTATCTACAGAAGAGTCAAGTTTTAAATTGAAATATATATTGAAACTCTGTGGTTATTTTTAGCGCAATGCTAATGGTCTAATCAGATTCAATGCATTATGCTAAGCTATGCTAAAAGTGCTAGCGCCAGACCCAGAGATCAGCTGAATGGATTCCAAAACGATAAAAATTAAATGTTTAACTCTACGGGAGCTGAAAATGAGCATATTTTCAAAAAAAATGGAGTGTCCCTTTAAAGATATTAAAGTTACATTTTTACAGAATGTTTTTTTACATATATTTTTTGTAGAAAACCACAAAATAAAGACTTTAGCTAGGCTTTCACAGGAATGGCTACGTTTACAATTATTGTTCTCATTAATAGTGAATAGAAGAATAGGTTAATTTGTGAAATTATGTAAAAGCTATGTATATTCCCTAAAAAAAAGAGAGAAAAATTGAAGCGTTGTAAACAAACTTACTCTGAACTCTTGAAAGCAAGAAAGAGAGCTAATACTAATCCGTGGCCTATTTGGACTTGCTTATAGCGCAATTAACTTTTCGCGTTTTACGATCGCCTTACTGTTTTGAGATCTGTAAAATGATATGGTGCATGAATGCATCAGCATTGTGTTTTCACTTCAGTTCTGTGTTAAAATCAATCAGTACATATACAGGAACCCATTTATTTATGTAACTCATTTATAAAACTACTATCAACATTTGTGCGTATGCATATTTTTATCCAGTGCATTCAAATATGCATAAAGGGCGATTTATAGTCGTGCGTAGGTCCTACGGCGTAGCTACGGCGTAGGTTATCCGTAGCCTGTGCGTAGCTCTGCGTAGCCTGACGCGCACCTCACCAAATTTTTTACAGCGTGTCAGATCTACGCGGACCGCAAGCGCTGTGATTGGTCCACCAGAATCCCTCCCGTCAGGTAAAAAAAACTGCGTCATAGGTATTTCCGTTTGTGACGGTGAAAACAAAGATGAGCCAAGTTGAGGAGTGATTTAACTCAAACTGCATCAAAAGTCGCTGTTTATTTACTTCCATCATTGCTGGTCTTCTCAAATTATACACAACAAGTTGCTGTTTCTTCTTAGTTTGTGGGTTAACTTGCTTAGCTTCTTCTTCTGTGACGACTTCTGCTGCTACTGTGGTTACACGCGTGATTACTGCCTACCAGCAGTCTGCGGGTGTGTTTGCACGTCTACGCGGACGACGACGCACAAGTATAAATGAAAACCGACAGGGAAGCTACGCCGTAGGACCTACGCACGACTATAAATTGCCCTTAAGGGTGGTCCTTATAATGGGTCAATTTTTTTTATGTTTATCTCTCACCCCCTAAATGTGTTGCACACTGTGGAAAATTTTTTATTGTTCCTAACTTCCTACAATATCTAGAGGTTGCTCAAAGCCTTTGAATATTTCCGAAAAAAAAAGTATTTTTGCAAAAACTGTACCATTTAAAAACACACAAACACACATAAAACTTGCTTCTTGGAGGGTAACTTTGTTCCAGTTATTTCAGTCTCTTCTGATCCAAGTAACCATATAGCGCAGTGGTTCTCAAACTTTTTCAGCGTGCGGCCCCCCCTTATGTATGGTGCATTCCTTGCAGCCCCCCCAAAGAAAATGTATGACAAATTTGTTCTAAAACGTAAAATTTTAATTAAACAAAACATATTAAATTATACAAAATAGTGCTGTTGGTTAGTAGCCTTTTCTTTTAGGTTTAATTACACAGAATTTCTAATAAATTAATGTATTTTATAAAATGTCAGAAAACTGGGGCCCCCCTGACACCATCTCTGGCCCCCAGTTTGATAACCACTATATAGCGGACTTGCTTCGTGTTGCTTCATTCTCTCCCCCGGTTTTGGGTCTCAGTGTATATTGTCTATTGTGCTTCATACACATTGAAGCTTTCTTGCTTTGAAAGACATATCACAACTAAAACAGTTTTAATTGCATGGAGCATGGTCAAATAAGTCTTTTGCTGCCATAAGTATATATTATTAAATTATTATACATGCTAGAACAAAGTATCACATAATACGCAAATGTGTTAAACTTCAAAGGTCTTGAGCAACCTAGGGCTGTCACAATGATTAAATAATCGTCTCATCGCAATTGTTTGACCTCGTCGATGATTTCAAATCACCGCAATGATTGCACATCTCACTACAAAACACAAGGGGGAGCTGTAGCGACTGAATAAACAAGATGGTATTAGATGCCATTCCTTCACTGACAGTGTGCTGTAATGCGATACAATGCAATACCATTCAATACAGTGTAAAAAACTGCATTTAAAGAAATGCTGTGAAACGTTGATAAGCCGTATGAACTATTATCATTAAATAATTACTTTTAAATATGTGTTATGTGTATTAATATTCACTGCTAGTTAAACCTAGCAAAAGATTTAATTTAATAATCATAACAATGTGTAAAAACTATTTCATGAACAAACAAAACGTATGAGAATGAAATGTCAAAACAATAAAACAGACAATTAATCGTCATAACCGGCAAAGCCCTAAAACCGGCAATAGATCGGCACAATTTATTAGGCAATTATCCGTCAGCCAAATTTCATAATTGTGACAGCCCCCAGTTTTTTAATGTATTTAAACATGTTGGTGGTGTGAGTGCATGAACTTTTAAAAGTTGAAAAATAAGGACCACCCTAATGTGCATTTTCTGGTATAGAACCCATAACCTTCTGCGCTGTTGAGTTACAGGAACGCTCTGCCCTCTATTTGATTGGTGGGTCACTTCATGCCGGCGGGTGACGTTCACTCTCCTCGAGTTTTCACTTTGGACAATTGGAGTTAGTTCACGGCCATCTTGAGCCGTCACTGGCAGAGCAGCACAATAGGACGCGATGCGGTAAGCCGGCGAGGCGTTTCATGGGAAAGAATGTCTAAAAACGGCGCTCCGGAAGGCGCCCTCACTTGGCCTCTTTACAAGCGAGTCTTTTATATTCCCGTCTTCGAACTCTATCAATTTTCACAGCACATTCTCTCCCCCGGTTTTGTGGTTCGTCTGCAACCCCTCCTCCATCGCTACCCTGCTTGCTGCGTTCTTTATAAAGTCTTTCTCTTTCAACATCTTACCCATAACCCTTTCTTACACCCCCATCACACCCTCACGCACACTTCTACTCTCAAGCGCCGAGTTCCCTGCGTTATTCTCTTTCTTTCCCCTCTTTCTCTGTCTACTATGGTCAGGTCTCATGGGGAAAGACAGTTGGCAGCAAGCGGGCTTGCTGCCATAGCAACAAGATCCCTCCCTCTCCCACAGGTCTCCTTAGCAACCGGTAGCTTGGCATTGTTGTAATGAGCGGACCCTATGTGCCAGGCTAACAGAGCACGGGTATGTGTGTGTGTGCGTGCACGTTTGTAAAATAGTGCATCTTTTGTATGCCATAAAGAGATTCAAAGCTTTTCGTGTTGTTAATACCGAGCACCAAATTTGAGTTTTGTGCATTCTACATGAATCTTTGTCCTTTCACATGAACTTGAATATATTTTATAGTAAATGGATGAATGTAGCAGGGTTTTAATTAAGAATCATGTGACCAGGTGCATCCCTGTCTGTTTGGGCTTTGATTAAAGCGATCAGCTCATTCCACGCCCTGCAACCCAAATAATCGATGCGTGACTTAATTAATGATTTACTAATTAATTGTGCATGCTCCGCTTAGAACAGAGGATGACTTTGTGCTCAATGATAAAGTCAGTCATAGCTGTCCGCGCTTGTGTTTTTGTTTGTTAAGAGAATGGCAATGCAAACATTTGCATGATGAATTATTCCCAAGCAGCCTGTCATTCCAAATTTTATACGCTTTCATACATTACATGTTATACACAACTAATCATTCTTTCATCGAATTTTTATCCTATTGTCTAGTAAATATCTAAAAACTGTTAAAACATAACCCAAGCAATAACCGTTATTTCACCATCTAGGCTTATTATACACCCGATATAGTCGGCCTATGAGTAACCCACTTCTTGCCGAAATAAACATGAATTTCGTTGTTGTTTTTTTTTGGCATAATAACATGCAGTGTTGGGTGTAACTAGTTACTAAGTAATTAGATACATTGTAATTATATTATAATATAATACAATAGCGGATTTAACATCAAAGTTTAAAATCTAATGTCAAAATGCATGTTGTTTTAAAGTATCATTCTCAATTTAAATACTTTGGTAAATTAATAAGAATAATAGTAACACTCTAGTTTAGTTTCCAATTCTCACTTTTAACTGGTTGGCTATTAGCATTAATATTACTGAAATATTGGCTGTTTATTGGTACTGAACTCTTTCCCGCCAGCGTTTTAAAAAAAAGTTGCCAGCCAGTGCCAGCATTTTTTATAATTTAAATATATAAACAAACAATGTGTTAAATGAAAGAACAGACCATCTGTTTAAAAAAAAACCTGTTTCATCATACCTTCATCAAAACAGGTTTCTTCAAAAACACCCAATTTTGAGCAAAAAGCTGAGATAATTACATTTTTGTGAAGGACTTTTGATCGAGATCAGATGCAGAGCGATCTTTAAAACATACACAGAGTTCTTTCTCCTTCACGTGAGGGGCTACTTCCGGGTTGTATAAGTTGTGGAAGTATAATAACGGTAATAGCGGTATTGCAGAAAGCCGGAAATTCTCGTCATTGGCAGGAAAGCGCTTTCTCTTAATTGACGAAGTATCTCGTCAATGGCGGGGAAAGAGTTAAACTTCTTAACACGCACCGGCCCGGCGGCGGTCCCTAGGGGGCGTTTTTACGTGTTTTTGTACTTTGTTTAACATCAAATATTCAATCAACAATCATAAACTTTGCATTATTTGAAAGTTTAAACACTCAAAATTCATGTTCTGAGCTTATTTTTGCAATCAATACACTGGTGTGGATAAGATTAAATAAAATGCAGACGGAATGCATATAAAAAAAATTGTGGGTACTCACATGTCTTGCCATATGGTTCTGATCATCTCTGACAATTCCCAAAAACTTCAACGTACATTGCAACGTAAGGGTCCACTCTTCAAAAAGCATCCCACGTTTTAATCCAAAACAACGAAAAATAGTGATAAATCCAGCAATACCCTCCTTTATTTACATCCGCGCTTCCGCTAAGTATGATCGATCATGTTTATTTTCTATCAAATATCGAGTTTTATCAGTGAAAATCCATCTCTTCCTGCTTCGTTAGACTCTTCCGATAAATATCCCGCCCTATTTTTCTGTTTTGTTCAATCAGATAAGGTTTGACAACTCAAAATGAATCGGGAACACCGATTTGCCCAGACAGATGTCCTTCAGCTAACCATAGGCTTTTGACTGGATTACGCCAAAACAAAGCCAGCCAATGCTTAGCCAGCAAAGTTTTGATGGGCAGGGGTAGTAACCAATCATGAAACGATTACAAGGATTCAACTTACGTCAGTAAAGTGTACTTCTGCGCAAATCTACAGAAGCGCATGGATAGGAATGCCCACGCCCCCTCCCTGCGCGTTTGTTTGTTTGGGTAGCATAGCAGCCGGCTAGGCTCTCCGGAGCCGCTGAGAAACCTCTCAAAGGTTAGATATAACATCTCCATTGTGGATTGTCGACTGCAGAGGACTTGTTTGTGTTGAGAGTGTTTTGGAGAAGTTGATAAAGAGCATGATCGCGGAGCAAAGATACAAGATTGGATATAAACGAAACCGCGTCGTCGACGAGAGATGGACCGGACTATGAGCTCAGCTGCGCTCGCTTGGATAAAGTAAGTGGATTCTTTTGTTCATTAGTTATTTTACGTTACATTTCTAGTTTCTTGTTAGCTGTTTTGATTATAAAGTAACAGTGGAGATGACTAAAATACGAGTTTTACATGGTTTCATTTTCTATGACATGTTATATAAATGAATCATTTTTATAGCTATATGAATCAAATGCACAGAATATACAAACTAAAAACAAGATATGTGGTGGAAAATATGAGTATTACCAGCTGAGAAATATAGGTTATTTGGCAAACATAAGACATTTGTAATTATAAATATATTCATGTAATGTGTGTATGTGTGTATGTATTATGTTCATGTATATTACATCATAGTTTCTCATACAAATAGTTGTATGTCTCTAACTTTTGACTCAAACTAAAATCCTCTCTTGCTTTGTGTGTGTCTGTGTTGTGTTGTGTTGTGTTGTGATGTGATGTAACAGGTCTTCAGCTGACATCCAGAGGAGGACTGGAATCTGGAGTGCATTCATGAGCGACCACATTCAAAATAGCAAGTATTTTGTTATAATGTGCAAATGTTTTTTTCTGAAATAGTTTTTTCTATGTGCTTTGGTGGGCAGAGAAGTTCTGAATTGATATACATCATGTAATATGTAGTCCTGACTCATTTTCTTTTGATAATCATGTCATTTTGTTATCATGTGTATATTTGGAGTTTCCAAGTGCACTTTTTCTGAAAGGACGCCTGGACTTTTTTGAAATAAAAGCTCACAGAAACAACATTTTTTGGAGTATCATTCTCAAATTTGAATCACAGCATGGTCAGACATTCAGTTTACCTATATGGTGTCCCCAGGTGTCTCAGATGACCATTTCATACCTTTTTTGCTAAGTGAATGTTATTTAAAGAAAAACGGAAGTCATTTAATGTATATTTTACCTTGTTTTACTCTGTTTCTTTACTACTCTGAGTTGTTATGACTATTAGGCAACAATATGTCAAGTGTCTAGTTTCAAACAAGACCAGAATTATGAATATAGACCATAGGGTTTAAGAGCTGCAGACGTTTTAGTTTGGAGTTGTCGTTTTTCAGAAAATGCTCAAAAATAGAAGTGCTGGCTAACAGGTTAAAAGTCACATATAAATGCCTGATTCTGCAAAATCTTATTCTACATCCTTAATCCTACCCAGTTCCTACAAATACTTAAATGTAACAGTACTTTACTAAGTATTAATAAGCAGTAATTATGTATTACTGTATTAGGAAAAAAATAGTTTATAGAATAGTTAAAAATTACAACCTAGAAATTACACCCTAAAGTGTGTTCAGAATAATGTATGCAGTTTTATATTATTTATTTGAAAGAATTAAAAGAGCCATTTCATGCATATCTTTATATCATCTATTAAATACTGCAGGATTTAGAAAGTACTAAGTAACTAGTAATTCATTACTTTTGTTGAGGAACTTACCCAACACTGATAACGTGTGAGATTTTCCATCATGTTAGCAAAGTCAACAGTGACTATAGGGTGTTTTCATTTATTTATAGTTTTTATTTTCCTTTTTTATTATTATGGGGCTATGGTTAGACGTCTATTAAATTTTCACTGACAGCCCAAATTATTCCTAGATCTCTGGGCTTGTTTGGACGGCTGTAGACGTGTTTTAAATGCTAAATTACTTGCTGGGGATAGACATTTAAGAAGACTTGTATCTTAAATTAAGTTTTGTCTTTTTACATTAATATTTTTTCTTGTTTTAAGCACAACCCCGTATTTATGATTGAGACAAGAAAAGATCATTATTTTATGCACTTTAGCTTCTCATTTACAAGCGTGTGACCTTGTCTGTGAAATCCAGACTACAGTCTTATAATCTAATGATGTGATGAGACGCATTAAAGTGTGATTTCACATTGATTTTAATCTTTGACATGACCTTACTCAGTCAATATATAAAGATATATAAAGATATATATAAAGATGATATTTTTACTGAATGTTATTGACATTATGCAGGGTGATTTCATGTAGTGAACAGTAAATCATAAAAAAAAATACTTTTCACATATTTCTGTTTCAAAGTATGTGCAAAGTCTGATATTAAATGTGTTCTCAGTTTGTCACACCACAAAAAAATGTGTTGTTAACCAACCACCCATCGAGTCCAGAGAAAATATCCTTAACTCAGAAATTGAGACAAATGGTAACTTCAACAGCTTTGTAACGTATTTCTAACATGTGTAATGTGTTTAGAAGCAATTCTCTGGATTGAATGTACACATACTTTAATCATGTTTATATTGAAAAGCTGTTTTTTTGTTGTATAGATTTATGCACTATTAATATTATATCACCATACTGTAATAGATGCAAACCTGTCAGATTAAGTGTTATTTAACTGCTGTTCTAACACAACATAGTCTATACCGCAACAAGACATGTGCATGTGTGCATATAAAAGCCAGGTGTAATGCAGCAGTGTGTGTGCGTGTGTTTGTGTGATTTCCCACAGGTGTCTGTACTCTCCACCTGTTGTGTGAAAGCTTAGCTAGGGACTGTCTTTGGTTTGGGCTAATGTTGCTCTTAGCACAGCTCCAGTCCGGGCAGCTTGCCACGCGACGACCGGGCAAACGTATGCCGGGGGGGCTGCGCTATGCCGTGCCCCGCTATGCCACGGCAAAGAACTGGCTTTCACAGCCCGGAGGTCTGGTCAGTTCTGGCACGCAGGGCGGATTTTCCGATCCCCTGCACGGCTCTCAGATGCTCCTTAATCTGCCCACTCTATTTTTAAACCTCCCTCCCCTCTTTTTCTTTATCCGTCCATCCTTCACTTCCTCTCGATTCCCTCCCTCCCCCCTCAGGCTCTCCCCTCTCCCAGGGATCTTGGCCTGGCTCACCCAGAAGCTCCAATTAGAGCTCGGTCCAAGGGGACGGAGCGCGCAAGCTGGCTGCTCCCACCTACAGGCCCCCGGGGGCTTCGACTTCTTTTCCTTGCCCGGTCTACCTCTCTCAGGTTAGGCTGAAGCTCCAGACGCCGCCCCTCCCATACACCCCGGTCCCTCTGGAGGGTGGGCATTCCACAGGGAAGCAGGCAGAGAGAAAGGCCTTCTGTCGCCTAAGGGTTGGCTGTAATGATCTGCTCTGTTTTTAGGCTGTACTTCGATTTTTTTTTACTTTGTTCATTTGTTTATTTGAAGACAAAAAATTTATGGAATAGTTTACTTGAAAATGACAATACAGTCATTTTTTACTGAGGACTATGCTTTTCAAAACCCATGTGATGTCGGTGCACCACACTTTTTTTTTTACGTTGAATGCTTTTTTGGTTCATTATGGATTGCCGTTGTATGGAAATATCAGAAATGGTCCTTTTGTGTTTTATAGAAAGTAATCTCATATTTAATACGAGGTGAAGAAATGATGACAGAATTTTACTTTAGGAAGTGTTGGAGCACAAAAACTTTCTTGCAAGTGTTTTGCTGGATGAAATACATTTTATGTTACATAAAAAGTACATTGTTATCACGTTTTTGTCCGGTTACATTGCTATAGCCGTCACATTGTCTGCACCTTTGGGCTTTCCATTAAACGCCTGCAAGTTCTATCTTTCTGCCCAAACAGCCTAGCGTCGCCCGTGACATCACTTACAGGAAGTGCATCTTTAGCGTTGGCTAATTTCCATCGATTGCCTCCAGACAGGCTTAGCAGACGCGCCCTGTTCCCACACAGAACTCTCATTTTAAGTCTCCTCGCCTGCAGGAGGCCTCTCTCGCGCTCTCCCTCTCGCACAATGAATGCAGTCAGCGCTTTTATCTCCTACCCCACTTGTGCTTATTATCAAATAAATGCGAGGCAGAGAGATACTCATTGACAGTAGCATGCATAATGACTGCTGGCTGTGTGAAATGGATTAATAAATAATGGGTGAACGCTGCTGAAAACAGCTTTTCCAGTCCTGCGAGCACACAAGAATGCTCGACAGAACAATCCCCCAACGCACGAGCCGTGCGTTCCGGACCGCGTCCAACGGAACACCGGGCAGAATGTAAAACAGAACGACGCCTTGAATGCTCCAAGGACACCACTCGGTAAATTATAGCGCTGTTTAAAATGAAAAACACTTGGCGAATCCTACCATTGTTTGCTAAAACTTTGACGTAGATAGCATCATAAGCATTTGTTTGTACTGAAATGCAGACACTTGACTCTATAAGGCTGGATTTACACCGCAAATCTTGATGCCCAATTCCGATTTGTTGCCTGTATCAGATTTTTTACGACCCCCTTACATCATTGTAATCTGCATTTAGACTAAACACTTGGCAAAACAATTCAAGGTAGACATACTGACCCAGAACAGCTTAACCACAGAGGAAATAAAATGTTGCAACAGAGTAAATTATTATACAAGATTATAGAGATTTATTTCTGTAACAAGACATTAAACTTACTTTACTAAGTGGAGCCGTCGTCCTCCATTGTGCTGCTAAGAATAGTCAAGTTGAGGCATTTGCCAGTGTCGCATTTTCAATGACGCATGACACGTCTTGAGATGGGAATATCCGATCTGTCTGCTTGTGGATGCAAATGCATTTATTCGATTCATATCCGATTTATTTCCACATATAAATGAGGTTTGAAACCGATCTGAGAATATCGGAATCTATGCACTTTTTTCCTGTTTACACGTTTGTGGGTCATATCCGATCTGTGCCCCATGAGGGAAAATTAAAGGTGCAGTGTGTAATTTTTAAAAGGATCTCTTGACAGAAATGTTTAATAATATACAAAACTATATAATAAGTTGTGTATAAAGACCTTTTTATAATAACTGTTATGTTTTTATTACCTTAGAATGAGACGTTTTTATCTCCGAGGGTCCCCTTACGAGGAAGTCGCCATTTTGTGCTGCGATGTTTCTACAGAAGCCCTTAACGGACAAACTTTTTTAATTAAGTTGCCTCCTTTGATGACATGTTTTTCCGGTGGCGGCTACATTAGCTTCTCTATGCATTTCAAAAGCGAGGGGTGTGGAGTGGACTAATGCTGCATTTACACCAACCGCGGTAAGGGCGTGAAGCGCGAGTGATTTCAATGTTAAGTCAATGTGAAGACGCGTTGACGCGCGTCAGGAGGTCCCGCGGCGCGGAAGAGGCGTTCGGCGCGGCGCGGCGCGGCGCGGAAGACGCGTTTCCGCCTCTTTCGCGCGTGAAGCTCGGGCGAAAGGCGCGAATTGAGCGTTGTGCGCGGTACGCGCGGTAAGCGCGAATGGTGCTTTTTGTGCATCTAGCGGTTCACGCGAATTTGCGGCTGACGCCCGAGTTGAAAAATTTGAACTTTGGCGGAATTTCGCGCCGCGTTAACCAATCAGGAGCCTGCTTGCTGCTGTGGTGGCAGCCCCGCCCGGAGTCACTCACTCAACCAAGGCTTGATATTGTCCATAAGCAGACACCCGGAGCTATACGACACAAGTTCTTATTTCTATAGAGGACAGGAATAAAAAGGACCTCGCTTGGAAGAGTGTCAGTGAGGACATTGGGCAACCTGGTGATTGTAATACACACTTCACTTTTGAGTAACGTGACGTTTATCGACCCGTGTCGTTTATTTTCCCCATAGTAAGGTTACCAAATACAAACTGGTAACTCTCTCGATAAATGCACAATCAACATCAGTCATTTTGCAAACAGGCAACCGCATAGCACTTGCCCCTCCCACAAGAAGCGGAGTTTGCCTCTGACGCGCGTCAAATGCTTGGTTTTTCCGCGCGTCTACTCCGCTCTACACGCGCGAATGCATCCAAATTGTTCAAGCGGCAAACCACGCGCGGTAGACGCGATTTTGACGCCCAAACCGCGTTTGGTGTAAACTCAGCATAAGGCGTTGGTTGCAATTCGCAACCTCACCACTAGATGCTGCTAAAATTTACACACTGCACCTTTAAGTCACTTTAAACATGCAATGAAAATGGGGCCTAACTCTGTCCTAACCAGGTGTGATGTAATAAGCAATCCCTCTGACTTGAAAATGCTGCCTGACAGAGGTACGATAAAAGATCGATATAGCATAACCTAAAATACGCTGTACATAACACTGAATCTTTTAATGGAATGTCCACTAGAGGCGTTTGGCTTTGATGTTGGATTTTTATTTATTAATTTATGCATTCGGCAGATTATTTTATCCAAAGAGATTGGGGTGCATTACAAAGCATACATTTTTATCAAGTGTGTCCCATGGGTTCGAATCCATGACTTTTTGCGCTGCTAACGCAATGCTGTACAACCAAGCTATACAGGAGCACGCTGTATAATTTTAAAAAGTTACCAAGCAATTGCGATTATGAGTGGTACGCCTTTTGTAAGTCGCCATTATGCTTTCCGTAAACAACAAGTTTTGACATACCTTGGTTGAACACGATCAATACTGACAGTGATGACATCAGGCGTTTATCCGCCACAGTCACACAAGCATGAACTGATGAAATAAACAAAGAAAAAACAAGCGTCTCCAGTAGTAAACACACTAACCGAAAGATGCATGGATACATATGAACCGGGAGTAAAATATTTCTGTTCATGCAGATATTTAGGCACACGTACGTTAATCCAATGAAGCAGAATCAATGATCATTGAGGATTGGCCATACTGTAGGCGTGGCTACCTGGTGTGATGGCACAAAAATAAAAACTGAGTGTCCAAAATAATCCGGACAACTTCAATAATTTAAAGGATATGTTTGCTGCTTGAACAGCTGTCACAGTCTTTGGTACTTCAGGGAACCTAAAAAAACCTCTCAATGTGATTTTCACGATTTTGTGCCACAATAATGAACCCTAATCTGAAATAATCATTCATGAACCCTAGGATGAAACTCAGTATCATGACATAATTTCTTTGTGAATGGATCGTATACATTGAGTATTCATCTTTACAGTGTGTGTTTGAGGCTGAAGAGTATCTACTGTAGGTAGGAGCTATCACAGGTTTCATAATTTAACATCTTTAGGCGATTACATATCATTTGTTCGTATACCCTTCAAGTACATAATTTCTTGCCGATTTCTTTTCTGCTTTGTTTTCTGATCTGTTTTCCAACCAGCGGTAAACCACTGCATTAATGTAAGTGTTGAAACCGTCCCCCGAAACCACCCAAAATATGTTGGTTTGTTTTTGGTGTGTCAGGGCATTGTTAATCCAGAACTTTCCACGTAAAAGCGGTCGTTTTTACGACTTTCATAACTCGTCATGGGCAGACGTGCCTAACACGAAAACAAGAGGGTGGAGGTGACCAGTGGCGCCAGTCGGTCAAATAGGTAATGATCTTGGTTCATAAACCTCTATATTAGCATAAATTATACAACTTTTAAGAATCCCATTAAGGACAAATGCAACCCTTTCTAACGCTTGTTTATGCTGAACATCAAATGGCAGTGCTCTGCTGTATCCAGATCTTTTTGGATGAGCCCATTACTTGGTTCAATGTCAAAAATGTCAAATGCAATTTACCCTTGTGTGTCTTAGGAACAATTACGACACATTGAATATGTTGTTTTGGAGATTATTAGAAGACATGATATGCTTGTCCTTTATGGTGCAATATATTAATATTTTTATATATTAAATAATGACTGTAAATGTATCTGCCTGCATCATTGTGCTGTGGTGTAGGTTAGGTTGGCTGAAAATATTTTTATAATTTTATCATTAAATATTTGACACTTGAAGTTTTTCGCTGGGATCCTACGAAATGAGGTAACAATGTTAACAGCAGTGATGCTTTCGAGGTGTTTCACACCTGTACTTTGTGTGGTCTTATGTAGTGTGAGAATAATCTGTGTATAATGGTTAGTTCTCGTTACTTTTATACTTTCAAAATAATCGTTTTCATTCGATTTAAGACAATTTAATGACATACAGTGTGACAAGTGGGTTGTATTCTTGAGTTGTTTAGTGTCATAGAGAAATGTTGTTTCGTTTCCCTGTGTTCAAGCTGTATATGGTTGAAATTAAAATAAAGCTACTTCGACTCTGAAACATGACTACCCAGGATCTGATAGTTCATTTAGTCATGTGATAAAATTCCCCTGATATTTTGGCAATTATTAAGCCCATCATCACTCTTCTGTGCACCTCCTGCCCCGGTGAGCATATGATCCCTTCAATCCCTATTACTTTGTTATGTTTCAGGGGTCACAGTCAGCCACGAGGCAGCCAGATTTAACCAGGATTAGCTTCGGATTTCTCCTGATTATTCGGGCTGAGTGGGATTAAAACTGATTGCTAGATTTTTCTGACTTGTTTGGCATATTTGAAAGTGTACAGGTTGTGTTTGAATAAGTGTTAATGTGCGTTTGTGAGTGTTGTGGAGGGTCTTTGCTGTATTTAGAGTATAGAGAGATTTTTATCTGGAAATATCTGAAACTGTAGGTCAGCGAGGTCACTGTATCGCTGCTTGCTTGTATTTATCCTTATTGAATGCAGTATCAGAGCTGTGTAAACTAATTCATTGTTCCAGTGTTCCTCAAACGGGAGAGCATTGCGTTGCTAGCACAAAAGATCATAGGTTCGATCCCAGGGAACACACATACTGATGTATGTGAAAATCTAATGCACTGGATAAAAGTGTCTGTCAATGCATTGCATCTCTGCCCATTTGTACAGAACAAACAAGTGCCTCGGATCAGACCAGGACAGGCGACTAGCTGATGTTTTTTTGGCAGCGTGCAATCACTTTTTATAAGCTTCAGTAAGGAAGTGTCTTCTAGTTGCAGATAATTTCAGAAAGCACTTGTGTGCATCAGAGTCAGCCAAAGCAGGTCATGAGTAGACGCTGCGTGGCTGGCCGGCGAATGACTCAGAGGCAGAGGAGCTTGAAGGTGTCTGGGTCAAATTCTGAACCACAGACCTGCTATTTATAACCCTCACCACAGACCACACTACCACAGCAATTGTGACTTCATGAATAATTTTCTTTCATCGAGCATGCACAGAGAAAAGCACCTCGCGCTCTCTTTCCTCCCACTGACTTAACGGAGCCGGCGAGGGTAACGCGTGGATCTCTAAACGACGACTCACGGCCTTTTAAGTCTGAGAGTTGTCATGTTTTAAAAACGCGAGCTTTTTACAACAAGCTCACACGTAGACGGCTGTTTGGTGAGCTGATCCGCGGAGTTGCGGGGTGCTGGTAGCTACTGTGAAGTCATGCAGCCTATAGTTGACTTGCTAATCACTGTTCCTCTGAGACAGCTCGAGCGACGCCGTGACTGCCGATGATTGAAGCTCTCCTGCGAGTGGGGCGAGTCGTCTGACTGTCAGAGATGAAAGGCTGTTTGCAGTTTACCTGCAGCATCAAACGGCACCTGCCTCTCTCATCCCCCACGTAACTCCTCTCTTCCGCGGTTTCCACGGTAGCCATGGTTACCACCGCGACGGAGCGTGGTCGCCGAAGCTGTCAGGGCGTAGGGCTCAGATCACCTCGCTTCCCGCCCGTGACACCGCGCTTCAATTTGGCTTTGATTAAGTCGACCCGGGAAGCATCTGGCTCTTTCGCTGGCACGGGGGCTCGTGTAATTTGGCAGAATGGCTGGTGGAGAATAAAGGCTCCTCCTGGGGGGGCGAGGGGACGTAAATACATCTTGCTTATCCAATTTCTCACCGCTCCGAATGGAAGCGTCGCAAAAAGCTGAAAATCTGCTAGGGGAAGAATTAGCCCCTCAGGTGTGAGGTGACAGCGAAACAGCACGCGCTCTCAGATTAGCCTGCTTTACAGTCGATATCCAGCTGTAGTGTAAATTTCGCCAAGGTAATTGGCTCTTTTCAGTGACGGATATCTGACCGCTCGTGTGAGCGGTAATGGATCTCAGAATCGCTATGGAAAACAAGAGGTTGCTTTCCGTGCGATGGGGGATTATGGAGTATAGATGGGCCGGCAGACACACTCAAAGCATAATTGTATTGTGGATGATTGAGGGACAGGAAGTAAATTTGTTTTGTCTTATTTGCATTCTTTTTCTTCAGCCGGAGCAGGTGAATGAAATTAGTGTTGTGATTTGTGGCAGAATGGAGAGAGATTGAAAAGGGAGTGATGAACAAATGCAGCAGGGACTGAGCGAAGGAGATGAATGAGTGTGCGAGTGAGGGTGTGAACCCACGAGAAGCTGTGTGAGTGTGCTCTCACTACATTAATGTTGCTGTGTACACATGTCAACACATTATATGGATTGCTGGTAATGTTAAGGATATGATAGACGGATAGGATTTTCCTGCTGGAGAGACTGAGGGAGATTGCTTGAGTTCTCTGTATGGTGTGAACACAAGTGCACTGTGGCCAGAACACTCAACATGGAGAAGCAGATTGAGGGATTTGGCCCTGTCACTTATTGCACAGAGAGATGGATAGAAACTGAGATGTTGTCATAACTGAACATACTGCCATGGTAGATTGCCCTTCTTTGTTTTTTCCATTTTTGTAGGTGGAAAATTCGATTTTTACAAAAGTTGATTCACAAAAATGCATTTCATTTCACTTGATTTTCTTCATACTCTTGACATTTTTTAAATAAATGTAAGGGATGTGAATGAACGCATGATATTCATAATACTGACAGGTCTTACATTGTATCATAGTGTAATGTGGTACTTAGTGCTGCTCTCTAATTCATACCATTGAAACCATTTCTGCATCTCTCTCTCTCTCTCTCTCTCTCTCTCTCTCTCTCTCTCTCTCTCTCTCTCTGTGATTTTTCTTTCCTTTGTCTGGTGCTCCTCCAGGATCCCTAGTATGCCAAAATCGTGCCTCGCTCTAGCTTTCTTATGTGTCTCACTCTCTGGCTTTCCCTCATATTTTCCCAAGACTGCAATCGATAGAGGCGTCTGTGATCAGGTTGCCACGTGTGATTCATTTGGGTAACCTTGACTACGGTTTGATGTGCATGTGGACTCGGCTTGGCTGGCTGCAGTGTGAGTCAGAGAAAGCGTGCGGCTTGGAGGAGCTGGTCTGCTTACAGTATTGATTTGCCTGAGCAGCCAAGAGGGGCTTCACCTCTTCTTGCACTCAGTCCCCTCAAATGCTGTTTTATATAATTTTATTAAAGGGAAAAAGATTAAATAATAGGGATAAAGATAAGATATACCCTGAATCAGGTCACTTTGAATACCTATATATATATACTAATGCACTACTTTCTTTTGAATGATGCTTTGGAACGATTTACATATTGTATAAATATTTTAAATTATGTTTATATTCTGGTATGGTATTGCAAAGGAACCCTAATTGATAGCATGATTCCTAATTTCATTATAAATTCCTAATATATATTTCTTCTTGTTTTTCCTCTCCACAGAACTCTATCAGACACAACCTTTCCTTACACACCCGTTTCATCCGTGTGCAAAATGAGGGAACAGGAAAAAGTTCCTGGTGGATGCTAAACCCTGAGGGCGGGAAAATGGGCAAAGGTCCCCGTCGACGAGCTGTTTCCATGGACAATGGCACCAAGTACTTGAAGAGCCGAGGCCGAGTGAGTCGAAAGAGAGCAGGAGCTGTGGGAATGGGCAGAGAGCTTGGAGGGCCTGGAATACAGGGATCACCAGAACATGGAAGCCCAGCTGGTAAGGGGGCACTGGGAGTCGGGAGCGAAGAGTATGACGCGTGGACAGACCTTCACTCCAGAACTAGTTCATCTGCATCGACGTTAAGTGGATGCCTATCGCCTATTCTGGCTGAGGCAGAGCCTGATGAGCCAGAAGAAGGAGGCCTCTCCTGCTCAGCTTCCCCAAGACTTTACCCTAGCCCCACTAGCACTAGATCTCCAGCCCTGGGAACAGGGGGGCACTGTCCATCTGTCGAGCTCCCGCACTTAGCTGATTTAACAGGAGCCATCAGCTTGGACGAAGGTTACTCCCAGCCTTTGCCAGTCAAGCGCAATGGCTACCACTATGGCCCTGGGCCCAAGGGAGAGACGTCCTATTGTGGAACCGTCTACGGGCAACCATCTATGGGTATGCTTAGGCATCATACGCCTATGCAGACCATTCAGGAAAACAAGCCTACCAGCTTCCAGCGTGCCCTTAGAGCATACTCAGAGAACAATGCCCTTGAAAGTCTGCTTACTGGTGGGCCACAGTATTGTGGTAAGGACATGATTGTGGGGCAAACAGGAGCATCCCATTCACTTCTGTCACAATCTAACAGTGCCGTGCACTCTCATGGCCACAATCAGAGTCACAATCACAGCCAGAATCACAATCATAATCATGAGCATGGCCACAATCCCAGTCAAAGTCTTCACAACGGCCATGGAGTATCGCACGAGCAAAACCCAAGCCATCACCACAATCCCAATCCAGCTCATAATAAACATCATCCGGGTCTCGACTACAGTCACGGCCACAAGCACCACCGTGGCCACGACTATGTTCAGTCTCATGAGCACAAACTCAATGCTAGTCCCAATCACATGCACAATCACATGCAACACAGCAACTCCAGACAAACAGACCTTTCTCCCAGGGTCAGCAGTGACATGTTACAACCCTACAATCACAAATCACAAAGCCTTTATGGCTCACGTGCTCACCTCCCTTCCACCGCCCTGCCTCCTAACCCTGCCAGTGTCTTGGATGTACCCCAGGACCCCTGTCGCCTGGCCTCAGCATCCCACCCTCGCCATCAATCCTACCCGGGTGCCCACCTTCTCCAGGGGATGACAGAACCCTGGCACGGGTATTACCACCACCCATCGCAGAATCCTAATTACCATGGCAACCATCAAGCTAACCCTCACCAGGATCCTCACAGCCGGTTGCAGTCTGAGCTTGAAATGGAAGTGCACCAGAGCAGTCTGGATTGCGATGTAGAATCGATTCTCCTGAATGACTTGATGGAATCGACAGAGGGAATGGACTTTAACTTTGATGGGTCGTTGTCGCAGGGGGTTGGCATGGGTATGGGTTTGGGGATGGGAATGGGGGCATTTGTAGGATCTCAACAATCACACAACAGCCAGAGCTGGGTTCCTGGGTGAGCTAAATGCAGGCAAACCTTCAACCGTACTGCCTTCTGAAGGGCAGCAGGTCAAGTTGGGGACGGAAACTAACAATTTGACCAAGATTCCCTTTTGTTGATGTCAGATTCTGGATAGTTATCCTCTTAAAATGAAAACGATTCCCTCCCCTCTTCCTCCGAATCCATTTCCCCCGCTGTGGAATAATGTCATAGCGCCCTAAGAGTCCTTTTTGTGGTTCACGTCCTTCGGTTTGTGGTCGATTCGTCAACTCCGTCTCTTTCTGGGCACAGGCTCAGAAGCACTTTACATCTGTCGCCATCCATTCCGACGCTGTAACGACCACCCCGCGACCCGGGAGGAATCGCATTGTCTGCTGGCCTGGGTTTAATGTATGCAAACGACTTTGTTATCCTTCCTGAACAAAAAAGTAAATAAATAATTAAGCGTTGGTGTTGTTTTGCTAAACATGAGTACAGGATTGAGCAGTCGCTATAGCTGTCTGAGTGTCTGTGCCGTCATTCGCGTTTTCGTCAGTGTGTGAGTGTGTGTGTGCGAATGTGAGTGTGGAGCTGCTTTTTTTTGCTAAATGTGCGCACCTCCTCCTATGGAGGTCTATTGGATGTCCCTTTATTGTGGGCCAGGACAGTCATCCATCAGCCACACTCTATTGATATTCAGCATATCCTTTTTAATCTCCAAAGTAATGCACCAGCTATGCATCACTGTTGCAAATAGAATGTGATGCTCAGAGTACGCAGGGCTGTTTTTCCCCCGGACACACAACGGCTTAATGTGTTTTGGCGAAAGTGATGATTAAAGTCACTCTCTGCAGTAAGTGGGGGAGCTGGGGGAGGCGGAGATGGAGAGATAGAGGGGGAAAGGAGAAATGCAAATATATTCTCACTATGCCCCTTCCTCTCCATTCCGTGAATTTCTAAAGCTTTTCCTGTAATGAAATAAGGAACGATCTAACACAACACCACATCCTGTGCGTGGCTTTTTCCTGGTTCACCTCGGCCTAACTTCTCCGTGTCAGCAGCCAACGCGCTGGCTTCATTTTGGCTACATTATCCCCCTCCCCACGTAGTGTTACTTTAGGTAATCAATGTTGATTGATTGAATTTGAAGCCTTGTCTGACCCCATTAACTGTGTGTTAATTTAATACAGAGCTGGAATTTGGAAATTTATCCTTAATGACTTAACATTGGATCAACTTTACTAAATAACTATTCGATGCTGGTGCTCCCTCAAGGTTACAAAGGGAAGTCGTCTTATATCCGGCTATAGAGCTTTACGGATTGATTATATTCCACCAGCTTATGTGTCCTACACGGCTGAAGTTCTTACTGAAACATTTCTTCTCGTTGCAAACATTTCCCTTTCGTAACGCCTTTATTCAGTGATCACACAGCCTCCAGTGATTAAGTTAAGGTGTGTGGTTTTCATTCTGAATGCAACACAACACCAAGGGTTCAAAGGAAAGACTGCTGTTGTAATTATGACTTTGTTGGGTTGGAGGAAACATACAGTGTATTTCCTAAATGTCTTATCCTATTTGAGCCACTAGATATGCAGAAGAGAAACATGGAAGAAGATTACAAATACAGCTACAAACTGATACTACATAAATAGAAATGAATTATATACTGTATATGTGCCCAAAAAAGGTCCAACCGCACGTAAGAAACGAGACTCATCTAACAGTGCCTAAAATACTGATACATACTGATTTTCAGATTTTTTTTCTGATTTTTCAGTTTAATGCCTCCAAGCACAATACTAGATATATTCAAGAGTCACTTTATGAATAGCAGGGTAAAATCACCTTCCATCACCAAATCAAATCTTTATATAAGATTCAAGAGTGCAGAGTCCAGATTCTTCATTGTTAAAGAGACATTTTTTCCTCCATCATTTCAGAAAAAAAATAAACAGCGTCTTATGTCCTTGTTGTTCCTGTAATTTTGCCCACTCTTTGTGTACCATTGTATCTTGCGTTTGTCTACTATGATTTGTGTTATGTAAAGTGCAATTTTCCACCTCATATTGGGAAAAAGATGCCGTCTTTTACGGACACACGACTTGAAGCGAACCTTTATGTTCTGCTTAAAATTTGATGAAGATAAACGAAGGTGGTTACAGAAGCGAATGAGTTGAAAAGGACGACATTGTGTTGCTTGAAAGAAAAAGCCCTCACATATAGAGTTTGAAAGAGAGTGTGAAAGAAAGAGAAAGAGAGAGAGGGAGTCTGTCAGAGTAGCTTTTCCTCAGCAGAGCTGAATCAGGCCAAATGTCAAGTGGCTCTCCACAGTGTTTCTCACACAGCCCGATCAGATAGCCATCCCTCTTTCACACTGTTTCTCTTTCCTGCCAAGGACAGTAAGCCCCATCCTGATCCGATTCTCCCTTTCATTTCTTTATGTTTTTTCTCGAGGTGTCCATTGTGATCCAGTGGTAATACTGATTGCTGGCCCACACCTACTTATGTGCTCCACTTCATGTGTGTGCGTGTGTGTGTGTGTGTGTGCGCGTGTGTGTGTAGCACAGTGACGTACCTGATGTGAGTTTTAAAATTCATTGAAATCGTGCCCTGGTATTTACTACGCCTGGCCTATCAATAATACAATATACACAGTTTATATTTATTGGGTATAAAGATGGGTTTGTGGGTGATGATATGGAGCTCTTGTATTTCGTTCATCTTTATGACAAGACCATGATTCTATTACAGTTCATTTCTGTTTCATGCTGTACAAAAATCTGTATTGAGAAAATTGTATAATATTTTTGACAAATATCGGTTTTATTTCCTTTTTCTAAATGATGTATCTGCTCATCTTGTGGCCTGTAAAATAAAACAAAACAGAACTTGAGCCTTTTGCCGCATGTTTGTGTGTTTGTGACTTACACTGTAAAACTGTAAAACAACTAGTTTTGCAACTTATTTCAACATGGTATTTTAAGTTTTACCTACTTACAAAACTTTATTTGTTAAAGGGGCCATGGCATGAAAATCTGACTTTTTCCATGTTTAATTGCTATAATTGGGTCCCCAGTGCTTCTGTCAACCTAGAAAATGTGAAAAAGATCAACCCAGTAGCTTAGTTTTGGTAAACCATTCTCTACAAGCACATGAAAAAATGTGGCTCTCCTTATGATGTCATAAGGAGCTCTTATTATAATAATACCACCCCTTAATCTGCACTGTCCAATCACAGCACTGCCATTTATTGCAGAGAGAAAAGTGTGTGAGAGAAAAAATAATTCACAGCACAATTGAGTTTCAATTTCAACAAACTACAGTACCTAGTGATGGGAGAAATGAAGCTTTTCGAAGCTTCGAATCAATTGAACCAATTGCTTCGAAAATTGATTCAGTTTTTCGAAGCAGTTCGAAACACCACACACGCTGGCGACCCCTGCTGGTCAAAATAGTGTAAAAGCAGATATGTCCAAACATTTTACACTTTTTTCAACAAAATAATAGCAAGATTTGTATTAAAATATGTTAAAAAAATTATTTAACTTAATTAAGACATAGTTAAAAGTCTATTATGTGTTTTTAGTTTTATTTAGGGCAAACAAATCATTAAAACTAACTACCCTTTTAATTATGCACATTTTTGTCATTAAATCTGTCTATAAACAAAAAGTAGACAACATGGCAGTGTTATTAGTCAGAAGGATAAATGTTTTATGAACTTTCATACTAAAATTGACCCGAGTTCACCGAAACATATTAGACACTGGTCATGTGATCAACTCCCCCTAGTGGTGAACCATCGGATTTTCGAAACGTTTCGAAACAGTTATGACGTAACCACTGATTCGAAACAAAAGATTCGTAAATGTTTCGAAGCCTCATGAAGCAGTGCTTCGAAAACGACCATCACTAACAGTACCATCATTGCGATCAGTGTTTGCACTTCATCCACTCATTTGCATTTTAAAGGACACACCCAAAATGGCACATTTTTGCACACACCTACAAAGTGGCGATTTTAACATGCTATAATAAATTATATATATTTTATTTTGAGCTAAAACTTCACATATGTACTCTGGGGACACCAAAGATTTATTTGACATCTTAAAAAATTCTTGTGACATGGCCCCTTTAAGTAACATAAACATATAAGTTGATTTGATGTCATTTTTTACAATGTAAACATAAAAACACAAGCTTTTTATTATCTCAACTGTATAGCACCAAACATCAAACACAGACTTTGCATCTGCTTATCCGAAGTACGTCCACTTTACATACAATTTAAGACCCAAATCTCTCAGTCTCATTATTAGGCATGTGTGAGGAAGGAGACGACTGGAGACTCGGAAAAACAAGGATAATGATATACTTTAATAATAAATGAAGAAATAGACAGGCAGGTAACACACTCTATGTACAACTTTATTGTAAGACCTTAAATAAAGTAGAGATGACGAGGATGATGACTGGCAGGTGAGGGAGCGTGGAGGATGATGGGAACCGCCGGAGTCATGACTTTCAGAAGACATATGACATGACACTATGAACTATGATACACACGTTCATTTTATAGCTTTGTGCTCTTAACAATTGTGTATAATTTAATTTCTCCCAAGGAGCTTCATATGAAAAACAAAAAGACAAGGCTGAAAGACAAAGTTGATACTTAAATGAAACATAAAGAAGAATTAAGTGTGCAAGTGTGTTCTGGTGCAACTTCTCAGCAGTAATAATGTTCCCTGGATGGCATTAAAGTCAACGAGAATAATACTTGGCGGATGTATGTGTGTGTGCGCTAAAGAATTTGATATGGTGACAAGAGAAAATGCAGTTCATGTTAAAAAACAATTGAACTTCTTGTCTGCTGTCTACACAGACAGAATAGGCTATTCTGAAAAATTCCTATTTTTTTAAAAACTATTTTTAGTTATACTTTTCTGTAAATTTATAATAAACATTTATCAACCATTGTTGTCTCCCTAAATGATGTATATAAACATAAAAATAGTGAACTATTTTGGTTGCTTAAAGAACCATTGAGTCCTTTTATAAAACAGAAAGCTTCTTCAGATGTTAAAGGTAAATGATTTTCTATTGCATCGTGCAGCAGCTTTATTTTAAAGAGTGTAACTCATTTGAAAAACCTTTTGAAAATGTAGTGCCTAGCAGTTCACTAAATTTGATCATAGAGTATGTGCAGATGTAAAGTGTGTGTGTGTGTGTGATAAGGCTGGTTAACAGCACTGATGCTGAACCACAGCTGTCCTTGTCCCAATGGAAGCTTTCTCACTGAGGGAACGCTCACATCTGCAGTGCCATATACTCTTCCATGTCTTTCTCTGACACACACACACACACGCACGCACGCACAAACACACACACTGCTGTGCGTCTAATTGACTCCGCTCATCTCTGGCTCTGCCTCGCCTCCACAGGCGACTGTGCGTGAGCGAGAAACGGACAACTGAGTCGTGAGAGAAATAAAAAACCAAAAAGAAAGACGACTGGAAACACATGCTCTTAACATGGCCGGTCCCCACCCCCATGAACAATTATCACCATAAAAACCATACCAGACTCTAATTTATCTTTAAAAAATCCTCTTTTGCACAACAATTATAATTCTGTCATCATTTATTCATTCTTATATCATTCCAAACCCATATCACTTTTTTTTCATGGAGGATTTTGTAATCACGTTCAGGCAGCTCCGTTCCATACAACAGCGATAGGGACCACATTTATCATGGTCTTAACAAGGAGACTACATAACTGTACAGTGGGTATATTTCAAGTCTTCTGAAAGAAGGTGGAACAAATGTGTGAGGAATTAAATTATATATAATTTTGATTTTATTTGAAATCAGCCAAACAGCATCAGACACGTGTCACAAATAGTAGATGTTACATACACTACTGTTTGAAATTATAACATTTTCTACTGTTAACCCAAATATTGCCTTTACTTAAACAATGACGTAAACATAATTTAATATTTTGAGTTTTGGACAACAAATCTTCTCATTTAAGTTCATTTAACTTTTAAGCATATAAAATAGTACATGTTGTAAGGAATAGACTTGTTTAGTCAGTCATGAATTGTGTGTTATAATACCATTTACTAGCCTGGCTCCGCCCTCCTACGTGCTTCCGCTTAATTTTCATTTCCCTTCAGCAGTACGTCTGGGATTTCTCTATAGAGTTTCGTTTTCTCCTGCAAAAATCTGCAGGACCAATCAGCGAACAGATGGGGGTGGCTAAGAACGATGACGTTGAGGTCGTGCGTCAGTTTGAGTTGTAGTTCAGTAATGGCAGCGGAGAAAGACGTGAGAAAAGCTATTCGGGCCGTTGTTGCAAAACTGCCGAATATACAGAAGTTAAACAGGAGCAAGAACCAGGTTTGCTAAGTTTTGTTTGTCTGATTATTCTGACTTGTTGTTTCCGGACGGTTTCGGTGCATGATATACGTCACGACCACACGTTAGCGATTGGCTTTGGCCATGGGCGTCGGAAGCAAATGAAAAGTGGGTGGGTCCCCACATAACCAACCTCCCCCCCCCCCCCCCCGAAAAATACATTTACTGCAATAGATGACATTTTCATGTTTCCTTTTAATTAGCCTGAACATTTGCGTTTATTAAATTAAAGACAGTAGCCTATTACGGTCGAAATTATCTTTCTCTGTGTCATTTTTTTTCTCTACTCTGCTGACAGTAGATCACTTTATTTTATGGTTTCCGTCGGGAAACAATGCTGTGCTGTCATAAGAGTTTGAGCATGTGTACTTCTAAAACACAATCGATTAAACAGAGGTATGACTTTATGAATTCTGCAAATGTACCTCGCAAATAATAACAATACGTGAAGACGTTCATATCGCAAATGAAAAGTAATTGCAGGCTTCTGTAAAAAAAAAAACTTGAAAATTATCCAGCGATCGTGGGATCGTAATCAAAATAAACTATTTTACAGCAGTAATAATATTTTAACGAGTAGCCTACACTTTTAACGTTTGAAAGGAACCACATTTAGTGCTGTGTTAATTATCATTAAAAGCAAAACGGGATCTCTGTGCCTCCGCGACAGACGCAATTCTTCTGGCATCTCTCCTCATCATCTCCTCTTTTTTTCTTCTGTGTCTTGAACTTGGGGCTCGAGTCCGACCTAAGGTTCGAGCTGCCTTTAAGAACACCAAGCTAAGTTCGTTTACCGTTAATTAAGACTAAATGGGCAGGCAAACTCGTGAAACAATGAAAGTAAAATAATCCGCTATAATATGGTTTTACACGTCTATAGAAAATATACTATAAATAAAGCAGTTATTAATTTTCCTAATGCATGGTTGTTTGACATTTACTTCTGTTTAAAACATTTGGCAAAGGAGGTTTTTCAGCACTATGTTCGAACAGCAAATCAGCGTCCACTCACCCCCGCGAATTATGTTTAAAAGCTGAAACGGGTCCGCGGTGTAAAAAAAGCAAAGGTTAGGGATCCCTGCTCTAGTGGAATGGATTTGGACTAACATGCTTTGATAAGTGAACAGACAAATGCGCTAAATTAGAGAAAAAGTGGGTGGGTCCATTATCATTGGTCTTAAAAAGTGGGTGGGTCCTGTCCCACCCACATATAATGGTTCCGACGCCCATGGCTTTGGCAGATCCTGAGTACTCTGGGCAGATCCAATAGTTTTAAACTTCAACAATGGACCCTCCTTAACGGAAGTAACGCTTTGCAATGGAGCGTGGCCAGACTCTCTGTACAAATGAAATGAATGTACGAGAGTCTGGTTGGACCAGGCTAACCATTTACAACACTAAAAGTAAAATAAATTAATAAAAGAATAGAAAATCTTTGAATTTCGGTTAACTAAATGGAGATGTTGGACAGAGCAATTGATATTACAAATTATTTCAAGTTAAATCAACTTAAGATTACATTTTATCAACTTGCTGAATTATATTGGAATTAGGCTACTAAAATTTTTAAGTTAAATGTACTCTTGTTTTATTTCAAATTACTTTATTAACTTTATTAGGGAAACAACTTTCCTCAATTTTTTAAAGTAATTTGACTTTTCCGGGTTTAAAGTGTAGAATAATATTATACTTATAAAAAATTATAATTAAGATAAATATAACTATGGCAATTATATTGAGACCTAAAGCATTCAAAATAAATCTATTTTGTATTTTATTATCGCCTGTTATTTTATCAAGCAGATTCTTGAGATGTTTAAACTGTATTAAAGGAGTTCGCATGCAAGTCATCCATTTCAAAAATATAATACATTTTTCAAAATTAAAGTTTTCTAATGAAAGAAATTACAATGTTTGGCACGATTATATTTTGTCTACAAAAAAAATTAATGTAAACATTTAAGCATGCACCTTCAGATTAAAATATCTTTCAAGATCATGAGAAATATTTCAGTTAAGTGTTTAAAGTAAAACTTTTAATAGTGTAAGTCAATTTTTTATATTATATATTATCAGAAAAAAATGGGACGGTACCCTATGTTTACAGGTATACCAAACATTATTGGACGGATTCCCGGACAGGGATTAGACTAATCCTGGACAAAAATAAATGTAAGAGCTGTCCAAACTAAAAATACAACTTGCACTGCCATATCTTAAAATACATCAGTGCCCTTTGTTTTGCCTCAAAATGCACACAAGTAATGTTTTAGTAAGGCATGCTTGTTAAAACTAGTTATACCACGGGTCTGTTGAATGCTGTATTTTGATGGGTATGCATTAATTTCTGATAACCGCACACCTAACTTGTCAAATGTCTTAAAAATAGGCACCAGAGCAATGTTTGTGGTAACTAGGGTGGCCATTCGTGCCAGTTCCGCCGGACACGTCCCGAACATGTTTTCGGGTTTGTTCTCCGGAAGTCGCGTTGGTCGACCGCATACGTCATCAAGGTTTAATATTTCGGGTTTAATTTCAGAAAAGTAACCGTTACATTTCATGGTAAGAATGAAACTACAATGATTGTATGTTTTAAAAAAAATAAATCTTAATTTTCTAATGTATTTGAACTGAAATGTGGGAACCTCGATGACGTATGCGGTCGAGCAACGCAACTTCCGGAGAACGAACCCGAAAACATGTTCGGGACGTGTCTGGCAGAACTGCCACGAATGGCCACCCTAGTGGTAACCGTGGTATAAGAGGAATAATTGACTTCGCATCGTGCCGCATTGCACTTTGGGTGTGCATTATTTTCTTATAATTCAATGTCCCGTCGTCAATTATTCCTTACTTATATTTCCCAATTAAACTAAGGCCTAGTCCTGGCTTAAGATAATCCCTGTCCGGGAAGTCACCCCTAAACAATGTTGCACCTTTTTAGGAAAATTACTGTGTTTTATACCCCTAACATTTCACTGGTACAAAATTGGTCCACGATAGGGTAGGGTATAATATTGTACCCCAAAAGGTGCAACATTTTTAATGTATTGTATAAAGGTACAAAAAGAACCTCTGAGGGTGCCATCCCAATGACGGAAAAGGTACCGTTTTGTACCTTTATTTCTGACAGTGTATATATTTTTACAAGACTCATGTTGTTTCGCTTTTGTCCTTTTTGGTGCTTGTTGAAAGAAATGAGAAAGGGCACTATGAGGTATTAAAACAGCTGCTGTGACGATTCTTCGTTTCAAGATCAGAACTGCATTTTATTTATTAACCTTTTCAAATAAACTAACATGTGAATTTATACACTGTCAGAGAAAATGGTCCGAAAATGGTCCCTAGCTGTCGCTGGGGTAGCAGGAGCCTTTCAAAAAATACACCTTTGTGCCTAATTCATATTGTATTGAGGTACCAAACATATACATATCTGTACCTAAATGGTACATATAAGGATCTTTTTGCTTTATTTACTTTTTTTTGACAATTTTTGTTCTGTAAAGAAAAATAAAACCATTTAAAATAAGGTTATTTGTTAACATCAGTAAATGCATTAGCTATCATGAACAATAAACTATTGTCAACGTAAACCCTTATCACTGATGTGTCCAATCTCACATGTGTAGCACCAGCGGCGTCCGTCTCCACGTGCATTTCAAGTATCAAGCGCAGCCATTAACAGCAGACAATAGAAGCTTCCGGATTCACGGGCCCTTTTCATCCCTGAGAGCAGGATTTGTCAAAACAGCATGTGTTATTGAACCCGCTTTTCTCACCACGCTGAATGCAAATGAGAGCAGCCTGATTTATTCCCAGCGTTTGATGGATTTATTCTGACAGAGGAAGTGACAGCACTGTGACAGCCCCCCCCCAACCTTTTCTATTTCGATTCTTATTCTATTATGCATTCTATTCTGAAATTCTTTCACAGCTCTAAGGGTTTTCCAAAAACTCGTAGATATTGTTGCATTATTCATGATCGTATATTCATTGTCATTTCATATACCACCTCTGATTTGCATACACTCCGATAACCGCGGGTATGGACCTAAAAACTCTGCTGATATGTATTTACGTCTACTACATTTGTGCCACTGTGCTTCTCGATGTGCAGACCGTGAACTTTACACAATCATCATCAACATTGTGATCAAACCCAGATCATTGTTTAAAGCAAATATTTATGTTGCAGTCATTTACTTTGAATCTAAGTTAGCAATTTTAAGCAAAAGAGATAATTCGAAATACGACAAAGTTGAGCGGAGTTTAACTTTAATGCAAATGAGCAAAAATGTGATGCGACAGTGGAGGTCACACGATGCCCCACCTGGAGGCAAATACAACGCCTACTAGAGACCAGAAGTGTAGCGTTTGACCTCCGACTATTTAATTGCTTTCCATGCGATGATGACTGCGTGATTTTCCACGCCGTCTATGCTCTGACGCGTGCTCGAATTATGAGTTACTGTAGCATCTCATCGGCTTTTCAATGAAGTAAATATAAGCTAGAACGGCTGTCCCCAGGCCAGCAGAGGACAGCAGATCTGAACTCTTGCTCTTCCTGTAGGCCACCGGACTGTCTGTTATCATAATGATGATGGTGGGTTGAAGGTGATAATAGTTGCTGTCTGTGTGAATTCTCCAGGGCCACGCTATGATGGATAACATCTGAGGTGTTTCGTAACATGCTGGACGTGGGTGGAGGTTATCCATACCGCACTGTATGTGGGTTCCAAAAAAACCGAGATCATTTTCTATTCATGAGCCTGCTTTAAACAAGTCCACAACAACTGCGATGTTTTATATGAAACTGGTCGCTCGAATGCAGCCTGTAGTGAGGGGTGTGTGGTCCCCCGCTGGCAGGGGTCCCGGCTGTTTGAAGCGGCGCTGGTTTTGATCTGTGACATCAGAAAGTGGATCAGGATCTCTCAGGGGGAGTGTCATTTATACGAGCCCCCATACTGAGGAGAGAACGTCCAATTATACATTTGTTAAGATGTTAATGCCCTCCCAATACACACGCTTGCACGAAAAAGTTTTTCTGCTTACTTCCTTGCAATTGCACTATGCAATTCAAAACAAATCTCTGGAAAATCTTTAATCTTCTATGTAAATATTGATTTAACAAAGTAAGATGGGATCCTGGATTAACACCATTGTTGGTCCTGGATCAAAAATTTCATTAACCAATCAGATTGCAGGATTAGGGTGTCTGTTAGATTTAGGGGCTTTTAAAAAGATCTTCAAACTATTATTTCAAACTAATTGAGGGGTAAAATGGTTAGGGTTTGAGATAAGGGTAATTTGGGGTTTCTTTGATTAAAATGTCTTGTTGTTTTCTAAAATGACGGCGACCATACAGATATACGATTATGAACATACTGAGTCAGCAGTATTTGTTTTTCTTCAACTTGATGTTTTGCAGCTGATCCTTGTATGTTGAAATTATACCATATTTCGTAAAAAAAAGCCTCTTATCGGCAAATAAAAGCTAATTTTCCTTCTGTTGGACACTGTTGGCTAATTGTTTAAAAACAGTCAATTTGGATTTTATTAAATATTAATTTGAAACAAGGAGTGCAATGCAAAACTATCAATATTTATCTTTATTGTTAGATGTCATTCTAAGTAATCGAATATTGGTATCAGCACAGATATTTGTATAGGTGCATCCCTAATATAGTTACACTCAGATAAGCTAATAACAAGCGGTGGGTGGTTCAGTGGGTCACGGCCCTTCTTCAGGAGTCATTGACTGAGATGATACAGCAGCCAGACACCAAATTCACCAATGAGTCAGATCATCTGTCAATCACGGGTCATGTGACTGCTGAGTGACTGCCCATTAGTGTCCGTCACTCTGTCTTCACACGCTCATCACATCAGTAATTGAGTGTCTTGCGCTATATATACGTGTGAATGTGTGAGCGTGCCTGAATTGATAGTGTTATTAATGATTTACATTTTAACACTCCCATCAATCACAAAGCGTGAAGCCATGTGTGAAAGTGCAAGTCACACCCGCTGTTTTTTCAGTCGTGACTGTCGCTGTATTTAAGAGAATTTTAGACTCCTGCTCTTTCTAGTCACTGTTTATTATTCCGATCATAATCTCGCATGTTGCCTTAAGTCCAAGAGGTACAATATCATTTTGTTAACTGGCAACTCTGTTAAGTGTGAAATGCGAGAAACGTTTCGAATAAAACATTAGTTTTGCAGTTTGTCTGCATGGGGTCTGTTGAAAATAGACTGCAATGTTTCCAACTTAAAAATATGGTTTGATCTTTCTGACATCATATTTATGTACTGTACATCACCTTATTATTTTTGACCTCATGGTATCAACACAGGTTTGTTTCTATGAAATTTTATCAGTATTATGTGTTCACTCTTATTCAAACAGCCTTAAAGGTGGTGTTTTTATATTTTAGTGGCATCTAGGAGTGAGACTGGGAATTGCAAGCAACAGCTCAACCCCTTAATTTCAAAACGCATATGGTAGCCGTCACAGAACAAGCACGTCACTGTCTGATGCAGCGTTCACATCAGCCGCGGTAAAGGGGGTCAAGCGCAAGTGATTTTAATGTTAAGTCAATGTGAAGACGCGTTGATGCGCGTCTGGAGGTCTTGTGGCGCAAATGAGGTTTTTAGCGCAGCGCGGTAGACACTAGTTTGCATGAACGGTGCGAATTGAGCGTCTGCCACGGTACGTGCAATACAGGCGAATTGTGCTTTTTGTGCATTTTGCGAATTTGCAGCCACCCAAGTTGAAAATTTTGAACATTGGCGGATTTTTGAGGTGCTTTAACCAATCAGGAGCCTATATGCTGCTGTGGCGCAGCCCGACCACGGAGTCACTCATTCAACATGGAGGAACGCTTGATATTGTCTGTGAGCAGTCACCCAGAGCTATACGACACAAGGGCCGTTTCTCAATGTCAAGGATACTTCCTTGGCAGGACTAGTCTTTACAAGTCACTTCCTTCATAGGCTAGACGAGGCTCCTCTTAAGCATTCGGAGAACACGTTAAAAGGAACAGGCTAGCAACTGCACGTCGTTGCGTCATTGCGTCAATGAAAGGTGTGTTTTCGGTGCTGCGCGTATAGGATTGTGGGTGATTTCAGCGCGCAAAGAGGGCGAAGGATACATATATGCATCCGTTCCTGTATATGGGATATTTCTCGAATGACGGACTCAGTTCTTGGCTGAAATTCCGAGGATCCTCGACGTTGGAAAAGTCCTTCGATGGACGTCGATGACGTAGCATCCTCAAAATTCTGGCTTCCGAGGATCCTTCCTTGACATTGAGAAACGGCTATATTCTTATTTCTATAGAGACAGGAATAAAAAGGACCTCGCTTGGAAGAGTGTCAGTGAGGACATTGGGCAAACTGGTAAGTTGTAAATACACATTTCACTTTTAAGTCACGTGACATTTATCGACCCGCGCCATTCTGGACGGTTTTTTAACTGTTTTAAATACAAACCGGTAACTCTCTCAATGAATGCACAATCAACATCAGCCATCTTGCAAACAGACAACCGCATAGCAATTGCCCCTCCCACAAGAAGCAGATTTCGCCTCTGACGTGCGTCAAATGCTTTTTTTATGCATTCAAAATGTCCAAGCGGCAAACTAGACGCGGTAGACAGGATTTTGAGGCCTTAAATGTAGCTGGTGTGAACACACGGTGAGACAGGGATGAAACGCGTTCTGTGGAGCAGTTTGTCTGTTAAGGGCTACTGTAGAAATATGGCAGTGACACCCATTTAAGGGGACATCTTTATAGCAGTGATCCATGATCACCGTCTCCCCTCGTCTTTAGGTAACCAAAACATTTGTTATTTTCAATAAGGCATTTGTTCCAGAGTTCAGTTTATCCACTAACCAGATCAATAAACAAACAGAAACCGGAAGTTAAGTTCCGCCAAGACGCGTAACTGTCACAAAATGTACGTATTGAACATCTGATAAACGGTCTACACTTATAATATCGTTATGTGTATTATATTGCATTTTTTGTCAAGAGATCCTTCTTAACTCTTTCGCCGCCATTGACGAGATATCTCGTCAATCAGGAGAAAACGCTTCCCTGCCAATGACGAGATTTTCCGTCTTTCCGCAATACCGCTATTATCCACCAGGTGGTGGATAACTTTTTAAACCCGGAAGTATTGCCCTATGGCAAGCGGCTGCATGTCCGTGTCTGTTTTAAAGATCGCTCTGAATGGGATCTCTATGAAAAGTCCGTCACAAAAATGGAATTATCTCTGCTTTTTGCTCAAAATGTGGTGTTTTTGCAGAAACCTACCCATATTCAAAAGCTGATTACATTTTTTTGTTTGAAAGCAGAGGGTCTGTTCTTTCATTTGGTATATTGTATGTTTATATATTTAAAGAAGAACATTTTCTGGAAGGCATTAAACTTTGGTAAAAATAACTGGCGAACGCTGGCGGTGAAAGTGTTAAAGTTACACAATGCACCTTTAATCTGTTTTACTGGGTTATGTATTGGGATACTGTTTTGGCACGAAGCACAAACATGTTAACTTTTCCTAATTTGGTGATGAATAATATTTACCATATTTTATGATTCCCAGTTGAGGCAGTTAGACTTTGTATGCAACATTTGGGTACATTCCTAAGGTGAGATCAGTTTAAAGGCTTAAAGGCGCAATCTGTACAATTTAGGAGGATCTCATAACTGAAATGCAATATAATATACACAACAATGTTTTCACTGCGGGTCCCCTTTCACGGAGGTTGTCGTCATGTTTCTACAGTAGCCCTAAACAGACAAACTGTTGTACAGAGTAAGTTTTGTCACTCTGTCATATCAGATGATGACGTGTTTGTCCTTTGGCGACTACCATAGCTTTACTATGCATTTCGAAAAGGATGGGTGACCTTTGGACTGAGCCGTTGGTTGCAATTGAGTAATTGACTTACTCCCTAATTGCACTTTTAACAATTTAACAAAACATTTGCAATATAAATATAAGAAACACAAAATACTACACATTAGTTCAGTGTTACACCATATTATTTTCTGTACGTATTGCATATTTAATTGTTTAGTGCAGGTTTGCACATTTTGACTGTTTCATTCATTATTACACATTGTGAAAAGTCTTAAAATGTAACCCCAACCCTATAAGTTTATACAGTACTGTGTAATGTATTCAAAGGCACACAAAAACAAAGTTTATCAAAACTGCCTGTTAAAATAACATCAATTACAAACATAATGTGACAAGGTTATAAACACACAGTGTCTCGAGCATTACACTGTTAAAAAATTTCAGACCCCTCCAACTAAAATCTTTATTGACTTGTTGCATCTTAATGTTTCATTTGGCTCAGTTGATGATCTATAAATGTATCACTTGTTATCAATAATCTGAAGTTGAACTCATCCAATTGTAACATTTAAATGCAAGCAGTGGAAGATGTCTAAAATATTTTGTAGTAACCATAAATAAACATTGGAAATTTATATTGGCAATTCCTAGTGCAAGTTGGCATTGTAAAACTGGCAATAAAAATTAAATAGCTGGGATGGAGGGTATTGTCGAACAACATCTGTGATGGTTAGGGCCCTAGGATTTTGAGTCTGAGATGTAAAAATATTATATTTTGAAATGTTAAAAAAGGTTATATAAAATAAAAATATAAATAAATAAAAATACCACCGTTTCCTAAGAATGACACAATAAAAAGTCTATGTTTACATGCAGTACTTATTTAAATCAGAACAATTCAGATAATCATATTGTTAAATGATCAGTAGGAAGGTATGAATTATGACAAAACTCTTTGATTTCTGTGTTAAATCCAGTGGCAGAGTAAAGAAAAAATATCAAAATTATTTATATATGCTATTTGATGCACGTTACACTGATACACAGTAGATTGCATCTATCATGCAAAATCAGCTGTTCACCAACTCTCCTGCTTTTTCATTTTTACTGGAGCATTTTGCTATTCCCAAGGTCTCAGCAAAATCATATCACTGCCAGATTGTCTTCATGGTCCAGCTTGCCGGGAGACACGCGCACACGCGCATCCGAAAGGTGTGATAGACATCTCATTACATTTTCATGTGCCACTAACTGCCCCATATCCAGCGTCTGGTCACGTGACAAGAGTCGCAGTATCATCCGTGATTTAGAGAAGTGCCGTGCCGGAGGCGGACGCCTGTGCTCGCGCTCCTGAACGTTAATTAATTTCCCGCTCGTCACTTCAGACTTCTCTCCCTGCAGCTATTTTCCTTGCTCTGTTCCAGGTAGCGTTCCCTGTGCCTGGGATTATTTCATAGGGGGCTTTATGTTGACAGGTCAGAGCCGACAAAAGTCTGGAGGCTCTTAATTGCCTTGTTAGGGCTTCAGGAAGCTAGTCGGAGATAAGGAAATAACAGTTTGCCTATCCATGCGTTTGATTATACAGAAAGACAAATATGCTTTGGTGAGTGACAATTTATATTAGCCTTTGGACTCTTGAAAAGGGGAACAGGGCCAGGAAAGACAAACTTCACTACTTCAAGCCAATGATGCACCGTATGTCAGAGTACTGCCCACAAGTACAAAACAATACTATGAAGCGATGAGAAGACTTTTGTGCGAAAAGAATAAAAAACAAACGGTTTTATTTAACCATTTGTTCTCCTCCTTGGTTCTTCAGTGCGCGTTCATGAGCAGACCATGGTAAGAAATTTGTGCATTTATACGGGCTGTTTATGTTTGTTATGTTTAATAGCTTAAATAAAATAACGTTGGCTACTACATCAGCAGGTCACGTCAGCAGCATGTGCCGTAGTCTGCTCGTGAACGCACACTGAACGACCGAGGAGAAGAACAAATTGTTAAAGGAAAACACCACAGTTTTTAATATTTTACTATGTTCTTACCTCAACTTAGATTAATTAATACATACCTATCTTTTTTCAATGCGTGCACTTTTCATCTTTGCACAGCGCTTCTTGAATGTGTTAGCATTTAGCCTAGCCCCATTCATTCCTATGGCTCCAAATAAAAGTTTTATTTTGTGCCATCATACTTACTTGTGTTAACTACTCATGTAACAGTCTTTAAATAGGGAAAACGTGGAAGTGTTTGGTGGCTTCTAAATTCATCCCTGTTTGGTACCATAGGAATGAATGGAGGTTAGGCAAAAATGCTAAAGCATTCATAACGCACTGTACAAAGATTAAAAGTGCACGCATTGAAAAAAGATAGGTATGCATTAGGGATGTAACGGTATTATAAATTTCGTGGTATTGCGGTAGAAGATTTTCCCGGTACCACCGTGGTCACATGATCGGTAAAACGTAAGGTCTTCCGGGCAACACGTGTAGTTTTTTTCCGGTCAAGTAAAGCGAGTGGAGGGACGCGGGAACTACAATTCCCATAATCCCATGCGTGCTACTCTGACGCCTCTCTACAAGTGGAGCGGCAATGGCGGAAGCAAAAGAAACACGGATTTTAAATCTGATGTGTCGAAAAAGTTCGCGTTCGCTGTGACAAGAACGAGGAAGGACAAAATGTGATGGACATTCAAAAAACGAGTGAGTAAATCCGTGAATGAGCAGAGTGTGTATGCCGTTTCTCAATTAGAAGGTTGCAGCCTCCTTAGGTCGCATATGCAGGCTGCATCCGTCATTAAACGCCTGGTGTATTTAAGTTAACTGAGTATTACATTCGCAAGTCATAAGCGTGTTACAATAATATACGATTAAATAAGAATAATAGTCAACTTGAAAAATGTTAATATTTTGAAATAAGACGGTCTTCGTTACGTATGCAGCCTACAAATGCGACCCATAGAGGCTGCAGACTTCCGATTGGGAAACGCGCCCCTGTATTAAGTGAGCGGACCTCAGCTCTAAGTCCAGCTACAATAAGTAAGCAATTTTCATTTTTTACTGGGTTGTTTTTGTTTTCAGGAATTGACCCATCTTAAAACCCATCATCTTTTCTTGATTCTACAATCACAACCGTTGCTTTCATAGGAGTACCAAGCATTAGCATTAATTTTAATAATAATTAAAACTAGGTCAATTGAGGGAGTCACTCAATTCTTAAAACCTGACTGATTGGGAGTTGTTTAAAGTCGACAAACTAAAATGAAACTTAATTTCTTTGTCCTTTTTATGAAAATTGTAAACACTTCACTACACTTTGTACATTGTAATGTTCAGTCTTGTTTAATAAACACTTATGGGAGTTTTTCCAAGTCTTCATTTGTTTTTTTTTCTTCCTGCAAATGTTTCAATAATTACCGTACCGTGGGCATCATACCGAAATACTACCGTACCGTGAATTTTTGATACCGTTACATCCCTAGTATGCATTAATGCGTCTAAGTTGCGTCACACATTTTTTATAATATTATTAATACATTTTTATAATGTTTATAATATTATTATTGAACTACTGATGGCTCACATGGACCTTTTTGGTGATTAGAACGACACAGGGGTCACAGTGATTTATGATAAAATTTTGGGGTGAACCAGTGTTTGAATTATCTCAAAGATTATGGGGGTTACCTACCTAAGATTCCCCCATCATTATAAGGTCGCCATAATTTCACAAAGTAAAATGGGATCCTGGATTAAATTTTTTTTTGTTGGTCCTGGATCAACATTTTAAT
Source organism: Misgurnus mizolepis (assembly GCA_025389145.1). NCBI lineage: Eukaryota > Metazoa > Chordata > Actinopteri > Cypriniformes > Cobitidae > Misgurnus > Misgurnus mizolepis. Next base: position 38,874,245 of record JAIFKI010000011.1, on the reverse strand, counting down.
CAAAGGGACCCCAAATTACACTCTTACATGTATTTTGTTTACATTTATTTCAGACAGAAAGCTTTTGGATTTGTTTATTGTGAGATTGTGTCAAATAATGGACAGTATAGCTTTATGGCAGGGCAGCATGATCATAAATTCATGTAGTATTTAAATTTTAGTAAAATCCACACTGTAAAAAATACGCATAATTTTTAACTTGAATTTATAAGTTATGTCAACCCCCCAACCCTCCTTAATTCGAACACTGGAGTAAACCAAGCGTGCAGCACAAGCCCTGAAAAGTGGAGCCAAAACGTCTCGATCGCCCCCACAGTGACTGGTCCCAGTTTAGGTCATAAACCCCGCCTCCCCATGTAATTCAATGGGACTTGAGACCAACTAAACAATTTAATTACACTTCAATAATCTTTATTCCGAAGCTGTTTTCTATCATTTACTGTAGTTTTATCACGCTGATGTAAATTCAGGTGTTTGTTTTTAAAATAAGTTTGTTTTTAGTCTTTAGTTATTTAATGCTATAAAAACGGTGGTGTCATGTCATGATTGACAGCTGTGAAATGCGCATTCTTCTAGAGCGAGGGCGGGGCCTTGATTTCGCTGCTTTACTTCCTGCTCACCAGTGTTGGGGGTAACGCATTACAAGTAATGTGCATTACGTAATATTACGTTTCTGAAGTAACGAGTAAAGTAACGCATTACTTTATAAATGTACACATTAATATTTTAGTTACTTTTTAAAAAAAGTAATGCAAGTTACTTTTCAGTTTAATTAATTGAATAAAAAAAATAATAATAATGTACTGAATTAAACTAAAAATATTAACGTAGAATTGCGCACTCTGAGCGCTTGAGCGGGAACAGTTTGATTCAGAAACGGAGATGGCAGGCCATTTTTGCGATCATTAAAAACACCTGCAAGGCCTGAAAGAGATCAAGCCTCATCCAAGTACGAAAAAGTAACGCAAAAGTAACTTAAAAGTAACGTAAGCATTACTTTCCATGGAAAGTATCTAAGTAACGCAATTAGTTACTTTTTTGGGGAGTAACCTAATATTGTAATGCATTACTTTTAAAAATAACTTTCCCCAACACTGCTGCTCACTACTGTGCAGGACTGGGACTGAAATCGCTACTGCGCAGACTCAAGACCCAAGATGTCAGCGCCGTATCAGGACATTGGCGGCTTCACTTTTCACCAATGGAAGAGAGTGAATGGGCGTTGTCCATCTTTTTTTTTACAGTCTTTGGGGTAAACTAACCCTTAAAAGCCTAATCACAGCTCTCTGTTGAGGTCAATAGTGCCAAATATGAAGCCGTGTTTGTGTTCCAAGACTTCTGTTGATAGTTTTGAAATAAAAGTTTAACCTGCGTGATGCAGCATCATTTAAATATCATAAGTGAATGAGTTACCTATTACTTTACTATTTCCTTTCAAATTTTTAAGCCTTTCAAAATTCGAATACGTAATGGGGCGGGTTCACATAAGGCTAGTCCCAGACTGAAATGCATATTTGAGCTAAAAACACCTTGCAGGGATATTAAAATATATGTCAATGCCATTGTTTTGTCTCAAAATGCACACCAGTGATGTTCATCGTAAGGAATGTTTGTAAAAACTATTTAAATGTCCAAAGATAACTAAGGCCTAGTCCTGGCTTAATCTAAACCCGGTCTAGGAAACTGCCCAAATACATTTTTTATCACAACATGTCGACTGAGTTCATAGAGGCCGAAGGCACTGTAGTTAAAAAAACAAGAAACACGAGTTTTGGTCTCCATTGACTTTCTATTTACTTTCACTGCTGATTAAATGAAACCGATATATAAAAAAGATCTTTGATGATCTCCTATAATGAAGAAGTGTTACAGTTAATAATATATTGCACAGGTTTAGGAAAATAAGAGGTGCTTTCCTTGTGCAAGATATTGTGCAGACATGAACAGACATGCACACGTGGTGCCCTGCAGGAGGTTCGAGGAGAATTAGACCCCCCGCCATGCTGGAGGAGCTGAGGGAGAGAGAGAGAGAGAGAGAGAGAGAGAGAGAGAGACAGAGAGAGAGAGAGAGAGAGAGAGAGAGAGAAAGAAAGAAATGAGGGATGAGGTTCCACACCTTCACTTACTCCGTACACACACAACATTCCTGAGATCAGTGGGTACATGAGCATTTATTTGTACATTGTGACAAATGCCTACAAGTCTATGATGGTTTTAAAACAGCTTAACAGAAAAATACTGCAATACTAGTGTCTTAAATATTCATTGAATCCATAACAAGCTGTTTCATACGGGGAACAAGGTGACATTTCAAATGTGTTTGTGGACCTGCAGTGAAAAAATCAAAAGCTTCAAGTACTGGAAGAAAAACTTTGGTAGAAACCTTCATGGGCAGATGGGACAGGCAGTTAAAGGAACAGTATGTAGGATTGTGGCCAAAACTGGTATTGCAATCACAAAACTTGTGGCTAAAACTGTACAACTGTTTACAACTGTAAGAGTGTAAAAATGATTGTAATCTAAAAGCGTGTAACCAAGCAGATCTGGGGCACTATTGACTTCCATAGTAGGAAAAAATAATACTATGGAAGTCAATGGTGCCCCTACAAAGTCCAAACCTTCTGCAGGAAAAGACCAATTCACGAAAGCATCTAATATAATGTAATTATTTGTAAATAATAATAAAATGCAGAAGTTTGGAACTGGGTCATTTACGTTTATAAAGTCCTATAGGGGCCGCTTTCCACGCCATGAATATGGAGAAAATGTAACAAATACAATTATGATTTGCTGTTGTTTATGTAAATAAACGAGATCATTTATAAGATATTTGCCTGTCTATGTAAGCGGGTGGTTGTGTAAGTGAATAGAAAAACAGCTGAAGTTTCAAGCCTCTTCTGAATTCACACACGCACTGCATAGAAATACATTCAATTAAAGGCAATGTATGAACGCTGAATCCAAATGAAAGCTGACTTTTGATTTTTACTGCCGTTTATCTGCATTTGTGTGATCTGTGTGTGTCTGTGATCGCCTCTCATGAGCTCCGGGCTGAATAATTGATTGGCGGCACTGAAAGTTTGATGTTTTTGCCTGCAGGCGGGCTTAACCTGCACACACAGACACACACGCAGCAGACGGTGGACCCGGTCGTATCAGCAGAATCTACAGAATCTCTATCTACACCCTGTGGCCCTCATTGAGAATGCACCTGCTGTTCACACACTGACTGATTTATCATTGATTTACACATTTGTACTTACAGTCTCATATGAATTTTTTGTTGTTGTTGCTTTAGTGGCCCGCATACTTAAGCTACAATTAAAAGTGTGTTAATGTCATTGTATAAAGCCATGATTATCAGCGACAAAATTTAAGACAGAAGAAGGTAGACTTAAATTAATAGATATGATAAGGATGACTGAAATATTTTTAAGTGTGGAGTAAAAATGCATGCACGTGTAATAATGTAAAGATGCTTAAGATCATCAATCTCTTGTTTACTGTGCTGTCTTGTTTTTATATTACTAGTATTCTTCATGATGACCTCATTCTGCCCATCATCATGACCTTTCTATCGTCCATCTGCCCTCACTCCAACATTTACCAATGGGTTTTGAAAAGTCACTCTCTCAATCATATATTTGTCACTTCACTGACGTGCATCTGCTTATTTATTCATGATATGACACTTAATATTATTCACCATGAGCGGAGTCTACCATCCAAAGTGTGAGTGTGTGCGCGCGTGTGGGTTTGGTTACACTGGTTTCGAATAAATACTGAGAACTTTAAAACAAAATCTAACATTTTTTTTGGAACATGTGGGTGTTTTGGGTAACACTTCACTATTTGTGGGCAAACCTGAGACTTATATTACAACTTGTAAAAATTGGCACAATAGGTGCCCTTTAAAACATTAATACAAGCAAATAACAATGCACATAATATAGATGTTCCTCTATGTATGCTTGTTAGTGTTTTCTAGTAAAGTAACTTGCAGTTGCAGTGTATGCGTATAGCACATGTGAAAAATGATGTATGAACTTTGTAAATGAATCAGTTATAAGTGTAAGTGTGTTTAATTGGTGTGTTGATTCACGTCTATGTGTTTTTATACACAAATATGAAAGTGTACTAGTGTGTTACCACAGTACAACAGCATGAGTGTGTTTATACGCATGTGGGTGTGTGTGTGTGATTGTAGGACGACCCGTGTGGGTGGATGGGTGCTTTACTGAAGTGTTTTATCTTTAATTGAGTGGACATTAAATGCAACATTGATGTCCATGTGACAGTAAGTTTAAGTTGACATGTAACTGCATGTAACACTGCATAAGAAAAACAGAGTTAGTGTGAACTCATACTGTACATCTCTTAAGAGGCTGTGATCAGAGACCTCCAGATATGTCTTACATTAGGCTAAAACAACAATGCATTTAGTCTTCATAAACAGAACTGCACGATGTACTAATAGATACTTATAGACAGTTGAATGTCTGTTGAGATATCATCACAATAAAGTGTTAGTAGATATTAAGCAGACAGTCTACTAATTCTCTAAAGATTGGTAGTTGATAAGTAGTTGCTTATAATTAGTAAAATGTCTAAAGTGGACTATTGTAATAAAGTGTTATCAATTTTAACCATACAATACCATAGCCCAAGAATACATAAAATAAATAAATAGGCCTAAATGAAATCACACACCATGTAATCACTGTTGATCTCAAGTTATTTAGTCAAAAACCTGTAACCAAATTCAAGTTTTTTTGGCCAGAAGTGGGTTACTTTAACTGGTCCATACACTTTAAAGAATGCTGGGTTCATTTCAATCTAGCGTTGGGTCAAATAAAGATGTACCCAACCCACTGCGTTGTAATTTAACCTATGCTGGGATGTTGTGTCAATTATGATTTTTTAAGGTTAATTTAACACAGTGCCTGGGTTTGTCCCTTTATTCACCCAACGCTGGGTTGAAAATAACCCAGCATTTTTTTGTGTAAATATGCATATACAGTGAAATGACGGCTATTGATTGCTTTGAAGACTAAAGCCATTTAGATTTTAAGTGCCCGTCATTCTTGATTTATATATACATCATTTGATGTGTACTGGAGTCTTGGACATTGTGGGTTGAATGCTGTGATCTTATTGTGATTGAATTTGATGTTAAATTGTTCTTTTTAGGGACATCTGGCACCTCTGAAAAGATTACTGTATGAAAAAGTTATAATGAGCATTGTGTGTCACTGGTAATTTTGCACAACAAAGCGTCAGCAATGTTGTATAGGAGCTCAATAAGTGATGCAGCTTTCTTCATGTTGCCTATCGTCTACCAAAAAGAAACTGAAAACTTTTGGTCAACATGTTAAACGGTCGGTAGAGTCGCATACTGACCTTTTCTTTGAACTTTACTCACCGACATGTTTTAGCAATTTACATGTTCATTTCCGTCTTTCATGAATCAGACCTAGGAGTCAACAGTTTCTCATTCAGAGCCTTTAATGTTGCGGTCAAAACAAGAGAGTGGGACGCAACAGATAGACTAGAAGACCGCAGGCCATGGGAAGATTAGGCCATAGACCACATTGTATGCGTGATGAAGAGTAGTTTGAGAGGGACTGGGAGAGTTGGTGTGATGAGACGCAAGGTTTTACCCTCTGTGTGTGTGTATGTGTGTGTTTAGATGTTCAGCTTGCACAGAAAGCAGTGAGAGAGAAACACTCGCCTTTTAATGTTATGCAACTTTGAAGACTGCGCGTTTGAAGTTATGCATGAGTTGGACTCATTTCCAGCCCTTCCGGATTTTTTTTGCCTTTTTTGTTTTGTTTCTTGTTCCTCCGATTTCTTTTGGGGTCTTTTTTTACCGAGCATCATAAGTATGATGTTTGAAGTCAAGCAGTTTTTCAAGGATATCGTCCTGTGTGTCTGTTCTACTGTAGTTGGTCTTATTCATGACTTAATTTCATCTCAGAACAGTTTTTTTTTCTTTCAGGCATTCAGCGTTTATTTTATAGCTCTGCTTTTTTGGTGAGTTTTCCATGTCAAGAATTAAAAAAACAACAAAGGACATGGGGCAAATTCACTGAACAGATGAGTGCAGCGCACAAACCTGCATCCTGTTCACAGACTACCGGCAATTCAGTTTAACCATCTGCTACAGTATATTTGAGGAAACATAGATTTTAAAAAGTATTTAAAGAAATAAAGAGATTTGTTGGTTTTTAGCGAGGGGCATCCTCGATCTCTCTGATGAAGCCAATACAGAAGTGATTCTGCAATTCATCGACTGGCCGCTTGAGGCTGGCTCCAAAAGGGAGTCAACTCCCATAGACCTCCATGTTAAAATGCCCAACTTTACAATAGAAAATAATATGTTTACAGCCTGGTACAAAAAGTGTTTTTGGTCTATATAGCTAATTCTGCCCTTCATGACAACTGTGAGGTGGGTGAATGTTTGTGTAACTCATCCGTGAGTGACGGTTGAACAGCCACTGGTCTCACTAGAATCAAGCTAGACGGGCGTGGTTTCAGCAACCAGCCACCTCAGCTTCACCCATGTCCCGCCTCTTTACCCATTTTCGGTTATCCGCAAGTGATTCGCGGTGACGCACGACCAAGATGGAGACGGCAGGCAACGCCTACTTTAAGGGCACACTCACACTATCCAAACCAAACTGCGCTCAGGCTTGTTTGACCCCCAAAGCCTGGTTTGTTTGACTAGTGTGATCGCTCTGTTCCGCGCCCAGGCGCAGATTGGTTAATCACGCCGCGGCCAGGTTGCAGAGGTGGGCCGGAGCGCGGTTCACTTGGGCTCAGGCGCGGAAGGCTGTGGTGTGAGGCAATCGCGAGCCTGAGCGCGATTCAAAAGGTGAAGACGTCAGTTGCGCGACCACTCACCTTTATCTGCCTCCGTAAAAACCTTTTGATGCGTGCAGTGGGGTTATGTGAATGTCCGAGCTGCACACGTGACAGATCAACTAAGCAATATGATGACATGTGAGGGCTGTCTGTAATCGCGCACCAAACAACTCTGAATAAAAAACACAGACTTATCATTACGGTGGGTTCCAGTGTTAAGAGAGAGCTTTACTTCCTGCTTTTTTTCAAAACAATCGCATCTTAATGACGAAAGCGTGCCCGGACTCGGATCGTTAAAAAGTACAGTGTGAGTACGTGCGCCTGGGGGAGTAGGGAAGGGTGACAATCTCGCTGGGGCTTGGTTTGGTTTGGATAATGTGAGTGCGCCCTAAGCTTCAAAAATGATCTTCACAAACCAATGGGTGACGTCACGGACACTACGTCCATATTTTTTTACAGTCTATGGTTTTTAGTCAATGTAGGCTGTCCTACATTCCAAGCTGTAAGTGGGGCCACACCCTTTCCAAAACTACACATTTTCACTTAAAAAGTTTTCAGACCTGTAGATCGAAACTGGGGGTTAAATAACTTCAATGTTGCAATTTTATCTCGGTACGGTTTGCATTCACAAGACAATGGCTGTTTCTTAATTCCAAGAATGCAAACTTGCGTTCTCATGGAGACTGGTCTTTCCAGGCAACCTTGGAAGAATAAACTCAGAAGGTCGCGAGAACACAGAACACACTTGTGAGAATCGAGATGTGTGCGATCTTCCTGTTGGTCACTTGACCTCCGCCATTGTTTTGCCGCAATGACTTCTGGGCCATAAAAGCAATTTCAGCGCATAAGTCTGCACTCGATCCATCCTCGATATCAAGAACACATCCGGGTATTTTCATGCGTCCTCTGTACTTGTGTTCTTGAGAATTGGAATTGAACTTCGACGGTTAATGAAGATGTAGAGCGAGAACACAAGGACGCAAGATCGCCGAAGAACGCATATTGAGAAACAGTTTTCATTTCCAAACCGACCAAACTTTGCTAATACAAGTCATGTGCTAGTAACCTCTCATTTAATTGGTCAGAATGCATCTGTTTGTTTTCTGTGATTCTGCTGAAAGTCGTCATCTTTCAGGATGCTTCTGCTGTTATATTGCTTCACTATTTTGAGCCGCAATCAAAACTTAGGGGGACAACATCCTTACCATGTACCTATCGCGGAGAAGTGGAGAGGAGCAATTAGAAGACATTTTCAAAGGAAAAGGCACGCTTTGGTTTTGAATGGCACTGATGTGCTCACCAGAATTCATCACCAAAGAGCCATCGGGTATGTTCATGGTTAATAAAGCAATAAGACAGCCTGTTCATTGGTCTGTAGGGTCAGATTGCTGTCACGCTTATACCATGCACTCCGGAGTTCGTTTGCAATCGAGCCAAGACCACCTCGTTCAGGCAGTCTCGGAGCGATTGTTTTGGTGCGGATCTGAGCGTAAATACTGTGTTTACATATTCCTGAAGGAACCGAGCCAAGGGAGAAAATGCACCAGGTTCCCAAACAAAGGCTCAGGTGTGAAAGCACCCTAATACCTCAGAGGTACATATTGGTACCAAATGTATACATATCTGTACCTAAATGTCAACTATTAAGAACAAGTAACAACTATCATTTTTTTTCTGGCAGTGTACAAGCTTTGAAAACAAAAAAATACATTTTATATTATATTGAACTAAATGATCACCAATAATCAAATAGAATAACCCATAAAGTCTTAAAATTCAGCCCTTGACATTGTTTTGCGCAAACATGCCCTCTTTTTATGTAAATTAAGCTCAACAAAGATGCCACTTTTCACAAAACTTAGTTAAAGCCAAACAAAAAAATACTAAAGAGCATTTTCTATTGATCATGCCATCAGTTATTCATTAACTGATAATAAAATAACAGAGAAGAGCATTAGGTACCAAGCATGTATCCAGACCTGCATTCAGTCAAGTACACTTGGCATTTCAAAGAACCAATTCAGGTCTGAATTACTGTGGAGTGATGTTGTAAAGTATGTCAGATTATCTGCAGCATCCTTCACAATCCAACACTCTTGTCTGCTAACAGTGAGATTTTTTTAATCTGTGAATGGGGTCCAAATGCAATGCACACAGTGTGTGTCTCTAAAAACATGGCATCCATGAATGATTTATTTAGTTTGCGAACGTTACAATTAGCCATAAGATCTGCTCAAATGTCTGTTATAGTGTTAACAGGGACACATCTTGTCTGTACTAGACTCTTTGTTATTGCATATTATGTCTGGTCCTGTGAAGAAGTGCATGCAATACGTGTGTCCAAGCCGGGAGAGGCTCTACGTGTGATATGCACTTTTAATGAGCCCTATTAAATTAAGTGGCAGGTCCCCACAAGACAAAAAAAGAAAGTTGCTTAGTATTTAATAGTTTTACCACAAGCTTACATAAGCCCTTTAATTCCACCTCGCTCTTGTGCTCATTTTTCCGGGCTGCAACAGGAGAGAAGTTTCCCTCATTTCACGGAGAGGCACGCAACAGCAATTAGCAGCTCTCTGGAGTCTTAATTAGTCGACCCAGAGACGCGGGCGATCGAGGACCACGCTCAAGTTGGTCAACAGCCAAACAAAAATAGATAAAGAAAAAAGAAGCGGCCCCAATTAATGGGCAACTTCAAGTAATCTATGCGAGAATGTGTGAAGGACTTCATGGGCAAACCTGATGGGTTGCATCCGGACGGCCTTCCCCTTTACCATGATGCAATACGCATGGGCTGCTGTAGTTACAGATTTTGTACCACTGATTGTCATGCTGATGACAGAAGCTGTACAGACGGTTGCGCTAATGACGATATGTCGTCATGGAAACAGTAATGGCAATGACTGATTGTGAGGATGCTGGTGGTGGTGAGGAGTCATCTTAGCATCATCATTTCTGGGTACAGTTGTGTCTTGTGAACTCCTCAAACTTTGACATCCCTAAGTGAAGCATATGCAAGTGTGGTACAGTTATAGCACCTGTTGCTAAGTACCAATGCTGTGTAAAACCAATCACTAGTGAATGAATATAAGGACATTTATGTAAATACCATGCATAGATTGGGTACCACGTCTCGAAGATTCGTCATTAACATAACTCTTACAAACTTACACAAAAAACAACTGCCTCGTGTGTATTTACTATTGTTATATTTAATAAAAATATTTATTATAAATCAAATGTAACTTACTTTCACATTTTTTTATTTAGTTTATTTTTATGAAGTGGGAAATAACTGTTTACTGTCAGAAGCGAGTTCCAATCATGCATTCATTTCGTGTTGTATAATAAGAAAAAGTGAGTCAGCGAGTGTACATCGAATGTAACCACAAAATCAGAGTGCATTGTGGGTAAAAAGTAGTGAACGAATGTAGGGAATGAAGTTGTTTAACAAGGTTTCAGACACCAAAATGGCGGACACTAATGTTTGATTTGGGGGGGGCTGGGGTGGTCCCAAACCACCTATAAGAATTGGGGACCCCTATAAAGCACAAAAATATAAACTGGGGTGGTCCCTAATTAAAGTACTACATGAATTTAAAATTTAAAGTGCTACTGTCTATTATTTGTCCCAATTTCGCAATAAACTAATACCAAAGATTTCGGTCTGGAATAAACTCTTAAGTGCGCCTCACGCTGTTTTCTGTAGGAATTGACAGATGAGTCCATGTCTCTGAGTGTGGATTATTTTCACCTTGTTGATGGTAAGAATTTGTAGCTATTAACTTTAGTTATTACCTTTATTAGTCTTTAGGGTTACTGGCTTTAAAAAAAACAGTATTGTTAAAGTTAACACTAATTTGAGGGATAAAAAATTGTTAGGATTTGAGTTAAGGGTAATTTGGGGTTTCTTTTATTAAAACGTTGACCCAGGACAAAAAAAAAATTAATCCAGGATCACATCTTACTTTGTGAAATCACAACGACCCTATAATGAATTGACATAATTTGAACACTGGACACCCAATAAAGTGCATTACTGTAGGAGAAATGAAGTGGTTTTGGCACAGCATGACTACACCAAAAATTAACTGTGTATTTTGTGTAAACATTTCCTTTATAAAAACAACATATAAATGGTTACATTTTTGAAATAGCAATGAATTAAATTGTTAAACACAGGACTTGTTTCTGTGGGACTAGCATTACTTTAAAGAATTAAAAAATCATGAACATAAAAACACAAAAACACAAAGTTTTGGGTTGGCTGAGATGTCAAAACAGATTTGAGTTACTGTGTTAACACATTTAAAGTGATCAATATAAAATTGATTACTTAAAGTTGTCTGTATTTTAATAGATACGCCATCCCTACTGAGAAATCCAGCTAAGATCAGCATAAGCTGGTGAGCTGGTTTTAGCTGGTTTCACAGGTTGGTTTTAGCTGGTATTGCTGGTGTAGCAAGCTGGTCTAGCTATGTTTAGGTCACTTTTTAAGCTGGTCTAGCTGGACTTAGCTGGCCAGGCTGGAAAATCAGCTGACCCACCAGCTTGAGGACCAGCTTAAACCAGCTATTACCACCTTAAATCGGTAAAAAACAGCTACCAGCTTATTTTTCAGTAGGGATACCATAAAGTATACACATATTTTCTATCAGTCACTAGTCCCTTTCACACATACAGTCTTTACTGGTAATTTACTGGTAAATTGCAGTTAACATGTCATGTGTGAACAGAACCTTTCCGGTAAATCAGTGCTCCCAATTTACCAGTAAGACAGGTTGTAAGATTAACGGTAATTTGCCGGTAAGCGCTGTGTGTGAACGAAAAATATAGCATTACCGGCATTTAGATGACGTCAGACCGCGCTGACAGATCGGGCGGGCCAATCAGAAAGTTTTTTTATACAGGTGACGCGGTTTCCCCCAGACTGTTTACGGACGTTTCCACACACATGTTGCTTAAAAGTCGAGCACACCTGAAGTTAACATCCACATTTCTTCAGCAAAGTTGTTTAAAACAGCTTACCATCTAATTGCCAAATTGCCAACGTCCTTAGCACACCATCTGTGAAGCCTAATGTGCAAACGCGCAGGTTCCGTTTGACGCCGCCTAACGCAATGTTGTTTGGTCACGAGCAACTTCGCGACCGTTTGCCACAGATGTGAAAACAACAAAATACGGACCGTGGATATTAAGTCATAACCCGCCGTTTACAAATACGACACGGACGGAGCTCGCCGGCCGCGCGCCACAGGTAACTTCCGCTTTCTCTCCGAATTTACCGGTATTTTGATACTGATGTGTGAATGATGTCTTACTGGTAAAAAGACGGAATGTCACTGCATGTGTGAACAGCACATTTTTGTATTTACTGGTAAATTCATTCTGGTAAATTCATGGTAATTTACCAGAATTACTGTGTGAAAGAGGCTATTGATAGAGATGTAATGGTAATTGTAATGGTAATTTATACATAAAGCAAACCCAGGCCCAATTTAACATAAGTAATGCCATTTGGATTCTTCTTAAGGTAAAATGCAATTATTATCAAAGCCCAGTGAGATTACAAAGTAATTAAAGTGTTATGGAAGTTATTTTATCTGCAGATTTGGCTGTCACAAGTTACACCAGTCATAGTTAACCCTTGTATTGTGTTCGATTTTTCTGACGATTTTGATGGAGCGGGTCAAATTGACCCGCATTGGATTCAATGCAATTCCGTAAATATCACATTATGAAAAACAAGAAGGGATTAGGTATGAACAGAACAATTTTAGTATCAGTCTTTGTCACACATTATAAACACTTTAAATTAAAAAGTAAGATTTAAAAAAAATGCATTTAACCACAATTTTTAACATGTTTGTTTTAACAAATGTTGCACAAAAACTGTTGCAACATTTAACATTTTAAATTTTAATTCAACATGTTTTTTTAACATACCTATGTTTAAGACATCCTAAATGAAGAATTTAATATTGCTGTGAAATGAAATTAAGCTTTTCTATTTCTAAACAGGCTCATCTTTTGTTCTTGAGGCTCATTGTACAAATTCAAGAAATCACTGTTTACATGATGTGCACACATCCAGCATGTGCTTTCTGACCTCGTGCATTTTACACAAATGATGCTTATTTTGGTGTCATGTTTTGTGGGGCACAGCTGGCATCCCCTGTATTCACCTCTGGATTTACTGTGGGTCTGAATTCATCTGCTTTACATAGTATTTCATATACATTGAAAATAGAAATGATAGTTCACATTTACTTTTCTGTGTCTGAGGAAGTCTTAATCAGTACTGAAAATAGTGAGGAAAAGCTCACTTTTCCCTTTCCAGGGTAGTAAAACACCAAAATATACGCAATAAATGTATTTAATTTGTGTCTATACAGTTGCCTTGGAACAAACAAATATGGGTCAAATTGACCCGCGAACATCAAAATCGTACCAAAAATCATTATTTGTGCTAAAAAAAACCACTTCAAAACACATCAGTGTATCCTAACTTTGCATGCATGTTCATGGCCCTAAATGAGAAAAAGTGACAAAATTTCTGGAAGAAAACTGAAACTTAAGTAGTATTTCATATACATTGTAAATAGAAATTATAGCTCACTTTTACCATCTGTGTCTGTAAAAGTCTTTTTCAGTACTCAAAATAGTGAGGAGAAGCATTTTTACCCCCATTTCAGGATAGTAAAACACCAATATAACAACAAACACTAAAAATATATACTGTATTTAATTTAGGTCTATGCAGTTGCTTTGGAGCAAAACAAAATGCGGGTCAAATTGACCCGCGAACCTCAAAATCGTTACAAAATTATTTTGGTACACTTCAAAAAATATCAGCATGTCTAAACTTTGCATGCATGTTCATGGCCATAAATGAGAAAAAGTCAGAAAATTTAAAGAATAAAATCACAGGTTAACTGGTTTATCCGACAGCTTAAAAATCAAAACGGGTCAAATTGACCCGGAACATAATATAAGGGTTAAGTTAATAGCTGTTTCTCAATATGCGTTCTTCAGCGATTTTGCGTCCTTGTGTCCTCGCTCTACGTCATCATTAACAGTCGAAGTTCAATTCCAATTCTCAAGAACGCAAGTACTGAGGACGCATTAAAATACCCGGATGAGTTCTTGATATCGAGGATGCATCGAGTGCAGACTTGCGCGCTGAAATCTGGGGAGGTCACGTGACCAGCAGGAAGATCGCACACATCTCAATTCTCACAAGTGCGTTGTGTGTTCTCGCAACCTTCTGAGTTCATTCTTTCGAGGTCGCCTGGCAAGACCAGTCTCCACGAGAACACAAGTCTGTACTTTGCGTTCTTGGAATTGAGAAACAGCCTAAAACTGCATACATACAACCAACACTGATGTCTGATGTTCAGCTTGTTGATGCAGTTGTTGCATTAAAGGTGTAGCGGAGGATTTTCTCGAATTTTAGAAAAGAACCGCCTTCTCCACTTTATAAAAAAAATGCAATTGCGCAACACTCCTGATTGACAACTAGGAGGACCAATAGTCTTGATGATCCACCTGGAAAACGAAGATCCTCCACAACACCTTTAACATGTTTTATATATATATATCATAAATTATCTATATGGTATTTTGAGCTAAAACTTCACATATGTACTCTGGGGACACCAAATATTTATTTTACATCTTAAGAAAGTCTTGTGACATGGCCCCTTTACACCTTAAATAATTAAGTACATTTTAAATGTTGTTAAAATGCTAAAAACAAAGTTGTGACTGCTGAGTTAGCGCTATATGCTAGTTTATGCTATATGCTAGCGTTTAAGCTGAAGTTCTACTATTGACGTTACCAGGGGCGTCATGCACCAATTTTTTTTAAGGGGGCACAGTGTCAACAGCTCACAGAAATTTGTGCATACACAGACATCAAACGAAATATTATAGAGCTTTCAGTCTTTTCCATGGCACTTACATTTCTAACAATCTGAAAACCCCTGCTTTCATGCAAAAACCTCCAAAATAAAAGTGATGACTAACTTTCATATCAAATACTATTCAATCGGAATAATGACACATTTGCATCATATTCACATCTGAAACGGCATGTTTTATTAAAGTCTTAATGGCTTGTTTAATTGTGTAATTAATGCATTTTGCACAACAACTACATTATCATATAAAATTAATGTAATTTTAAATCCATAAAGTATATAAACAACGAAAATGACATAAGCTATAGCCACGTGATTGATTTTAATGTTCAATAATGATTTTAAAAAATATTTTTAGATAAAATTATTAGAGGAACGGATTTTTGCATTAAATTTTACCTCATGTGAGCATGTGAGATTCCGCGCCCGCGTGAACTTTGGCGAACTTTGGCGTTGTGCCAAGAAGATGAATCTCTGCTAATATAACGTTGAGACGGTCACATTTAAAACCATACATTTTCTACACAGAGAAGGTTAACTGCACATTAGCGTACTGGGGTTTGGAAATGTTGTGAGCGTTTCTAACACGTTTTAATTCCTCAGATAGCCAAATGCAGCAGCAAGCCAGCAACAGCAGAGAGCTCGTGAGCGCGCCCAGACACTGATGACGTCTGCGACTGCGCTCTGACTGCAGCGCCAGCTGCCGCCAGAATAAAAGTAATGTAACATGATCAAAACACGATCAAAACGGCGAAAATCTCCGAAAAGTGACAAGGATGCAGCACAGAATGTATAATATTGTGCATATTAACAGATTAAAAGTCAAATAACAGATTAATGGACGCTTATTTGATTTTGAGGTAAAATCCATTGGCTCAAAAAAACCAAGGGGGCAGGTGCCCCCTCAGTTTGAATGGCATGACGCCTCTGGACGTTACAGTTACAATTTGCAAATTTACCACTTAGAAACCATCCATTAACAATCTTCTTGTTCCTCAAAATCAGTATTTTTGTTTGATACAGGTTCAAACATATAAGGTCCGTTTACTAATGTGAGCTACTGGCATGAGCCTCAGAGCAATCAGAGCTGAGCTCAATATGATTATTCACGACCCTTCCAAATAGGGCAAAAATGGACCATTACATTCAAATGACAAATCCTAGGGTTGTAAATAGACATGTGAAATTGTTTTTTGGGATCATTTTTGCACTTTATAAAGTTGCATACCTTCTATGTAAATACCAAAGAACAATTTAACAATTTCATTGCATTCTTTGGCACCTTTAAATATTGCACACTAACATGTGTGTCTGTTTATGTTTTCTTCAAGGTTTGCCCTTTAATTCCTAGACCTTGGTGGACACAAGATTTGTATGTGTGTGTTAGTTATGTATGATGTGTGTGTAAAGTTGGCCTGGTGCTCGGCTGTAGGAGAAAGCTGCCCTCCCCTCCCCTGTTGCTGTATCTCTGTGTCTCAAAGACTAATGGCATGAGGAGAATCAATTACCACCCCACACTGGTGCGATGGCAGTTGGGGAAGCAGGGGACGATTGGGGGCTGTGACGAACGTGACACACAAAACTACACACCGGCCACACACACCACTGGCACTTTCAGCCGAGACATACTGGCCTAGAAGCTCCGTATCACTGAAAGTTTGGCAATTAAGACACGTCTGGCAGTTTCACCCAGGTGTATTTGATGGGGTATTTCTGGAGCGTTTGCCCTTGAGACCAAGAGAGACCATTACACCGAGAAATACATTCACACACTTCAAATACAAACATGTCCCTCCTCGTTCGGCTGCAGTTAAGTCATCCGGCCCTGTGGGACACCGTTCGCCTTAAAGGGCATTCCAACAGCAGCAGACGCTCCACAGAGACTCGCTCTTACATGAGAGAGAAAGACAGACAAAGGTCTCCCTTATTTAACAATAAAAAACAAGTAAAGAATATAAATAAATCGATTCCATTCCATTCAAATTTATTTATATAGCACTTTTCACAATTCAAATCATTTCAAAGGAGTTTTTAAATGAATATTGCCTTTTAAATCCCTATCCAGAGATGACAGTGATGAGGAAAAACTCCCTAAGAAGGTAAGAATAAGGTGGAGGAAAACTTGGTAGGAATTAATATGAAGCCCAACACCTCAGTTTGACACTTTAAAACAGGGGTGTCAAACATATGGCCCACAAAGGAGTGCAATCCGACCCACATTATTAAATACATATTTTAAAAACCCTTTCAGGTGGCAGTTGCGTGTGTCTAGTTTAAATAGGAGACGTGGAAAAAGGCAAAACGTGGACAGTTTCACAGGCGGAGATGGACCTCGCGCGGTCCTCGTGCACCCAAACATTCTGCCGTTTCTGTTCATGGCTCTTTGTAGCAGATGCGCGACAGTTCTGCTGCATATCGTGTATGAAACTACCATAAATCAGTTTCTGCCAAAAGCCGGCTTTCCATTGCACACGACAAACGACAGCAGATAAACCGGAAGTCATTCTTTTCCTATGGAAAGTTGCGAAGGGTCCGCGTAAGGGTGCTGACAGTCTGCTGATACGTAATTTTCGGATTTGTTTTGACAGTTGGATTTCTGTCAAAACAGAAACTTCACCGCATGTGATATGCTGACCAGAAGTGATGTATTTTAGCACGGTGAAAATAATTTATCCTTTTTGTTTAACTTTATAAGTAATACTTGAATCCTTTAAAAAAATATATTGATTACTGTTAAGTAATACATTATTAATTTAATATGTGTACATTGTTATTTTTATCTCGTCTCCATATAAAGAGTTTGGTTCCAAAACGCACGCCATTTTTGAAAAAGAATGAAATACTACCAAAATCAGTATTATATCAGGTCAGTATTTAAAAGTAAATTTTAAATTTTACGCAAAATATAATATCCGCCGTGTTATTCTGTCATCTTTTCTCCTTTTTTTCCCAAAACGCAATAAACGCCACAAGATGAATGCACATTTATACATTGATTGAATAGATTTATAGAATTTTGAAAAAAAAATTGTGGTTTTCATCTTGTCACTTTCTTGGTATAGAAAACACATTTTTACCGAAATTTGTCAAAATTGATTCATTGCGTTTTTGAAACCAAACTCTTCATATGTTCTCCCAAAAAAATATTGTCAGTCTTTGTCATATGGATAGCTGTTTATTGTTTCATTCATCTGCATTCATTTATTTATTCCACTATGGTAAATATTAAAATGAAGCCTCTTGCGCTGAAATGAGCTTCTCTCTCATGCTACGATTAAACGAAACTTTATTACGACTGCCACTAGGGGGCAAACTCCGTCAATCTTTTCAAATGTCGTTTTTAAGCCGCAATGCCGACACGCAACAGACAGAAGTGGGTTCTAGTTTAGAAACGGTTTCTTTAAATGTTGAGTCTGGTCAGGACTCGCACACAAACATCTAGAAATGAGAGTAGCAACTGCCTCAAAACTGGTGATGTTGATCCGGTGGCTAAAGAAATGTAAGGAAGCACAATTTAAAAGCATAATGCCTTTGTTATGACTATAAAAATTTACTTTTAGCATTTTTAAGGTATAAGCATAAGGTACAATTCTGTTCCATACAGAGGAAGTTAAATTGAGTCTTTTCAACCAATAACAGTGGATTTTTACAAATGTGTTTTATTGTACAGTACGAGTATGGTAATGTTACTGAGGATTTATTAAATTTTGTTTTCACAGAGCCGCGTGTTTATCTAGTTTTCTTGCCAATTCATTTGCAGTTTGTTTAATTAATATTCACACAATTATTAGCACGCTAAGGTTTAAAAAAAGTTTTCCTTAACTTTCAAACTATACAGACCTAGTGTGACGAGTTTTTTTTCAGGCACCATGCACAACCAGTTGAAAATACTTTAACATAAGAATGCCGCATCAAAAAGTGCGTTGAAAACAAGTAGGAAAGCGGCGTAATCACGTTTTTGTGCAGTTTTAGACGTGAAATGTGAACTGCAAGTGAAATTGATGTCCTTTACTGAATGAACACATTGAGATATGACCGTGTTGCATAAAATGTACTATTAATTTTGCTTTAAATTTGACTTTCTTTTAAAGTCAATTCAATTAAAATTTTATAGTGTTTAAAGAATGCACACTGATGCTTAGCTTTATAGGAAACATTTTAGTACAGAAAAAAATTTAATATATAAAACATTTGAAAAACCTTCCTATCTTTTAAGTTGTTACTTTTTGGCGGGGATACACAGAGGTGTTGCTTGTATAAAAGTGTCCGATATCACTATTCATGATGGGAGTTGTTCATTCATTCATCAATGTTTTTGTGGCCAACATCATAACTTGAGCCAAAAGAAAAAGCATGCAAGAGACGTAAGAAAAATGTGACAGGATCAGCATACGCAAAAAAAGCCATTACCACTCACATAATAAATCATACAACTCTGTCATGCCATTCACTACACAACCCTCATTTTTCTCCCTGCAACAGAAGAAGAGAGGACAGAGAAGAAGGGAGGAGAGGAAAGAAGAGAAAAGGCCTGGTGCGATTTTATGTCACAACCTTCCGATCGTTTGGGAGATATCATGTGGAAATTGTTGGTGCTCGTGTGGTTGTGGTTCATAGAGGAATTGCGAAAGGAAGTGCCTTACGAGCAATGCATGACCTTCAAAACGTTATTAAACATTTCAAAAAACGTCATGAGCTGTCGCTTTGAATTCACGAGTTGTGTGCTGACGTTGAACGAGCTAATTTGACAATATATCTGAAGCCAGCCAATCAGGAGGTAACTAAAACCACTGAAGACATATATAGTCTAAAATATAATATACACTACTGTACACTTTCAAGGTTTAGTTTTTGTATAGTTTTGCACGACCAGAACAGTATTTACAGCATTAACAGATGACGTCGAGTTGATTCGATCCTTAAGAATTTTACCCATGGTTTTTCTACAGTAAAAGTATACTGTATTTATGTTTGTGTGTGTGTGTATGTGTGTGAGTGCGTAAGAAAGAAAGAGAGCCTTCGGAAAAACACAGTTGAAAGATTCCTGTTTGAGAACTTCAAATGGTTTGGCTTTTGATGTGAAGCATAAAGCCTTTGGGTTTCAAATGCCTTTGCCACAGACACACACACACAAACACACGCACACACACTCAACGGCACAGATATCATATTTGAGAAGATGAACAGGTTGCCAAAATCTAAATATGATGTTCAAATTATCCATCCAACAGATCAGAACGTGTCTTACATGAACATGTGAGAAATAGCAATGCTATTGAACACAGCACTGAGAGCATCTTTAAGAACGAAAAGCTGTAAAAATGTTATATATCTCCTATTATCTGTTGGTTTATCCGACTGTCTTCTTACCTGTGTATGTGGTGTGCTCGATTACAGCTGTTTTATGACTTTTTTATTTTATTGATTTCTTTTTCTACGTTTGGCAACAAAACTCACCAACTAATAATAATATTTTTGGATTATGTGCTTAGAACCGGCATTCCAGTGTAATGTTTAAAGGCCTCGTGTCAAGTTTTTTATTGCTTATTATTTTTCTTAAGGTGCTTTTATTATGTTAGTAAAGTTTTTGCATAATATCTTACTAGTTTATGGAGCTAGATAAAATAATTTAATAACCTGTACCTGACCCTCTGAAATTAGCACTCAGTTTAGCCGCTGTGCGGACTTCACTGTAAATGTACTGTTATTGAAAAACATTTTGCTTAGAAAATAAGTATCAACTGTTTTAAAACAAGCATTACAGTGCACTCCATAAGGGACAGTAAAGACAAAATTGCTTTGCTATAGAGATAAGAAATGTGTTAGATAAATATGAGTCAAAAGTACAGAAGGTTACATTTTATTAACATTTGATTATGTTTCAACACATACTGTACATATTGGTTGCCGAGTGCAAAAGACTTCCTTAAAGGGACTTTGATAAAACTGAAATATTATCTTTTGATTGTTACTGAAATTGTGTAGTTTTGTGTTCATGAATCACATACAACTGATTGTGTCACACACAGTGTTCAATTTTTTTGTGTTATTATTGTTTTATTATTGTTTAAATAATTGCATAATATTAGCTTTTGTATAATCGCCACATACATTTCCACTGTAAGTGGATTACTTCAACGGCTTTTTAAACAGCATTTACAACAGCATGCTACACATGTTGTTCATACAGCTTAAGTTATTTATCCCACAACATTCCTTTAGAAAACAAACAAGCAATGAAAACACAAAACATTCACACAATAATAAACACCTCCAAAGTGTTTTTGCTGAAATTTAAACATGCAAAATGAGATGATACAGAGTGTGCAGAAACTCACACATCTACTTTATGTAATGGACTCATGTGTCAGGCAAAACTTGTGTAGCTACAGCTTAAAAAACGGCATGGGTGTTTTTGGGTTTGACATTTTTTCGAGAAGCGATAACTGTTGTCCTGACTCTCATGGTTCTGAGGTCAGTGTTTGAGACACTGGTTTAAACCACACGGCTTCACGAGATTCCAACTATGTGAGATGTTGCCTATGCTCATCTCTGGGGAAACAACCACAGTCCGGGTGGGACACCTCTCTCTCTCTCTCTCTCTCTCTCTCTCTCTCTCTCTCTCTCTCTCTCTCTCTCTCTTACACACACACACACACACACACATGTGCGCGCGCGCACACACACACACACATTCATGGTTCATGGATAGCATGATGCTTTATACACTATGATGCTTATATTTAGAGCAACACTTTGATAGAGTAGATAAAGCTATATAAACTTTTATGATATTTTATTTAGGTTATCGTATAATGTTCACTGTAAAAAAATTGCTGTAATTATGCAGCTGTTTGCCAGTAACTTAGAAGATAAAGACTGAAAATGTTTCATGTTCATTTAACTTTGAACAAACTGTTGCCAGTAAATAACATAAATGCAAAATCTACAGTAAATTACTGGCAGCTAGTTGCCAGTAATACCCAGTAATACTGTAATTTCTACAGACATTTTTTACAGTGTAGTAAGTATTTTTCAGCCAAAAGCTGAATGTGTTTTTATGACCATTGTGACATTGTGATGGACTGGCCACCTGTCCAGGGGCCTTATTTATAAAGCGTGCGTACACACAGATTTGATCATAAAGTGTGCGTATCATAGAATGTAAAAAAAGATGGACGAGGCGACGTCGCCTCCCTCCATTGTAATGGATTGAAGCCGCCATGTTATGTAAATACGTCAGTTTGGCAGAAGGAATTGTCCGTGGAGCCAGAGGCGGAGCCGCGGCATCAAACTTCCGCCCAAACGCTCACGCGACCAATTAAACCACACCAATCTTAACGACACGCCCCGTTTCTATAGCATCACATAACTAGCTAAAATGAAAGTTATCACAAAAATGAACACTTGAACATATATCAATGTGATAAATACTACTTAAAAGGACTAAAACTATCTTTCGGAAACTT
The DNA here is from genome assembly GCA_025389145.1 of Misgurnus mizolepis. Classification (NCBI taxonomy): domain Eukaryota; kingdom Metazoa; phylum Chordata; class Actinopteri; order Cypriniformes; family Cobitidae; genus Misgurnus; species Misgurnus mizolepis. The sequence goes on along the minus strand of JAIFKI010000011.1, from coordinate 38,851,993 downwards.
TTATTGGAAATGTAAATATTTTTTTTATTTAGAGCAGAGTCCCATTTGTTTAAATGGAAAGGGCGGGTTTATGACTTGTACTGCAGCCAGCCACCAGGGGGCGATCAAAGAGCTAGAGGCTTCACTTTTCAAGACTTATGAGGCACACCCGGTGCGTATGCAAAAATCCACGGCAAAGCCCATCTTTATAAAAACTGTCTTTGACGTGGAAAAGTGCTTAGCAGACGTGCGCTCTTTTGCTTGTCTGATTGCTGCAGGTTTTTGAAAATATAAGCAATTCTTTCTGCTCGAAATTGGGTTTAAACATTGACAAGCGCTCTTTTATATGTCTATGACATTAATTAGGCACCGTTTAAAGGCGGAGATCTGAAACTGCTCAGCTGTGTCCAAGTTCAAGATCATTTGCGATTTAAAATTTCACATCTGAAAGAAAGGTGTACGTGCGTTTTCTGTGCGTATGTTCAGTTTATGAATCACATGCATTTTTGATAAATGATTGTTTCTACGAAGCATTTTATAAATGAGGCCCCAGGTGTTTCACTATTTTCTTACAGAAGCTTATTTACACAAGCAATTTGGACTAGGGATGAACAAACATAAAATGTCATGTTTTTAATTGAATTTTCACAATTCATGAATATCAGCCATGTGACCTTTTACGTCATTTCAGTTGCCTGCCGCCATCTTGAGTACCTACTGAGTACCAGTAGGCTACTGACAAGCATTGGCTTGCTATGATTTACAGATTTAATCTTTCACTGTCTATGATTCTTACAGATACGGGAAATGGCTACAAAAGAGAACATGTCGCATCTCGACTGTCATGAAAATAAACGCTACTTTTAAAAATATATCTTGGTTAGGGTGTGATGCCTACTCGATCCCTGATGCGTTCCTCCAGCCGCTGATGTCCGCTGCTACCGAACTACCACTAGTTTTACAACATAAGAAGGCGCGACACAACATGAAACTTTGCTCGAAGTATCACCTGGATCTCTACACATGAACGCGAGCATTGAGAAAATTTTTTGTGTACACAGAGTTTACTAAAAAGAAAGGTTTTGTACAACTGACTTTGGCTGTTATGGTGTCCGCACGCCATCTTTGCCGGACGTAAAGAATCGATTTCCGAATGCGAATGAATGTATCTCATATGAGGCTCTTTTATCAACTAGAAGTTCAATATTGTTTTTCACTTGCGACAAAACAACCAATTATCCGTGCATTTATATGAAACTCTGCTTTAGGAGCTATCCATCTTTACTCTCCTCCCTCCTTACGTCGCATTTGCAGATTAATACATCTTGACTGGCAAGATGGCGGCGAGCGGAAGCCAAATCAACCAAAGTCCGTTGTTCAAAACCTTCTTTTTAGTAAACTCTTGTTTAGTGTGTTGTGATTCTGTTAAAGAAAATATATCGCCTGACAGTAAACAGTATATGCACGTACTGTGTACTTGAAGGCAATGCTTCTGAATGTACGAGTTGTCTTCTGTAGCATAGCTGGTACATCTACACATGCCGTTGATGTAAGACTAATCACAAAGTTTCTGTGTATATGTGTGTGTGTGTTTGCAAAGAGTCGGACCCCGCCCTGAGGGACAGACATCACACCACACTGCATCCATCATAAAGTTTTTTTCTCGAGAATTTTAAAGAAGAATAATTTTAATATGCATGTGTATGTGTTTATTGGGAATGCATGTGTCTTTGTGTTTGCGTGTGCTGTAGGACCCACCCAGGGGATAACAAAGCGCCACCTCGTTTCACATGAAAAGCTGGAGGCTTGCAGGATGTGTGTGTGTTTCTCTCCCTCTACCCCAACAACCCCTTCCAAATAAATAAGAATTTTTGATTACAGTAACAAGCCCATAAATTATGCAGGCTAGCAGCCGATGAAGAGCGTTTGAAAGACGGCCTGTTTTAACCTTTTCCTTCCAGATTCTCTCGTCTCTTTCTCTGTCTCTGCCGGTTTCTCTCTCAGGCCAAGTGAGAGATGGATGGAGGGTTAATAAAGATGGTGAGACTCAAGATGTATGTTTTTAAACAAAAATCAGCATTAAGATTTTTAGTTTTAATTATGTGTGTGTTTGTGTAAGTGTGTAGATATTTAAGCAATTCCACAAATTTTGATAAATGTCATTTTCACTCATTTAACTTACCCCAAAATGAAAATGTTCTATTCATTTACTCACCCTCAGGCCATACTGGATGTGGTTGACTTTTTCTTCAGTAGATAAGATGAAACCGTGGTCCTTGGTGATTCATAAAATCCACAGTAAAGTCCACAGGTGGCAAAAAAACAGATACATGCAACACAAAAGTAATCCCTGTGACTCATGATGATATATTAATGTCCAGGGTTGGAAAGAGGACTGAAAAATCATACTCAAGTACAAATACTGTTACTTCCCTAAAAATGTACACTGTAAAAAGTGATTTTGAGTTTTAGCCAGGTGGACAAGTAAAATCATGTCCTGTCAACTTGCAGTGTCTCACTACACAGAAGGATGAGTTATAACAACCTCAACTTGAAGGGAAATTGAAAACTTAAAATAAGGTGTTCATATAACAACAAAACATAGGTTCTTTCAATTTTTTTGCCTCATGCGCATGTGCCAGAATCTCTACGTCATAATGACGTACTACTTTAACGAATTTGAACAAGAGGCGCCATCGCCATTTTCTGCACGAGAGGACGAGATCACTACAGGAGTTGCTGACGGGAGAAAAAAGACGACGAAGGAGCTCTTATTTGAACGACTACAGATGGATTTTTATAGTAAGTATACTCCGATTTGTTCTTTCTTTCATGTAAAAAAATAGGCTTGTTTCGTTTGCGTATTAATTTAAGACAACTTGATTGGTAAGTTAACGTTAATCAGGAGCCACACACAGTGTTAGACACCGAGCTGTTGTCGAGACGTGAGCAGAAAGAGAAGTCGTCTTTGACTAGTGTAAGTTAATGTTGGTAAATAGATAAAAACATGTACAGTTACTTTTTAGCATGTTAATTGGTGTAAAATGGCCCAAAATAGCTTTTTCGCATGGTTTAAAGTTTTCAGGCACCGTGCCGGATCTCCGGCGTGCGGCGTTGGCCGCGAATTAAAACAATATATATAACGTTGATATATTAATATAATTTCGCGTTCATGCGTTCACCCACAAATAGGATGAGAGGAACACATATTTTACTCTCAACCAAACTAAACTAGCCAATCAGAAGTAGAATGGGGCGGGTCTTTAAAGTGTGGTTGAGAGATCCAGCTGCAGGTACCGTGCGGAGACCGGAGATGTCACGTAGCAAGGAATCCGCAGGATGGAAAGTAAGTTTATAAAGAACAGGAAAGATATGACCTAATTGATAAAGCACTTAAATAAGTGGCGCGCTGGGCATGGATAGAAGGAATAGGCAGAGACAGGCAGCATTTTAGAAGAAATTAAGAGAAGCAGGTGCTTGCATTTCAAATGCTGTCTCACGATATCAATATAAAGTTGCATTTGTGTCAAAACGTTTTGCTTGCATTATAATATTCTCTACGCGCATGCGTTAACGCGCGCATCCACATGAATCAGATCCCACATAATCCTGACAAAAACACACATTCGCTGATGGTTTGTGAATCTAATTTTCGTGTTTGCGTTAACGCGTGCGATTACAGAATAGTAATGACACACTCGTAGATCTTGTTTGCCTGCATGTGTGTGTGAAACGCGTAGCTCTTGACTGTTATGCTTTGCCAAAAGATTAATGCAAAAAACAAATTGACTTGACTAAATTCCTGATTGTCTGAAAAGGCAAAGTCACATCATCATTTGAATGATAAACTTTAATGTTGCAGTATCCACTTCAAATTTAGGGTGCTAAGGTTGCTTGATGTTCAGTGATAAATAATAAATCTGTATTAAATGCTACCACTTATTATTCTATAAACATGTTTTGACCAATGGTGAATCTCATTTGTGTGCCCTTTTATTACCATGCATATATGCAACCAAAGATTTTTAAATTCCTCATAGATCTATGTCACTTATTTTTACTCTTAAAGTGCACTACATTGATGTAATTACCTTTAATTGCACAAAGTGACTGAATTTGTTCTGTCTGATCATGGTTTACTTTGTGGCATATAGCCCAAACGCGATTGTTCCCGGTGACCCCGCAGCGTTGGTCTGGTTTCAAACTAAAATGGATTCGATTTCGATCGAACCCTGGTGCGTTATTACGTCATCACAAACGTGCATGACACATGATAGAAAACAACACGGGTTAATATATAGCTTTTTTTATTAATTCGGTGCTGTGTGTGTGTCTGTGTGTCATATAATGTGGGCTTCTGCTGCTTGCAAATTAACTCTTTTAAGGAGGCAGTGGATTTTTAGATTTGTTGTCCTGGTTCCACATGCTATGCACAAACACACTGAAGGCTCATTCTCACTCGTATCCAAGGTAAATCATCAACACTATCATCCCTTACATGTATTATATTTAACTAAATGCATCATAATAAGCTAAAACGGATGTGCAGGTCACATTTCTTCCTGAAACAGTGCACATCCGAGTCCACATGACAGTGTCACAGTATGATTTTGTCATGTGGACTTGGGTGTGCACTGGGGTACCGAAGCCAAGACTACCTGGAGGAAGTGGTCTTTGTTCGGTTGCACTCAAACCGTGCCGCGTGCGCACTTGTTCAGGAAGTAATGTGACCCGCGCATGCGTTTTAGCTTATTATGATGTATTTAGTTAAATATAATACATGTAAGGGATGATAGTGTTGTTGATTTACCTTGGATACGAGCGATAGTGAGCCTTCAGTGTGTTCGCGCATAGCGTGTGGAATCTGTTTTCTATTATGCTTCATGCACGTTTGTGATAACGTAATAACGCACCAGGGTTTGACAGAAATCAGTTGAGTGTGAAATCAGACCAATGCTGCCGGGGTCGGGAACAATCGGGCTAGGAGTTCAGATCACAGCAAACGAGCCCAGTGTGAACCAGCCTTAGACACTCCTGGTTTAAGTGACATCAGCTGGTTACATCTACTATTAAATCTTATTTTGGTGCTGAACAAAAGGTAACAAACAACTGTTGTACCACATCACTGGTAAATTATTTACAACAAAAGCATGCAAAAAGTGTACATATTTGAAATTAATGTTTTTATTTTTCAAGACAGAGGGAGGGGGTGAAAGGATAAATTAAAAGAAAAACAAAGGATTGAACCAATAAATGAGGTACTTTAACCATCATATATTTTACAGACAACAAACCCAAGGATGAGGACTGCAGCATTGCTTGGGCTGCCGTGATACATGCGAGAGACTCCTTCTAAATTCATGAAGATATGTGAGGTAAGCTGAAACCTTTAAGGCAAAACGAGGGAAAATTGAACATTAGATCTCTTAATTTGCAGGGGTCTGGGGACTTTAAATTGTTTGTGAAATTGGTTATAAGTAATAGTAATTTTGTTTTCATTCTACAAAGCCCAGTGACCGTGAAAAGGATGTGATCAAGGGCGTGGTGATCGGAGTCCTAGTGGTTGTGGAAAATGTGATGGAGCCTCTCCCAGAATTCTACAATGACGTTGCCCTGGTGATTGAGGAAGAAGTGGTGATGCGTCACCTGAGTGACATACCTAATGCTTTTCTGAACCTGATGGGCCTGGTGTACGCATTAAACCTTGACTTTCCAAAGGAATTAAAATTCACTTTTGAAGTGATACAACGCCTGTTCATTGGAGTTGGATCACACTCTTGCCCCGCAAGAGTTCACTCTTTGAAGAGCAAGTTGCTGAGATAAGAAACTCTTTTCTTCTCCTTGCTACTATAAGCACTTACATTGTTACACTGTTTTAAAGTTTAAGACCATTGTTATTTTAGATATTATTGTTTTAAAGGGATACTCCATCGTTTTGTCATATTAAACTGTTATTACCTTAAAGCAATAGTTCACTTTGAAATTAAGTTTTGATATGTTTTAGCTTACCTCAAGGGCATCCAAGATGTAGGTGTCTTTGTTTCCGTGGTAGTTTCACTTTTGATGTTTTTAGGTCAAACCGTTCTTGTCTGTCAGTCATATAATGCAGGTCTATGAGGTAAACATTACCTCAAAGAGCATTCACAGAGAAGTCCAAATTAAGCAACTGTCCATCGTAAGTACACATTGATGGCCTTAGACACGAAACGAGCGGTTTGTGTGAGAAAACGAACACTATTTATATTGTTTTTGCCCCTTGTACACAACCACATCTGTGCTTAGTCTGCGCATGCGCCGGAAGTGATCTCTCGCACGTGTACGTCACTCATTGTTTACACAGAACAGAGATTGTAGGTAAGACAGTTAATAGAAATTGTACTGATTTGCGCTTATCCGGGATGTTTAAACCGACGTGAAAGAAAACAATTACGTATGCTCGCGCAAACTCATCCAGGATATCTCTTCCGGCGCATGTGCAGACTAAGCACAGACGTGGTTGTGTACAAGGGGCAAAAACAATATAAATAGTGTTCGTTTTCTAACACAAACTGCTCGTTTCGTGTCTTAGGCCATCAATGTGTACTTACGATGGACAGTTGTTTAAAGGGGACATATTATGAAAATCAGACTTTTTCCATGTTTAAGTGCTATAATTGTGTCCCCAGTGCTTCTATCAACCTAGAAAATGTTAAAAAGATCAACCCAATAACTTAGGTTTGGTAAACCATTTTCTGCAAGCATGTGAAAAATAGGTCATTGTAATTTGGCCCTTATTGTGATGTCAGAATAAGGTAATACCGCCCCCTTTATCTGCACTATCCAACCACAGCACAACCATTTAGTAGGGAAAGAAAGAGAGAGAGAAAATAATTCACAGCACAATTGAGTTTCAATTGCAACAAACCACCATCATTGTGATCAGTGGTTGCACTTCATCCGCTCATTTGCATTTTAAATGACACACCCAAAACGGCACACTTTTGCTCAGACCTATTTTAGACTTAGTTTTCATCTTAAAAAAAATCTCATAATATGTCCCCTTTAATTTGGACTTCTCTGTGCATGCTCTTTGAAGTAACGTTTAGTAAGTGACCATAGACCTGCATTATATGACTGACAGACAACAACGGTTTGACCTAAAAATATCAAAAGTGAAAGTACCGCGGAAACCAAGACACCTACATCTTGGATGCCCCTGAGGTAAGCTAAAACATATCAAAATTTTATTTCAAAGTGAACTATCCTTTTAACTAAGAAGAGTCAATACATACCTCTATCATCTTAGTGCATGCACTTAAGAACTGTGGCGTGTGGTGACACTTTGATAGAATTTAGCTTAGCCCAGTTCATTCAATGGTACCAAACAGAGATAAAGTTAGAAATGATCAAGCACATCAACGTTTTCCCTATTTAATACGAGTAGATATACGATCAAATATGGTGGAACAAAATAAAATGTGGCGCTTTTAAAAGTGGGTTTAAAAGGGTAACTATAATCATTATGAGAGGGAGAAGGGGAGCAGATTTTTCAGGCTAGTCGAAGTACTCCCAAAAGTGCTATTCCACCATACAATATAGTTACCCTTTTTAACCTGCTTTTAAAAGCACCATGTTTTATTTTGTGCCACCATATTTAATCGTATAAGTTCTCGTGTTAAATAGGGAAAACAATGTGTTTGGTCATTTCTAACTTTATCTCTGTTTGGTACCATTGAATGAACTGGGCTAAGCTAAGTGCTATCAAAGTGTCGCCACACGCCACAGTTCTTAAGTGCACGCACTAAGATGATAGAGGTATGTATTGACTCTTCTTAAAGTTAAAGTAATAACATAGTTTAATATGACAAAACGATGGTGTATCGCTTTAAGTGTAACATTGGTATTCTTAAAAAAATTTTAAACAGACTGTTTACTTGTTACCTTGTTCTGCTTCCTCTTTCCTTGTCATGTTTGTCATTTGATTGGGAATTAAAGACACTGTTTTATTTGAAGTTGTTAAACACAGGAACAACTGTACATGAATAATTCACTATAAGCTGTTAGGAAAATATCTGATAATGACAAGGAGTTATTTGTACTATTTTGGCTCTTAAATGGTTCTGTGCATAGTAGGGCTGCACGATAAATCGCATGCGATACCACACACATCTCGTCAGTTCCTGGATTAGTAGTAAATCGCCATCAGCTGCTTTCAGATGGAGCGGCATTTACTACACAGAGCCGTAGTTCACTGACAATCTGGGCCATATCGCAGGCGATACGTTCGCGATAATAAATGCGAAATTGCCCCAAATGTCAGTGAACTACAGCTCTGTGTAGTAAATGCCGCTCCATCTGAAAGCAGCGGATGGTGATTTACTACTAATCAAGGAACCGGCATTACTTACAAGATGCGCGTGACAATCACATGCGATTTATTGTGCAGCCCTAGTGCATAGAGAAGTTTGCACGTGTTTTTGTGAGGTGTATATTTTAACATTGGTATTATAGAATTTTTTTAAACAGACTGTGTTCTTGTTACCTTGTCCTGCTTCTCTTTCCTTGTCATGTCTGACATTTGATTAGGAATTGAAGACTTTTATTTGAAGTTGTTAAACACAGCTTATAGTGAATTCTTCATGTACAGTTGTTCCTGCAATGAAAATATCTGATACTATTCTCTAAGAATGGGTCTGTGCATAAAGAAGTTTGCATGTGCTTATGTGAGCTGAATATATGTGAGTATTTTTCGTGTAATGTTTTCATATCTTTGCAAGGAAAAATAAATGCTGAGAGTTTCAATTTTGCAGTTGTGTTGATTTCATTTAAAAAAAATCTGGTTTCAGGCAGATATCTAGAACTTCTTGTCAAAGAAAACAATGAAGTCTAATAAACTCAAAAAGTTAAGTTGTGATGTTGAGGAAAAACTCACTATTTTATGTCAATTAGACTTTGTTAATGGTTGTGAAAACATGAAAAATTAAGTTAAACCAATATGTTTTTAAGTTTACTTAACAAAAAAATCTAATTGCTTATTAATTGATATGGTACGTTGGCCCAATTTACTGCAAGTTATTTCAACAAATACATATAAGTTGAGTTAACTTTACTCCTAATGTTGGCTAAACTTAACTGGGTCAATGCAATAAGATGACTTGACCAAGTCAAGTTGGGTCAACAAATCATTTTTTACAGTGTAGTGTGAGTGGAGTAAATAGTACACTGTTAACGATTTCTGTAAATTACACTGTATTTTACTGTAATATGAACTGTATTTTACCGTAGGGCATGTTATACAGTATGTTGCTGTATTTTGATGTTGCATTGTGGGAAATGTAATCTTTGTGCCAGTAAAATACTGTATTTTCTATTTACTGTAAAATTTACAGTTAATTAAAAATACTGTATTTTAATAACAGGTGGTGCTAATTTGTTTTTTGGGGATTAACTCTCTGATTAAGCTATTTTATACAAATAATGTAATATTATTGTATTTATATATTGATTTAAAATGTAAAGTAAAATTCAGAAGACTTAAACAAAGTCCTAAAAACAATCAAACAACTAAATTAGTGCAAGTAGAGCTGATTTATTTATCAAAACACAATATAATCATCTTCATTAAAGTACTTTGTATATTCGAATTAATTTATAAATGTAAGTGTTTAAAAATTAGAGATAGGTTTTGCCGGTTGTTGATGAGTGATGAATACCAGCTGTGAATTTTCTCAACGCGTGTAAGCAGCCACGACACAGGAAACCGAAACAGTGTTCCAATATAAAGTGAGGGTCCTTGACAGTGGCCGAACCCGCATACTACACGATATAATGATTCCCCACCTCGGGAGCTATAGGGAACGAATTGAGACACAGCCCTGGATGTAATCACGTCTGTGCTGATCACGTGCCTGTACACAAACCCGCCGCAGCTCACTTGCAAAAGATTATCCTGTTATTTATTACACGTATAGTAAACGTTTTTAATGTTATCATGAATCAATGTTATAGTTTTGTATGTCACATTATTTTTTGAGAAGAGTCATGACTCAACGCGGACCTTACACGCTGTTAATTTGTGTGTGCATATGGCGGTACAGGCTCTTTTGCACTCTATGACCAGCCATCATTAAATCGAAATACAGTAAAAAAAATGAGCGCGAAACCCTGACACTTTACAGAAAGGCACGGATATCCCCGCCCGAAGAAAAAAAGAACACAGGACAATGGTTGCAAGTTAAACAGCTGGTAAGTAAAATGAGTAATCCTGTGATTTCTTAACATATTTAATTTTTTATTTGGTTAATTAATTTGAAACACTTAACAACACGCAGTTAACGGTAATTTACCTCACACGTTAGTGACTAGATAGGGAAAGCGCTTTGTGGTGAAAACTCTTTTTAAGACTCAACAACACTTTCGGTGCACGTTATATATATATATATATATATATATATATATATATATATTTAATATATATATATATATATAATAAATATATATATATTTATTTTCCTTTTTAGAACATTTCACCATCTGCAAAGGTAAGTAATCTTGTGATTTCTTACCATATTTAATATTTTTGGTTTAGTTCATTAATTTGAAACACTTTTTTTTAAACACTTAACAACACGCAGTTGACGGTAATTTACCTCACACGACTGTTGTGAACAAGATAGTTAGAGAGCTTTGAGGTAGAAACTCGTTTAAGACTGAACAAAACGCAACTTTCTGTGCAAATAATCATATTTAATTATTTTCTTCCCCTTTTTAGAACATTTCACCATCGACATATCAACATAAACGGTTCTCTTTTTCGTGTTTGACTGCGTTTGGTACAGATGAGGTTCATATGAAATGCTAGGCGACAAACTGAGCTTTTGTGTTTAACACTATTTTGAAGTCAGTCTCTCAGTTTCTCTCTAACATGCACATCTAACAAGGAATAATTGACGATGGGTCGTTGAATTAAATTGATATAACTGCCAGTAAGAAAAAGTGTGTGTGTGTGTGTGTGTGTGTGTGTGTGTGTGTGTGTGTGTGTGTGTGTGTGTGTGTGTGTGTGTGTGTGTGTGCAGGTCACAACAACAACGGCAGATGCAGAGACCACACTTTCCCTTGCTTCCACTCCACGGCTGATCATGCTTGGTAAGATTCTTTAACACATACTTTGGGAACATTAAAAAGATTAAAGGGATAGTTCAGCCAAAAATGATAATAAACCCATGATTTACTCACCCCCAAGCTATCCGAGATGCATATGTCCATCATTTTCCAGACAAACACGTTTTCAGATATTTAAGAAAATGTTTTAGATCTTTCAGTTAATTAAATGTGAAGTTACAGGGTCCACGTCCTTGAAGTCCAAAAAAAGTGTGTCCATCCTTCACAAAATAATCCAAACGACTCAAGGATGATAAACAAAGGTCTTCTGAGGGTAATCTGCGCGGTGTTGTTGTAGAAGTATCCATATTTAAAACTTTATTAACGAAAATAACTACCTTCCGGTAGCGCCGCCATCTTAGTCGGGTCCGCATTCAAGATCACGCAACTTACAGAGATTACTCTGCTGCTGCTCTGTGCCCCCGCCCTCCGAATTTGTCATACGTCACTAAGAAAAGTGCGTACACTACACTAATACTCTCTCCTGAATACAGAGGAGTCTAAGATGGCGGCGCTACCGGAAGGTAGTTATTTTCGTTAATAAAGTTTTAAATATGGATATTTCTACAACAACACCGTGCAAATTACCCTCAGAAGACCTTTGTTTATCATCCTGGAGCCACTTGGATTTATTTTGTGAAGGATGGACGCACATTTGGACTTGAAGAACGTGGACCCCGTAACTTCACATTTAATTAACTGAAAGTTCTAAAACATCTGAAAATGTGTTTGTCTGAAAAACGATGTGCATCTCGGACAGCTTGGGGGTAAGTAAATCTTGGGATTAATATCATTTTTTGGCCGAACTATCCCTTTAATCCTTTGTTAATGTTAGGCATTATGCTTAAATTTTGGCATTCTTCTTGAGTTTTGAATATCAAGAGTAATGAAATGATGATTGGCCTTTTTAGGTAACCCCCCCCCCCCCCCAATTGTATTTTGTACTCATTTACTTATTCTTGTGTTGTTCTTAACCTGCATGAGTTACATTTCTTGAGCGAAGATAACATTTTGATAAATGATAGTTATCTAATAGTTGACAATACCCCTTGACCTCCACAGTATTTGTTTTTCTTACTATGGAAGTCAGTGGGTACCATCAACCGTGCTTACCATCAATTATTAAAATATCTTCTTTTGTGTACTAATAATTACAACAGAATCAACTCCTACAGGCTTAGAACAATACAAGGGTAAGTAAATGATGAAAGAATTTTGGGGACATATGAACTATCACTTTAAAATGATAGATTTCAAATTATTGAGAAAAGCTCTAACATCTAAATATTGTTACTTACACCAAAATCAAATAACAAACGCTATTATTAATTAATTATTTTCAGAGGATCCAGATCTACAAAACAAAAAATGGATGCTGCCGATTGAAGGCTAAGTCCGCTTTCCTGCGATTGACCTACCATTTCTTCAGCATTTGCTGTTCACTTTGGTTGCTACTACGTGCTCAACATCGAGTACCAAGTGAAAGCAGCCACTACTTTGGCGTTTATTCAGAGGTAAGTACATCTTTCAGTATGCTATAACATTTGGTAAATATTGAAGAAAGACTCATCATTTACTTACTTTTATGTCCTTCCTAACCTGTATGCTCTCTCTTCAGAGGAACACAAAAGAAGATATTTTGAAAAATTTTGTTTACCAAACATGTTTAGTTGGTTTGTTGACTCCCATCAACAAAAGTGGTTTGGTAACAATCATTCTTCAAATATCTTCTTTTGTTTTCCCCTAAAGAAAGTGCATACAGGTTAGGAAGGACATAAGGGCTTTTATATATGATTTTAGATTTCAGGAAGTGGCAAAGTCTTGTCATCTATTAGCAACTGCTGGTCCTTTGTGGTAATTACAGTGGGCCTGAGCAATATGAGGATATTATTGTATAGCAACGATTAGGAATGGCACTATTTTTTAAAAAAGTGGAGTGTCCCTCTCTTACACATCAAATGATCTAATGAATTCTTTTTTTATGTAAAGATTTATTGTGAGGATCAGCCCCGACAACAGCAAGTGTTCCTCTAAGTTCCAGGTGAGCAAAAGAAGTGGGAAGATGGTGCAAAGGAAGAACTCTGGCCTGAACCATCATGTACATATCCACCTTTATTAAGGACTTTATGAATTAAGCAAAACTATTAAGCAACTAAAGCAAATACATTCTACTCAACTCACCAGAGGTTTGTGAAGTTCTTTTTTTATCTTAAAGGTTTCTTTTAGTTAATTTGTCCATGCACTGATTTGTAATATTGTAATATGAAACTCCAGTGTATACATGTTACTACTGTTGCTTCTAAAAGCAAAATAAGTCTATGCAGGAGAGGTTTTGTTACGTTTTTTTTTTTTTAATTATTCTTATAGACGGTTTCATCGGACGCACATGACACACGTCTGGATCCGAACCTTACTTCCGGTTTCGCTTTTTTAATGGTCTGACTAGTTGGTAAACTGATTTCTTGAACAAAAGCCTCGTCGAAAATAACAAATGTTTTGGTTTCCGAGCTAATCTATGTGTTGTTTTTTTGCTTGTTATATAAATAAAATGCGTTTAAAGAACTTTGTTGTTTTTTATTCTTAGCGGAGTTTATCGGAAGTTCATGCGGACCGCGACAGCCGCTTGTTTATGTTGTTACTGATGAAACTGTCTATAGTTATAACTGAATTTGTACTAGTATTATTTGATAATACTGTGAAATGAAACAGTGAGTAAATGTAACATTGGCTTTGAAAAAGCTGTTGCTGCAAGAAATTACAATTTACTCAGAATAATATTTTGAATGTATAAGTTTTTGACATTGCTTATGACTACATTTAAATGTATTGTTCATGAATTGATGCTGTGATATGTGTGTGTAAATGTTTTGTGTGTTACAGGATAAAAGATTTTATTTTACTCAGGAAAGTATTTTGTATTTGAACATTGTTATTATGACTGAGTTAGTTCATGACTTGATTTAAAATTCTGTAATATGATATCTATGAGTAAATGTTATTGCAGGTTTAAGAAAAACAGTTTGTGATGCAAGCTGAAAGTTCAGTGTGCAAAAATATGAAAATCTGATTTCATGTTTTTGAAAAACTAAATTAAATTTTAAAAACATGTTGTCATTGCTTATTTTTGTGATTTACTTAGAGCTGTTTTAACACCTCCATTTAAATTTTGTGCAGTTTTGTAGTAAATAGAAATGGGAAAATGAATCACAGGAAATTTTACGGTGAAATACACATTGTAATATATACATTGTAGTATAAAATTATTGTATATTTTACAGTAGAAAATATAAAATACTGTAAATACAGTTACAGCATGTTAAACAATACTGTAAAATGTTACAGTATTTTAAATAGTACTGTAAAACTGTATACAGTATTTTAAATAGTACTGTAAAACTGTATACAGTATTTTAAATAGTACTGTAAAACTGTATACAGTATTTTAAATAGTACTGTAAAACGGTATACGGTATTTTAAATAGTACTGTAAAAATGCATACAGTACTTTAAATAGTACTGTAAAATTGTATACAGTATTTTTACTGTATGTTAATTTACAGTAAGTTGTTGGCAACCAGCTGCCAGTAAGTTACTGTAAATTCTACAGGAAATTTTTTACAGTGTACCTCTCCTAAAATCTACTCAAAGAATGAGTAAAAAAGCAGCTCTTTGAAAAGTACTCATGAGTAGTGAGTATTATGAATGTTATGCCAACTGTAAGACAATTTTCCTGACATAATGAGAGATAGCCAACTAAAGCGCTTGAAGAATCCTAAACATCAGGCCAATAATGTTATCGCTAGCTAATAAGGTACCTTATACAGGCATACATTCAAATAATCTAAAACTCACCTTAATATGGTTCTGCTCATGTTAATCTTTAGAGTCTTTAGTTTTATCAGATTAATAAAAGACAGATCAGCTCGAGTGATTGTTTCTGGAAAAACAGAGAGAGAGAGAGAGAGAGAGAGAGAGAGAGAGAGAGAGAGAGAGAGAGAGAGAGAGGGAGAGTCACGAGCAAGCAACAAACACAAAACATTATCCCACTATATCTAGATAACTTATGATTCACTACATGTTTGTGTCGTTTACATTATATGCACTTACAGTATGCGCCGATTGCCAAGGAACACAGACATTTAATGCAGTTTTATTTACTGCCTGTGACTCATGACCTGGTTGGGACCGCCCCATTTAAACGAAATCCAGCATTTAACAAACACACACGCAATACTCCGTAAAAACTATATGCAAGGTTGGTTTACTTGGAAAGCTAAACAAGGCTTTCTTCTACATCCCAAAACAAACTTCTTTTTCTGTGCCATTGCTGAGTCTTGATATAAAACAAAGCTGTCAGCATGCAGTGATGCCTGTGACTTCTACTCGAAGTAACAATTATAATAAGTGTCCTCTTTCGTTCTTATTCTGATTGACGATACATAGAGGGTACCCATGTTCGAAAAAAACTTTCAGAAAGAGGAGGTGTGAGTTTGGCCAAGAAATACTCTGTCCCACGCTCAACTGCTTTTTTGATACTTGGCATTTGTTTGGCATTAATGATGGGAAGTCCGACTCTTTTTTGTGAAACAGTTCTTTCGGACAGTTCGTTTCAAAGAACTGGTTCAAAAAACCGATTCACCAGTTCTTTAACGTACTTTACGTAATGACGTCATTCGCATCTAATTCTATCATCCAGGAGGGTAAAATACATTAAAAAAGCCAGCTCATAACAACTTAAAATATAATCTGCACACACACACCTAACAAATACATTTTAGTCAAAACGGTGTTTAATATAACTATTCCATGCATATTTTGCGTAAGTTTTATGGTAAAATTAAATAAACGTACTTTATGTCTGTCAATCATCTTAGTTCATGTAGGCTATAGTATTAGCACAGCAACTCACTGATGTCCGTACTGTTTGGCTCACGCTAGCTCAGTATCCACAGTTCTTTGATTAGTTCTTTGGACGCGTCCGATAGAAACTGTTCTCAAATCAGTGATCTGGTGACTCCATAAATGCAGCAACATGTTCCTGACTCGACATGCACAGTATTAACGGATCATTAAGTCGGACGCATCCGATAGAAACCGTTCTTGATTCAGGTATTCATTTTATAGGAGACTCTGGAATACCAGTATGTTTGTTGCGCATGCTCAGTATCAACAAAATTCACCATGTCTCGGTTCAAACGAGAGTTTGAATCAGTCAGTGATACTGTTGGGGAGAGCTTGTACGAGTTAAAATACGGATTACTCTCTCTTAATTAGTATCGGAATGACTGTCGAGCACATTTGAAAGTGAGTAACTTGTGGATCATTGCTGTCTCGAGACACATACTTTTTAAACGATTCAGTCCGATTAGGTGTACTGATTCAAGTGTCACAGTGTCAAACTGTGTTCTGTGTTGGTAATAGGTATTAGTGTTGTTCCCCGAGTTAGCCACCAGATGTCTCTTGTCTTCACTATCACATGTGCCATGAACTGCATATCCCATAATCCTGTCTGTCATCATTGATCATTGTTTTCAGCTGTTCCCACTCACCTTGTTAGTGTTTTGTATTTAAGCCCTGTCTGTTCCGTCTTTGTTGTGGATTCCTTGTTGTAAGTTACATCGCCTTCTGTGTTTGTGTTTGATTTATGTCTGGACTGTTTCTATGGATTTTGACCTTTGTCTGTACGGATTATGATTTTTGGATCACCCTTATTAAACTGCTTATGGATCTAACTTTTCATGTGTGCGAGTCGTGACATCAAGTCGTTCACTGAAAAGAACCAGTTCAAAAGAACGATTCGTTCACGAACTGGACATCACTATTTGGCATGAGGATTACAACTCTTTACATGTGTTAATAAGTCAGAATGCATGAAATAGCATTACCTAGCCTGGTCCAACCAGACTCTCGTACATTCATTTCATTTGTGAGTCTGGCCACGCTCATAGCCAATCACTTACGTGTGGTCGTGACGTATATCATGCGGCGAAACCGGACGGAAACAACAAGTCCGAATAATCAGACCAACAAAACTCAGCAAACATTGTTCTTGCTCCGGCTTTAACTTATGTATATTCGGCAGTTTTGCAACAACGATTCGAATAGCTTTTCTCACGTCTTTCTCCGCTGCCATTACTGAACTACAACACAAACTGACGCACAACCTCAACGTCATCGTTCTAAGTCACCTCCCTCTCTACTGATTGGACCTGCAGATTTTTGCAAGAGAAAACGAAACTCTACACAGCGGTCCCAGATGTAGAACTGAAGCGCAATGAAAATTAGGCGGAAGCACGTAGGAGGGCAGAGCCAGGCTAAGCATTACCCCCCCCTTAAAATATACTCAAATAAAGTAAAAATACACCATTTTAAAACTACTTAATAACGTATAATTCCTGGAAAAAAGTAGCATGTTACGGTAACGAGAGTATTGTAATTCGTTACTTCACACCCCTGTCTGCGAAAAAATACTAAACATTATATTTACAATATTATAACCTGCAATCTGTAGCCTCAAGGAAATGGTTTTGAGCAAGTGACGCTCAAGCTTGGTTTTCGCATAATGACCATAATATGCGACAAGAAGCTTGCTCTCCCATATTGGCATTATTATCCGTAACGTTGCTCTAAAATGCTAGTTTGGTAGGTGGCGGTAATGCACCAGAAACTGGTTAATCAACTGTCATTAAACAAGAAGCAGCTCTCGCTCTCATGGAAAAAACTCAGGATGGTTCCACTCAGGCTATGGATTACAAGTTATAATGTAAATATCAACCAGTTTCTTGCACAGACCATTCATTTTGCTTCTTAAGACATTAATATATTGCAAGGATTACTTTTGCCTGCGTTTTGCTTTTTTGACCCTCAAAAAAATGGCACCTGTGGACTTTATAAATCACCAAGGATCATGATTTCAGATACAAATATTCTTTACTCTTCTACTGATTTATACTTCTGCATCAGACCTACACTGTACTCTATGACCGTAGTCAGTTTTCATTTATACTTCTGTGTTGTTGTCCATGTCGACATGCAGAACGCTAGTAGGCAGTGCCGGTGCTCATGTTACTAGTGTATACACATATCACTCCTTAACTCCGTCTTTGTTTTTAACTTCACAAATGAAAAAGCGCATGAGGTAATGCAACGATATTTCGCAGACTTTTTGAAAGCTTGAAGTCCAAAAAGAATTGCTACATTGTTAAATTTTTTGGGAAAGTGCACATAAGGGTACAGACGTATGGTACTTGACTATTCATAGGATACATAGTACACTCGACACAAAATATGTGAGTAAATGTTTAGATGAACTATGCCTTTTAAATATGGTTTATCACACCCAGTTAGATGTAACTGAAGCCAAACGTTATTTGTTTCCATGTGTTTTAACCAAACCAGCTTAAAGGGGCCATGGCATGAAAATCTGACTTTTTCCATGTTTAAGTGCTATGATTAGGTCCCCAGTGCTTTTATCAACCTAGAAAATGTGAAAAAGATCAACCCAGTAACTAAGTTTTGGTAAACCATTCTCTACAAGCACATGAAAAAATAGGTTGTTGAAATTTGGCTCTCCTTATGATGTCATAAGGAGCTCTTATTATAATAATACCGCCCCTTTATCCGCACTATCCAACCACAGCACTGCCATTTAGTGCAGAGAGAAAGAGAGAGAAAGAAAATAATTCACAGCACAATTGAGTTTCAATTTCAACAAACCACCGTCATTGTGATCAATGTTTGCACTTCATCCGCTCATTTGCATTTTAAAGGACACACCCAAAATGCCACATTTTTGCACACACCTACAAAGTGGCAATTTTAACATGCTATAATCAATTATATACATGGTATTTTGAGCTAAAACTTCACATATGTACTCTGGGGACACCAAAGATTTATTTGACATTTTTTTTAATTTGTGTGCATTTTTTAACAAAATCATACAAGATGACTTATATAGCACACAACTTAACGTGGATTGTTGAGATTTTTTCTATAATACTTTACAGTTTTATTTTAGACAACAGTGGACATCGAGGCAGATATTTGTAAGAGCTACAAACTTTGGATTATTTTCAATTAAAGAAGAGCATACAGTACAGGTTTGAAAGGAGGTTAATGAATAATGATTTAAATTTGAATTAACAAAATGATTTAATGAATAAAATGTATGGTGAATGCTTTTTAACGAAGACACTATCTGCCTCTGTGTTTTAAAATAAACACACGGGTGAATCTGTAGATTTTGGTTTAAAGAAAACCATCACCAGATATTAAGTATGTCAGTATCATAACTCTGCTAGCTAATGCATGTCTGTGTAACACGATATACATGTTACACAGCCCTCCCCCCTTTACAGAAACACACAAATGTAGACGCCACACAGTCAGTCATTCTCTCTCACACACACACTAAGACACTCGAGGCAATTTGGCGCCTTCTCGAACCCCATTTGCCAGTACAAAGAGGCATTGTTAGTTAGTAATGTTAATGAGCTCAATATGCCCTCAACTGGAATGTGTGAAAGCGGAGGCCCAGGCTGTGTGTGTGTGCCCTCATTCCCACATTTTCCCTCCCTTCGTCCTCACTCACTCACTTATTCACTCAGTCAGTCAGTCAGTCACTCACTCACTCACTCACTCACTCAGCTCATATCACTAACTCACTATGGGACTGAAATCTGGCATATGTTCAGTCAGTTATCTGTGATTGATTTCAATTATAGTCCTAACCCTAAATGCAGAAGTGAATGATTAACCAATCACAGCTTTGATACTAAACAAGCAATCAAACAATCAGTACTGTCCCTAACTGCAATGCTCAAAAGTCAATATATTTTCTGCTTTATTTACACAGATGGGAACAAATATTTAAAAGCTACGTATCATACAATCTGCAATTAAATGTCTACACAGAAACTCAGTTTGAATCCTGGACAATCATGCGTTCTTCCTCAAAAGTCAGCTGAAAACATGTTTTTAGTTATTCTCCTAAGAAACAGATATAGCCCAGGCCAACGGGCAAACATCATGGTTTGTCCTATTATACGGTTTGAAATTTTCAGTCAAATTTGTCATTTTAGCTGGCCCAAATTCTGCAGACTGGCTCCACCTCACCTCAACCAGCATGTGTCATGATCACAGTTTTTTAGCTCTGTTTGACAGGATCATGACAGGCCCACATGTTTTGTGGGGTAGCACGTAGCCCTTAGCTGTGTCTGAAACTGTTCTTCATTCACTCATTTACTTTTCCCTATATGGGGAATGGCAATTGAGTCCACTATATGGGGAAGAAGCAAATGAAAATGAGTGAGCGATTTTGGACACTGACGTAAATATCATGCGTCAGAGAGATGTATGGCTTTATTGATTGTACTGTGAAATGGTAAAGTTTTTCACATTTGAAATGTTTATCGTATTAGTTGATAATAAAGAGAGCCAACAACTGCTTATCATATTACTAGGGTGACCATACGTGCCATTCTTCCCGGACGCATCCCGTCCAGGATTTTGTGTTCGTCTTCCGGAAGTCGTATTTGTCGACCGCATTTGTCATAGAGGATTATTATTACAGAAAAGCAACCGTTACGTTTTAAGATAAGAATGAAACTACGATAGTATATCTTATGTTTTTAACCGAATGGCGTATGCGGTCAACAAATAGGACTTCCGGAAGACGCACCGAAATCCTGGACGGGATGCGTCCGGGAAGAATGGCACGTATGGTCACCCTAAAATTACTGCTGTTTTTATTGTTTAATAAAAATGTCTATTAGATTTTAAATAAAAGATATCAAAATTATTTTTTATTTGTTTATTTTCAAGAAGTAGAAAATAACTGACAACAAGAACTAACAACTAACAAAAGTGTATAAACGTAACTTTTTGGTGTTTACTGTCAGTATTCTTCAGCTGATTCAAGTTACGCGTTTGTCTCCCGTTGCATCATGGGAAATATGAGTGAGCGAGTGTACATCGAATGTACCCTTAAAATCAGATTGCATTGTGGGTAAAAAGTAGTGAATTAATGTAGGGAATGAAGTTATTCACTCGGGGGTGCGTTCCACTCCAGTTTTAGACACGCGTACTCGCAAACTTCCCTAAACAGTTTCCCTAAGGGAATCCCTGTCGCCATTTTGAAGTGCGTTCCACTTCGTTAAGTGAACGAAGGAAGTTTGTATGGACAGACCCTTGGTCCCTCGATTTTGACAAAGGGAGTGAGTTTACTTCATATGTACACTTCAGGCAGCTTCATATACCACAATGCAACACGATTGTGACGTCACTTCAGCAACTCGCGCTTTGCACAGTTCAAATGATTGAGGGCGCTGTCTCCACTTTCCATGTGATCAAGGGCTTAGGGTGATCCATTTGAACCTACTTTAAGTTGTTTCAGCAGTAGTGGGCACTCGCACAACGTAAGCAATGACGTACATCCGAGTGAATGACACTGAGGGAAGATAGCGAGGGAAGGTCATAAAATACGAACTGGAACGTAGGGCAGGTTTCGGACACCACTACTAAATGACTGATATAGTGCACTATACAGTGGATAGGGAGCAGTTTCAGACACGGCTCTTTGGGCTTCCTTGTCTTCCTTTGCTTCCTTGTCTCGTCATCTGACCCCACCCACTCGTCTCCTCGTAAATCACCTTGTTATTGTTTCATTCATGTCACCTGTTGCCCTCTTAATTTGCCCCCTCATTTAATGCCCTTGTGTTTGCTGTCCTGTGCCAGCTTGCTGTTCATTTGTTCCAGAGAAACTTTGTACCACGCAGTCTCTTGCCTGTCTACGTGTTCGGTGTCAAGTTAAGTTTATAGTCAAATTTGTTCAAGTCTGTTTAGTTTCCTGTCAAGCCTGCTTTAGTTGTATTTTGCCACCTTGTTGGTTTTTTTTAGTTTTTTTTTTTTTGTTAAATAAACTGTGTCCTCAAGCCTGCACTTGGTTTCCCCTTCCTATAAATAACAACATGGACTGACACCAACTGTGCTGTGTCTGTTTGTTCATGACAAATTTTACTACACATCTTCAGTGAATTTTAAAGTCACCATGAAAAAGTAGCGTGGGTTGGGCCTTGTTGCTAATTGCTGCAATCTTCTTCTGGGTAGAAACCATAGACTGTAAAAAAATATGGACATAGTATCTGTGACGTCACCCATAGGTTTGTAAAGAGATTTTTTTTTAACCCTGGCAGGCTCGCCAAATTGTTAGATTTTCTTGAATTTGGATGCACAGTCTTTTGTGGTGCCTCAATGCATTTGAATGCTTCTAATACATAACTAAGCAAGACCAAGTGCTTGTGGGGTAAGAGCTTTAATGAAGGTGGTTGTGTAGTATGGTTCTTCAGGGGCGATGTTGTTGTGTCAACCTTCTACATTCTCGCATTATATTGCATATCTGTCAATGGATCTTTCTAATGTCCCACATTGCACCTTTAAACGCAATCTGATTATTATTGTAATATACATACTGTAGGTCACAGATATCTTCTAGTAAAATTTTTTGCTTGATGTCTTTCTCTTGTAGTCTATTTAAGATGATAAGAAATGACAAGAAGGCCAAGACAGAAAGTGACCGATAGACAAGAAAGGACAGAAAGTGAATTATTAAATGGTAGGAGCTTAGATTTCAGATTTAAGCAGAAACTAATTTTAAACTCAAATACACATACTGCCAAGCCTTTTCCTCATAGTCTGGCACAACTCTTTCTTTATACTCTTGGATATGTTGGGTTAGTGCCGATAGTCCACAGAACCGCAGGGCAGTCACGATCTTTCATCTTTCATTGTAACGTCTGTCTCCTCTACCCCCCGATCTAACCATTTGCCACAAGTTAAACTCTTGTATTTCTTTACAATTTCCGTCTATTCTTGCGCATATGGCTTTATTTCTTCCAAAAATAGTCCAAAAAGTCTCTAGTTATGAAGGAATTTCTCTGTTCAAAGGGAATATCTGAAACCCAGAGCATTCAGTTCCGTCTGGCTTTGGTTTTAACTTTACGAGCGATCTTTTATTCTGGCTTGGTCTTGTTTTCCTCTCTGAAACTTTCTCTCTCTACCCACTCTCTGTTTTCTTGCAGACACCAGCCATTAAACCGTGTTTTTATTTTTTGCCATGTTCGACCAATTTATGTTGGTTAATTTAGCGTAAAACGAGGCAGCGGCCGCGGCTGTGTTAGTGGTAGAGGCCTGGTGCTGAGTTTTGCTGGATGAGCGGCGCAAAGGGCAACGGGTGGTCCGTTCACAGAAATCATCACAGTCTCAGCAGCAGGAGGCTGGACATCAGCACACACACACATCAGACGCATGGATGTTTGGATACAGACATGTTTATGAAAGTAATAATTGCAATGTACACTTGTGTACATTGCGGATGGCAAATGCAGGCCTTGTTAATTGTTTTCCAGAAAATCCAGTAATAATTCCCAGACTGATCCACCTAAGTATCCCCCTAATTTATTGCCTCATCTCAGCTTCGTTTCAACCTGATTTATATCTTAGCTCTGGTTTGACCTATTTTCTCAGTTAGTAAGGCTAATGTGCATTTTATTTACATTTATTGGCATCATTTTAAATTTTTCTTGTATATTATAATATATACATTTCCTATTTTTTAAGAACTTCTTTGTAAGATGGAATGGTATGTCTGGTTAAGTATGATACCTATTATGCTAAATGTCTGTATACTATCTTGATACATCATCATCTCATAAAACACTGACATAGGTATGAGCCTTAGGATGAAATGACGTATTTTAGGCACCCTAAACACTCCATTCTTTCTACAAGTTTGCACTTTAATGGCGTAATACCGCTTTGACTATCAGGCAGGACTTGCTGCGAAATTCGCTAAAGTGTGGGTTCATGAAAAATATGCATCAAGGCTGCATATTGACCGAAAATGGGGCACCCATGAGTACTCTTTTGAAGCCTTTAAATGGGACACGGTCTTGTGGACCTAGGGTAATCTGGATATGTATCCGTTTGCATATAAGAGAGAAATTGCAGTACTGAAGATGCAGTTGTAACATTGTTACATCTGATGTTGTAACACCTGGATAAGCCCAAAACTATACACATAGCTTGTGCCTTGTTTTTAGATTTTACCTCTGCGTTAAATATAATACCAAATTTATAATATAAAACCAGAGCTTCTACTGACAAAAATGATTAAAATGAAAATTAACCCGTACCTGATTTAATGGTATTACTCATTCTTGATAGGCAGAATATAGATAGTGAGAGTCAATCATACAGTAAGTATTCCCCTTTTCTTTTTACATTGTATACAGATAATTCAAAAACAGACAATGCTAACACATATATATTGATATTTTCAGATGACACTGTATTGTTGTCTTTATTGAGGATGGATGATGACTCCAGTATTCATTAATGTATAAACAGACTAGTGGAATGGTGGGATAAAAATTCACTTTTAATAAATAATAAGAAAACAAAGGATATTAAAGTTGCAAGCAGCGATGGAAGGGCCCTCGCACGCATGTGCACCGCCACCCGATTGCCTTAGGAAAAACAGTGAACAGTGGGGATATGAATTTTAATGTCTAAATATATGTGAAGAATATTCTCATTAGACTGATCAAATATTATGTTTCCTGCTGCCTCTAGGTGGCGCTATGACTATATCTGTATTTTGCTATGTTGATGTGTTCAGGCCGGGACCCTTAGTCACCGTGTGAACTATGGGGCAGGTTGGACATTGTATGCCTGAATTGCAACAACTTCATGGTGAAACATCAAAATTTGCCTGGCCGCCACGAACACACCCTTCAACGAAAACTCAAGATCTCTGCAATTTATCATCGCAAAGTCCTTAAGATCTGTCTGACCAAATAAGATGATGATCTAATAAAATTTCTATGAGTAGTAAATCACATTGTCAAACCTGACGCTATAACTATTACTGAATATTGCCATGTTAATGTGTTCAGGCCAGGGCACTTATAAAACATGTGAAGTGTGGGGCAGATTGGACATTGTATGCCTGAGTTAGGACAACATCCTTTTTCATGGCGAAGATGCTGAAATTTCAGACGAAAAATCAAGATCTCTGCAATTTAACATTGCAAAGGCCTTTAGATGACACAGACCATGACGATGATCTGGTTAAATCTCTGGGAGGAGTTCGTTAAAGTACGAAGCCAGGAAAATTCAAAATGGCCCACTTCCTGTGGGGTTTAGAGCTTGGTTCCAAGGAACTTTTTTTCCAAGGAACCAATTTTGGTATCTGTATGTTTTTTGTAGCAGGAGAGATGTTCTCTTGAAATTTTGCAGGTGGCGCCATTGAGTCATTTCTACACGCCCACTTCTGACACCTATACCACATGTACATTTTCTTCACTTCTGACATGTGCGCAAAGTTTTATGAGTTTTTGACCATGTTTAGGCCCTCAAAAATACGATTCATTTTGGAGAAGAAGAAGAAAAAGAAACTGAGCAAAAACAATAGGGCTTTGCACCCAGGGTGCAGGCCATTCATAGTGCTCGGGCACTAATTATGTTTAGTTCTTCAGAGTACATGAATCAAACACAAGTGACTATACTTAATACACTGATTAAAATTGTGCCACCTTTTATATATTTTTTGGAGTCTATGTGGACGCCTCTTTATCCTGGAGTGCACATATAGATTATCTCTGTAATGTATAATGTATATATTTTCGTAGGAGATTAAGGTCATAAACAGATATTGTTCTTGTTGTTTTAAACTGTAATACAAAGTGTTGTACGATTAAGCAATATTAAGCAATTAAGCGATATTGCTTTTATACAACATTTCGACGGCACATGTTTTAACTTTTTTAATAACCGTAAATTCATCAAAACTACACTGTAATCATATTAAGCTGCCTTTAATTGTAAGGCTTAATCAAATTGTTTTTTTTTTAAGTTACAGCAACCCATTAAAATTATTTGGAATTGCTTAACTTGATAAATTATAGTATAGTCAAAATATAAAATAGTAAATGGAAATGACTTGTAAAGCCATATTGAATATATTTAAAAAATTTAAGGCAAAACAAATGTAACTGATTTATTCTGTGACTAAAAATCAGCCAATATAAATAAATCCAAAATGTTATCATCTTCAATGTAGGCACCCTCAATTTGTAGAGATGTACTCTTGTCATTTTTTCAAGCAGTTTCTTAATGTTTCGCCATGAGATGATTTTTAAACAGTATTCTGTTTTATTCTTGGCTCTTAGTTTTCAAGGAAAATTAATGCTAGCACAGTTTTACTTTGGTCAACAACAGTTTTGGACATTTAAGATATACCTTTGGATCATGAGTTCAGCCAAATGTCTCAAATTTTTCATGACCAGTAGGGTACATAATTCAAATAAATGAATAAATTGACATTAAATTTAAGTTGGAATTAAATTATTATGAAAGAAACAAGTGAAAAGTGATGGACATAAAGCAGCGGTTTACTGGTGAGCTGTTTTCAGTTAAGACAACTCAAAAATACATTTTAGTCTGGGACTAGACTTAAACCCTGGCCGAGCAACCGCACCAATCTAGAACGGTTATGTAGAAAATTGGTTGCCTCAGTTTAGCATCATTATACACAAATATTTCACATCAGAAAGCAGTGAGTGACCAATCAGAATCCAGTATTGCAGATAGGCGCATAATGAGTTATATGCATCACATTTGTGCACTTAATACACACAGACACACACACACAGACACACGGGTCATTCTGTGTAGCTGTGGGCCACGGCTGGCACACAGCTGGGCATCTCATTTCCATGGGCTCCTCAGCAGCCCTGACAAAGGGCCTGCGGAGATGAAAGTGCCCGCATGCTCGTCTGTATGAGTGTGTGGTCAAAAATAAACTCTCTGTCACTTTAATCCAAGAGTGTGTGTGTTTGCCCACAAATCTTCCAGAAGTCTCCACAGACGTCAAGACATTATGCTTAAAGAATATTAGAAATGAATATTTCAACATCCGATTCGGTTCTTCATTTTGATCGCCATCACAAATCAAAAACACAATTTTGGTCTCCTCAAAGTCCCATTCGAGTGCTCTAGCACACTTCAACAAATGAAGAGCAGGTCAAACAAATGCTTTGCGCTTTCTTGAAAATCCTTACCACACGAGTGGATTTCAACAATACTATCGGATACGCGTTTAACAGAGTATCTCTTTATCTCTAAATGAGTGTCACTTATATTTTAGCAGATTGTTTGTAAGACAGAAAATCTCTCAACAAACCTCTGGAAACGCAGCTGTGCTTTCACAGACTTCGCATACAGTGTAAGACTCGCTGGCACAGAAGCTGATCTTGTTTGGAGATTCATAAGGTCACACTGTACTCTGAGGTCCAAACACTGTCAATCTGGATTACTGCAGGTCAGTGTTCGAATTATGTCAAAGCTTATGAGGGGTCCCCTAGCTAAGCCCCACCCCCTGGCCAAGCCCCACCCCCTTATCATAGGATCGCTGTGATTTCACAAAGTAAGATGTGATCGTCCTTGATCAGTAATCATCTGATCCTGGTTTTAATCAAAGAAACCCCAAATTACCCTTAACTCAAACTCTAATACATTTTTTACCCCTCAAATTAGTGTGAAACACTGGCAAGGGCAGAAATTTTACACAGAATAGGGGTGAAATAGGGTGGAACTCATTTTTAAATTACATAATTTTACTATACAGTATAGTAGTGGTTAAATGGATTACATTGCGTTTTTTGAGTCATAGATCGAATACTTTCAGATCAGCAAAACTGGGGGAGGGAAAATAACGTAAGAACAAATTAAGAAATTATAAGGAAAAAATAGAAAAGAACAAAGTTACAAATAAAGTAAGATATATTTAGGTACATAAATAGAATCAAATGAATAATAACACTGTCTTCTTCATCGAATAATTAATCTGTTTTTAGATACAGAAGTGATTTTCCTTTGTTTTCTGTTGTTTAATTAATATAAATGACAGAAACACAAGCAGATAAGAACTGCTACTTTCAGACCAACACAAACATTTGATTTCTTTCTGAACTGATTGCACTTACTTTAAAACATAACTGAATGATTTTATGAGAATAGGTGCCAAGACTGTGGTATTTCCAAATAATATTGTGTTTGCATGCTTTAGGAATCGCGCGTCTCCGTGCGTCCGCTTATGAGTGCCATTTAAGTATGTGTGCGCGACGTGTCCTTGTCTTTGCGCACATAAAACAGCCCACTTTAACATCTTCCGCTCAAATTTTTTAAAATCGCTTGCATGTTAACATTTGCAAGGTTTAAAAAAACACATGCAAAAGATACTTTCTATAAATATAGTTATTTATTTCTGAATGATGCGTATTTGAGCGATAATCAGGGACAGACGAAATATGCTGACTTTTTTTGCCTTATCTCTGGAAATGTTTTTGAAAAATCTGCGGAATTCTGCAAAATGATTTTAAATGTTTTAAAAATTATATTAGATAATTTAAGCTATAAATATTACAAAATTGCATCTAAAAAAATTACTTTTTAAAGGCTTAAAATGAAAATGAATACACAAAAGCAATGAGTCCTCTGAATTAAACCGGACCAACATGAAGCAGATAATGTGCTTGTCAAGATAGAATTATAGTTTGTATATAAAATGACATGTATTGTTTATTTTGTTATATAATATAGCAGCATAAAAAAGCTTGTATTAATACGTTCTCATTATGAATTAAGCACGTATGAAGATAATTTCATCATTTTTACAACGCAATGTAAACTTCATATTTAACATAACAAGAGAATTCATCTTGTAAACGGATTTCAAATGATGATGTGCTGCTGAGTGCCGACTGTCGCGTCACATAGATGACAATGACAAGTAAGATCTGCTTAACTTAGTGATAAGTTTTATTTCATCTGAAATATCAAATGGTTCGTGTTCTCTATCATTAAAAACAATCACAGCAAACACGCACAGGGTTTATGTACTTGTCAATGCCGCTCACAAACGAAGTTGAGACTATCATTTATTATCATTTAAGCGTGATTTCTTCTGCTTCCCCAATAAAATATTTTGTGTGACTGGGTGGACCAGCCGTCAGACTGAGAGGATAGATTTGCCACTGTTTGTCTGTCAATTCCTCCAGAAAACAGCATGAGGCGCACTTGCGAGTTTATTTATTTCAGACAGAAGTCATTTGAATTAGTTTATTGCGAAATTGGGACAAATAAAGACAGTTTCGCTTTGTGACACGCAACATGAGAATTTTAAATTCATGTAGTATTTTAATTTTAATAAAAACCAGGGGACCCCCCTAATTTATATTTTTGTGCTTTATGGGGGGTCCCTTCCCAGCAAACAGGGGACGTCCTCCGGACGTTGCGAACGTCCTCTTAGGTCCGCATAAGGTCCGCATTGTAACGTTCGCTGGCGGACCTTCCGGGGACGTCCGCATATGATCCGCTAAATAACGTTCGCTGGCGGACCTTCCGGGGACGTCCGCATATGATCCGCTAAATAACGTTCGCTGGCGGACCTTCCGGGGACGTCCGCATATGGTCCGCTAAATAACGTTCGCTGGCGGACCTTCCGAGGACGTTAGCATATGGTCCGCTAGACAACGTTCACAGGCGGACCTTCCGGGGACGTGAAACCACTCAGTTTTAATATAAACCCATACTACACATTTAACCATAAGGCAGGGTTACCCTTTCATGCAGACATCAAAGTAAAAATGCTGTTTTTGCTATTACTTTACTAATGAAAATCGTAGTTTATAGTATCTAATATTATTTTATAATTATTATTATTTTTTTTCTTAATTTTTAAACTAGTATGCTAAAACATGGCCTTTATATCAACCCTTTACTGATTTTATTACATAGATCCCATTAAAGCAACTTACAATTTTACAATAATTTTACATTTAACGTGAATAAAAAGATCTGGCACCATGTCTTTTTTAGTTAATGATTTTCCATACTATTCCTAAGACATAACTATTGTCAATAAATCGAAATCACAATGCACATATTCATGTAATAGTTAAAGAATCCACCATTGTGAAGTTACACATCACCCAATTAAATATAAATGAAGTGCAAGTACTTGTTTATTCTGATTAATATGATACGGCGTTGTGTGGTTCAAGCGTTGTCTTTCTCATATATGAAGCACTGCATGATATATAATTGTCACACAGCAAAAATCTATACAAATACATTATATCAAGGAAAAACAAACTTGAATCTACAACTACAGCTCAAATGTAAAACTTTTATTATTGCAAAGGATTCAAATGCAAGCAAAGCAATGCAAACAGAAATGCAGAATGACATTCACTCAATCTGTTGCAAGCAATGACTTTCAAACAGCAAGTGCTAAAGAGGCCAAACACGCGGAACACAAGTCCAACGCTGAAAATTCTGGAAAAGAACAATTGAAAAAAGATACAGGTAAGACATACATCCTCATATAAACTTGAACTATATCTCAAATTCTACACCCATCATTTAAACTGTCAGAAAGTGTTGATTAGACTGCAAAATAAGGTGTACTTTGTAATTTCATAATTTTCCTTTTTTTCTATTATTTTTCTTTTTTCTATACGGTTTCTTACTAAAATGTCTTTAGTGTTGCCAGCTCTCGTGAGACAAAAAAGCAACCGCAGCTTCAAAAACAAGCCCAATATTATTATATTGTTTACTGTCAACAAATGAGCTCAAAACATTTTAACCTTCAAACCCTCTGAAATTACACATTTTTAAGTTTAGTATTAAATTGCAAAGATAACACTTTACAATAAGCTTGTATTTGTTAGCATTTGCCACCATGAACTAACAATAAACAATACTTCCTACAATATTTATTAATCTTAGTTCATGTTAATTTCAGCATTTGGTAAACCATATTTCAAAGTTATATCTGTTACAGGTGTATTATATTTTGTTGTGGCATCTAGCAGTGAAATTGCGAATAGCAATCAACCTAAATTTCGAAGCGCAATGTGATTCTATGGTAGCTGCCACAGGACAAAAATGTCATTGTCACTCTGAAGCCCATGTTATAGTTGTGCGTAAGGTCTACACCGTAGGTTATCCATAGCCTGAGCGTAGCCTGATTTTTAACAGCGTGTCAGTTCTACGTGGACCACAAGCGCTGTTATTGGTTCACTAGAACCCCTCCCATCAGGTAAAAAACTGCGTCATAGCCATTTCCATTTGCGACGGTGAGAACAAAAATAGGCCAAGTTGAGGAATGACTTAACTCAAACTGCTGCAACGAGTCGCTGTTTATTTACTTCGATCACTGCTGGTCAGTGGCGCTCGTGACTCCTCATTCGAGGGGCGCTAATTCAAAATAAGTGTTCGGAGTATCATGTGTGTGGTCCCCTTTTCCAAAATATGTGTCCTGCGTGTCGAGAGATCCTATGTGCATCACATATTTTGTCAAAATAAGTGCCTGCTGCACATGCGTCAAAACCGTTTATGATAAAAGAGACGCTCACGTTCACAAAATACACACAAGACACTCCCTTAACACTAAACTCTGATTACACATGGGATTATGCGAGTATCTGGCAAAAGCGAGCGTCTCTTTTATCATAAACCCTTTAGACGCATCTGCAGCAGGCACTTACAGGATCTCTCATAGCGCAGAACACATATTTTGAAAAAAGGAACCACACACATGACAAGCTACATACATGTTGTGATGAACTTTGCATCGAGCGCCCTCAAAAAAAGAAGTCACCGGCCGCCACTGCTGCTGGTCTTCTCAAAACATACGCAACAATCTGCTGTTTCTTCATTTGTGAGTTAAACTGACCAAGCTGCTTCTGTGGTTACATGCGTGGATACTGCCTATCAGCGGTCTACATGTATGTTTGCTATATTGAGCCCTTGAGACAACGTATGGACTGAAACACGCTCTGTAGAACAGTTTGTCCATTTAGGGCTACTGTAGAAACATGATGGTGACTTTCATGTATGCTGGCCCGTAGTGTATGGACATAAAAACGGCTCACTTAAATGTATGTCTTCATCTGTAAAAGATAAAAATCTCCATATCTCATTAAATGTGAATAAATATCAAGATCAAAATGCCGTGTTAACACTGCAAGAAAGAATTAAAACGTTTTAGGTTTTGGTGTATCAGATAAATTTGCTTACCTAAATCATTCAAGCCAGGAAGTAGGACACTTTGGGCGCTTTTCCATTGCATAAGTATGACCCAGTTCAGCACAGCTCACTTTTGGGGAAGGGGTAATGGGTTTCGGATGCGAAGCCATGTGCAAAGTTACAAAAATGCAGAGCACACCACCGCGCCCATGTCTGGATGGCAGTTTTGTAACTTTGCGCATGGCTCCGCATTCAAAACGCACCAAAAGTATAGGCGTAAATGTTCTGTCAGCGGAGTACAGGTACTGATGACACGGGTGTTTGTATAGAACCTGTCATGTGAGAGAGGTAGTGGAAAATCTACTTGTGGCTGTCAATTTTGATTTTGTGGCTGCATTCCATTAATATGCTCTGTTGCTCCATGTTGTGTGTGTGTGTGTGTGTTTGTATCACATTTACGATGATGTTACGGCAGTAGAGGACGCAACTTTAACAATAAGGCTATAATCAGGGGTGCACATTACTTTTTTTGTCCTGGTTCTCAAAGAAGTACCTGGAGATGTTACTTGGTACTCACACTATTCATAGCACAGACATCCTACATGCTGACATCATCACTTTTCTCCTGACTACTCTCTTCGCCATATCGCTTTTGTTTAAACATGGTAGACAATGATGTACATAAAATAACCCTGGTTATTGTTTTTTACTTATCTAATCTTTATAAATAACTACTAGCCTAACTCATATAAATGTATACTTGTACTAGCAAGCTGTCTGAAGCATTGAGATGCGGATCACTGCTAACAACACACATTAATTATCTTACCACTGATGCACGAAGAAATCTCTTATGTCAAAGTAAATTAGCTAACTATGTAACAAAATTCCAGCAACGTTGGTACACTAGAATTGTTTCTATTTGAGCATACGCACCAGTTATGTGCACCCCTGCCTATAATCTCACCCACTCTGAAGCGACACTAAACTGTACTGGAAAAGCAACGAAAGCGAGCTGAGCTGCATCGTGCCGAGCCAAGTTGTACCCTACATTGGAAAAGCGCCATATCATGACATCGGACCCTGGAACACAGAAAAGCATGAGACAGTAAAAAGCATCAGATGTTAGGTTGTGTTTGAATGCTTCCTATGAACAATTTCCCCCTGAACTATGCATGTAAATGAAATTAAACTACCTATTCTTTCTTTCCCCTTCTTAAACATCCTTTAAAACCATAGCCAAAAAACTCAAGATCTTAGCTTGTTATTAACAATATCCTTATTTGTTCCAACAAATATAACTATATAACTTGCTATACAAGTTAATTATACAAATATAACTCATTAATAATCTTATTAACAAATATTACCAAATTCAATTATTTTAGCCAGGAAAACTTAAATGTCACTACATTGAAATGTCATATATGGTTATAAAAGTATATATTTTGACTCACATCTCAATACTGGTGGCCTCCAGGTCTTCATTCTTGATGGGATTCAGAAACTGTGAACTGTCTTCACAGACAAATAATACAAAGTCAGCCTAAGAGTGTGGAGTAAACAGCATCAAGCCTTTCTTTAATAAGGAACTCATCTACAAAAAACAAACAAATACTTGTTATACTTTTATGAATTGTCAAGTTGTACAACACACAGCAATTAAGATTAAGACAAACAAAAAAATCACTGATATTATTAATTCCATTGTTGTGTCTAATAGATAGAAACAACTTGTGTTGTAAAAGGAAAGATGACAGCCAGATGACGTCAAAGTATCGCGAGAGCGAGACGAAATTTGATTTCTTGAATCCTTCTCGCGGTACTCTGACGTCATCCGGCTGTCAGTCTTGCGGCGCCGCATGAAGTCAAATAAGCCTCCTGACTGCGTGCGAGAACATTTTGAATTATCTGGCACGAGGCATCACACGTCAAACTTCAACTGACACAACGGTCTCGGTGAAGGGAATAAGCAAAAGCTCCTTTAAATTTCGTCATTTTTTATACACATCCCGTTTATTTTGTAGTTAATTGTTAGATAAGTAAGTAATTTCGTCAAGTTTTCGTTACAGAGTAAGATTTCGTTATCATCGTTACCATATACAGTATTTATATTGGTTCAAGAGCGCAGTTTGATAACTCATTCAAGGTTTGTAGCCATATTTAAGTTACTCGCTTACTTTGTTTAAGTGTTAGAGTAAATGTATATGGTTTTAAAGTAGTATTAATATAAGTAACTGCGCCTCAATCCGAAGGCTAACCACTAGAAGTAGCATTTGTAACTTAGGCTGTATACCTTTTACGTCATCAAGACTGTCATATTTAAGAATATTAACAATTATAAAGTTAACTATTATTCTCAGTTAATCGTAAATTGTTGTAATATGCTTATGACTTGCGAATGTAATGTTTATTTAACTGAAATAAACCAGGCTTGATGACGTATGCAGCCTGCATATTCGACCTCCGGAGGATGTAGCCTTCCGTTTGAGAAACGGCCTACAAGTTGAGCGTGCGCGAGATTCTGCCGAATTGATTCTTCAATAATGGCAAAGCAAAAAGTAACTGTCGTGATGATAACCCACATTTTAAGGTTTAAATTAAAACTCCTACCTTACCTTTCCAGGGGGTTCTGTTCCTGCAGTCTTCCAGCAATACTGGCGCGTATGACGATGCGGACACGAACTGCACACTACAGTATACCGCCGCCTACTGTACTGTAGTAAAATAACGTGTAGGATTGAATACTGTGGCAAACGCATTAAAAAAAGCCATTTAATTCATTGTAAAAACAATGGGCATGCCAGTTTAAGTAACTTGTGGGCTAAATCACCAAAATAAGTTTGTAGATGTGGTTCAATTATTTTTTAAATGTGTAGCATAATGGACCAGCCTGAATGTATGTAGCCTATAAATATATTGTTTAGACTTTATTTTTAAACCTTTATTTGGTGGTATATGGTTAAACCTTTTTAATGGTAGCAATAGGCTTTATACCCAGCTGCACTACTTCCTGAACTTCAGCCAGCTCCTTGTTTCCTGTCTGCCATTATTGGTCAAACTGATTAATCCAGGTGTGCCTGACCTCAGTAGTCACAACAACAATAATCAGACAGACCTGGATTTATCAGTTTGTCCAATAATGGCAGACAGGAAACAATGGGCTGGCTGAAGTTCAGGAAGTAGTGCAGCTGGGCATAAAGCCTATTAAATAAAAATCTTAAATTGAATCAAATCTCTTTTAATAATACATAAAAGCTCTGGGAGGGTTGGGGGTACATCTGGGTAACATTTTAACATTTAATATATTTTGATGTGTGTGTATATATATTAACTTTCTTTATTTTGTTTTCTCAGCCTTTAAACATCTAAACATGTCCTCCAAAAAGGTAAGTTCAGCAGATCAGCTTATCTTATTCTGTAATATTGATACTGGTTTGAGAAAAACTAAGATTAAACAACGTACATGTTTCCAGGAAAAAGGGAAAAACACTGGAAAACAATTTCAGCCTAAGGTTTGAGATGGCTAACTGTGTACATTGCCTTTGTGTACTGCAAGCTGAACTTACAGATTTATATGGACTTTACTTACAGGTTTCCTGTGCTGTTTTGCTCCATTTTACAGAACAAAATAAGGCTGAGGTAGCACCATCCTTGTGGTTAGAGTGAAAGAATGTGGTAAGATTTGGTTAATGTTTTATAAAATACAAATGATAAACATGAAGGTCAGCTACATATAAAAAATAATCAAACATGCTTGTTTCCATCTGAAGGGTATTGAGACCAAAATAAATAATGTGCCATTCTGGACAAACAGCTGTGGACAATACAAGCAGTCAGAGTAGCCCATTTTCTCACACAGGTAAAGTATGCAAAGTAATACCAAACTTCTTTTTAACCTTAACAAATACTGGCAATCCAAATATACAATGTTTATGTGAGGTACTGTGCAAATGTCTTAGGCCACCATGCTACCATTAGATTTGTTATTTTTGCAATTGTATAGTGATCATATATAATTATTTCTCAGTCTCTTTATTAGAATACAACCAGAAAATACAGGAAATGTGTATGTAGTATTAAAAACAATATACCGGTAAACGTATAAGCTGAGGTGTCAAGTGTTTAGGGTAAACTCTCCTTCCACTTGAGCAATAGCAGGCAACTGCAGGATCTCTTAAACCTAAATGAAATTAAAGCCTAATTTCTAATTCTAATCGAATGACTTCAGGACTTCAGTCTCCTCAAAAAAGCTCAAGATGTGTTTAGTGCCAAGAGAGGTCACACTAAAATACTGACTGATGTCTGAAGAAGACATTTAGTTCTGAAAATGGATTTGTTTTTAATTTTGTGTACATTTTTCCTGTATTTACAGTTGGTATCTTAATAAAAAGAGTGAAAAATAAATATGGATGGACATTAAAACTTTGCTAAAACAACAAAGCTGGTGATAGTGTCCCAAGACTTTTGCACAGTAATGTATATTGACCAAGAGTTGTAATGATCAAAACAAATGCATGTCGTCTATTATTTTCTTTAAATGGGACAGTAAATTATCTGAAAGTGAAATCATTATTGAAGGTGATATCATTGTCACTGCATTCATTGTTACATGATTTTAAACAGTGGGAATAATTGTGTAAGTTTCTTAATAATATCAAATACTACTTTTTTGTCTTGTTGTTTCTAGACCTGAGGATAAGATTTCCAGTTTGAAAGTGAAGAAAATGAATCATTATTAACAGCAATTAGTAGTTTTTCAGCTGAGAAGCCAGGTGAAACTATAAGGACACTATGATTTACTTTCATATTATCATTCTTTTATAGATGAGGAGCAACCAGTAAGAAAAAGCAAAAAGATGTTTTGATGTTGCCTGAGGCACCTTATTGTGAGTACATTTTAATGCCATGTACAGTATTTGTAGTATAATGATGATTACTTGATTTATATTTATTAATTTAGCATATGCCTTGAGTGACTTACAAATGATAGAGCATTCAACATTTTACAACAGTTACTACAATACTTACATCATTAATTTTTAAATCTAATTAATTGTTTTTTATCACAAATGCAGCACATCAGTCAATTTCTTCCAATAATGAATCAAGGTACAGTATTTTGTTATTTTTTATCTTAAATTATTGATATTGATAGGCATTTTCTTCCACACAGACTTATTGTTCATTTATTTTACTGGTGTAGTTAGTAATGTTATTAATGTTTCAAAACTCATTCTTGGAAGAAATCCTGGAGTGGAGAATCATTCTGAAAGTAGACCAAATACAGGACAACACCACAGCAGTGGTTGGAAAAATGCAGCAGACAATGAGCAAACCAAGCTGACTTTCAAAAGATGGTATGTGCCATAACACATCATGCAACATTACTAGTCACTGCTGACGTTTTACCCATGTTTATTACGGATTGTTTTTGTTTGTAGATTCGTTATCTGTTTCTTCAAAGGGGAGGCAGTTTGGGAGATGGGAAATAGGAGGATGCTTCAGCTACACAGGGCGAATTTCAGCAGCTCAGTTTCACACTTGCAACTAACAATGAATTATAGTGAGTCTGTGTGAATCCCAAACATTTCAAAATTATTTTTGTATATATATTGTATGTAAATTGTAATGTTGTAAATAAGAATGTACATTGTAAATGTTAATAGCACATAAACATTAATAGCAATTAATAGTCTATTTTTAAAACAAAAATAATGTTTGATGCTTTGGATACATATAGTATCATATACTCTACGTAGTATACTTCTAGATGCCTTTAACACAAAAACCTACAATAATATCAAAGATCAATGTATAAGACAACTTACATTATTTTATGTCATAGTAAACTATTTTTATACTCTGTGTGACCTATGCTCTCTCTGAGATGTGTATGTTCATTTTGTAGCTGGTCAGGGTAGAAGCATGCTACCATTAGATTAGTTGGTTTTGCAATTGTGTAGTGATCATATATAATTATTTCTCAGTGTCTTTATTAGAATACAACCAGCAAATACAGGAAATGTGTATGTGGTATTAAAAACAGTATAAAGTATAAGCTGAGGTGTCAAGTATTTAGGGTAAACTCCCCTTAAACTTGAGCAATAGCAGGCAACTGCAGGATCTCTTAAACCTAAATAAAATGAAATTCTAATTCTAATCATCAAATGACTTAAGGCTTTTTTGAGGAGAATGAAGTCCTGAAGATGTGTTTCGTGCCAAGAGAGGTCACACTAAATACTGACTGATGCCTGAAAAAGACATTTACTTCTGAAAATTGTTTTGTTTTTAATTGTGTGTAAATTTTTCCTGTATTTTCTGTTTGTATCTTAAAAAAAGAGTGAAAAATAAATATGGATGGACATTAAAACTTTGCTAAAACAACAAAGCTAATGATGGTGGCCTTAGACTTTTGCACAGTAATGTTTGTTACCCATTTTATGTGTAAATGCAAATCAATATGAATATGAATTCTCCCAGTATGGTTTCCGCTGGTCAGGCTGGTGTAGCAGGATTGTTTTAGAGGGACTTTTGCACAGTACTGTATGTCCACATTTACCCACCTTTACTTTGAGTGAACTGTAACAGCAACAATAATGCCATAAGCATGAAATACTAGGTAAAAGTGAGTTGTGCATGCTTTCTAGTTTTAGCACAGAATTCTGTCTCCCTTATCTTTTAAATGTTTGCTACAGATATTTTGCAAGACATTTTAAACATATCGGGGCGGTTTCCCAGACAGGGAAATCTTAAATACATCAGTGCCCTTTGTTTAACATCATAATGCACACAAGTAATGTTTTTAGTAAGGCATGTTTATTAAAACTAGTTATATTTCATAATTAAACTGAGGCATAGTCCTGGTTTAAGCTAATCCTTGTCTGGGAAACCACCCCAATAAATAATAACTACTTATCTTTTAAATGTGTTCATTTTGTTGTTTTAGGTTAGAAGACAACGGAAATATTTGACATGGGAGTCCAGCAGACAGCCAGAGACACGCACACACACGGAGCTGAAGCGCGTTTGACTGACGCGTACGGGAGATCAGGCACGCGCACGGGAGCTCGCTCGCGCACGCACACACAAACACGGAGCACAGGAAAATTACACCTGTTCAATTAAAATAAAAGAACTTTGTGGTAAACAATGTTTAGCGTGTCTGATTTCATTGGTTGTAATGAAATAAAACGATGTGCTGAGGACTTTAGGCGAACGTCCCCTAAAAGTCCCGAAAGTCCGCTGACCGTCCTGCAAACGTCCTTGTGAAAGTCCGGAGGACGTCTTCGCGGACGTCCGCTCGACGTAACAGGGGACCCTACACGATAACGTCCAGGGGACGTTCGCAGAGGACATTTAGGGGACGTCCAGGGGACCTTTTTTTGTTAGCTGGGTTAAGGCTTATAGGAGGTCCGGGACCCCCCCAGACCCCCTTCAATTCGAACACTGCTGCAGGTTTCAGAAATAACATGAGCTCACACAGCCCACCCTTCATCTCCCACTTCATCTCTCAATGTGTTTGTGCTAATGACTTACACATGTCTCCATTAAGACTCTTGGCACTTGGCATGAGTCTTTCCCACTGGTGTTAATTGATACAGCTCTCCATGCCTTTGTGTACAGACGAGAGTCTATGCACCATACATAGACAAAAACACGTTTTTATTTTTTGACTTTAACAATATAGGCTGTGCCGAAACATTCATATCAACCTGGTATTACTGTTAATTAGGGCTGGGCATAGATTAATCTAGATTAATCTCATACAAAATAAAAGTCTTTTTTTGCATAACATATTAGTTTGTGCTGTGTGTAATTATTATGCATATATAAATACACATACATTCATGTATGTATTTAAGAAACATTTACATGTGTATATATATTTATTTATATTTTTATAAATTCTATATTATATATAAATAAAAAACTATATATAAATAAAACATTTATTAAATTTACGTTTATATGTATGTGTGTGTGTTTAAATATACATAATATTTACACACTGCACAAACTCATATATTATGCAAAAATTATTTTGTATGATTAATCTAGACTAATCTATGCCCAGCCCTACTTTTAATACATAGTATTAATACGTTACTTTCAAAAACACAAAATATATTTTTGTATGTTTAAATTGATGCTGAAGCGTACAATGTAGAAGTATTTACAACTTTTAATTGTAGCATTATTACGTTTTTTTCAGCTACAAAACGTAAAACATTTACAAGTCTTTCAAAGCATAAGGGGTTGTGTACACCAAAACTTTTACGCCCGCGGCCGGCGCATGTTTTCAATTGTTTCCAATGGAAGCTCGGCGTTTTTCAAATAAGCCAGCAGCTAGCGGGTTTTTTCCGCGCTGAAAACCGGCGCTCGGCGGTTTTCCGCGGTCGGCGCTGAGCGTCGAGAGTTGAAACAGATTCAACTTTGGGAGAAAAGCTCCGCTCGTCAATGTCAGTTCTCACACGGCCGCCCAATCACAGTGGAGGAGGGGGGGGACATTACCACAGCAACCAACCGGCTCGCAGCTGAAGTGTCACAGCTCCCAAAGCGCTCAGCTGAAGAAAGCTGGCACTCAGCTGAAAAACAGCTGGCATTTGGCGTCCTCAAGGCGTTTTCAGCCGCGTTTAAAAGTTTTGGTGTACACAACCCCTAAAGATCGCTGTATAATTTCCCTTTAACCATTTTAACTATATTGCTACCATACTACGCCAAACCTTACCCAAAACCCAAACTCTTTTAATACCAAAAAAATGTAAAATGTAATGCATTCTTCTTATTACAGAAATGTGTAGGACATTTTTTGTAACAATATAGCATTTAAAAGACATTACGAACATGTGATTTGATGTTTACGGTTGCTGATAAGAACTGGGACCAAGATCGCTGGATTAAAGGATTAGTCCATTTTCTTTAAAAAAATCCAGATAATTTACTCACCATCATGTCATCCAAAATGTTGATGTCTTTCTTTGTTCAGTCGAGAAGAAATAATTTTTTTTGAGAAAAACATTACAGGATTTTTATCATTTTAATGAACATTAATGGACCCCAACACTTATCACTTAACACTTTTTTTCAACTTAGTTTTTCAAAGGACCCGAAACGATCCCAAATGAGACATAAGGGTCTTATCTAGCGAAACGATTGTCATTTTTGGCAAGAAAAATAAAAAAATATGCACTTTTAAACCACAAATTCTTGTCTATTTCCTGTCCTGTGACGCGCCAGCGCGACCTCATCTAATTGCGTAATGACGTAGAAAGGTCACATGTTACATATATGAAACGCACATTTGCGGACCATTTTAAACAATAAACTGACACAAAGACATTCATTTGTATCATTCCACATACAACAACGTCGGAACGGTCCTCTTTCTCCATACTTGTAAAAACTGGGACGTAGTTTCGCATACATCATCCGTGACCTCTTGACGTGATGACGTATTACATGAGGTCGCGCTGGTGCTTTCCAGGACCGGAGATAGACGAGAAGTTGTGGTTCAAAAGTGCATTTTTTTTTCTCGTCAAAAATGACAATCGTTTTGCTAGATAAAACCCTTATGCCTCGTTTGAGTCCTTTGAAACTTCGTAAAACTGTTAAGTCTTGAGTTAGGTGGTAAGTGTTGGGGTCCATTAAAGTGCATTAAAATTAGAAAAATCCTGGAATGTTTTTCTCAAAAAACATAATTTCTTCTTGACTGAACAAAGAAAGACATCAACATTTTGGATGACATGGTGGTGAGTAAATTATCTGGATTTTTTTTAATGGACTAATCCTTTAAGGGCTGAATTTGGATCTGTTCCTCACAATCGGATGAATTTTAAAGATGTGGGTGCAGCGAATGAATAAAAATAGCATCTTTTTTGAATTTACGTTGTGTTTTGGTGTAATTATTGTTGCATAGAAAAAAACGCCTTTTGTGTGTCATGAAAAATTAACTAAATATTACAAAATGTTTAAATGATTACAGAAATGTTATTCATTTTAAGGTTTTAAGTGTAGTCTTATTAAATTTTATGTAATT
This sequence comes from Misgurnus mizolepis, assembly GCA_025389145.1. Classification (NCBI taxonomy): domain Eukaryota; kingdom Metazoa; phylum Chordata; class Actinopteri; order Cypriniformes; family Cobitidae; genus Misgurnus; species Misgurnus mizolepis. The sequence goes on along the minus strand of JAIFKI010000011.1, from coordinate 38,809,743 downwards.
CTCTGAAAGTCATAAACATTTTATAGGTCAATGAGTAAATTGTCTTAAATAAGTCAACATTACGACAAAAAAACGTGTCATTAATATGAGTAAGAAACTCCAATGCCTGCTATTTTAATTTATAAATAGGAATACGTACAAATCTGTATGTCTGTAAAGCTGTTGATATGTAAATAATGAACATATTAGTCATGTCAACACGTTGATGATATACGTTTCAGTGTGTATGAAAACTTAAGTAAAAAAAAAACGTTACGTAAAAAATACACAGGTATTCTCATGAGATCACGTTGTTCATCTCCCCACAGTTCCCACAATGTTTAATTAAGACTTAAATGAAGAAACAGGTTGTGTGAATACTGAATAAAAAGTTCATCATCCTCTCGTCCACACTGACTAGGCTGGAATACTTTCAGTTGTTGTAGATGTCTTGTGCATTCAAGTGCATGATGCCGATTACCATAGCAACCGATGCAGATACACTGGATGCTGACTACACTGTCTGATGAAATAGATCAGATTTCATCACTTACAGAATAATAACAAAGTGGAAGGTCAGTGCTAAAACCAGGTTTGAAAACAAATCAGATGTGCGGTGTGAACAAAGTCTAAGAGAAAGTGTGTGCCCTGGTACCAAGATGATCCTGTGGATGTCTATATGTTGGGAAAAATGTCCGAGTGCCATGTGTGTGAGATTCCACATGTGTGTCTGTCTGTGTGTAAATACACTTGAGTTTGTAGGTCTCGGGGGGCACCCTGGGCCAAAACAATGGGAAGGCGTCGCACGTCACACTGCTCCCATTGTTCCCGGGTCCTCCTCTCTCTCCTCCACACTCTTGTGTCTAGCCTTGGGAGTCTGTCTGACAACGGCAGCCTGTAATTGGACAGCTCTGGATTCCTCGGTTGGGTGTGTGTATGTGTGTGTGTGTGTGTGTGCGTGAGGGGTAGTATAGCTACAGCAGACTCTTTGGAGCCGGTCACAGCACTGCGATTATGGTGGCAGGGAAGAGCGCGGTGGGCGAAATGTCTCCCAACAGCCCCGTCTGTAAATCATGTCCCAGAGCCTCCTTCAAGCTCTTCTTTCTTCACCCTGTGTGTCCTCCAACCGTGCTCTCACTTCAGGCCTGTTTAGATGCAAGACCAGACCTTCTCTTTAAAAGGTTCCTTCACCATGAAAGAACGTTACATCATTACTTAACTATCTTAATGACTTTCTTTCCAAAAAAGTTTTTAAAAAAATCTAATTCTGAGAACAAGTATCAAAGTTTGATTTCACATTGATTTCAATGACCATATTTTACAATGTCAGAGAAAAATCATCATAAAGGTTCCCAAGCTGTCACTGCGGGGCGGGCAGTACCCTTAAAGCAGTCATATGATGCAATTTCATGTTTTTGTTTGTCTTGGGAGTGTTAAAAGCTATGCATGCATATAGATGATCTGTGAAGTCACAAAGATTAAAGTCACAAACCCAAAGAGAGATTCTTTGAGTGTATTCAGCAAATCACAATGCACTGGATTGTTGGCCAATCAGAGCAAACATGCTTTTCAGTAGGATGAGCTTTGTAAAACATTTCAGAAAGCGGGGCATAGTGGATGTATAACAATAATGAATGTTTTTTTTGAATGTGTAAACACATTGCATTACACCTTTTACACACTTTTTAGCATTGCCATATACTAAAAAATTGTGCTAAATAGCACTAAAAGCTCGTAATCATAGTGAAACCATTTTTAGTGCTATATTGCACCTATGAAGAACCATACGGGGGTGATATTGCACCACTATAGCACCAGATATGGTTCTACGTAGCACAACATGGTTCTACACAGGTGCTACAGTACACAGGTACTTCAATGGTGCCATATGAAACTTAAAATGGTTCCCCTATGATTACGAGCCAGTGAACCAAATTTAGTGCTATTTAGCACCGTTTGTTTTTAGAGTGTATGTAGCATTTAAAGGAACACCCTCACATTTTGGGAATTGAGCTTATTCACCGTATCCCCCAGAGTTAGATAAGCCCATACATACCTTTCTCATCTCAGCACCCGCTAGCTTAGCTTAGCACAAAGACTGGAAGTGAATGGCTCCAGCTAGCAAACTGCTCCCAATAAGTGACAAAATAACGCGAACATTTTCCTATTTATGTGTTGTGATTTGTATAGTCACACTGTGAACAAATAACAAGGTGATATAAGACACACCCATCTTTTCACAGTATACCTACAGGAAACTAATTCTCAGAAGATACTGCTACTGGGCGGAGTGATTTGCACAACTCTGACCGAACTCTCTGCTCCTCACAAGGGGGCTTTTCAGGTGCTGCGAGCAAATCACTCCCCCCAAGTAGCACTGCTACGCCTTCTGAGAATATAGTTCCCAGTATGTATACTGTTAAAAGATAACTGTGTCTCATATGACCTTGTTTTTTGTACACGGTGTGACTATACAAATCACAACACAGAAATAGGAAAATGTTTGCGTTATTTTGTCACTTATTAGGAGCAGTATGCTAGCTGGAGCCATTCACTTCCAGTCTTTGTGCTAAGCTAAGCTAGCGGGGGCTGTGTCAGACAGAGTTACAGGACACAGGGAGATGAGAAAGGTATGTATGGACTCATCTAACTCTGGGGGATACGGTGAATAAGCTAAATTCCCAAAATGTGGGCGTGTTCCTTTAAGTACAGATATGTATAGACGGTTTCATCGGATGCACGTACGCAGCTATTATAAACATCTGGATCCGAACTTTACTTCAGGTTTGTTTTTTTTAATGTTCTGACTAGTTGCTAAACTGATCTCTTGAACGAATGCCCCGTCGGAAATAACAAATGTTTTGGTTTCCTATGCAAACTATGTGTTGTTGTTTTTTTGCTTGTTATATAAATAAACTACGTTTAAAGAAATTTGTTGTTATTTATTCTGAGCAGAGTTTACCGGAAGTTACGTGCGGACCACAACAGCCGCTTGTTTATGTTTTTACTGCTAAAACCGTCTATACAGTACATTTAATACCAATGTGTTACCTTGAGGTTCTAATTTGCACACTTTGGTACCTATACCTCTGAGGTAATCATATGAACACTTTAGGTGCAAATATGTACTTGAAAGGGTACCGGCCCAGTGACAGTTAGGGACTATTTTTTTCTGACAGTGTGTGTACCTTTTCGGTTATGCTTTCAACATTGGAAATGGATTTGGAAAATGCTTGGTTGTTTTAACCCAACTGCTGGGTCATTACTACCCATGGTTGGGTAACAACAACCCAGTATTGGGTCATTATTAACCCAACGTGTGTTCTGTCCTGTAATTACTCAGCATGGGTTAAAAACAACCCAGCATTTAAGTGTAAAAAAATACTTTTAAAAAGCAGCAGAGGAGTGTTTGTTGAACTTTATTTTACAATCACTCAAACAGAAACACTGTAATACACCTTAGATGCCCAGGTGAAAAAGAAATATATTTAAATAGTATTTTTTGGGACATACTTAATATATTTAAAAGCTACTATACTAAATGCATATTAAATGTATTATATTGAACCCACTTCAAATATATTAAATGCATTTCAAGATATATTTAAAGTCAATTTTAATCTATTTGCATTATATTTAATATATTGAAATTGTGTTAAATTGGAACAACTTCAAATATATTTAGTGCAATTTAAGTGTACTTCTTTAAAATTCATTTGAAATGCACTTCTCATACACTTAAAAATACAGTTAGAATACATTTAAAGCTTAATTTAACTGTGCTTTAAGAAAACTTTAATAGTACTTCAGCATATTAGAAATATACTAGCATTACATTAATAGAAATGTATTAGCATTACACTACTATTTTATTATAAAGCTGTTTTTAATATTTAAAATGTTATATTAAAATCATTAAATTTTAAGACACATACACAGATTTTGAATACAGAACAATTTAATATACTTCATATTGTGTTGTGTACATTACAAAAATACCTAAAGTAAATTAATCAAGCACAGAGACATACATAATCTCTTGACCAAAGAGAAACATATAAAACAAATATCAGAGAAATGCAATTACAGAGCTACTTCTATCAAATTGTACAACATTAACATTAAATGTATTAATGAAAAGTACACTATGAATATGCAATCACTAAATATTCATAAGCAATGATTATATAATAATCATAATGTAATTCTCTGCATAAAAAGTTAATGAAAAAAAATGTTTAAGTGCAATTTAAAGACGGAGTGCACAATGTTTGAAAAACGCTTTGTAAAAGGAAATTGGGCCGACTACCAAAACACACTTTGTAGCCAACCAGCAGTAAGGGGCGTGTCTACTAACTGACATCCTTGCCGGGGTTGCGTATGTGTGTGGTGGCTCTATCAAAAGAAGGTCCCGATTCTATTGGGGTAGAGGCATGTTTGTTTAGGTAATTTCAAATGTTAACATTGGCTTTCAAAAATAGTGCACTCTGCCTTTAACCAACTTAAGATAAACCTATAAAAAGCTGAACTAAAACACAAAACAGTTTAGATGTCACATGTTTAAGTGGAGGGTGACTTCTTCTTGCAATTCAGACACCGTAGTAATTGAAGACTGCTTTATCACACGGGCTGTGAAAAGGAAACAGAATATACCAATTAACCAATAATGAATGAACATTTGGATATCCATGTTTAAAATAAATTGGCATAGATATGCATGTATGGAAGTTTTGTTAACTTCTCAGTTTACCTTTTAAAGCTTTGACTGTGTCCTCATCAAGCGTGTCAGTTTTATCTGTCAGAGCACTCTACAAGTGGGAATGAAGATAGGATTAGAACAGGCTCATGAAATAAAGCAACCTGTGTGTATTACAGGATATGTTTTACATTGATAATTGTGTTTTATTTGAACCTAGATCATTTTCCATTGTTTGTCTATTGTGGTCTTGCAAACTTAAGGTTCACCTCTGTTTAAGGAGATTTAAGGAAATCAGAAATGATGCCAAACAGGGCTCCAGACTGCTATCAAATGGTGGCATTTTGCCACCTAAATTTGAGAGTGTGCCACTGAATTTTACATCCGGTCGCACATGTGCGACCAGCAAATTTGACCTTTTTTTTTGTGATATGACCACTGATCTATATAAATGACTGGATTGGAACGCTTGACGTAACTGCGTGAGTTGAAGCCAGCGCAGAGTTCGAGCCGCCATCTTGGTATACCCAACCGGCAGAGAGCGTCATTGACTTCCATTCAAAATCATGATCAAAATTTACCCCCTTTACAGCGTATCAGTTACACAAGGTTAATTTTTAGGATATGTGTACGTTAATTATTTGTTAATTCTGGTGTTATTTGCAATGTTTATGTTTTAATCGGGCAGGATAATGGATTTATAAAAAACCGTTAAGGTGAGTGTGTCTGCTGCATTTGCTAATGACACGGGTATAAATAAAGTTTTTTTTGACATTCAGCTACACTGTGACGGTCAGCGTTATATCTCTAAATAAGTTTAGGTAACATGTAAGTTAAGATAACATAATTACAAAACTAGCAAATTATTGCATGCACATACTGTACAAAGCATGATTATTTATTTAGATTTCAGAATGAGCACGTTTATTGTCACTAATACTAAATATGCTGTGGTCTGTCTGCTGATCTGATACTGTAATAAAGATGAATGTATAATAACTGTTTAAAATGCAAAATGTACAACTTTCAGTAAATAACTATTTACATGCTTTGGACGTTTGTGTTGTAATAATGTACAGGGTAACTTCAGATATAAAAACGAAGATGAGTAAAGTGATGTTTTATCATTAAAATCTGATAACGTCCATTGATTAAATAGAACGTTTGGGTATACCAACATGGCGGCGCGGTGGCTTCACAAGTGTGACGTCATGTGCAATCCAGTCATTTATATAGATCAGTGGATATGACACTAATCTGAAACAGCACATTGTACTTTCTGAATCTATAATTAAAGTATTTATTAGTAATACAGTCTAAATTAGTAGACATGTGAATATTTGGTTAGCATGTTGTTTTACCGTGTGTGCCCCTAAATTTTCTGGTTGCGCCCCTAAAATTTTCAGTTGGGGGCCACTGTGCTCCTAGTAAAAACAGTTAGTCTGGTGCCCTGCCAAATGGTGCAATGATGACTAGGCCAAGTCCCTTACAGCTTTACAATAAAAAAACGTTTTTTACAAGAATAATTCAAAAGGACAGAAATTAGCCACCTGGAATGGATGTGTTGCAAACGTTTTTCTTCACTCCACATTTGCCCCGATTCAAAAATGTCAATAGCAGTCGATCTGAAAAACAACAGGCAGGTAAATGATGATTAATGATTTGTTTTCGTTTTAAGATTTACTTACCCCGAGTACAATATATTAAGACAATATAATATAATCAAACCCAGCCTCGGCAGTTTTACAATCTCTCATAAAAGTATCCCTTCTTACAATGTCATTTTTGTGTCCATATGTAATTAGAAATACATTTAAAAATAAACAAAAAGACAATAAGGTTGTCAAGATTGAACTGATATAAACATTAGCCATTGAACATTACTGGAGTTATAATAACCATATGGTCATATCATGGTATTTTCAGGTAAGACAGCTCAAACATTCATTTTAAACTAACGTTAGCGTTGCAAGAGAAACATTAGAAAAACTTAAACGTGAAATCAAATAGCAACAACAAACTTACCACCAAGAATAAGTCTTTCTATGCGCTATATCTTCATTTGTTCCTGTCTACTTGGGATCTGGTTGGTCATATTTATGTCGCTGTGCTAAAAAAAAAGAAAGGTTTTAATGATTTCTGAAATGCTTAAGAGAAATGCCTAACGTTAGTCAGAAAATAAAGATGTTCCAATTACCACACGCAACACAGACATAACATTACATAAAGAAGCTGGGTTAAATGTAATGTAATGTTTTACTTATTTAATAGTTAACTAAATAAAGAAATGTGAAAATCTGTCATCACTTACCCTCGTGTTATCTCGTTCATCTCCAAACAAAAAGCGAAATACTTTTTCCCTCAACGTCAGATCCACTAAAACTGCTCATATTTTAAATCGAGTTGTTTTATCTTAGTCCTCTGGTGAAATATGATCGCCGATTAATTAAATAAATACGTTTAATGCAGAGTCGCCATCTAATTTAACAGTTTATACGTTTAATGCAAGCAACCGCATGCACCGTGAACAACTGAACTAAACTGAACAAGTTTCAAATAGCACCGTGACGTGTTACTATGACAACAACCAATCAGGTTTAGTCACGTGTGTCACGTGTGTTGTTTGAAATTAAACAAGTAAGATTTTGAAATTAAACAAGTAAGATTTTAAGCAAATCTTTGAAAAAATAGCTTATTGTGCAATCGGAATGATATAATGTTGAAAGGCTTGAGGAAAGTTCAATGTTAGCTTATTACAATTAATGAATCATGTTTTGAAAAAAGTATGTTTTATCCAAATATACTAAAACTTCACTAGAAGTACATTTGTGTTTAGCATATTTCTTAAAAGTGTAATTATGCATATATTTATTACCAGCATACTTTTAGTACACTTAATATAAATACATTAAAAATATTCTTAAGTTTAGCATATTTCTTAAAAATGTAATAAAGCATATATTTATTACCAATGTACTTCTAGTACACTTAATACAAATACATTAAAAATATTCTTAAGTTTAGCATATTTCTTAAAAATATAATTAAGTATATATTTATTACCAATGTACTTCTAGTACACTTAATATAAATACATTAAAAATATTCTTAAGTTTAGCATATTTCTTAAAAATGTAATTAAGTATATATTTATTACCAATGTACTTCTAGTACACTTAATATAAATACATTTAAAATATTCTTAAGTTTAGCATATTTCTTAAAAATGTACTTAAGTATATATTTATTACAAGTGTACTTCTAGTGTACTTTTAAAAAATATGTTTAAATGCAATTTAACGTATTTTTAATACACTTCAAATAAGTATGTTGGAAATACAAATGTATTATAAACATACTATTTGTATTTTAAGTATATTTTTAATACATTAAATACTACGTCTTTTTGACCTGGGTGGTTAAGAAAAAAAATGTATGTTAGTTATTCTAAATAGGAATAAATCTATGTTAGTGTTATTTAAGTTCCTTGTTTTAGTTGAATTAGGTTTATGATTAAATACAGGTCACATGTCCACAGACATAATAAAGAAGAGACCTCTGAGTAAGAGGCTAAAGATGATTCTCAAAACTACATACTTCAAATACAGTATCTTATGTGTCTTTTAAGTCATATGAAAGTTATTTGGCTTTTTGGTGGGAACAAACCCAAAAGTTGTCGTTAACTAAAAATGTTTCCATACTCCATAAATCACACACTTTGCCTTTTTGAGAATGAGTGAATGATGAGAAAATGTTTGAGTTAACTCTTCACATACATATTATGTGTGACAGTAAGTGAGGTTCAAATCAATGTATTTTTACAACTAATATGCCATCTGTCTGCATTATGTCAGAAATGCTTCGACTCATTTATTTTTGTTACATTTGCCAAAACTGTGTGAAGTCCAATGTATAGTTATGTGTCTATAAAGGTCTTAAACTACTTTTCTTTGAGGGACAGATTTTAAAATTGTAAATATGATGCAGGCTAAACTTTTTTCCCCATTTTTAACTTTTATTTAATTTTTACTTTTACCTATTTATTATTATTATATGTTAGAACTTTGTTGTTTTTGTTACTTTTTGTTATTATTAATATTCAAACAAAAAAGATGAATAATTTTCACTTTGCACACAGTGTTTCATTGGGACACACTGAAATACATCACTTCTAGTCGGCCTGTCACGTGCGGTGTAGTTGCACGAGTTTATTTTTTTAAGGCATCCAAAACTCAAATTGGATCTGATAATTACGTACCCGCAGATGGTTGGCAGTCCACACAGCCATCATTTTTCATGTACAGTGGAAAGGTAAAAGTAACCACGCTGATTTTAATCAGACAAAGATAACTGCAGGCCGGATAATGGTGATTTGAGGGCCACATTTGGCCCACGGGCCACCAGTTGACTTACCCTGCCCTAAGGCCTGCAATACTTCAATTCTATGCAGATTGCAAGCATTGTGATTGGTCCACTAGAACCCTCAGGTAAAAAGAATCTGTGTCGTATTTCCTCATTATGCATTTCCACTTGCCACAGTAAAAACAAAGATAAAACAAGTTGAGGAGTGATATTTAACTCTTTCTCTGCCAGTGTTTTATAAAAAGTTGCCCCATCATTTTTAAATGTTTTTAAAGCTGAAAGGGATAGTTCAGCCAAAAATAATATTAAACCCATGATTTACTCACCCCGAAGCTGTCCGAGATGAATATGTAAATCATTTTTCAGACGAACACATTTTCAGTTATTTTAGAAAATGTTTTAGATCTTTCAGTTAATCAAATGTGAAGTTATGGGGTCCACGTACTTCAAATCCCAAAAATGTGCATCTATCCTTCACAAAATAAATCCAAACGGCTCTATGATGATAAACAAAGCCCTTCTGAGGGTAATCCGTGCCATTTTGTTGTAAAAATATCCAAATTAAAAACTTTATAAACGAAAATAACTTGCTTCCGGTAATGCTGCCATCTTAGTCACGTCTGCATTCAAGACGAGAGTTTTACGCAGCTTACTAAGGTTCCTCTGCTGCTGCTCTGTGCCCCCGCCCTCCGAATTTGTCATACGTCACTAAGAAAATTGCGTATGTCACACAGGTCGGAGAAGCGGACCGCCCCTGTCGCGGGTCACGCTCCTCCTAGTTCCACCCCGAGGAGGTCCCAAAACACCCCAATGACCACACAGACAGAGAATAAAAATGTAACAACTTTTATTAAATATTAAAATGTCAATAGGGGGAGTTAAATATAAAAAAGACATCTCTCGTCCTCGGGCCTTCATAGCAAGGGGGGTGCTTAGGAGGCTCTCGGCCCTCTGCTGTGGCAAAGGCCAGTATTACACGGGTGACTGGGACTTTTCCTTCTCACTCTTTAAATTCTTGGCTGTAATTTCCCACGATTCCTCTGAACTCGGAGTGGCTTCTGTCAACATAAGCACAGCACTACACTGCAAGCTTTGGGTGTACACACACACAATGAAGACAAAGACTCACCCACGACACTCCACACACTTTAAGTGACTAAGGACTTAGCCAAACTCGGCCCAGGTTCGTTGTGTGGCTGGTTAGACGGTGTTCTCAGTAGAGGGAGAAAGCACCTAATTATGGACGTCGGACCTCCTGCGTTTACTCCTAGTTGAATTGTACTCCTCAGCTCACCCACGCTTCTCTCCACGGTGGGGCCGCAACTGTTCATTGAACTCCACAACACATGTTAGGTAATATACCCTCTTCAACACTACATAGTACAATGGATAGTTACTCACGTGCGATTTGTCAATGCTTCACAGCGTTGGCTCTCTGTATAGACTTCCAGTATTTCTCCCCGGCTCGCCCACGCTTCTCTCCACGGTGGGGCCGCAAACTGTTCATTGAACTCCAACACACGTTAGGTAATATACCCTCTTCCACTCTGCGCAGTACAATGTACAGTGTTACTCACGTGCGATGTCCATGCTTCACAGCGTTGGCTCTCTATATAGACTTCCAGTATTTCTCCCCGGCTCGCCCATGCTTCTCTTCACGGTGGGGCCGCAAACTGTTCATTGAACTCCAACACACGTTAGGTAATATACCCTCTTCCACTCTGCGCAGTACAATGTACAGCGTTACTCACGTGCGATGTCAATGCTTCACAGCGTCGCTTGTAAGTCGCTTTGGATAAAAGCGTCAGCTAAATGAATAAGTAAGTAAGTAAGTAAGTAAGTAAGTAAGTAAGTAAGTAAGCGTTGGCTCTCTGTATAGACTTCCAGTATTTCTCCCCGGCTCGCCCACGCTTCTCTTCACGGTGGGGCCGCAACTGTTCATTGAACTCCAACACATGTTAGGTAATATACCCTCTTCCACTCTGCACGGTACAATGTACAGCGTTACTCACGTGCAATGTCCATGCTTTACAGCGTTGGCTCTCTGTATAGACTTCCAGTATTTCTCCCCGGTTCACCCACGCTTCTCTTCACGGTGGGGCCGCAAACTGTTCATTGAACTCACAACACATGTTAGGTAATATACCCTCTTCCACTCTGCACGGTACATTGTACAGCGTTACTCACGTGCGATGTCAATGCTTCACAGCATTGGCTCTCTGTATAGACTTCCAGTATTTCTCCCCGGCTTGCCCACGCCTCTCTCCACGGTGGGGCCGCAACTGTTCATTGAACTCACAACACACGTTAGGTAATATACCCTCTTCCACTCTGCACAGCACAATGTACAGCGTTACTCACGTGCGATGTCAATGTTCAACAGCGTTAGCTCTCTGTATAGATTTCCAGTATTTCTCCCCGGCTCGCCCACGCTTCTCTCCACGGTGGGGCCGCAACTCTGAGTGCTAGACTCGCAACACATAACACGGCAGAGAAAAAGCACTTTTTCCGTGGTGCTCCTTTAACAATCAACACCAACTCCTCTCTCTCGCCTTCTTCGGCCCCGCACTCTTTCCGCTCGCTTAGCGATCCCCGGATCAACGGAGCCGTCAGGCTTTTCCCTCGGAGTGTGTGGTTTGGTTCGCCCTAGGCGGAAAGGAGCTCACCCCGGATTCGACCGCCATGGGCGGAAATGCTTCTGCCCCAAGTCAGCCGCTCTCTTGGTGGAGCGGAGCTCGCCCCAAAATCAACTCTCCTCTCTGGTGTTTCTGCCACTCTATTTATAGGTCTCATCTTCAACACATCCTCCAATCACAAATTGTCGCATTAACTCGTCTCACCTGTTGCTTGTAGAGCCCCGATTGTGTTGCCACAGAAGCCAGGAAGTGATGGTGCTTGGAAAATTAGGTCCGGCGGAAATCATCTTCGGGCGGAGCCAATCTCCGCCGCTTTTGGTTCCGCCCTATCATAGTCACCCTGTGACACGTACACTACGCTAATACTCTCTCCTGAATACAGAGGATTCTAAGATGGCGGCGCTATTTTCGTTTAAAAAGTTTTAAGTATGAATATTTCTACAACAAAACCGCACGGATAACCATTTAGAAGACCTTTGTTTATTATCCTGGAGCCATTTGGATTTCTTTGGGGAAGTATATATGCAAATTTTTTGGACTTGAAGGACGTGGACCCCGTAACTTTACTGTTTAGCAGCTGAAAGATATAAGACATTTTCTAAAATAACTGAAAATGTGTTTGTCTGAAAAATGATGGACATATGCATCTCGGACGGCTTCGAGGTGAGTAAATCATGGGTTTAGTATCATTTTTGGCCGAACTATGCCTTTAATGCCTTTCAGAAAATGTTCTTCTATAACTATATAAACATACAATATATCAAATAAAAGACTTTCAGCTTACAAACAAAAAACTTGTTTCATCCTATTTTCATTTTATTTTGTTTAAATATGAATAGGTATCTTCAAAAATTCAAATTTTGAGCAAAAAGATAATTACATTTTTTGTAAAAGACTTTTGTTAGAAATCAGGGGCCGTATTCACAAAGCATTTTATCTTACCACTAAGAGTACTCCTAAATCGCACTAAAAGATTTTAGCTAGGAGTTTTCTCTTAAAAGTTATTCACAACGCCTTTCAGACCTACTTTTAGTAAGGAAAAATGATAACTCCTAAACTAAGAGTGAGTCTTCGTTGCTACGGATGACGTCAATTCTCATGCACGAGCTGCCTCGCAATGACCACGGTGATTGGTTGTTAGATGACAGGGCTGTCATGCGGAACATAACACAGACGCACCAAATCATGGAATTACAATATCGAAATATGTCTGTGTCCTATACAAAATAATAATAGTAATGCCATCGAAATGCATATATAAAAGAAAAGTCGTGAATTTAATTCAATTAAATCAAGGTAGCCTAATACAAATGAAAACCGCCAATTGCCTAATAATAAAAAACGACATTGCATTAACAGTTGCTTGATTAATGTACATCATATTAGCCTAAATAGACTACTTAAAACAAGGAAATGTTGCCCATATTAAAGAAGCCTGCCTAATAGTGTAATAAATAAATGATGGTGGATTATGAACTCGCCTAAACGAAAAAGAAAGCCCAAATGGATGCAGGATCAGTTACTGCTGCTGGAAAAAATACACGTAATAAAAGGGAAATTCGGCACTGAGATATCAAGCAAAACTAAGCGTGAGACATGCAAGACAATGATGCACGGGTCAATGTACAAAACAACTGGCACCCGACCAACGTTTTCAACTAACCCGCCCGCTCCCTGGCCCGCATTTTTTTAAATAGTAATTGTTTAATAGTTAATTGCCATCTTTATTTCAAACGACCCGACGGAACGCGACCCGAATATCATAAAAATTTTTTTTGGATGACTCGTAACCGCGGGTGACCGCATGCATCCGCTCATTTCGGATCAACCCGCGCATCACTGGGGAGAGGATTTTTTGCAGATCAATGCAGCATTCCCGCTTATGTCGCGGACCCCGGACGACTGCGAGAGGCGGTGGTATATGCATTACAATCGCAGTAGAGGGTTGAGATTGCAGCCTTTTAAACAGACTAGCATGGCAACAGGTATGCCTATAATATTAAATATTTAATTTCATTATTGTTTCATGTAATTCTAAAAAACTTCCTGCTTGTCATGAATGTAATGAATTATGAAACAAATGTCATAAACAATATGCTTACATTAAAGTGTGCTTTTAAGTGTTATGTGCAATGCTTTTGAGTTGGTGAAACTGTCCATGTTAAGGAGGATCAGCACCTAAGGCATTTTAAGATCCTTTGTGAATAGGTCTTAGTGAGTTAGGAGTCCTCTCGACTTCTTTTAAGCTGTCCCAGACTTAGGTGCTACTTTTAGGGCTAAAATGCTTCGTGAATTACTTTTAGTGAAAAAAATTAGGAGTCCTAAAGTTAGGAGTGACACGCCCATTATTTTTAGGAGTTGCTCCTAAATTCACCAGTTAGGAGCTACTTTTAGCCTTAAAATTCTTTGTGAATACGGCCCCAGATTCAGAACGATAATCAGTGAGTTTTTACTTTTTCTCAATCTGTGGATACTTTAGGACCTTTTTACACCTGGTCACTTCATGTGTTTTCTCTTATCGTATAGCCATCTGATTTGTTAAAACTCTTCCATTTACATTTGGCCACACTGTAAAAAAAAAATTTTTTTTACGAACAATTACTTTACATTTTTTACAGTGGTTTACCATTATTGAAAATTATCATTAAAACACTGTAAAATTACAAACATTATCTGTCAATTAACAGCTCGACTGTTATTTTAAGTATTTTGTAATTAAAGACCAAATACAAAAAATCTACGTTTTTAAACGGGAAAATACCATATTATTTATACAGTATTTTTTCTGTTTTCTTAAATTACATGCAAATTCATGTAAATTTACAATAAAAATCTGTAATTAAATGTGTGGTTTGTTATATTTAAAGTACATGACCATACTAACAATTTAACATTTTTATTTGTAATTTTAAGGAAAATGTTCTTAGTTTTATATTTATTTGTATTTTTACAATTAAACTGTAATTCCAGATACATAAGTTTTTACATCAAACAATGCTTGGACTTTTAAAGCTTGTTTTCCAGGATCAGATTTTGAGTCTTGTTGTGCCACTGGACACATACCTAATTCAGTAATGTAACAGAAAGACCTGTCAATAAATCTGACAAAAGTCAGGAGTACAGTGAATAGTCCAGGCAAGTATTTTGTAAAGAACCACAAGTTTTAAATCCCTTACAATATTAGCAACACACTTGAAATTTTTGTTCCTTACTTCAGTTTTCATTTACCGTATGTACATTGAGAATAATATATAATTATATATAATTAATATATAATTAAGTATTTTCCTACCATATAATGTCTATTTTATTTTATCAATTTCTATCAAAATTATTTTTAATTATAATTGTATGTATAGCTGCTTTACAACAATAAAAACGGTGTGTACACTACAAAAGTGTAAATGTCAGAATAAAGAATAACACAAAAAACAGTGAAGTACACTTTATTTTCTTTACAAACACATGAAAATGCGTATTAAAAGATTATTTTGGTGTCTTGATATCAGGGGGAAAGTCAAAAACCGAACACACAAAAAGCTATAAAAATAAATATTTGTTCCATGGCACGCACACACACACATTCTGGTTTCCATCTTTTGTGGGGACATTCCATAGACATAATGCATTTTATACTGTACAAACTGTATATTCTATTCCCTTCCCCAAACCCTAACCCCAACCATCACAGAAGACTTTCTGTGATCTTAGATTTTCAAGAAAAAATCCAAGAAAATCATTCCGTTTAATTTATAAGCTTGGTTCCTCATGGGGACCTCACAAATGTCCCCACAAGGTCAAAATTTACTGGTATTCCTATCTTTGTGGGGACATTCGGTCCCCACAACGTGATAATTACCAGGTACACACACATACACATAATGGAACAAACATCTACATACTGTGTAGCTTCCATTAACACTCCTGGAACATCACAATTATACATGGATAGACAATGCCAAAATCACCGCACAATTTGTTAATCACCACAAAACAGGTGAAGTCAAGCTCCAGATCACGTACTGTAGTATCTGTAAGGAAAGGAAAAAAAATTGTGAGATTGATTAAAATGTGGTAGAATTATCATCTATTCTCTAAAATGTCCAGTAAAGTGTATCACGTTCTGAATGTACAAGTACCGTGACCACCTTTCACGTATTTCTCAACAGGGGTTTTGAATTATTTAAATTACATAAAATAGAAGTGTAAGTATTTTTACCATTTTAGGCTGGTTGTTTACACACTGAGGACACATTGGTGTTCTAACACCTAAGAAAAGTATTCTAATAATATGTGCCCTTTATAATTAAGACCAGTGGAGTTAACAATTTCATTGACTTTTCAATAGTCCATTTAAATGGCAGCCATGCACACACTTCTACACTTATAAATTGATGCATGGATGTACACTCTAAAAATGGTTGTGTTAAAACAACACATATTGTGTTCAGTTAAGGATAACACATAAAACTAACTATGATGGAATTAATCAGTTCATCAGCAAGTCCCAAATTATATCCCTGTTGATTGTGTTTTTATGCATGATGGAGTGATCATACCATTTATCCGGTCCATTCAAATCCTAAGGAATGAACGGGCTGGATTAAATGCCAACACATTCACAACGGACTGTGCAAAGATTAGTTGCACACATTGAAAAAAGATAGGCATGTAAAATATTAATTATTCTAAGTTGAGGAAAGAAAAAAATAAAATATTGAAAATCTATGTCGTTTTTCTTTAAGATATTTGACAGGTTAGGTGTGCGGTTTACAGAAAAATAACCAATCAAACATTTCTCAGCCAATCAGAATAAAATATTCAACAGGCCAGTGGTATAAAAAAACATTAATTTATAAATCTGCATGATTAATTGGTAACCCCAGGTAAATTGTGAAGTGTCATGCAAGATAACCCAGGATTAAATTGACCTAGGGTTTTGAGTGACTGAATGTTTCATATTACTTTCATATTTCACATGAGTGGCATGTAAAATTTGCCATAATATATGCCACTGTAGCACTCACACACAGACCAAGTTTGCACAAGTGAGAAATTCATTACATACGAAACGTTGTCCGTTGATGGCAAGAAGTATTTGAGTCATCGAACTGATTAATACCCACCTGTCGGTCAAAAAACACGTGTAACTTAATATGCAAGCTGAAATGCAGCAAACAAGTATTACGTAAACAAACTAACAGTTAGGCTAATACGCTAAATATACGTGATGCACATGGCTAAAATGTGGTTAATATTTAGCGAGCCAACCTTATATTTTTTAATATAACGTCAATAAATTGGTTTTATTATTAGAGTATCTTTATCTGTTCTTACCTGTATTTACTCAGTCGCGCGTGGTAACCTGTGGTAACCTCTGGATGCATGCACGCGCATGCACGCACATGCGCACAAGCGGCTCTTCCTCCTTCTTCTTCTTCTTTCAATTTTATGGCGGGTTACACCTACTGGTGCATACCGCCACCGCGGCTGTTCCTGCAGACACATGCGTACTACGTTGTATTGACCCAGTGGCGCAAAAAAATAAAATAAAACGCGTAGATTTTTTTAGCACTTAATACCACTGTATTTCACAGAACAATCAAACATTAAAATAAATTAAATAAACTTTAATAAGTTGTGCTATGTTTTTCTGGGTGGGGTTTGGGGGTTCATGTAAAACGCTTGCACTGGGTGGAAGACAAACTAGTAATTTCAACTAACTTATATTAGTGAGGACACTAAAGAGATGCTGACTTTCTTTTGGTTTTACTACTTCAGGTTAACCCTTCAATGTCACCTCGGGTCTTTGACTTGGGACATCATTCACTAGGCAACAATGTGATCTCTCAGTGAACCCTTACGAAAATTAGCCATGGTTTAATTGTGGTAAAAGTGTAGTAACCATAGTTTTTTGGTGTATTGATTACTATCAGCAAAACCATGGTTTTACTACACTAAACGGCTACTAACCATGGTTTAACTGTGGTTTTAGAAAAACATGGTTGTCAAAACCATGGTTATTTTGTGGTTACCATGGTTTTACTACAGTAACCATGCTTTTTTTGTTTTAACTGTAGTAAAACCATGGTTAATTTTCGCAAGGAAAGTCACCATGAGCTCACAAGATGATTGTGTGGGTCATAGTGATCTTAATGTGTAAGCACGCTGCACACTCAATGTGTGCTCATATGAAGGTCACAATATGAGATCACTTCACACTCACTGTACTTAAAGCCCACCATATGCAAGTACCAGATTTGTCCTGCTAAAAAACAGCATACCAGCAAGACCAGCATATGTTCTGTTTTGGTGCTGGTTTGCTGGTGAACACCAGCTAAACCAGCATTAGCACCAGCATTAGCACCAGCTAAACCAGCACCAAACCAGCATTAGCACCAGCATCCCATGCTGGCCATACCAGCATGACCAGCATATTTTGTGTTTTGGTGCTGGTATGCTGGTGACCACCAGCTAAACCGGCATAGACCAGCATTCCCATGCTGGTCCATGTTGGTTTGATGCTGTTTTTTTTCAGCAGGGTGCTCAGAGAGCTAATATGCTAGCTTTTGCTATTGGAAACATGTCACTATTTAATTGCAACTGATATCGGGCAAAATAAAAGAAAAAGTAAAAAAGACATGAATTTCTCTGCATTTAACCCATCCACTGCAAGTCATGAACACACAAAAACCACACACACACATATATGCACAGCCCACACACAGGGCAACTATCACTGCAGCACCCCAACACTTCAATAACTTGCTATCTGTGGGATTGAACAAATAATCTCTGGGTTACAAACTGACATGCTAACCAGTAGGCCACAAATTTAGTTTACATTGTAACAATAGTATGAGTGACCTCACATTGGTCACGATGTGAGTTCATGGTACAACTGTGCTCTCATTCCATGGTCATAATAATGTAAGGTCACAGCACACTCACTTTGTCATAGCAGGACAACACATATGTCTGGAAAACGTAGGCCCAAGAGTAGAACGTCACCCTTCTTACCTATAATTTTAAGAAATATAGGAATGATCATAGGCTCAAAATTTAGGACACTTTCTACACAGCATTTTATACAGCCCTGTGCATGGTGTGTATATATCATATAAAATGTCAACAACAAGGTTATGGCATCAAGAAGCCTACAAATAAAGATTCTAGAAAGCACATATTTTAAGTAAAAGTGACCGGGATTGACAGATATGTGTTTAAGCATTGTGGCCTAGTGGTTAGAGAATCAGACTTGTTTGTAACCCAGAGGATGTTGGTTTGATTTCCACAGCTGGAAGAAAGTGATTGCAGTGTTTGGGTGATGCAGTGATACTTGCTCAGTGCATGTGTGTGTTCATGACTTGTTATGGGTTCACTGTATGATTTGCAAATAAATGTTGACATCTCAGTGACCTGTTTTTCAAATAGCAAATCCTAGCATTTTAGCTCTCTGAGCAACATCTTGATGGTACTTTGTAAATTGTGCCTGCTCACAGTGAGGGTGTCATGATCTCACATTGTGAACATAACATAGTAGTTGCGGCCAGTGACTTCTTTTATTTGAGGGCGCACGATGCAAAGTTTGTCACATGTATGCAGCCGTCATGTGTGTTTGGCGCGGGATGTCAAAATACAAGCCTGCTGCAGATGCTTCGAATTAAGGGATTTATAATAAAAGACACTCGCGTTTGTCAGATACTCACTTAATCTCATGTGTAATCAGAGTTTACTGTTAAGTTTCTTGTGAGTATTTTGTGAACGTGAGCGTCTCTTCTATCATAAAAACTTTTGATGCATGTGCAGCAGGCATGTATTTTGGCAAGACACGTGATGCACATGGTTCACATGATGCAATGTACACATATTTTGAAATGACAAGCAACACACATGACACCCCGAATACATATTTTGAATTTATGCACCTCGGAAGAGAGGTCAGTGTACTGTGAGTGCACCAATGTGAGGTCACTCAGGCTATTGTCACAATTTGAGGTTACCGCACACTCACTGTGCGCTCATACTATGGCCCTGATGTGAGGTCACAGCACACTCAGTGTGCGCTCATAATATGGTCACGATGTACGGCACACTCACTGTGTGCTCAAATCATATTACGACACACTTGCTGTGCTCATACTATGGTCACGATGTGAGGTCACGGCACATCCACTGTGTGCTCAAATTATGGTCAGGTTGTGAGTTCACCGTACTCTCACAGTGATCTCATACTATGGTCACTATGTGAGGTCATGCCACGCTCATTGTGCACTGATACCATGAACTCAACATTCACAAAGAGCTTGCACATAACTCACAAGATGAGAATGTCACAGTATGAAAATGGTGTGATTTTACTGTGATCATCGCGTGATCTCACATGTTGACTGGGTACAGTGTTTAAGTCACTATGTCTATAGACCATTTCAGAAGATGTAAACAACACTGGTCCAGAAGCACTTCCTGTTTCAGTTTTTTAACACTAGATAAACGTTGAGATAAAATACAACCAACAGAACACATAGAACTGAGTCAAAAAGTTAAACAAACATCTTAAAGATAATGGTATATGTGTGAAATAAAAAAAAACAGTCACAAACTGAAACAGGAAGTGCTTCTGGACCAGTGTTGTTTACATCTTTTGAAATGGTCTATAGTGCAAGGTATCTCGCATGTGTGTGCCTTTACAAAAATCAACCATGGTTACTGTAGTTAAACCATGGTTAGTGTAGTTTTGCTAATAGTATATACCAAAAAAACATTAATACTACACTTTTACAACAAAAAACATTGTTAATTTTCATAAGGTGGTGTGTGCATCTGTACAGTAGGGAAAGAAGTGAGAGTTTTACTGTAGTGTTTGTGCATGTTGCATGTTCCTCTCACATAACATGTTTACAGTTCAGCCTCTGTCCAAAGCCACATTCATTTCTATTCAACTTTCGTTTATGGACAGTAGACAGCAGTTATTTGTCCGTTAGCAATTCTTTCAGTTACTGATGTAAGCAGAGTGTGTATGTATTGGCCATATGTGTACTTAGACATGTCATTTGTAACTTCAACATCTCCCACCTCTTGCATACAAAAAAAAGACTTTTAAAATATACCACACACGCACGCACGTTTTTTTTGTAGTCAATACTTTAATAATAACTATTGCGATGGTTGCACTATGATTACGCTATTGGGTGTCTCGCCTTGTTGTTATAAGCGCTGATTGGTTGTTTTGACCGTCATCCAGATCTCTGGCCTATGACAATTCAGCGCGCACTTTTCAACATTTCAAACTCCTGCAGCCGGTAGTATTTGCTGACGCTGCTGGAGGAGGAGTTCACTGAGTCTGCAGAACTGCTGCAGTACATCGGTTGGTCCACTCTATCCGGTATTTTTTTTAATTCGGTTGAATTTAAGTTAGAAAACATAACATGGACAAATACTTTAACCATCGGGTACCGGACATATGGAAAACTGCAGCAGGTAAATACCTTTTACTTTACCAGTTTTATATTGACGCATAAAGAAAGTGTTCAAGTAAGATGCTAAACGCGATTAGCCCGTGAACGATATTTGCAAATATCCACGTAAGAACCGCTAATGTTAATGTGTGTTTTTAGTAGTTATTAGGTCAAGCTCACATAACGTGATGTCTGAATTGATGAGATGTTTATAGTAACGTTAAGGCGTCGTGTCGTGTTTTGTTTTCTTGTAACTACGCTAATAAAACCTTTGGTTAACAAGCTAAATGTTTCGCAGTTATACATGTTGTTCCAAGGTAGTTATGATGCCGTTATATGAAGCATTTGACACGCTCTGTAGCTGATGTTGATAA
This sequence comes from Misgurnus mizolepis, assembly GCA_025389145.1. Lineage (NCBI taxonomy): Eukaryota > Metazoa > Chordata > Actinopteri > Cypriniformes > Cobitidae > Misgurnus > Misgurnus mizolepis. Next base: position 38,788,238 of record JAIFKI010000011.1, on the reverse strand, counting down.
TATAACGTTATAAGGAGAAGTTTCGTCGAAGTTTTTTAGTAAACTGTAAAATCAATCTGCGACAGTAAAATCCTGACGTACTTTCCGTATTATGATTATCAGTGATACTGGTGCGTTTATATTGTAGCATAAATAGTAATGTATATTTGTAATGTGTAAATTGATCACTGTCATGTACACTTGTTAGACCGAGAGGAACTTGAACCTGCTCTGTTTTTCTTGGATCTACTGTGGATCGCTGGGACTTAAGTCAAAATGAGACAGAGGATGTTTTATTTGGAGCTGGTGAGTAACGTTTCAATTTTGAAAGTCCACATCCCATTAAATAAAATTACTAATATTGTTTTTGTGTGCGTTTCCCCCTCAAGCTCCAGAGAAGTCTCCTACCACGTCATTTTCAAAAGGTATTAATTTTATCCTAATATATAAAGACTGTGTTTGCATATTAGTTGCCATATTTTTGGAAATTATTGACAAATACTACAACAACCAACCAACTAAGACCCTGTACGACTGATAAACAGAACAAAATAGCAACAAAAGCGCTTACCTGAAGAAACGTTGGCAAGCGCTCACAATTGGTGTCTGCCTAGCGTTTTTAACAGCATTTACATGCTTCTTCACAATTGTGACTTCATGAGCAACGTCACTCTAGAATTGTTATGACACAATCCTAAACTTCATCTTCTCATCAAATTTCCTGTTCAGTCAAATGCTCTTTATATGCTGAAGCGTCCTGCCCCCTAAATTGCACAGAACATGATATCACACGCACCTGAGATAAGACATACATTTACTAGTTCTTAGCACAAAGTAGGGGATAGGAATGATTCAGACAATGTAAATATGCTTTCCATTGGGGTGAATGAAGTCTGCCACTACAATGCACAAACATACAGGGTGCTCCGGTCCAGCGTGACAGCACAGAGTGGATCATATGTAGGAATCTCTGCCAAAAACAGTTTGGAGGAGATCAAACATCAAAATCAGTTAGACGGCCTTAACATTATAAACAGCAGTAATGACTAGAAGAGAAAAGAAACAATGCTGCATACACACCAACAAAAATTACATATCACTGTTATCATTGTTTTTATTCTGTAATAACACTTTATATCTTAATTGTGATTTTATTTTAATACAACTGTGGCACTCACAAGCTGTGAAATGCGACTTTGCTGGACTGTGCCATAAACACTATTGATTATTTAAAAAATAGAGAAGGTCTTCTCGACAGTTCGGTTGTGATTTCCTGTTTCAGTTAAAATGACGTCCACATAAAATAATGCTACATGTTCCAAGGGGGCTGGATGTTAAAAAAAGAGCATTTGATCGGAAAAAAAATTTGATGAAGAAGCTAAAGTGTAAGCTGACCCTTTTATTCATGTGTTCCTTATACCACATACATGTGGGGAACATGGGACATTTGATGATGGTAGATAAAAATATATTTTGTACGTTCTACCATTTTTAATAATAATAGTAACTTCTCAGAAATGTATTATACAGCATGTGCTCGTCTTGAAAACGTGATAAATTTTGGCTTAAACATGTTTTTAAATTCCATTTTCCAACAGTGATAACTGCTAAAGATGAAACGCATTAATTCTTTCTTTTTTCTTTTAGATCAGCATTGAAGCATTGTTTACAGTAAGAATAGGCACCAACAGAAAGACAAATCCAACACTAGTAAGTATTAACTGGCAAATATAAAACCAGCTTTATCAATTTTAAGGCATGGTGCATACAGAAATAAAAATTATCTAGTTTTTTTCTCTCCCTCGTGCCATCCCTGATGTATCTGACTTTCTTTTGTTAGGGAAGCACATTTTATTTTACAAAAAATACTCATTTGTGGGTCTATATAATGTTATAAAAATATTTAGCATTATCCTATCTCTATATTAAAGGAAAACACCACAGTTTGTCAATATTTTACTATGTTCTTACCTCAACTTAGACTAATTAATACATCCCTATATTTTTCAATGCGGGCATCACTAGTTCACACTGCCAGAATGTTTCAGTGTCAAATTTGGTTAAAAATGTTAATAAAAAATAATCTTGTTTAAAGGAAAGTTACAATACTTTTCAGTGAATCATATTGTGTTCTTTTTTATCCCCTAGATGCACCAAGGATCAAGGTGATTTTTGGCAGCTTGGAGAATTTTTCTTTATCTGTCACATCTGGTACAGAATCTCTGACATTTTGGTATTTGTAATGTTTATTTTATTATATTTGTATACTTATGCTAGATATTAATATACTTGTATAGTTACTGTATGTTTCTGAATTAAAAGATAGCCCCAGGTAAAAATGTAAAACTGATATAATACTGATATTGAAAATACAAGCTAAAATGGCACAATTTGTTGCTTTCTCCACCTGTTTCACAAATGAAAACATTTTATATGCACAGATTCACTTGCCGGAACTGTACAGATTTTTTTTGTTTAATTTCAGGCCAATCTGTATTGTTGACACAACGTTTGTTATATGAATGCCACATCTGAAGGGAGCTGCCTTGAAAAAAAATATAAATGGCATTTTCTTTTCGTCTTATCTCCGTATAGACCATGGTTCCTCCCATCTTACCCTGAAGGTGCCCTTCAGAGTTAGCTCCAACCTTAAAAGGAAAACACCACACTTTTTCAATATTTTTTATGTTATCACCTAGGGATGCAACGATTATAGATTTTGATGGTACGGTTATAGTCTGATAAATAATCACGGTTGTACGGTTATTACGGTTATTATGGACTCATTTATTTTACAACATTAATTTAAAAAATCACATGAATAACATTTTGAACAATTGCTACATTCTTTTGTATTTTCAGTTTGTGTATTTTTTCTGTAATTCTTGGACAAATAATAATAAAAATAATAACCTAGCAGGCTTTGACTTAAACAGTATAGGTGCCCTTTGAAACCTGTAGGCTATTAATTTTAATGATCTTTTGAATAAATGTAATTTTATATTTGGACTGAATAAATGTATATTATTAGGGATGCTCCGATCAATGCCGATCTCCACTAATAATACGTGGCCGTTCACTATTCTGAATCGGACAGCCGATCTTATTACAGCTATTTCATGTACTACGGCTTTTGATCAGTAAGTCCTTATCGATCTTAAATCACTGTTAGTTTGAGTCGTTTATAGCATGCATTCGAAAAAGCAACACTCGTCAAACATAATTATTAAACATATTCTTTATTATCATGAAAATACCTGAAAAGGTTTGAAGAACAGCAATATAAATATATCCTTAAGACATTTCATGGAGCTGCGTGTCATCACAGCTGCGTGTGTATTGTTCTTCATCTACAGCACACTTTGAGTTTCTGCACGAGAGCGCCCCCTGGCTTTTGGATGTAGCGGCATTTCACCGTAATACATTGAGAAACATAGCAAGCATTATCGGCCGATCGATCGGAGCATCTCTATATATTATTTTGATTTGTTTGAAGTATTAGTAAAAATGATAAGAGCCTAATAAAACGAATAATAACACAGGGTCATCCTGGACTGGGTTCTGCGAGTCATTTTGGACTGGCAGCATTTACGTGTTAACTCATGCTATTAATTAATAAATCATTAACGCGTTAAAATAATTCAACGTTATTAAATGCAGTCAGACCACCAGGAGCCCCGCCCGGATTTGATCCGCGAGGAGGAGGTTTTTAATGCTGCACAGACCGATTGGAGTGTGGCTCTTTCACGCACTCGTGCAGGCACGCACGCGCACACACACACACACACACACCAGATGCACAAACAACCAAGAGACGTGTCACGCGCACATATTTTTTTGAACGCAGAGCTTTGTCATACAGTGCGCTAACGAGCATGTTGCATGCCGCACGCGCCTCTTGGTGGTTCGTGGATCTGGTTTGTGTGTGCGTGCGTGAAACAAAAACACGCGGTGTAGAGGAGGCTTTACGGTTACTTAACCGTCACATTTTAAAGCGCGGTTAACAGTGAAACCGGTTAATCGCTGCATCCCTATTATCACCTCAACTTAAAAATGAATACAAACCCTTTTTTTCAATGCGTGCACTTTTAATCTTTGTACAGCGCATCGTGAATGTGTTAGCATTTACCCAAGCCCAATTTATTCCTTAAGAACAAAACAAAAGTTTTATTTTGTGCCACCATACTTACTCGTGTTACTATTCATGTAACAGTCTTTAAATAGGAAAAAACATGGAAGTGTTTGGTGGCTTTTAAATTAATCCCTGTTTGGATCCTAAGGAATGAATGGGGCTAGGCTAAATGCTAACACATTCACGTCACGCTGTACAAAGATTAGAAGTGCATGCATTGAAAAAAGATAGGTATGTATTAATTCATCTAAGTTGAGATAAGAACATAGTAAAATATAGAAAAACTGTGTTTCCTCTTTAATCAAACATACCTGAGGTAGGTGGGTTTGATCAGGGTTGATGCTAAACTCTGCAGGGCAGCGGTTCTCCAGGGTAGGATGTGAGGAACCCTGTTATAGATGGTTTCAGCGACAGTAACATACATAAACGCTTTTGTGGCCCAAACTTAACTTCCGGAAGATTTCCGTGTAGAACCAATATAGGAAAAAACTGAAATTCTGTCATTTACTCACTCTCATTTTGTTACAAACCTGTATAAATTTCTTTGTTCTGATGAACACAAAGGAAGATATTTTGAGGAATGTTTTTAACCAAACAGTTCATAAGCCCCATTCACTTCCATAATATTCTTTTTTCCTACTATGGAAGTGAATGGGGCTCATTAGGGCTGTGACGGTTGTCATAACCACACACAACCGCGGTGGTGAAGTGCGACCCACGGTGGTAAAGTGCGACCCGCGATGGTGTGCACGTCACAAAGAAATTTATTACAATCTTGCACAGCAAAACTTCCTTTTTTTTCAAAGCATGTAGGTGCTCCAGAGTATCTGTCATTGCTAAGTAACCTAAGCATTGCTTGACGTTGTGATGAGCACCCACCGGCGGAAAAAGAAACTGGTGCCTGTGAACAAGCACGTTTGTTAAGAAATGTATATCTGATCCTCGTTTAAATTTTTGTTTTTTAAATACAGTGGGGAAAATAAGTATTTGACACATCAGTATTTTTATCAGTAAGGGGATTTCTAAGTGATGTAGCCAGATGCAGCCATCAAGCCAAATATTGAATTCATCCAAAGAAATCAGAACATTTAAGTATACACGTTGAGTCATAATAAATAAAGTGAAATGACACTAGGAATAAGTATTGAACACACATTATTTAATACTTTGTAGAAAAGCCTTTGTTGGTGATTACAGCTTCTAGTTCTTGTATGGAGAGACCAGTCATCTGCATTGCTCAGGAGTGATTCTGGCTCATTCTTCCATACAAATGGTCTTTAAATCTTGAAGGTTCATTGGGCCTCTTTTATGAACTTTGATCTTCAGTTCTCTCCATAGATTTTCTATGGGATTTGGGTCAGGTGATTGACTGACCACTTTATTGTTTCCTTGGCCTTGTGTATAGTTTAGACCTTGATGCAAGGTCTTCCTGAAGTTCTGCCCGAGTGTCTCTTGGCTCTTGGAGAACTCTCCTGATTATTCTTTGCACTCCTCGGACAGGGATCTTACGTGGAGGACCTGATCGTAGCCGGTTTATGGTGAAGTGATGCTCTTACCATTTCCGGATAATGGCCCCCACAGTGCTCACAGGAACATTCAGCATTCTGGAAATGCGCCTATAACCATTCCCATCAAAATGCTTTTCAACTATAAGATTACGAAGATCTTGAGAGAGTTCTTTGCTTTTACCCATCATGAAGTCTTTTCTGTGTGCCTCCTGGGTAATGAGAAGCATTTATAGGCCATCAGTTGTGTTCAATACTTATTCCCTGTGTCATTTCACTTTATTTATTATGAATCAACTTGTATACTTAAATGTTCCTTTGTATGAATTCAATATTTGGTTTGATGGCTACATCTGGTAGAAATTTTGTGTCAATAGCCCACTTAGAAATACCCTTACTGATAAAAATGCTGATGTGTCAAATACTTATTTTCCCCGCTGTATATGTATGCATCATATAAGACAATATGCATCAATGTATATCATGCATCAATATAACGCACCCCCCCCACCCACACACATTCTATTACCACCATGGTGATCATGAGAGAGAGAGAGAGAGTAAATGATGACAGAACTTTCATTTTTGTGTGAACTATTTCTTTAACTTACTGTAATTTCACAAACCTGAAGTCAGACCACTCGTTTTTTTCTTAAAATTTTGAAATTATAGAACAATTGTAATTATGATATTTACATTATAGAACAAACAAACAAACCCAATTTAAATCAAAAACTTCACCTGATGCTACAAGTATGTTGCATCTTTGATCATTGTGTTTAAAATTCACTTGTTGCCTCTAATTTCAAATAGCTTCAAATTGTTTTAAGGCCATTTAAGTCGGTTAACAAGTAAATAAACATCTTATTTATGTACTTTTTCTGTTGCCTAAAGAAAAAGAATCTGCCAATTTGCTTTACTAATTTATCACAAATTATATACATCATAATTACACAATAGTAACCCTGCAGTCACAAAATATCCTGGCCAATGTTCAACCCAGCATTGGATCAAAAATTGGACAAAACAACCTAGCATTTTGGTTTGAACCCGCCAGGCATAGGTTAAATTCCAACCCAACGGTTTGGGTTTGTCCCTTTTTGATCCAACACTTGGTTGACAGAAACCCAACATTTTTTTATATTATATAGAATAGATAAATTATTTCGTCCTTTACTTATGGGGGCTGTTTATAAAGAATTGGTTAATAATGCAAATTTACATCTGTGATAGAATCTGTAGTTGTGTGAAACAGTGAAAGTGTTATCTTGTTAATGTGTCTGTTTTGTACTACTTCAGTATGTTTAGAATATTTAACATTAGCCATAAAGCTTTCATTTTAGGAGAATTTGATGTATGATTTTAGAAATATGATTTTAACAGTAAAATGTTTCATCCATTTCATGTAAGTTTTGTAATTCTTTTACTGAATCATTCATTACATTTTATACATTTGCCGATGTTTGAGATGATACACTGTATATTCACAGTTTTTTTACACACTAAAAATCCTGAATAAATCTTTTTAATTTACTATCTTGAGCATGTCTTGACAATTTATTCAATGTTTTTGAGCAAAAGAATCTAGGGAAAAATCAGTAAATTAACATTATTTCTCTGCAGAACTTTTAGTGCTGTCACTTTTTTAAAGGTATTTGATCATAATAATCTGGGGAAAATCCGTAAAACTACAGTATTTCTCTGCATAACTCTCAGTGCTGTCAGTTTATTAAAGGTGTTTGATCATAATAATCTGGGAAAACTCTGTAAAATAACAGTATTTCTCTGCATAACATTCAGCATTGTCAGTTTATTAAAGGTGTTTGATCATAATAATCTGGGAAAACTCTGTAAAATAACAGTATTTCTCTGCAAAACTCTCAGCGCTGTCAATTTATTAAAGGTGTTTGACCATAATAATCTGGGAAATATCCGTAAAATAACAGTATTTCTCTGCAAAACTCTCAGTGCTGTCAGTTTATTAAAAGTGTTTGACCATAATAATCTGAGGAAAATCCGTAAAATAACAGTATTTCTCTGCAAAACTCTCGGCGCTGTCAGTTTATTAAAGGTGTTTGACCATAATAATCTGGGAAATATCCGTAAAATAACAGTATTTTTCTGCAAAACTCTCAGTGCTGTCAGTTTATTAAAGGTGTTTGACCGTAATAATCTGTGGAAAATCCGTAAAACAACAGTATTTCTCTGCAAAACTCTCGGCGCTGTCAGTTTATTAAAGGTGTTTGACCATAATAATCTGGGAAATATCCGTAAAATAACAGTATTTCTCTGCAAAACTCTCAGCGCTGTCAGTTTATTAAAGGTGTTTGACCATAATAATCTGGGGAAAATCCGTAAAATAACAGTATTTCTCTGCAGAACTTTTAAAGAAAAAATCCGTAAATTAATTGTTTTTGAGCTTTATTGGAATTAAGAAATTTTACTTTAATTTTACGGTTTTTGTTTGGCAGCCGTAGCTGCCAGTCATTTGACCGTTTTTTTACGAAATTTTTTTTTACAGTGCACATAAATGCGTCATGGCAAAACAGATATGAATCCGATCTTCTACTCCTGCGCAAAATGCAAATACATTGTACATTACTCCGCCTTAAAAAACATAAGATGACCCTTATTCAACAAAAGGCAGCACTTAATGTATTCATCAACCAGATGTATTTACACTTGCCCAGTTTTTTCTGAAATGTGTCCCAGACCACCTCTTGAAGTGGTTTGAGTGATCGGATTTCAATCTGTCTCAAAAAAGTTTTGGAGGGCATTACACCCGGTCACAGAAAACGCATGAAGTGACCAGGTGTAAAAAAGACCATTAGTGTTTATAAGTTGTGTAATAGCGCCAACCAATGAATAAAAGCGGAAATATGAACTGCCGTAAAAACTCGTCATTGGCAGGGAAGCGTTTGTCTATTTACCCCCATCTTTGCTGATGTTTCAATGCTATCTCATGGCAATTCGTAATTACTTTACGAGGTGGTTAATTTGAATTACTTTGTACAGCCACATTCATGTACATAGCAGTATGGGAAGTATGAGTTTACAATACAGGACCCATTTAGCTACTGATCAATGCAGATGACTCAAAACGAGATCATTGTATTGTTTTATTCCACATGGTGATCTGTGTGTTTGTGGTGTGGGTGCCAATCTTGCCACTATTTTGCGTGCGCCTTGTTAACATGCCCAAAGTTCTTACCCTTCACCATCTCAAGGTCACCAGAGACCTGGCGCATGGTGCAGTAAGACGGGCGCATAGGGCCGCCCGAAATTAGCATTCACCCTTTCCCCATGATCGCTAAATATTTCAACACTTCCAGCTGCTTGAAGTTAGAGCCCATCACTCAGGAGATGAACTATAGAGGGAGGCAGAAAAAGAGAGAGACAGCCATCTTCCTGCGTTAGTGCTGCGCCTCATATGTATCTCTTCACTTATTCATGTGTTTATTTATTATTTCATCGCCGGCGCTGCTCCCCCCGTCTGGATCTGAGCGGAGATGTAGAGACAGAAAGAGAGAGAGAGAGCAGTCATTAATTCATTAAAGAAGCTTCCTTGCCTGTCTGTCTCTCTTTCCCTCCCTCTTCCTGTCTTCTTTCCCTCTCAGTCTCCCTCCTTCCTAACCCGTTTCCTCTTTTTCGCTCTCATCTTTCCTTCCCTCATGCCAGTTTCCCTCCCTTTTGTCTTTTATTCCTTCATTGATATGGTTGACGCTGTCTCTTGTTCTCTCTGCGTTTCCAGTCTGCTTATACGCTGCTTGTCGTTTGCTCTCTCTGACCTCATTTACACCCGGTAAAATACAATTTAGGTGAACAGGGTCAAAAACATCAAAGCGTGTTTGGAAGGCAGCTATGACTTTATTACATTTTTAGTGTAAATATTAATGCATCACAGACAATGGCAAAACACTGATCTGTGACCCTGTCGGTGAAATCCAGACTAAGTCTCATACTGTAGCGATGAGATGGAGCATTAAAGTTTGATTTCGGTCATTGATTTTAATCTTTGACATGATCTTACTCAGTCAATATTTAAGATATCAAAGTTATTTTTCACTTGAATGTTCTTTACATTATGTATAGGATAAAACTTTAGCTGCATGAGTTTTTCACAGACTGGAATACATTTATCATTTAACTGTTGCATTAAACAAGTGTGGTTAAAATACGTGGATCTAAACAGATGGGTCACAGGTCTGTTCTGATACAACATGTTACATCATAAAGCATTTATAGATACACTGCAAAAAATAAGTAGTCAAAGTAAGTTTTGGTGTTGATACCGAAAGCTGTCCATACAGTCACACTATACCATATTTTGGCATTACACATACCAACATAAATACAAAACTATGCAAACACCTGTTCAATTTCTTATTAATGCAATTATCTAATCAACCAATCACATGGCAGTTGCTTCAATGCATTTAGGGGTGTGGTCCTGGTCAATCTCCTGAATTCCAAACAGAATGTCAGAATGGGAAAGAAAGGTGATTTAAGCAATTTTGAGCGTGGCATGGTTGTTGGTGTCAGATGGGCCGGTCTGAGTATTTCACAATCTGCTCAGTTGTTGGGATTTTCACGCACAACCATTTCTAGGGTTTACAAAGAATGGTGTGAAAAGGGAAAAACATCCAGTATGCGGCAGTCCTGTGGGTGAAAATGCCTTGTTGATGCTTGAGGTCAGAGGAGAATGAGCCGACTGATACAAGCTGATAGAAGAGCAACTTTGACTGAAATAACCACTCGTTACAACCGAGGTATGCAGCAAAGCATTTGTGAAGCCACAACACACACAACCTTGAGACCCCACCGGGTACCACTCATCTCCACTACAAATAGGAAAAAGAAGCTATAATTTGCACGAGCTCACCAAAATTGGACAGTTGAAGACTGGAAAAATGTTGCCTGGTCTGATGAGTCTCGATTTCTGTTGATGGCAGAGTCTGAATTTGGCATAAACAGAATAAGAACATGGATCCATCATGCCTTGTTACCACTGTGCAGGCTGCTGGTGGTGGTGTAATGGTGTGGGGGATGTTTTCTTGGCACACTTTAGGCACCTTAGTGCCAACTAGGCATCGTTTAAATGCCACAGCTTACCTGAGCATTGTTTCTAACCATGTCCATCCCTTTATGACCACCATGTTCCCATCCTCTGATGGCTACTTCCAGCAGGATAATGCACCATGTCACAAAGCTCGAAACATTTCAAATTGGTTTCTTGAACATGACAATGAGTTCACTGTATTAAAATGGCCCCCACAGTCACCAGATCTCAACCCAATAGAGCATCTTTGGGATGTGGTGGAACGGGAGCTTCGTGCCCTGGATCTGCATCCCACAAATCTCCATCAACTACAAGATGCTATCCTATCAATATGGGCCAACATTTCTAAAGAATGCTTTCAGCACCTTGTTGAATCAATGCCACGTAGAATTAGGCAGTTCTGAAGGCGAAAAGAGGTCAAACACAGTATTAGTATGGTGTTCCTAATAATCCTTTAGGTGAGTGTTTGTACCCCAACTGTGACTGGGAACAGATCCCTTTAAAAATGGCCTAATATTTACTATTAGAAACAGATATGTACATTGCAAAAAATACTTTCTTACCTAGTGTCTTATTTTCAGTACTTTTTTTTAAATCAAAATGTATTTTTTTTTGATGAGCAAAATTACCTAAGATAATAAGTCTAGTTTTTAGACAAAAAAAAAACATAACATTTAAATGAATTTGTGCTTAAAACAAGACAAAAATACTAAGTAAGAAAGTAATGTTTTGCAGTGTATACGTTCTGTACCAATATGTTCCTCTGAGGAACTAATACGAACTCTTTTTGGTGTCAGTTCTGACAGTGCAGGTAAGAATGCAAAGTATTTTTAGGATAGACACAGAGTTGTAGATCTGCAAGGCAGTCTTATTGTTGGGCCACATTAGTTCAACATAACACTTAGGTCTGTGTCATATGGTGTAAATAGTCTCTGTGCATTTAAGTTTGTACATTTATGTTACATTTGATGGTTACATATGGCATCAAAGCCTCATAAAATGGATTCATTCTAAAATAAATGTTTATTCTGTTGCATTCAAATAAATTTCTACATCTCTCTTCAGTTTTTCACTGTAACAAAGCAGCGTTTCAGTAGCCTACTGTATATATACATATGAATACAGGTATAGACATATAAAAGAGAGGCTTATGAAATATATAGTATGGAAATATTGCAAAATACATTAGCAATAGCAAAACCAGCTGCAAGAGTAATAGTCTATTGGTCTGCATTAAGACAATAAAGCATTATCAAACATATGCAATATAATATAATAACAATACTAATCGTAAAAAGAAATTGTCTTTAAGATTGTCTTAATAAACAGATTGATAGCCTATAATATATATTTCTGAGACTTTTAGCCATTTTACACCATAAATGATAGATATCTATCCATCCATCCTTCTGTCTATATTTAGGAGACATGGGAGGAGAGAAACTAGAAAACATTAATGTCACGTTGTGTGTGTGCCATAAATTCCAGTACACAGTGCTGTGTGCGATACCTTCAGGAGTTGCGATGTGTACTTGGTGATGTCACCCATCTCACAGTCAGTGAGGTCAGAGGTCAAGGCCACACCGAGAGCATTGAATGCGTGTGTGTATCTGCCTGTGTCCTTCACCTCTCCCGAAGGATCCTATCAGAACATCATCTCTCTTTCTCACTCTCTTTTCTTTCTTTCTCCCTCGCTCGCTCTCTCTGCCCCCCTCTCCTCCCCCTCTCTCATTAAAACTCTGCGCCTCGGCTTCTAATTAAATCCCACTTGAAAGTCTTTAAAAGTCAGACTCAGATTGATTCAATTTGCATTTCTGAACAGGGAACATTGCCTAAAAGGATAAATAAATTGGTTGAGAAAAAAATCCTCTTTTCTGTGAGCAGTGTTGTTTCATGTAAGACAACACTCGCATGCCAACGCACAAAAGCACACACACATGCACAACACACACTCTGTTTTCACCTTTCCGCAACAAAACATCATCAAGTTGGATTCAATGAAAATTATGAAATTATTCACATCCTGCGTTGTATCTTTTTTTTGTGGACCATGCATGAGTATATTCATCACACACAGGCTGGGAGAGATCATTATTAGGGGTGAAACGCATCCAACGTTGTTGTGTTTGATAGCGAAACTTTTAATAGTATCAGGTCCCAAACAAAGTCTGCTTTACAGCTTCTCAGATTTGGCTTTAAGGGACTCATTGCTTGATTAACTGATTTGTGACTTTCTCTTTATTTCTTTGTTGCTCAGTTTTTCCGTTCCATCTATGAGAAAGCTTCTTGTATTTATTTCTCTCTTTGAAGTATCAGTTCACTGAGGCTGTATTTGACTGGTTATATGCTGTATCCGACCATAGACAAAGAAGAGCTCCATCAGTGGAGCATCAGAGGCTCCTGCTGGTGATCTTTCATATTGCATCAAGGACAGATGTTGTGTTAAAGACATACGGTTTCAGAATTGAAATTCTTAAAACTACCTGTTCCATTTTCACATCATTATGTCACTTGTGCACATCAAAAAAATGCAGTTTCTCATTTCTTTGATGAAGTTGAAAATGTTTTGTTACATCCATGTAAATGATTATGTACAATTTTCTTTTCCTACATTATCAATTGCTTATGTCATGTTGATCAAAATGTATTATAATAGGTCTCTGTTGAATAGTCTCACCCCCAACAACATTTAGGCATAAGTCCATAATGCAAAATGGTTGAACAAGTTATCATAGCATATTTCTATGCATTTCCATTTTTTTCTTAATCTGTTTTATATTTGTAAATTGCTCACATGTGATTTTTGACTGTCTCTAGCAGACAGGAACGTCAGGAGGTGTATGAAAACGGCACTGTAATTCCTACAGCACTAGACATATAGTTTTCCCTAAGGATATTGCCCTATGTTCACTACAGTTTTTTTTCTTTGTGCTATGCAGTGCTGTCTTTATATGGCAATGAAATGGTCTGTCAACAAATTACAGTACAAACAGTAAAAGTGTAAATGTGAATCTTGTCCAGTCTTTTGCAATCAAACTCCCATATACACTAAGGTGTAACCTACAATTTACAATAATTGTCATCAAAACTTAAGCCATAGTTTCCATCAGAACATCCATCCAGAGTAAACTGTTATATTGACAACATGACTAAACAATTTGACTGTTTTATCCGTACACAAGGACTGGCATGTTCATTGACACAGATATTTACTTTTGAGAGATGTACTAAGGATTTTGAGTAAGACACTGGCTTTTGCAGGTAATCCATGGTGTTTTTACCAATATATTTTTTGGCAATTTTTTTGGAATATTTTTTGAAGCATTTATATTCACATTGGATGAAAAATCCTTTTTTTCAAATCTGGTTTGAAAATATACTTATAATTGTATATTTTATACATACTTATACATTTTATACTTACACTTTAAGGGGTGGTTTCCCGGACAGGGCTTATCCTACCCTTACGAAAAATAACAATGGTTTTACTACAGTTAAACCAAAAACTGTAGTAAAACTGACATATCCTAACATACATCAGTGTTATTATTTTGTCTAAATATGCACCCCACTATTGTTTTTTGTTAGGCATGTTTGTAAAAAAATTATTAAATGTTCTTATGTAACAAAATTAATATATAAATTAATATAATATAATAAATTAATATAAACCCTGTCCAATACACTTCCCCTATACATTTGATACAAACTTTTATATTTTGGCCAGGAAAAATATATTTTTTTGCCATATGGGTTGTAAATGTATTTGTTGTCCCTGAAATACATTTTGAAATCTATGAAGTTTCAAACTAAATATATTTTCAAATGTACAGTATTTAATTTTACTTACTACAAAATGTATGCTATTTCACATAGGCTAACATATTTTGTCCAAAGAAATGTATTTTTTGCCTTATGGGTGTAACCCTGGATTTGGGTCCTTTTTTATTAAGTTTCTCAGCAAATAAAGAAATGCGTTTTTTTTATCCATTATCGTTTTTATTCCAAGTATTTTAAGTAAATGGTAATCACAATTGATGTTTTGATACAAACAAAGTTTTATTTTATTCAAGGGATAATTCACAATCATAAATTCAATACAACAGGCAAACACGTAAAACTATAAGACTGACAGGCAAGAATCAAGAAAAACAACAGTCGAAAAACAAAGTGTTTCTGAGAGCAACAGGTATAAATAGGCTTGAACATACACAGGTGACACAGGTGAATGTAAACAGGTGGAGCAGTAATCAGTTCAGTGAAAGGGTTAATGGGAAACGGAGTTGGAGATCAGACAGAAGTCTCTGGTGGTCAGACAGACCAAAATATCACAATAAAATGCTTAAAACTCAGAGGCGGACACTACTTGAGTATTTTAAGTTAAATTTCCAAGCATCTGTGCTTTATCTTGTGTGTTTGTCTTGGGAAAAAATTTACTTTACTAAAAAATGTTCACTACATTCTAAAGCATATAATCATACTGTGTATTCCTTTTATACTGCATATTAAAATTGATTTAATACCTAATTACATAAAAAATGTGTACTTTTACTTTTCTTGAGTAAAAGTACAAAAGTACTTTTTACTTAAGTAAAAGTAAAAAAATACTGTATGTTTAATGTACTTAAATATTAAAAATAAACAAAAACTTGAAATTATGAAATGTAGTAGAGTGAAAATTATGATCATATGCTTTGGAATGTATGTTTTCCAAAGATAAACATACTTAAAGTAAAAATACTTAAGTAGTGTCCACCTCTGTTAAAACTATACAAAATTACCCTATGTGCATAGTTGGTTTGTATGGAGGTACAAAGCATTTATTATTTTTTCAATCAATTACGTAAGGAATATATTTGACGGTGGGCAATTAAATGATTAGAAAATAATGCACTGAAGGTGGTAATGTGACGTGAAGCAGAGTGCCGTTACAATGCAGGAGTGCTTTATTTTCAAATAATTCAGAGGACCGGAGTCAATTATTTTTCGCTTATACCACAGTTATACCACAGAATTGCTAATACATTGCTCTGGTGGTTATTTAAAGAAATTTTATAGGTCAAGTGTGCATTTATCGAAAAAATAATGCATACCCGTAAAGCATTTCACAACCAATCAGAATAAAGCATTCAAGAGCCCTGTGGTGTAAATCGTAATTACAGATTTTACATTTTTGTAGATTAGGCTCCATCCCCCAACACCCTTCGGAGGACAAATGGGTTTGGAAAAAAACTGATGTATGAAATATTTTCAAATGTTTTCAAATCCTCAAAGCAGGTTTACAGCATTCAATATCACCCTTAAAACTGTGGCATTTAAGTCTTGAGAAAGGGAATATTTTTTATCTATTTCAGAAAGGGACTATTGTAGTATTGCAGTAGTGATAAATATTCTGAAAGCATTTTAAGTATATTACTTTTTTAGATTCAAATTCATTTTTTTTCCCTGAAAGAGGAAATTTGTTTTCACAGGCTGTACCAGAAGCACCATTCAGCACGCATATACGCACACAAAATAAATGTGTTCACATACTGTATCACTCATTTTCATGTCTCAAGCTTTTTTAATCTAAATAAGTTCTTGTTCCATATTTGTTTAAAAAAGTCAGTTCACTTTGTGAACTTCAAAGTCTTTTTTATCAGACCAATCAGACGACGGAAGGGAGGAGTTCACACTGACGGGCAACTTCTCTACCTATTTCCGGTGTGATGCTCGAGTCTGTCCCAAAATACGACTCCGGTCAGAGCCGGCCCTAGACCTTTGGGGGCCCTAAGCAAAATTTAGTCGGAGGCCCTTTGACCGTTTTAAGTAAGGCCTAAAGAAAAGCAATGACTACCTTATGACTATACTGCACATATGATATCTAATATGTTATTTTTTTTAAATGTGTCTATTAAATTATGTTTTAATTATTCTATGTATACTGTATGTTAATGATCTTTTTTGCTGGTCCTGAGTACGTATTTCGTTCTTATGTGGCAACATGTAGCCTACAGAATGACAATAAAAGACCTTGGGGTGGTCCCGGACAGGGAATATCTTAAGACAGGACTCGGCCTTAGTTTAATTAAAAAACATAACTAATTTTAACAAAAATGCCTTACTAAAAACATTATTTGTGTGGATTTTGAGGCAAAACAAAGAGCACTGGTGTATTTTAAGATATGTCAGTGCAAGCTTTTTTCAGTTTGGACAGCTCTTAGCCTACTTTTATTTTAGTCTATGACTAGTTTAATTCCTTTCAGGGAAACTGCCCCCTTGAGTTCTTGATTTGAGTTCCATGTTTGATGTCTAACAGAAAAATATGATACCACTGACTGAACTGAATGGCAGTGCAGTGCAACAAACACACACTGATGAACTTGCTGAATAAAAAGACTGATAAAGTGATTTTCACTGACCATCAAAGAAACATTTTTAATTGACACCAGAGATTAAGAGGCACAAACAACAGCCTATATATAATTAAAATGAAATAGAGTAAATAGAATAAAATTTAATTAAAATATTATATAAAATAATAAATATAATACTTAAATGTTTAAATTTTTCAAATAAACAAAATTAACAATAATATCTAAAACCCAACAAACAAGGTTAATAGTACCTAACATTCTTGTTTGAGATGAGCTAAATCTGACACAAACATAGGTTTGTGGATAATAACAATTCACTTGCAAATAATATTAATAATTCAAGATTAACAATTAACATTGCATTCATAACATTAATCTAACAAAGCTGGCTACTGTATGTCATATGCATTGCTATAGTTTAAATATTAAACACCGAACAGTGACATTATACACTTTTGCAAAGGCTAGCAGGTGGTTTAACAACGGTGCGCTGTCTGGACATGTACCACGCATATGCGCATGAGTTTGTTTACTCTTACACATAAAACACTTTAAATTCAGACGTTTAACAATATAATTACATTAATGACATAAATATGTAGAAATGACAATGGCATACGTGAAATATAAGCGTAACAGAATTAATTTACCACGTTAAACCGTTTAAATATTAATTATTAAGCTTAATAAACCAATTCACGTTATGATGGCAAATATAAGAAAGAGAAGTCAAACAGAACACAGGTTTGGTCATTACCGAAGTCAAATAAGATCCACTTACTTCGCATTTACGCACAAACACGCATAACATTAAAGAAATTGTCCTTAAAGCAACAGCAAAAGTTCGCGTCTGTATCAGCGATCCGGCTCAACCCAACTTGCGTTCTGTGGGCGGGATGCTCGCCTGCACATAGTCGCGGGCACTGATTGGCTGCTGCGCTGGATGCTGTGTGTCAATCAATCTCGGCAAGAAAGAGATCTTATTAGCGAACTTTCATAATAACTATAATAACAAGTAACAGCCTTTTTAACATTGCCATAATAATAAATAATGAATATTTATATTTATTTTATGTTACTTTTGATGAATGATTTTTTTCAAACACTAGCTAAGTGACTTTAGGGGGCCCTCTGCTGGCCACGAGGCCCTTTGCAATTGCAAGTGTCGTTTAGTGGCTGGGCCGGCTCTGACTCCGGTGCACCCCGTGGACTCGCATCAAGGGTCCCTAAAGTCTGGACTACGTGATGTCATCAAAGTGTGGACTCTGAGGAGGACCACAAGTCCGGAGTGTGCCATTTGGGACAGGGCGAATATCCTTTGTGCCCTCAAATCACCCACAACCCTTTGCACACATTCAACATCGCAAAACATCGCAAGAATCAAATTGGCACTTTCGTCACCCAATTTTATTTTAAAATATAAGCCAAACATTGGTAGGAAACGAATGGGCACAGAGCTTACCCAATTTCATTATGAAATGTAAGACAAAAACATGTTTATAACTTATTGTTTACAAAGGTGGAATGGTGCGCTGTGATTTGTTGAGCAGATTTATTCTGCAGAGAAGGAGGACTGGTTTTTATCGCGGTTTAGAAAAAGAGGGAGAAAAGATGACAGAATAACACGGAGGATATCGAATTTGGCAAAAAATTAAGAAAATTTTTTTAAATGCCATTTATCGCGTTTTGAACCAAACGTCTTCATTCGTCACATTTCCCTAAAATGTTGAAATGACTGTTTACACAGCGTGCAGAGTTTCTGTGACGGTACACCAAAAATGTTTAACTTGCTGCTATTGCTACTGTATGAATGGGGGAGATCACAACGTTCAATACGGCCACTCAAAGGAAGTCCTGCCTGTCAGGATTTGAACAGATGAACCCAATCGCAGGTGATGTCGGGGTAACAGAAAACACTTTATTAACACGCAACAAGAAAACAAAGACCCTCGTGGGGGTTCACAACAAGAAACATGAAGAACAGGCAATCGCATATAACATTAACTAGACTAGACTTGAAACCTTGGCTAGATACTTCACATGAAACACTAAACAACACCAAATGATCCTGCACAGAACAAAGGACAAGACGACATTAAATAAGGAGAACTAAACAAGATAACAAGCGGGAACAGGTGATGGGAATAAACCAATGATCACTAATAAGCAGGAGAACAAGGGGGCGGGGACAAGAGACAAGACACTGGAGGCACATGCCAAACACAAAAACAAGGCATGAACCTCCACACAAGGCCAGGGACTGCCAGTACTCTGCCACCATGACAAAATACAAATATAACAAGACTTCAAGGCAGAGTCCTGACACTGCCTTCCAGTAAAAAGAGCCAATCATCAAGAATGACATCATCTGGGGGTGGGGCTTTGTATTGACCTGATTGTTCTTTGTGACCCTGCTAATTGATGACTATATGCAAAGTGTGCAGCATATTGGTTTCCATGGCAATGAGGTACTTTTGCATTTTACTCTGATACCCATAATCTTACCCGTTATTTTAATTTAATATGATTGATAATAAATATAGCAAACTTCCTACAAAGTCCCAGTTGTGCTTTTAATGGCTCAATAATGAGTTGGTTATTTTTTAATTAATAAATTGAATAAATAACATTGGTCAAATGAATAAAAATGATTGTATATATGAAAACAAACATTCAAAAATTTCAACAGATTTAGCGTGGTGAGAACTAATGATTCTCATATGTTTATCATAACAAACATCCACAACATGATGCTACAGAGTCTTTCCAGTCCACTTCCACTACATTCATCAGTTATCTGTATGTGACTGCAGTTACCATTCAAACAGCCTTAAAGAAGATGGGCAAGTACTTCACAACATTCACAACTTTGAGCATGCACAGTATCTGACGGGTCCTACTGGAGGCGTTGCAGTGACCTAATTTTCTTAAAAATACTTTTTTCCTCAATTCCTAGAATGTTGCTTAAGATGGAACTTGGGACTACAATTGGCTAACAGTGCTTTTGGGGAATGCATCCCTGTTCAGTACACAGGCTATGGTGTCCCTTTGTGTCAGGAATGGGGTATGGCACCTTTCAGAGTCCCATTTTAGTTTTTTGTTGATCAACTGGCACATGCATCAAAGACTTAAATCTAAAGTAATCTAAACAATTTAAATGACTTAACATAGTAGCATTGACACTACGTTCACACTAGATAGGAGAGACCTGACCCTATCTCTCCATCAATCCTGGGGTTTAGCCAGTTTCTAGTTTCAGGTCCATTTTAAACAGATCTATTTGGAATGAAAATCTGAGAAATTACCAAGGGCTTCCCTCCTTTGCATCACATAAAACTTAACATGCTTTGTTGTTCATAACATTTAATAAAAGTTTTAAAGACAGCATGAAAATCAATCAAAAGACTAAGAATGAGAACGAAGAGACAAAAACTATTTTACAAGAACTATAGTTCCTCCTCAGGTGTGAACATGATGTAAGCTGAGTAGATGATCAAAAACTTTCAGAAGTAGTTTTCTAAAAAATATGTAAGAAACAAACCAAAATTAACATCTAGCTGTTAAGCTCTTGTATCTGATTATGAACCAGATCAGGGCCTCATTTATAAAGCGTAGCTCCCACGCAAAGGATGTGATCTATAAAAAACAAACTTAATGGGAGAATGAGCTTGCAGGGTGGGATGTGATGATGATTCATGTACGCACACTTGTAGGTGATCTGTGATTTATAAAGGGAACATTGCTTTGTTTTATAAGTCTTAATATTTTTTGCCTTTTGGGCGTACATAGACTTTTAGTAAGGATCCTACACACAGTTTTATAAATGAGCCCCCAGGTCTGTAGCATTGTATATACATATATGTTTTAGCTGTATTTGTCATTCATGCCACCAGGGGGAAGACAAGCTCTATTTATCATACCTCATCATACAGAACATGTAAGTGTGTCTCTCTGTGTGTGTGTGTGTGTGTGTGTGTGTGTGTGTGTGTGTGTGTGTGTGTGTGTGTGTGTGTGTGTGTGTGTGTGTGTGTGTGTGTGTGTGTGTGTGTGTGTGTGTGTGTGTGTGTGTGTGTGTGTGTGTGTGTGTGTGTAGGTGGATGGAGTTGACCATCATTAACAGCAGGCAGATGAGTCACTTGGATAGCGTGTGTGTGCGTATGTGTGGTGTCCACATAATTATTTACATCATTTTTTATCAACTAATACATCAATATCTTACAGTAACTATGATTGTCTCATGTGTGTCATGTTCTTGACTATACAGTAATACCTTTTATGTAACATTATACGGGTGAGATGACACGTTGCAAATGCGTGTTTTGCTGTATTTAGACGTGTTCTAGTGGCATGACTGTTATCTACTTCCCTTTGTGGCCACTGCTCTTGTCAAATGCTGTATCCGCTTCTGTTTTGTTTCGACATGTTTCTAACAACATCTGCAATGACACTTTCAATCCATCTCCCCCAAATGCAAACACACACACACACACACACATACACACACACACACACACACACACACGCACACACACACGTACACACAGTGTAGTGACTCTTTAAGACAGTGTGAGAGTGTCACAAGTGTAATTTGGAGAATTTCAAGAATCTTCTCTTGTAGTCTCTCTAGGTAAACCCTGGTATGAACTCTTTTTTCATATACACAACTCTATGGGATTTTGTCACTTCTTTATGTGATTTCTTCGCTTGTTTGTCATCCATTGTAATTCAGGTCCCTCAGTCTTCTCATCAAAACTGCAGTTTATATGTGTGTTCCCTTTACATTATTCAATAATAAATAAAGAGCGTATAACCGTGTGTTAATGTACTCCTTGAATTGGCTATTTCTAACTAACACCAAACAGCAAAAAAAGGTATGAAATGTAGTGGTGAACGAAACAGTTATTAGGAGCCTCTGATTGTGACACTGCTTTGTTTAAATGTAAAGAACAAGCAACATAGTAGATGCACTTTAAGTTTTTATCTTGTATAAATACAACCCCTTTCTACAAAGTTGGTTGTTTTTGCCATGATACATCACAAATATAGAAAGATATATCTTAGACTGTGTAAGAGTGTTTATATGTGTGTGCAGGGGCGTATATGTATGTATTTGTATCTTATGACTAATACAACAATACTCACTGAAGGAGCGCATTTGCATGCCTGAGTCAGCATGCTTGCTTGCATCATAGATTCCCTGTTCTGTCATTGGCAGGCGTGACTCATAGCTTGACTGTGTGGGCAGTCTATCATATTGCTATAAACTGGAGTGTTTGTGTGATTGTTTATGTGTTTGTATGCTGTGTGGATTTGCCTCTGGGGGATGAGTATGCCAATGTACACTTACAGGTGTGTAGGTGATGATCTTTAGGGAGAAAATAGATTTACCTCAGGTTGAAGGCTTCAGTGAATGAGTCACGCTGGTACTTCTTCAGGACTCCCCCACAATTCCTCAACTGTCTGCTACATTTAGCTTAAAACTCTCAAACACAGTGACATTTTTTGTCATAGATTATGTATTATCTTAATTACAATTTAAATGAAAAGTGAAAAAAAGAAAAAAAAGAAGAATGTCTTAGCATTTGGTTTGTCCCCCATTGGTTGGTTTAATGACGGCAGTACTCGAGCTTGCGTAAACAGAAGTTGATGATGCATGTTATCCCCCCTTTATAGAATGTTCCAAAGAGCATTTTGTGTCCTTCTTAGCAAGATTATCTAACCTATTTGTATGAAAAAGTTAACATGGTCAATGTGACACACATTTATCCACATTTATATTTCAGTTAAAGATTATGTTGTTTTAAATGTGTTATTTGTTTAAAGAGATACCATTTCTTTGAAACTACTTTTCCGCTTGGCAGACATCATCAAGTTCACACAAAGTAAGCACTAATTTTAGCCAATAGCCAAGCAGCTAAATAAGTCTTGTGTAAGCTTGTAATTGGCTGTTTAGGGTACCTAGGTAACATAGGAGGATTAATAAATCATTATAATCCTTATTATCAAAGTTTATAAATTGGTCATTTCATTTGATATTATTAATGTTATTCAAAAGCCACCTTCTGCCTTCTTGTCCCAATCAAAAATCTCCAGTCTCAACATCCCAGTTATAAACCTTAAGTCTCCATGTCCTTGTCAAAAACTTTTAGTCTCCATGTCCTTGTCAAAAACCTTCAGCCTCCATGACATTCTGTCACCATGTCTCAGTCAAAACCTTCAGTCTCTGTGTCCCAGTCAAAACCTTTAGTCTCTGTGTCCTTGTAAAAAACCTTCAGACTCTGTGTCTTTTAAAAAACTTCAGCCTCCATGTCCTTGTCAAAAACGTCCAGTAACCATGTCCCAGTCAAACTCTTCTGTCTCCATGTCCCATTCTAAAACCTTTAGTCTCCATATCTCAGTCAAAAACCTTAAGTCTCTGTGTCCTTGTGAAAAACCTTTAGTCTTCATATCCCAGTCAAAAACCTTCAGCCTCCATGTCCTTGTCAAAAACATCAAGTAACCATGTCCCAGTCAAACCCTTCTGTCTCCATGTCCCATTCTAAAACATTTAGTCTTCATATCCCAGTCAAAAACCTTGTGTCTCCATGTTTTGGTAAAAAAACTTTAGTCCCGTATCCCAGTCAAACCTTCAGTCCCCATGTCCTCTGTCAAAAACCTTTAGTCTTCATATCCCAGTCAAAAACCTTGAGTCTCCATCTCCTTGTAAAAAACCTTTAGTCACCATGTCCCAGTCAAACCTTCAGTCTCCATGTCATTTTCAAAAACCTTCAGCCTCCATATCCCAGTCAAAAACCATATGTCTCTATGTCCCAGTCAAATCTGCTGTCTCCATGTTCTGGTCTCCATGTCCTTGTCAAAAACCTTATGTCTTCATGTCCCATTCAAAAACCTTCAGTCACCATGTCCCAGTCAATAACCTTCAGTCTCCATGTCCCAGTCAATAACCTTCAGTCTCCATGTCCCAGTCAAAAACCTTCGGTCTCCATGTACCAGTCAAAAACCTTCAGTGTCCATGTACCAGTCAAAAACCTTCAACCTCCATGATGTTCTGTCACCATGTCCCAGTCAAAACCCTTCAGTCTCCATGTACCAGTCAAAAACCTTCAGTCTCCATATGCCATTCAAAAACCTTCTGTCTCAGTCAAAAACCTTCAATCTCCATGATGTTCTGTCACCATGTCCCAGTCAAAAACCTTTTGTCTCCATGTCCCAGTCAAAATCCTTTGATCTCAACATCCCAGCCAAAAACCTTCTGCCTTCATGTCCTTGTAAAAAACCTTCAGTCTCAACATCCCAGTCAAAAACCTATAGGCTGGCTCCATGTCCTTGTCAAAAACCTTGAGTCTCAAAATCCTAGTCAAAAACCTTTAGTCTCCATCTCCCATTCAAAAATGTTCTGTCTCATTCAAAAACCATCAATCTCCATGTACCAGTCAAACGTTCAGTCTCCATGTCCCAGTCAAAAATCTTCAGTCTCCATGTCCCAGTCAAAAACCTTTTGTCTCCATGTCCCTGTCAAAAACCTTCAGCCTCCATGATGTTCTGTCACCATGTCCCAGTCAAAACCTTCAGCCTCCATTACATTCTGTCACCATGTCCAGGTCAAAACCTTCAGCATCCATGACGTTCTGTCACCATGTCTCAGTCAAATCCTGCAGTTTCCATGTCCTTGTCAAAAACTTTTGTCTTTATGTCTCATTCAAAATCTTCAGTCTTCATATTCTAATTAAAACTTCTCTGGTTACATGTAACCATTGTTCACTGAGAAGGGAACGAGATGGTGTGTCGCTGAAGTGATGCTTTGGGAATGCCTCTGTGTGGCGTGTTTGAAGCACATATGTAGAATCAATCCAATGGCAGGGACAAATGTCATAGGCGGGATGATGTAGGACCCAGGAAGCTATAAAAGGGGAGCTATAACAGGGGCGCAGTGAGTATGACAGGGAGACGCAGAGTCTTGTTCCCTTCTCAGGGAACCATAATTACATGCGTAACCTGACATTCCCTTTTGAGGGAACTCATGCTGTGTCCCCCAAGTTACACTTTTTGAACGCAATACACATGCCGCCAGACAACCAATTCCTGTCTAGTGTGTATACACTAGGACCCAGCTCATAAAACCTTACAAATGTGAGCAGAGAGGTCCAGCCCGCCGCATCAC
Source organism: Misgurnus mizolepis (assembly GCA_025389145.1). Taxonomy (NCBI): domain Eukaryota; kingdom Metazoa; phylum Chordata; class Actinopteri; order Cypriniformes; family Cobitidae; genus Misgurnus; species Misgurnus mizolepis. The sequence goes on along the minus strand of JAIFKI010000011.1, from coordinate 38,763,046 downwards.
AAACCTCCTGTAGAGATGCCCCAGACCCTAAGGCCTTAGCGAAGCGAATCAGCCTGGTACACCTGCAGAAAGGACCCTGTATGCAGGGAGGCATCAGCTTGAGCTTGCAAAACATATACTTTACCCACTAAAGTTGAGGTGGTTCTACCCGGCTTAGTGGGAAGTGTGGGAGGCTTTAATGATGATGCAGCCAAAGGAGAAAAATAGCTCACGAGATGGCAGGGATTTGGTTTTTAAACAACGCTTGTCCAGCTTGCTCTGGGGACTGGCAGTTTTAGACTCAGCTGGCCACTCAATATCCAGTTGCTCGACCACATGAGTCACAAACTCCATAAGATCAAGAGGAGACAGGCAGCCAATATGCACCGCACCCTCCTCGATATCAAAACTTTCAATGTTCACATCCTCAGAACTGGATAGCTGAAGCGTTGGGCTCTCGCTACGGGCAGAAGAAACCTCAACATGGGCTCCCGATGCCGGAGAGAGAGCACTGGAAATAGCGGTGGGGAGGAAGGACAAAGGACAGAATCCGTATCCAACCACTCCGCTAAATCCATCTGGGAACAAAGGAAACCGCCCTGCCTCAGCAAAAGAAGAACCTGAGCCCCGGCGTTCACGAGGATCAGAGCGTGCCCAGTGGCAACCTCTTGCAGGCCTACACTCAGCTCCCTGAAGAGCCAACCTGGCATGCTCCACACCCAAACAGCGGTGTTATCTGTAACAAATCAAGAGCAAGGAGAGACACAATGCTTGTATTTCTCTGACATATCCACTAAACTTGAGTTTTAACTTGAACTTGAACTTAACTACACACTGCACTTGCTAAAGGCACAGATAGCTGAAGCAGGCTTGGCCGGATGGCCCTTTTATAGCTCCCGGGGTCCTACGTCATCCCGCCTATGACGTTTGTCCCTTCTACAAGACTGATTCTACATATCTGCTTCATACGTGTCATGCAGAGGCATTCCTAAGGCATGACTTTTGGCTGTGCAGCATGAGTTCCCTCGAAAGGGAACCCTTCAGTCTTCTTCTCCAACTAAAACCTTCAGCCTCTAAGTCCCAGTCAAAACCTTCAGTCTCCAAGTCCTAGGTCCATTCTGGTATAAAATTGTCCAACCAAATCTTGATGGATAAATGTAAGTTTTTATTAAATATTCTTTTACTTTGAAATATGTCACATTACTGGTTGTATATGCTTTCTTATGTTGATATGTTTTATGTTTAATTGCAAAATTAAAGCATTTACTGTTTGAATAAAACATTAACATTGTTTAGTACATTTGTGTTAACACATGAACACTGAGCTTAGTTTTGGGACTCTTCACACAGTGCAAAAATAACTGGCAGTACACAATCTCCACAATTTTAAATGGATTTCAGGAAAATATTTATCTGTATACGTAAAAATGACATGTTTATAGATTGAAGCTATCTAAAGAGTCAGTGTGACAACTTTCCCATTTGTTTATTATCTGTTTGACGTAGTAAGAGAATCACATCATCACAATGACCTTGCAGAAGGAAGATTCTCGCTTTCCTTTTATTTAATGTTTATTTTGCATGTATCTACGTTCATTAATTTACACTTCTCTCTCTAATTTACGTCTCCATATTTGTACATCTCTTTTGCTTTTTTATTTTGCAAGGGTGTCTTTTCTATTCTCATAACTAAGAGATGTTATGGATTTCTCAGTTGTGTTTCATTAAAGTATCAACCAATCATTTACATTTATGCATTTGGCAAACACTTTTTTTCAAAGTGACAAGGTGTGTTTCCTGGCATTGAAAGCATGACCTTTACCTCTATTAGCACAGTGCTTTACCAATTGAGTTACACAAACACATGCATCTTCAGGCGTTTCTCCTAAAATTGTTTAGTAAAAAAAATTAGACATTTTGACAAAAATTTGACAACTGTTAAAAGGCACTAATAGCATGAAAAGTAATATTACTGTAGATTGCATAGATGGTTTCAGCGGCAACGACAAAAACACACAGCTTTTGTGGCCCAAACGTAACTTATGCGACAATGCGCGTGCATCAGATAAAACCGTCTAAATGTAAAATCATCTGGATTTGGGTAAACTTCATGAGAAATATTTGAGTTCATATTGAAATCTTCAATGGTCCTAACACTTGTAAAAAAGAAATTATGTAATGTAAAAGAAATTAGACTCTGTGTGTCAGTGAGCCTTGGATGATCTCTGTAACATTCATTTGCCAAGTGGGTTGAGAAACAATTGGCTAAACAAACTTATGCACACATGTATTAACTTCACACATCTAATAACACATACCTGCTTAATGTTCCAGGCAAACAACAATCCAGTTTACACCAGTTTGACATGTCACAACAGCAAAGGGAATAGCTGATCCAAAAACAGCCTGGTCTAAAATAGTCATTCAACAACAACAATGCCTACAGACATTAATGATAAACACTTACATCTGTACAGACCCAAAACTGAGAGTACAGAGTTACTGAGAAATAAGAAAATAAGTATTTCCAGAAAATAAAAATGGCATTATTAACACCTTCATGTTGATCCAAACTCATTAGACTGTACTATAACATGTTGCCATTAGTATACAAAACAAATTATCAATTAGGTATTATCAATTGCATACAAAATATAAATTTGGTATTTAATGAAACTTGAAATAAAATAAAAAAATATTTAAATATCTCTGTAGCTCAACAGCATTCATTCCTTCAACATACTGCTAAATCTTTTGTGTTAGAATGACTTGAGGCTAAGGGCGTACTCATACTATCCAACCGAACCATACCCGAGTCCGTTTGACCCCTAAAGCCTGTTTATTTTACTAGTGTAAGTGATCCTTACCATGCCTGGGCTTGGTTTGGTTAATCGCGCCAGTGGCGGCTCGTGACTTCATTTCCGAAGTGGCACGAATGCGAAACTCGTCAAAACATTGTCATGTATGTTGCTCGTCATGTCAAAATATGTTTTTCCCAAGCGTCATGTGAACCTATGTGTTTTGCACATCATGTCAATATACCTGCCTGCTACAGACGCTTCGTAAGGTTTAATTATAAAATATATGCTTGGTTTGCTAGATTCTTGCTCAATCTTATGTGTAATCAAAGTTTGGTGTTAAGTGTTTTGTGAGACGTGAGCATCTCTGTAATCATTAACCCTTTTGCCACATATGCAGCAGGCACATATTTTGACATGACACGCCAAATACATATTTCGTTTATTTTTTTATTTTTTTGAGGAGGCACTGGGTGCCACTGAATCGCACAAGAGTGCGGACCCGAAGGCGAAACGTCAGTTGTACGACATCAGTCATTCAACATCATTTGCTTCTGCAAAACCTTCTGATACGCACAGAACACTTACGTGCAAACGTCTGAGCAGCATAAGCAGTTGATCAACGAAGCAATATGATGATTGGTGAGGGGGCTGTGTGTCACTGCATTCCAAACGACTCAAAATAAAAAGCCACAAACTTACGATGGGCTCCAGTTTTGAGAGAGCACATTACTTCCTATTTTCTTCAAAGCAATCACATAATGATGAAAGCATCCTTCTGCTCGGATTGTAAAGGTACAGTGTTATGCAGAGCTCACACCAGACGCGGTAGAAGCGGCAAGCACAAGTGATTTACATGTTAAGTCAATGCAAAGACGTGATTAGGCATCCTGCGTCAGAATTGAGCATTGCCGTTGAAAAATCTGAACTTTGGCGGATTTCCGCATCGCGTTAACCAATCAGGACCTTGCTGTAGTAGTGATGTGATTACAGGAAATGAGCAGAGTCTTAGTGGAGTCGCAGAAGCCCCTCCATTGACGCGAATTTCTGCGTGAATGTCTCGAATGACTAGAATTTCATGCCCGAATGAAGCGAGTAAACTCAAATGTTCAATCATCCAACTACGCGCGAAAAGCGCATTTTTGCCGCCTCTACCGCGGCTGGTGTGAATGCACCATAAGAGCAAGCCTGTGGGGGAGGGGCAGTAGTGCTCTGGCATGGTTCAAGGTAAACGTGCCAAATTTTTGTGCACTCTAAGAAAATGATAAGACTAACGATAATAATACCCTCATGTTGTGCTAAACCTGTATGAGTTTCTTTACTCTGCTGAATACAAAAGAAAATATTTTGACAAATGATGACAAGCACACAGTTGACAGCACCTAATGACTTCCATAGGATTTGTTTATCTTACTATGGACGTCAGTGGGTGCTGTTAACTGTGTGGTTATTGTTATTTTTTTAATATCTTTCATAATAATTTTTTTGTAATCTAACAGTCTTAAAATGTACATGAACATGTCTAAGTGCATGACATTGTGTCAGATTTCACCCCAAAATCAAAAGAAAAACAGTAAATTATTTTTAGGATACAGAAAATGAAGCGTTAAATTTTGGACCAATTAAACACATTTTACCCAAACTATTTACCTGTTGAATATTTTTGGAATTTTGGGGAATTGTGAAATGCTCTTTAAAGATTTCATTTGGTGATGGTTAAACTGCCTGTGTTCACTGAGACCTGAGCACAAGTCAAGTGTTTAACAGTGAACACTTTAACCTTGCTCACATGGATTGAGAGCAGTCTCGTGGGAACAGGAGAGACCCGAATAGATGGGGGAGGGCTAGAGAGAGAGAGAGAGAGAGAGAGAGAGAGAGAAAGAGCTCCCAGAGCGCTCTCTCTCTCTCTCTCTCTCTCTCTCTCTCTCTCTCGTTGGGAGACAGATTGCTGAAGCCTGCAGAGGATGGGGGAGGGATATTGTTTATCTGTAAGGAGAAAGAGCAAGTGGATGCCTGCTGACGCACTAGGACTCATTGTGGGTTGTGTGTGACGTCCGGACGGTCATACAGTGAAGGAGAAGTTGTTCTGCCCGGCCCAGTCAAGCGTGGACTCTCACGGGCCGAGAGCTGAAGCACAGCAACATCTCTCTGAATTCAGTACACAAAAAACAAGGCGGCTGTTAAATGCGTACCTGCACCGCTATTACATGGGTTAAAATTATGATACTGGAATTATATAAAAGGTTAAAGGAAATAGTTCTGTCAACACACTACAGGGTATTATTAATAATAATTGATAATTGTGCCATAGGGAGTGCTAAATATTACTTCATCGGGAAGAGAACGTTAACAAATTGAGATGTGACACATTTATTATTATTTTTAATGTTAACATTTGCTAGCTAGTATGCTAGCAACTTTCTACACTCATCCAGTGTGTTTAAAAGCAAAACAATTCTCCTTAGCTCTTGTCTTGAGGCAATTGATATTTTTCGAGAACATCATATTCAGGCAGTGGTTGTTTCTTCACTTCCACAAGGCGTTTCTCTGTCTTTGCTGTGTTCTGGGCACATACAGCAGGTATGATGTAAGTACTGATGTAATCATCACAAATTAAAATCCTAAATATCAAACGTTTGATTTGATTGGGTGGCCCCTGATTTGCTCGCAAGCAAATTGAGAGGTGTAAGATTTTATCTGTAAATGTCACACACATGATAATCTGAGTCGAACATGGGAACCGTTCAATGTCCTGGACCAGATTTTCTCACAGACAGATCTTGGTAAGGGAAAATTAGGGTAAATCAAGGATGTGTGTAAATGTATCTGTGTGTGTCATTCATATTTTTTTTATTCATGTGCCATCATAAACTTTAATAAAAATCTGAAAAATTTTCTTTCACCCTTTTGTGGCAATTATTTACTTATTCCAAAAAGAATCGATTACTCGATTCCGAGGCGTAAGGAATTGAGAGTCGATTCCAAAGGTTGGAATCGATTCCATTAGAGCGGACTGTAGCCGATTTCTTTTGTCAACACAATCACGTCACCTGTAAAGAAATAAAGTTCAGACTAAATAAATGGATCTAGACATGTGTAGGCTATCAGCGCAATGACTGACCCAATGAAATATTTAAAATCGGTTGCTGGGCGGAGTTTGATCTTGCTCGTTGTAGTTTAGGACAAGAAGTATAATTCAATCGACACCAACAATAAATCACACATACATGAAGAAGAATGCCTCCAAGGTCATCAGAAGTCTGGTGTTTTTTTAAGTTTATGTGTAAAGAACTAAAAAGTTTGTATAAAGTGTGCATGAGTCTGTTCCTAAACAAAATGCTTTTAGATTTTAACAGGGATTTTAGTTTTATAATACTGGATGAAATATATGTACCACAAATAAATAGAAATCTATCTATCCACATACATAAGTGTACGTATATGTAGGTATGTTTGTTTTTAAATAGAATCTACCGCATATGGTGAACATATTCCTATCTTTACACCGTGTCTACAATCTACTACTGACGCAGGAAGCACGACGTGACAACTCCCTGAAGTAAATGCCTCATTATATTTATGACCAAGCAGCACTCGCAATACGTCTAATAGGAAGGAAATGGATTTGCAACAGTCGCTTTTTGTCACGGCCGGTTAGAGACGTTAGAGAGCTTACCACTGTGTGGCACGGTAAGACGTGACAATGTTAGACACGATGCTGGTATAAAACGAATCGAAAATAACAGTGAGGAATCGACAATTCCAGAAACAGGAATCGTAATCGATTCCAAAAAATCCAGAATCGAACAGCCCTGCTAGACGGCTTGGGCAGGAGCATCCGTTAACTCTGCCCCCTTACTGTCATTCTGCTGTGAGTTTTATTTCTGATTGAATCGCCAACTTTTCTATATCCAATCAATCACAGTGGAAAACCCAAGCCACACCCCAAATTTTCCTTGTGTAAGATTCCTTTCACTCAGAAATACGTCACCATATGGAAGTAAAGTCGATCACGACTTCCTGTTCACAAGGACTTTGAGGTACTGTTTGTGATATGAAAGCAATAATGACCAAGGGCTGTCAAGCTTTAAAAATGTGATCAAAGTAGTGCATACATCTGATGTATGATATTACTTTGTTTGAGGCTTTGTTTGAGGAAGAGTTTGATATTCAAATCTTTATTAGCTAGAAAAAAACTATACACCAAACACCTTTCTAAAACATTTGTACAGCATCCATGGTGCTCAGGAACAAATAAATGAGTAAAGTAAATCTCACAGCACTGACCATGTTCATATTTTATTGTACAAGCTTTAAATCAGATATGATCGTTTGACATGCACATTGCACGGATATAAGAGGTTGGTGCTGTTTCAAGATGCGCACACTAGCCATCCTCCTACAATCGCTTATTTGGCTTTAGAAAGCAGGATTATGTATCTACTCAACAAGGAAGCCACACCTGTTTATTCTGATTGAGGTGTTTACATGGAGGACCTTCATTCGGATTGAATGCTTAAACCGATTACAATGTGAATACAACACAATAAACGCACCTACTGTCGTAGCTTACATTTTTAAAATAAATTGTGGTTGACATTTTTATCTGTTCTGTACATCACATGGCTTCAGGAATGGTTTGCTATTATGATCTCTTTTGTTGTATGAAAATAGCTATGTGAAGATTTTATTTTCTATTTTAAAAAAGAAACAGGAATGACTTGAGAGAGAGAGAGTGAAGATAATGGCAGAATTTTGATTCTTGAGTGAAAGCTATATTCATGAGACATCACTAGCGTTCTGTAAATCTAACAGCTGCTCAACTGCAGCTTGTATCTTGATCGGACAGAATAATGTTGCCTTGGAAACAGTTAACATGGCAATTAATATTTTGTCAAGCTGCCCCTGTGCTGATAGATTTTCTTCTAAGGCAGTTTGGGGTTGCTGACTAAGACACACAGTCATCGTCTCAGTGCTGCGGAAGAACAAAATCAGGAATGCTGCAGTGAAGTCTTGAGCCAAAGAATTATGAGAGAAAAATGTCTTGAGGGGTTCCTGGTGTAGCTTGTGTACTACAGTCACCTGACCACACAGGTGTATAAGAGAACGAGACAGACTTAATGAGTCAACAGTCGAGAGCGAGGAAAAGGTAAGCTGTCTGAGAGAAAGGGTGGAGGCAGCTAATGTCATCATAGGTCAGGACAGAAATCTTATTGTTGGCTTGTTTTGTGAACATAAGAGAAATTGTTTTGCAGTCTTTAGACATCTACATGTTAAGGAAAGGTAACATAAAGCATTAGTGGTAATGCTACCCTATCCTATTCCAAACATAGTCTTAACCTTAGGTTGCGTCAGGGCGACTGAGCCTGTAATAGGTGTAAGGCTCTGCAAACACAACAACAAGGTTTTCCTTGGCATTTTTGAAAAATTTCACATACAAACGAAAACATTGCCAAACAGATCGCATGTAGTCTCGCGTAGCCAGACCTTCAATACTTAAGGTCTGGTGTTTTTCGTTGCTTTTTCTGGACAAAGCCCACCCACGAGCTGTTTGACCGACATGTCAAGCAACCAATCACAGTTTGTTTCGTCTAACGTCACGTTTTCGGACTCCCCACAATAACGAGCCGGCTGGCAACAAGTCAGTTATTGAAATAACCAGGCGCAACCGAAAATAAACAACATTACTCACCATAGAACAACGTTGTGCACGTCATCAACAGCCACACCAATGAGACGCTCCCGTTAAACGTCTGTTTGAAGCATATCTCCTCACTCAATTCAGGAAAACCGAACGATTTGACTCCATTTACTACCTCAAGCAAAACTCTTGGACGTCTTTTAGAGAGTCTATGCCGCGAACTTTGCATATTTTTGAGAATCCAATGTTTAGCTTATCATAATTAATGGTCAGTATTATCCACGTGAACACGTGATTCTCTTCCTCAATGGAACGTCACAGCTTTGTTTTCCAGGGACCGAAACTAATCGGGACACTCGCGTCTTCTGGAAATCCGGTTTATTTCAACCAATCAAAACGACTTCAACATTCTCACAGGGTTTCAGACGTTTAATCAACATTTTGTGGGCGTGACGTCTGAGGCTGAGACTAGATCGCATGTACATGATCTTTAAAAATGCTTTATTATGCATGCCAGGCCAGAAGATGGCGATGTTACTTTGTAAAGAACACTACACGCCTTCGCACAATGTACATGTTTTTCTACGGAGTGATAAATACAAACAATCAAAACGGCAAAAGCATCGAACAGTTTTGTTTGGGTAGGTTTATCATTACAGTGACTATGGACTTGAAGGCGGCAACATTTTGTAAACTTTGTAGGAGAAGCGTTAATAAATTCAGTATTTTAAGCAGCACAAATAAAGTCCTAAAGACAGTTTCATCAGACACAAGCGCGTTGTCACAATTATGCATCTAGGCAGAACTTAACTTGCGGTCTCTGTTTGTTTAATGATCTGGCTAGTGGCTAAACTAAAATCTCGAACAATTACCTCGTCAAGAACAACAAATGTTTTGGTTTCCTAAAGTCAAGGGGAGATGGTGATCAAAATGTATAAACCATAATAACTAGCATCCGGTAACAACGACATCTTGGTCACTGCGTCACGTACCCATGGCAACCAACACTTACTTAACTAAAACTCTCTCATGAGTTGCGTGAGTCCAATATGGCATTGTTACCTGAAGCTAGTTATTACAATTTATAAAGTTTGAAATATGGATTTTTTTTTTCAAAATTGCATCGATTACCTGCAGAAGACTTTTATTAACCCCTTGGAGCCATGGGGATTACTTCTGTGAAGGATGAGTGCACCTTTTTGGGCTTTAAAGTCAGAAGTTTTCTATGGTTATAAAGCTGGAAGGACATTACTTAAATAACTCCAAATTTGTTTATTTGAAAGATGATGGACATGTGTATCTCGGATTGCTTGACTGTAAGTAAATAATGAAGTAATATTTATATTTAGCAGGAGCATCCCTTCAACCTATCACAGATCAGTTTGTTTATTTCAGTACTCATTAACATACTGTATGCTACCTGGTGTAAACAAGCTTGCTGTCTGGGTAGAAGGTGTGAACGCGAAATTGATGCCTGTGTCATTTGTTTTACATGCAGTGTGGATTTACAATCATTTGGTCACTGGTTGATATGCCTTATTATGTAGATTTAGGTTTATTTTTAAATCCACTGTTTGATCAGGTAATGTAGAGAGCCGCAGGCTGTTATTGTCTTGGTGACTGGTATTTTACTGTAAAGAATGTGTATTCACTGTTTGGTAACAGGTTACAGCCCTTCCCTGTTTTATGAATTATATTTAAATGGAGCCTGGTGTGTATGACACAGAAACAAAGTTCAACGCCATGAGCGGTTCGTCTGTCAGATGAGATGCTCAGACCTGATATCACCGAGTGAATAAGATGGATTAGATCATCGGCTACTGAAACATCCACTCTTGGATGACAGATCTAAGGAGAATCTGTAAATAAAGCACCTGGGATATTTAATAAGAGCAAAACCTCAAATATGTACAGGATTATACCAAGATCTTTACAAAGTGTGTACCTGTGTTAATGAATACATTATCTAGTTAGATTTTATTATCTATTTGATGACTTATTTTGATGTTGCATCTATTGTTTTGGTTTTCTCTTGTTTGTAATGGTCAAACTTCATATCAGGGGTCTCCAAACATTTTTTGAGCAAGAGCTACCACAATAAATAAACAATCTGAAGGGATACTTTTTGATAAAGTCTACTCAAATGTTTTTTTTACTGGTTGATTTTATTTTATTTTACTTGTTGCTGATTTATCACCATGGGCACCATGTTGGAGACCACTGCTTAATATTTTGTCTGTACTTTATGATTTCCATTATTGTTTATATATATATATATATATATATATATATATATATATATATATATATATATATATATATATATATATATGGTGTTGTTGCATATAATCTAGATTGCAGTTATGATCATATTTATAAGTCAATTGTTAAGCTTAGCTTTACTTTCTTTATATGAACGTAAGCAGATGCATACTATTAAAGTGGCTAGGACATAACTCATTTCAAGCAAATATGAATAAAGTTTAAAAAAATTATCCTGACAATGTTGTGTGATGTGATTTTTATGACCCGACCTGCATTAACATTTGAAACAGGCTACAGTATTTTAGTAAATGATGGATAAATCTTGAAATATCTGTCTGTTTTACATCATAGAAATGACAGATTAAGATTTCAGATTATGCAGTGTTTACTTATTTGTTATGAATTTGTCTGGTAACTCTTTACAATAAGGTTGAATTTGTTAACATTAGTAAATGAACTAAACTAACAATGAGTAATATAGTTCTTCAGCATTTATTAACCTTTGTTCATTGTGCATTAACTAATGTTAATAGTTACATTTTAAAAATATATTCATAAATGCTAAAATTAACATGAACATGATAAATACACAATGTAGAAGTATTGTTTACTGTTAGTTTAATGTTAGCTAATGTAACTAATGTTAACCAATACAACCCTATTTTAAAGTGTTACCATTATTCACTGTCAGAAAAAAAGTACAAAACTGTACCTTTTTTGTCGCTGGGGTGGTACCCGGAGGTACCGTTTTGTACCTTAACAGGTATATAAACATAATACAATGTCGTACCTTTTGGGGTACATTACTGTTCCTTAAGGATCTATTTTGTACCTTTTAAGGCAGTGGTTCTCAAACTTTTTCCGCATGCGGCCCCCCTTGTGTACGGTGCATTCCTTCGCGGCCCCCCCAAAGAAAATTTATGACAAAAACGGTTCTAAAATTTAACATTTTAATTAAACAAAACATATAAAGTTATACAAAGTAGTGCTGTTGGTTAGTAGCCTTATTTTTTTAGGTTTAATAACACAGATTTCATGATAAATTAATGCATTTTATAAAATGTCATAAAACGGGGGCCCCCCGGCACCATCTCGTGGCCCCGGACCCCAGTTTGAGAACCACTGTTTTAAGGTACAGTTAACTGTTTTGTACCCCTAAAATTTAACTGGTACAAAATTGTTCCTTAAGGTACACAATAGGTCCTTAGAGTATAATATTGTAACCCATAAGGTACAAAAAGGTACCTTTTAGGGTACCACCCCAGCGACAGAAAAAGGAACAACTCTGTACCTTTTTTTCTGACAGTGTATGGAGAACATATAGGTTGGTCTAAAAATATGGTAATTATTATTAAACATGGTAATTAAAATAATATAATTATGGCCAATTATTTGGTTTAAGTTAACCTAGAAATAAATTAACCGAAGTTCGTCCGTATCTGACACAAAAGACTGTTTAGCATTAGAGTATAAATTACAAAGTCCAGTTACAGTCAAATAAAACATGCATTCTGTACGAAGTTTTAGGGAGAGAATAAAATGAAGTCACTTCTTTAAATAAATATTTTATTTTCAATGAAAATAAATACATTTTCTTAAGATAGAATCAACAACATTTGAAAAAGCATTTGTGGGAGCACAGCACAGTAAAAAACAGCAAACTGCTTGGAAGAAAACATTTGTGTCCAGAAAAAAACCTGCTATTGACATTCTGAATTGATCTGTGGGGAGGCAACGCACATCTACATACACAAAATTTCACACATTCCCTCATTTTAACAAAAAAGAAAGGAAATCTACACCTTATTATTTTGCCCGTTGCTAGATGCAGTTTACTCAAGTTTACAAGTGTGACAAATGTGAAGGATCTTGGGAAGGTCATTGCAGTCTCTACCAGAAATGCAATTAAGTAAATGAATGTCATGAATTAAATACCACCCCTTATTATGTAATAAAGCATTAAACAATAAGCCAAATAAGAGTTACAGCACATAAGGATATAACCACCATTTGGCATTTCCTTGTTTGTGCTTTTTGCCTCATTCGGTGGCCATTCTACACCCATCATCTCGAGCTGTACATGCAGAAATCTGCCAGCCTGGGGCGGGTAGTTCAGCCTAGCTCTGATGGAACAGATTAACCTACTAGTACTGTACACGCTGTGCTATTTCTATACCAACCCAACCCCCATAGAGAGCTACAACAAACATAACACCATAGGAACATCAAAAGCTCCTCTCCGCTCAACAGGGACATTGACTGTCCCAAACTCTTCACCCATCACAATAGAATAAGCATAATTACCAGATCATCTGAGATGACTGACCATTCTGACCCTAGTCAAAAAAGAGGTTTATGTCAAAAACAACATTATATTTGAAGTGTGCAGAGTTGGGGTACAGTGTTGAGATGAGCTGCTGGTCCCTGGGGTCGATTCCAACACAAATCAGCCAATTTGTACTATAGGGAGTGGCTGAGGTCCTCTTTCTTTACTTTATGATTTATAATGTCACTTTTTACATTGTAAATCATCCAAATATAGAGTTCCTCTTGCCATGATGTGAGGTAAAAATGTCTACAGTGAATTATCAGCAGTATCAGTATTGTGTAAAACACTATAAGGCAGTTCTACAGTTCAGACTTATTAGCCGATACAGCTCAAGCTCAACATTTAGCAAGAGAGGCTACAAAATGTTTCAACATTTTCCAAGCGAGTCATCTAACACAGAATATTCCTGAATGAACCAAGTGACGTCATAATCAGATGCGTCATTTTTAGTCCAGACGTTTTCACAAGATTTAAAGAAGTCTCACCCCCCCACCATTTCAAACATCATTAAGAGCTATTTCAAAATCAGTGTCACTTGTTTGAAGTACCAGCCTTCATTGCCCACATAACACACACATTCAAACATCATGACTCTCGAATCTCAGGGTTAGTCTGGGAAAAGGCAAGTTTCTCCATCACCACAGATCACGTCTGCTTTTTGGTAGGCATCATACATAAATACATTTCTAAACGCTATCGACTCTAGTAGCCCCTAAGGAGGCAAAGCAGTTTCTGCATCGTTCCAAGCAGACTTCTTTATCCACCGTGTGAAGATACATTCCACCCTGGGGCAGTTGGTCAACATCAACCCAACAGGACCCGAAAAAAGACAAGGGGCTGCTCACCGAGTACCTAGTACCAAAGTCTCTGTTCTCATTTCAAGCGTGGAATTCTTTAAAAGCAAACAGTGTGCACTACAATATGCATAGCACGACTTCAAAGACACAGAGAAACACAGAACCCGAGCTTTTCTTGAGCAAGACAGTCTTGCTGATCAAACACCTTTCTCTGACTAAAGAACCAGAAGCTATCAGCAGCTGACAGTACTTGGCTGCTGCTTGCACACAAAGTCTGAGAAAAAGTCGAACTCGTTTTGCCCTAGAAAAAGCTCGGGTAGCTCTTGGACCCGGTCCAGGCCGAGCTCCAGCACTAAAGACGTCAGAACCTCCTCGTCGATCAAGTCCATGTCCATGACGTTGGGGCCCAGCGCCGGACCACCCATCCCCATCTGCATCCCTGGCAAATGACCTGGACCCATTCTGTGCTGAACATTTCCCGCATGATGCATGTTCAAAGGCCCGTGCGGGTGCCCGTGGTACTGGGTATTGAGTTTTTGAAGATGCATGCTGGCCATAAGCTGTTGAGATGGCGTGAGTCCTCCTCCACCCATGTACTGCTGTGGGTGCTGGTTCGGGTGCATGTGATGATGTTGTGCTTGAACGTGTCCCTGCTGCTGCTGCTGCTGCTGCTGCTGACTTGGGCTTCCATACATCATACTGGGTTGCTGCATTTGGTGGGGGTGTCCACCTCCCATCTGGCCATTGATGTGACCGTTCATGACGCCGTTCATCGCATTCCTCTGTCTCATGGCTGCATCCATGGAGCTCTGAGGCCCTCTCCCATAGTGCAAGACTTGGCCGTTAGGAAGGGTCCGGAGGCCGGGCTGGGGTCCGTGCGGAGAAGCACCGTTCATTCCCATGCGATACCCGTGCAGGCCTCCGCCAGCAGAGCCGTGGGTCATGGGCATCATCAAGTGTTCGGCCATGGCTTCACAACTGCGGAGATACGACAAGAACGTTAGCAACGTGAGGCAACTATTCAAGTGACATCATCGCACAATAGATAACCTTTTTCTTTATGATTCAACAATTTTAGCTTTAAAAACCAGTGCACTGATCGAAACGCTCAGACAAAGCAGTAGTGGGGCTCTTCACTAAGGGTATAACAGTGTGGTTAGGAGCTTCAAGGAGAATCAAAACAATAACAGGCGGTGAGGACAAAGTGCTCTGAAAACAAAGCCAACCAACTGCCTGATACATGTGATCAGGAGGCAAACGTAAACTATTGATGGGATCCACACATGTACAGTGAGAATTTAGGAGGAGAAATATTACACTAAAAAAAGACAATGCAATTGTAATTATTATTATCTGGATGTATAAATCAGGTTTTTAGGATTTAGGATAAATGTCATTATAATCATAACATAGTTATTGCTATTTCATACATTTTGTAAAAGTAAATTAAATGTATTTTTGACTAAATCAATAGGTCCAGGACAGGAGATCATAGCGAGCTTACTAAAATATTTTACCAAGTGCACATTTATATCCAAGACATAATCTGGGATTGATGTTAGAGATAAAATGTGTAATGGGGTCGACAGTAGCCTCACCTTGTATCTCTCTTTGTCTCTTTACATTTAAAAAAATCTCATCTGCTTAACAAAGATTAGATATTTTAAAATGAAATACAAATACTTTGAGGATCCCTTAATGAGAGTTGCATTACAACATGCAAACTACAGAACTGTCTGTGTATTTGTAGAAAAGTTAAAGTCTCTCCAATGCACGTTTACATAAAAATATCTTTATTCTATTTAATATTAAAACAAAGAGTGATACAAAAAAACAATAACACTGGCAATAGCGTAGTAAATGCCACGTACTGTTCGCTACAACAAATCAAGACAACTTAAATGACCGCTTTGAGTTTTGTGTATCACGTACACGTTACACTTGCCAAACAAACATGCAGCAGAATATAACAGTGATAAGTGTACACATACCGTCTAACAGATGCTGATCTTGTAAAGATGCGCTTTTGTCTCGCGTGTCTCTTTAAAGCAGACGCACGTACATCCAATGAAGCGCGCGGCCGCGTTCTGTAATCTGTATGCTGCTGAGCGCGACGATTACACACACATACATAAAGATCGAGTGAAGGGCGGGGCTACCTGTAACCCCTCCTCTAATCTTTCCTGATTGGCTTCTTCTCTTATCTCAGACGTCACTGGCCAATTACTCACATGGCCTCACAATGCCAAAGTCAGTCAGTTCTCAGTAATAACACGTAAACTCATCAACATCTCTGGTTGTGAAATAAATATATATTTAAAAAACAAAAACAAATTACAATTAGCATATAGTTGTCTCCACAAAATAAAACGTGTTTTACCAATTACATTTAATATTTTATTTGTTCAGCTGTGATCAGTTTACATTAAATGTATTAGAGTACTTATGTACATAATTTTTTTGTATATTCATATATTAGCCTGCAGAATTGTTTTATTTTCTATAGATCTAAAATTCACCACGAGTTCCTTGTGACTTTTATTTAGTGTTTATTAACTCATGAATAAAATACAGTAAGGTCCGTGTTTAACATTACGTGCATTAATTGTTTTTTTTCTACATCCTAATTGACACTTGGACACACCTCATGTGTGAAGCCGTGTGCTTGATAAATGTAAGTTTCTAGCAAGTTTTTACAGGACATATGTTTGCTTCGTGACTTCTGGCTGTGGCCTTTGGCCTCGCATGCAAATGAATGTTTACCATTATAAAGAGAAAGTCAGAAACCTCCTGCTGCTGTAAAGCATGTGCTAAAGGTCTGACACCAGCTTGATATATATATATATATATATATATATATATATATATATATATATATATATATATATATATATATATATATATATATAAACTATATACAGTATAATATACATAATATGTTAAGTGATAGCCCTACTTATTCTTATATACACACACACACATATTCTTACTATATGGTTTATTAATTAGTATTTTTACATTTCTTTAAAAAATAATTTGCTTGTACAGAATTGTCATTAAAACGCCAAACACTTTCTCATCTGTATATTCAAGAAAAGAAATAGTCATGCTGAAAGGAATGTGGCAATCAGGCATTTACCTAATCTCTCTCTCTCTCTCTCTCTCTCTCTCTCTCTCTCTCTCTCTCTCTCTCTCTCTCTCTCTCTCTCTCTCTCTCTCTCAAGGAAATCTTTTGTAATAGAGCAATGGCATTAAAGTAAGCTATTTGAATAAAGTATTAAATTGAAACAGAACGTCTAATAGCACACGAATCATACCTCAAATCACGCAGCGTCATGCCCTATTACTTTTGCAAATGAACATGAAATGACAATTAAACAGTCATGTACACTTATATTGAATGAAGATCCTGAACCATATCTAAAGCACAGAATATTACAGAGACCTGAGGGGGCAACTTTCAACTTGGGCCTGTAAGAAAAACTTCACTACCTACTAACCGAATAACAATACGCTGGTGACTACTGCAACCTCCACAGCAAAATGTGAAAGCGTTGTGGTTTAAAATGTGGTTTAAACTGTTATTCATGAAAACGTATTTTTGTGGAAGCATTTAGTATTTCACTTTTGTATATGTACCATCGCTAAGTTTTCCTGTGACTATCTAGATGTTCAGTGCCAAAATTCCTTGTGGGATGTCGAAATGTGTCAAGAGCGGATGGCCTAACTAATAGCAAGATAAAATTAGCCCGTCTTCCTAATCTGGATGTACTTTACCTCAGTGAATTGCGCAGGACTACAATGGCCTATTTACTGCACACCAGTTCATTAACGTGAAATTACTTTGAGAAACGAACTACAAGAAAGTTCACATTTAAAACACCAGCTGCCGTATTTGGTTAATGAGTGTAAAAATGGGTTTTCAATTGGAATTTGAATGATTTAAAGTACTAATAAGGTAATATTTTGCAGCACCAGAGACAACAAAGAAATGTAATGAAAAAAATTATTGTGTCAAAAAACGTTTCCTAAACACACTGAATAACAGTTTAATCTCTTACACCTTTGGTCAAGCCAAAAAAAATGACACATTGGTCCATTCAACATGATTTTATACATGCCGCAGGACCACAGGAATTGGGACAACGCTGTATTACAGTGTACACCAAAAATATTGGATATAACGAAACTGAGCAGGTGTGTCCGACTTCCGATCGGCAGCTGACTTGAAGCACTGCATGCCGGTTCAAAATTTTGTCCTACTTGAGTCCGACACTGAAGGCATGTGACGTATGGTTTTAAAGTACTGTGAGAGGGTTTCTAGAGTAGCTGGTTCTCTCCAGAGCGGCTACATGACGTTATGATGACAACACAGCTCTTCGTGATTGGTCGCCTCACTGATGACAACAATCACATGCGTTTCATGTTTAATCCAACCTTCAGTTCCATTAATAAACAAGATAAATTCATGTTTTTACAATAGGTAAAACTCCTTAATATACCTGAATATGTTACAGTGTGTCGTGTAAAAAAATGAAAAAGAAAAGGAGTTAAAGAGAAAACTCTTTTGGTTTAATAATGTAGGCTTATGTTTTCCATTATTATCAGGCATACAGTATAAGCACCGATTAAAATATTTGATATGAAGTGGTTCTGGATGAAACTTTTTATTAAAATGTTTGTTTTTAACAAATTCACCATCTCATACTTCATTGGTGATAAAAAATAGAAAACACGGACCACACGTCGCAAGCAAAGCAAATGTCCGACTTGATGGATCCGCCTTTAACTCCTCCCTCGACTGAAAGCGGCAAACTTCACTGATCGGCCTGTGCAGCGCCGCATGAACTCGAACACACCTTATGACTAGGGGGACAATGCAATGCTCAATATGGCTGCTCTGACGACAGAAGTCACTAAATTCTCTGGGGGAGGGGATCTGTACAGAGTCACGTTTGGTGCTTACCATCCTGTGCTCAGTAGCTGAAGAGATAACACAGTCTCACCCCATGGCGTCAATATTTGACGACACTTGACCATGCGTCAATATGTTGACGCGGAGGGTATACCTTTCGCGTCATTTTTTGACGAACTGGGGACTTCAATACTATTACGTCCGTTGCATTCTCTTTCCTATTTTCTTACCATTTTTGCGTCGCTTTAGGGTTAGATTACGCAAAATTAAACAGTGTACGCGAAATTAAACAGTTGTCACCTGGCGTTGGGGTTAGAGTTAGGTACGCGAAATTAAACAGTTGTCACCTGGCGTTGGGGTTAGAGTTAGGTTTGGGTAGGGATGTCATTATGCAAATCTAACCCTAAACCGACGCGAAAATGGTAAGAAAATAGGAAAGAGAATGCAACGGACGTAATAGTATTGAAGTCCCCAGTTCGTCAAAAAATGACGCGAAAGGTATACCCTCCGCGTCAACATATTGACGCATGGTCAAGTGTCGTCAAATATTGACGCCATGGGGTGAGACTGGGTTGGAAGAGACCTGAATAAAGGTGTTTCAGCATAACTTGAACTTAAGACCAAATGTTATGATACAGGTAATGACAGGTTTAATTATTGATCAGAAACATGTTGTTTAATTGTGATTTTTTTTTCTACTACAAAGGGGGAGGGGACCAGCCTGGTTTAGATGGTTAAGTTGGTGTAGCAGGCAAGTTTTGCAGGTTGACATTTTTTGCTGGCCTGGAAGACCATCTGACCCACCTCTTTAAACAGGGTGGAAGCTTGGCTAGCTTGGTTTAGCTGGTTGGTTGGTTTAAAGAGGGAAGTAGCTGGTTTAAGCTGGTCCTCCCTGCTTGGCAAAGTCTTCCAGCTTGGTCAAGGTGGTGGATCAGCTGGTCTCCCAGCCTCCAAAACCCCTATTAAACCAGCCTCCTTCACCAGATTACCCAGGCTGGAATACCAGCTAAAACCAGCCAACCAGCTTTCAGTATTGTTATGGCCGTTTCACACGGTAAGCGGCAAAATCGCCGCGCGGCTTCAGCTTTTCTCTTGTATTGGAAGCGTTTTGTGCAGCATTTAGTGCAAATATGTTTATCTTCAACGGCGCCTGTCATAAAGTACCATGTCCGGAGAAGGAACAGAATTTTGGGTGCACGAGCAAGGCGTGTGGACCAACTCCGCTTCACCTCTGTAACCGCCCCCGTTTTGCCGCTTTCCGCGCGTCTCCTATTGAAAAAGAACTAAACACTCGCGGGTGCCCATACCATGTGAAACGGCCTTTAGCGCTTGATTTTAGAGATATCTGTCTTTAGGACTTTATTGCATGACTTAAATAACTGCCTGAAGGTGTTGCAAACAAGGCTGCCTGGTGGCACGACTTTCCTAAAGGCACTTTGGCGAAAAACTTGGGTTTAAGTCACATATACTCATAATCCAGGTTTCAAGAGCTACCTGTAAATTATTGTTCATTTTTTCGGTGCAAGAGCAGCTCCTTTCTATGTAAACTAAAGTTATTATAAACAAAAAATATGCAATATTGGTTAAATGCAATTAATCTATAAAGCATTTAAAATGGATTTTGTTTTGAATAAGGATTTATAAGGATGTTTTATCAGTTTATGTTATATATTATTCAGTAATTCATAGAATAATAGAGAGGAGTGTCATAGCTAGGCATAGATGCACAGTGGACGGCAGTGATGACCAGTGACGTCTAGCTCAGTGAACCATGCCACAACAATGTGATGGATTATTACTGCAATATGTGGCATGCAAATTGTACCCATGACAGATTTATATTATGGGAGGGCATTATTTCATTTGGATGATTCACTGAACCCAATTTAATACGTAGTGAATCCCCCAACAGTGTTAACAAGGTTTATGATATAGTTGATTCTTGGAAACAAGAATTTCACAACAACAATTACATTTCACCAAAACACGTTCAATCTACCTCACCGAGGATAAATCATTCTATTCAACCTCAATGAGTCATCAAGAACCGCATCAACATGATTAATAAAGTCTTTCCTAAACAATTACATGCCTGGGCTAACAAAATGTCATTGGGAAGGTAATTACAACCAACAGGTTCAATTTGAGACTGGAGCCCCATTTGACTCTTCCGCATGACGGAGCGAGAGAATGAACACATTGGTAGAAAGGTCAGAGCGACGGAGAGCCTTCTTCACTGACACATGTGACAACAACACTGCAAATTATCCATAGTCATTTGCAGGTGGTGCACGCTGAGCATTTCCATAACAGCGCCTATATTTCCACCTCTGACATTTCGTGATAAAGACAGTGTGAATGTTTTCACAGCTGTTTGGTTGCGTGTTTGTATCGGTGTTTAGCATGCACACTCACAGGTGGGTACGGGAACCTGCTGAGATGGACTCGGAGAGCCGGGTGGTTATAGAAACATTTTTTTCATGAAATGTGGGGATTTTAGGTTTTCAAACATTGGGGTAAAGCTGATCTTTAAAAAAGACAAAAGCATCCTAGTAACATTTTACATTGCTCTTTATGGGAGCTTGCAGACTAGAGAACGACGAGCGAGCATTTGGCGGGGAGGAGTGCTGTGTTTATTTCGAAATACAAAAAATTGGACAAAAACATAACATGATCTAGCTTGTCTAAAATTTTCAATAGGTGAATCTCACAAACCTTTCAAGAACTTGTTTTGCTGTCACTCCAAAATAGAATTATAGAAATGATATTGTGCTATTTAGGATTGAATTTGTTATTTATTTAAAGATGGAAAATTTGTATTAGTCATAAAATTGAATTGGCCTTATTTAATTTAATTTCTTTTACAGTTTTCGGATAAAATGTGAATGTGTAGATGTTACATTTACATTTGGCAGAGGCTTTTATCCAAAGTGAAGAGGTACACATTTTTGAATAAGATTCACATATTGGTTAAGATTTTGTTGTAGCAAGACATTACTTTCACAAACCCGACCCATCATTCCCATTAAAATGAATACAATTACTTTACATCTCAAAGACGTTTGTGGTAACATGGCAAATTGTTGTTTTCCATGTGTAACTCAATTTCAACCAAACTGTGGGGTAAGAGTGACAACACATGATGTCCTTGGTAATAAATAACACACACTTGCCAACCTTAATGCATATGTGCTCTGTCACACGTTGTGTTGTGTACAAAGATCTGTCCAGTCCACACCCAATGTGTTTATCAGCTTATGGGGCGGAGTCTCTCACCTGTTGCTTCAGGTAACCAGGATCAAGCTATGTTTGTGTCAGACTGCTTGTTTAAGTGTGCGTGTATCTCTGTGTGTGTTTTGTGAATGTTTATGCCTGTTTGTTTGTAGGTGTATATGAGTCAGCACGAACGGTAGAGTTACACACTACCCTCGTCTTTCCACATTACTCTGTATGCTTGTGTGAGAGCAAAAGAGAGAGCGAGAGAGAGAGAGAGAGAAAGAGAGAGAAGATACAGAACAAAAGAACCAAATGTGTGGGGGAGGGCGAGACCTTGCATGCCTGAGTCTCGTGGTGTTAAAGTTATGTTTTGCTTCACTGATTTCATTAGGCGGTCCTTGACCCCTCTTTGAGTTTATCTTCCCAAAACTGGCCTCCTAAATATCCAGAACTTGGTAAAGCAGACGCTGTGCCTTTAAAAAATAGTTATTACACTATGTACGTGATTTAGACCTCAGTGAACTTCGTCTTCGGTGAAACACAAAGATGTTAGCTGGGCAGAATATAGACACTTCAATCTTCATAATACTTTAAGAACTATAAGAAGGGTCTGTTAGTCTCCAAAAAGATCATAATCACTAATGAGAGAAAATAAAAGTTGTCCATGATACGTAAGCTTTATTCCAAATCTTCTACAGCCATATGACAGCTTTGTGTGAGAGACATATCAAAATATAAATTCTCTTGTCTATGGATGGTTTTAGCTGTAACAACATAAACAAATGGCTTTCATGAAACAAACACAACTTTCTGGAGACTTCCACAAAGAATCAATTATCAATACCTTTTAGAGTAGTTTATTTCTGATAACAAGCAAAATAACAAGTAGTTTACCTTAAATCATAGCTTTAGCGTATCAAAAACTACACTGAGCTACAATTATGTACTTTAATGTTAATAACATATTTAATGTTAACTATAGATCGGCAGCCAAACTTCCCTTCACATAGCAGTGATCCATGATCGCCGTCCCCCCTCGTCTTTAGGAAACCAAAACATTTGTTATTTTCGACAAGGTATTTATTTCAGAGTTCAGTTTAGCCACTAGTTAAACCATTAAACAAACAGAGACCGGAAGTGAAATTATGTCCAGACGTGTAACTTTGACAACGTGTGATAAAAACGTCTATACCTCTCAAACTTTCTTTGCACTATACTTCTACGGGTATATACTGTAAATGTGGCACTTTATGATGTGACAGTTTTTCGAAAGTTTTTCTTAGGCATTTTCACCTTTAATTGACAGAGAGCATTGTATGGAGATGACAGGAAGTAAAGGGTGGAGAGAGGGGAACAAGACCGGCAAAAGACACCAAGCTGGGACTAGAACTCGGGTCGCCTCAAAACGCATTTGCGGTACATGTCGGAGCATTGTGGCATTGTTGAAGCGAAACACTGTTGGTATGTGTGTGCAGCATTTCCAATATGTGCAAAAAATGCATATGATAGATGCAGATTTACCATTAATAAACTTTACTTTCTCTTCTATTTGTAGGCTTATGCAGGGTTCACACCAGACGCGGTAGAGGCGGAAAGGGCGAGTGATTTACATGTTAAGTCAATGCAAAGACGCGATTAGGCATCCTGCGGCACGGTACGCACGAATTGAACGCTGCAGCGGGAAACTCACAAGTTGAAAAATCTGAACTTCGGCGGGTTTCCGCGCCGCCTTAACCAATCAGGACCTTGCTGTAGTAGTGACGTGATTACAGGAAGCGAGTGTAGTCTCAGCGGAGTCCCAGAAGCCCCTCCCATGATGTGAATTCCTGCGTCAATATCTCGAATGACTAGAATTTCATTTGCGGCCTTCACGCGCAAATAAAGCAAGTAAACTCAAATGTTCAAGCGTCCAACTACGCGTGAATAGCGCGTTTTTGCTGCCTCTACTGTGGCTGGTGTGAATGCACCATTAGGGGGCGTGCACACCAAGGCTTTTATGTTTTCATATCATGTTTTCAATAAAAGCTCTGCGTTTTTCAAATAAGCCAGCAGCTAGCGTTTTGTTTCCGCGCTGAAAGCTGTGCGTCATGAGTTGAAAGAGATTCAACTTTGTGTGAAAAGCTCCGCTTGTCAATGTCAGTTCTCACACGCCCGTCCAATCACAGTGGAGAAGGGGCGGGACAAGTATCACAACAACCAACCGGCTCTCACAGCTCAAGTTTCAGAGCTACCAAAGCGCTCAGCTGAAGAAAGTTGGAGCTTAAGTTTTGTTGTGCACAGACCTGCTTGAGTAAACTTTAATAAATTTTTAAAGGGCAGGTAAAGGTGTTTTGATATAAATGTGTGTTGGGAATTGTGAACACAACAACCATTCAGTCTAGTTAGAAATGCTGTTTTGATTCTCTTGTAAATGTGATGTCACACTGATTAAGCACCACCTACAGCTACAGACTGACTGGTTAATTTTATCCAAAAGCTTTTCTAAATGTGTTTGTTAGCACATTGTAACAGTAATGTGGCTAAAGATATTATTGTCTCAGACTTATCAGATCTATTTGAACTGAAAGCGCTCACTGTCTGTTGGTAAGGGAGTGAGCTGTAGCTCTTTTGCATTTAAAATGGGGTCATTTTGGGCATGCTATAACAAATAATCTGTGAGGTATTCTGAGCTGAAACTTCACAGACACATTCTAGGCACACCTGAGACTTATATTACATCTTGTAAAAATGGGCATAACAGGTGCCCCTTAAAGCTTGATGGCAAAGGCAATGTCAACATTTTGCTAAACATCTTTTTTCTCTGCTTAAAACAGATCATACGGTTTAACACTTCTCTACATCTCTATATAAGCAGAAGATCCACAGTTGTGATTTGAATGACAACAACACTCATCCACAGCAACAACCTAAATGAGCTCAGATTGACTTTCGGGTTTGAAAGTGTTTACAGATGTTGCGGTCACCTTCATGGGCTCTGTGCATACAGCGATGCACATGCATTCAACATGCACAAGTCAACATCAAATCAGAATTGAGATTATTTACATTCATACATGCTCTTGGAATCATTTTATGGACATTCAAAATATTTTCATTGTGGAGCTGATGCTCTTGATAAGATAACAGTGAACAATATGACACAAATGTCTTTGAGTCCACTCAGCGTCTCAGCGCAGGTTCTCAGTTCTCCCCCAGGAACCCATTAGCTATTCATAGCACTCAAGGAATGTGGTTTCCCCACCCCATGATTTGTTTGCTCTCTCTCTCTCTATCTCTCTTTCTTTCTCACTCGCTCTCTCTTCTCCTTTCTTTCCACCCTCTGTGTGTGTGTGTGTGTGTGTGTGTGTGTGTGTGTGTGTGTGTGTGTGTGTGTGTATGTGGGTGTGGGTGCACTAGGCACTGGGCAAAACCGGCTTTTGTGCGGAATACATCTGGCATTCAAGTGTTCATGTAGGTCAGAGGCGGGCTATGACACAGCTCTCTGTAAAGAAAACGTTGGACTTTGTTCACAATGGAGTTTAGTTGCAAAACAGTTTTGTGAAACATTACACAAGCCACATTTTCATACAGTGTCATCTGCCCTTTCTGCACATAAGACAAACTATAGACATAGACTATAGACTATCTGACAGTCTATAGACGATCATGTAATTAAATGTAAGACTTACATTTTTCAAAGAAAATTTTGCTAGTTGTAAACTCACCACCACAATTGTTGGCCTTAAAACTATTCCCAGTATTTGTTAAGGCACTTTAAAAATGAGTACTTAGTGGTTTTAGAGTGTCTCCTAGGCGGCTTCGATCTATAAACATGTCAACAATTTGAAAACCTTTAACTAACTTTCTTATCAACACCTCTTTAAACTGTTGCTCAGCCACGAGGGTATTGAACGAAAAGAGAAAACTAACTGTAGAAGATGACCGTACTATTGTGACACTAAGGGCGCACTCACACTATCCAAACCAAACCGCGCTCGGGCGCGTTTGACCCCCAAAGCCTGGTTTGTTTGACTAGTGTGATTGCTCTGTTCCGTGCCTGGGCACGGATTGGTTATTCGCGCCGCGGCCGGGTTGCAGAGGTGGGCCGGAGCGCGGTTCACTTGGCCTCAGGCGCGGAAGGCTGTGGTGTGAGCGCAATCGCGCCTGAGCGCGATTCAAAAGGTGAAGACGTCAGTTGCGCGACCACTCACGTTCATCTGCCTCTGTAAAAACCTTTTGCTGCACGCAGCGGGGTTACGTGAATGTCCGAGCTGCACACGTGACAGATCAACTAAGCAATATGAGTACATGTGAGAGGGCTGTCTGTAATCACGCACCAAACGACTCCGAATAAAAAACACAGACTTATCATTACAGTGGGTTCCAGTGTTAAGAGAGCGCTTTACTTCCTGCTTTTTCAAAACAATCGCATCTTAATGACGAAAGCGCGCCCGGACTCGGATCGATAAGAAGTACAGTGTGAGTGCGTGCACCTGGGGGAGTAGGGAGGGGTGACAATCGCGCTGGGGCATGGTTTGGTTTGGTTTGGATAATGTGAGTGCGCCCTAAGAGCAAAGATTAGATAATCCAACGTATACAAGCTTTCTTGGCTAAAGCGTTTGCTTTTAGCTGTTATAGTTCTTAGTGCAATAAAAATGATAGTAATACTTCAACACAATCTCATGGCAATTCATACAGTATGTGTTTTACAAGGTGGCTAAAGCCCGGAGTGTAGTCAGTGTTTAATGTGTACGCGAACGTACGTGCGCCTACGAACGCACAGCCTTGCAAAGTATAGTTTGAGAGATACGTGTAAACAGACGTTCGGCTCATGCGCATTGCGATAAAATGCAATATATCTCCTGGGCTACATACCACATTCTCCTGTACGCACATGCGCAACCTATACGTACAAAGTACGCGCGGTAACAAAAATCTAGTAGTGTGCGTACAGTGTGCAAAAAACCTGAACTATACTTCTAGCTTAATTTGTACTATTTTGTACAACTACATTCGTATGTTTTGTACGATTTGCTTTCACCCCTGTGACATTAGGATTAGCGGTAGGGTTTCATTAGTATTTTTTCCTAGAAATGTTTGTACAAATTCATACAAATTCGCCTTGTAAAAAATTACAAAAATGGTTTTCTAATGGTTTCTCTTTTTATAAACATGCAGATGCATGTTAAATTCAGGTGTGAACAGCACTGCATCTCTGGTGACCACTTTATCTGAATACCAGGTGTAAACAGGGTTTATGAGTAAATGACTTCCTGAAAAAACACAAATGTTTTTGTGAAAACATAGCTCTCGGTGAAAGCGAAAGTAGCTCTCAGACACCAACTGCACAAAGGTCTTGGATAAGAAGAGTTTAAATTCTTAACTCAGCGGCCCATGATGATGTTGATGGTTTTGTGTTTGTTTGAATGTTTTCACACCGGCTAAACATCTGTGCTGGGAACTGTATTTAGTACTAAAATAAACAAGTAACTCTCCTGCCGATCACATGCATGTGTAGAAAGTGTCACACGGTGTGAATTGCGATGGGTGCAGGCTGCCACTGAGCACGTGCGGTAGGCATCCATGTTCCTGCTGGGTGAGATAGAGCGATAAAGAGAGTGACACGTGAGGGGGAGTGCTCTGAGAAAAAAAACAGCTTTGCACATGTACACTGTAAAATATTGCCAAGACTTTACACTGCGAAACAATCATTTCTCACCAACAAATACGGTAATAAGAATTTTACTGTGAAATCACTGTACAGTAGCCATTTAATCATCTTTCATAACACAGTGAATTACTGGAAAACAGTGAATAAAAAAGCTTAAAATGATTGTGCTGGGTAAAAAGTGAAAGTAGTTATGCAACAAATATTTCCAAAATGAACTGAATGAACTGCATAATTTATTCATGGTGCAGTGCATGCTGGGAACACTAGTCTGTAAAAAGACAAGAGATTACTGTAATACTACTGTGATGCACATATTCAGAACAGTGCTGCTAAATCATACTATACAGTTGTCATTTTATTTTAATAAACAACTATCGCTCTACAAAATCACTATGAAGCTATGCCAACTAGTATAAATTGATAGCAACGTTTTTTTTTTTGTTTTTTTTTTGCATTATGTGTGCTGTATTTTTCTTTCTCACATGCACACCTGGTGCATTTGGGTTTGTTCCGCCCCCATCAACTCGGTTTCCTCCAGCTGTATGAAGAGAAAAGCCGTTAGACCACCGCTTCTCCTTCAAACCTCCCCCTCTTCTTAACCACAGGATCATCAGGCCCTTCCTTCACCCCGCATACACACACACCTCCCTCACCGTATGGTGCAACATGCCAGGCAACCTGATATCCTCTTTCTCAGAAAAGCCCTCAATGGCTCTGTCTCACATACAACACAAACACATCTGTTTAGTGCTGCCACAGTGCACATTATTCTACTGCCTGACTATAACAAGTAACATTTATTACTGTCACTTACAAAATAATACCATGCCAAAACCAAGTATCTTCAAAATACTAAGGGCACCTCTCAATTGAAAGCACCATATAAATGATGATATTTTATATATACAGCCTGCAGCTACCTCAAATATTTCTTTGGATTTTGATTGCTATTGGCTTATATTTTTTTATTATCAAACATTTTCCTACATTAATGCTTTTTAAATTAGTTTTTTGGTTCCGTGACAGCAATTTGCACGAATTCGGTAGAATGGCCCATATACAAATGTAACCAATTTGTGTGCGCCTAAAATCAGCAATAATGCGTATAAATGTGAAATGTGCTGTAAATGTAAACATATGAAAACTTAGTAAGAGTAGTTAATATTGTTTATTACACGGCTCTCTGTAATGCTTGATTTTGATTGGTCAGTTGAGACATTTGCAGGTTCGTTCTTTTCAAATTATTATTGGTCCAAAGTAATAACGCATAGCCGGTACTACTTGTACGATTAAAATCGCTCCGCGCCAATAAAGATTACTGTTTGGCGCATTCTTGTGACAAACACTGGACAACCACAATTAAGAATGGAAAATTTTGACATTAATTTTAACATGTACGGAAAAAACAAAACATTTAAACAGTGGATAGAAGAACGAACAACGACAAGACACTGAGACTGAACTTGACAAAATAGAGCATGACAACTACGAAGCCAACACACAAAAAAATACAGAATGGGCATTAAAACTTCTCAAAGACCGGCTAAAAGAGAAAAAAATGGAGACAGACAAGTATGAAGCAGAGGATCTTAATAAGGTATTACGATCATTTTATGCATCGGTGCAAAGTTTCGCGGAAGGACAAAAATGTTAATTTAAAACAAATATGCCAATAAAATGTTTCAAATTCATATTCATGTCCAGTTTTTTTCTTATGTGGCAAGTAGCCGTGTAATAAGCGGGATAATGTAGAGGCAGCCTGTAGTTATCGCGAAATAAGCCCCTTCAGTGTGATACAAGACCCTCCGCTTCGCGTCGGGTCCTGATCACACTGTCGGGGCTTATTTCCGGATAACTACCGGCTGCCTCTACATTATCCCTTACTTGTTTAGTGTGATTTATGATGCATCAATAAACTGAAACAAATACATGTGAATAACAAAATTCAGATTTAAATAAAGATTATTCTTAAATCAATGTTTGATGTTTATGTATGTATGTATGTATGTATGTATGTATTAATGCATCCACATTACCGCTCTTGTGCGACCACTCGGGCCGTCACAATCACCAATCCCAGGAAGTAAACTGTTGCCTACAATCCATGTGTTTGTTGTAGTCCAAGAACAGAGATTTACTTTGGAGATGATAACTCGCATCACCGTGTACTTTGGGGTTTGTACCTTTTGCTTATCATTAACATGTATACTTACACACAAAAGGAATTTTAAAAACGTGAATTGGACAATAGGTGCTCTTTAAGTAGCTTGTACCCATGAAATGGTACTATGGTTAATGCATAAGATTATCATAAAATACCATGGTGTACATATGTATGTAATTCTCGAGGTGGATAATGTGTGTACGTATGTCTATAATCGACAGATATCCACATTTCTATCCATCCATCCATCATTATCCCCCTTCTATTATAGATCAATAGAAATTATGACAAAATTTCAGAATTTGTAAATTGTTTCCCCTGATATTGTATTTTTAGTTATAATTTTGATTAATTAAATTGACATTTTACATTTTATTATTGTTGCCTACTTTAGGCTTAAATCCCATTCACACAGCACTTTGGTCCCAGAACATTTCTGTAAAACTGGCAGAGAGGCTTCTGTGTGAACACAAATACATCCTGTAAATGTTCTGGAATCGCTCCTGTAAAGAGGACTCAGTAACATTCCCATAACATTCACGGAAAGCATTCTGTGTGAACAAGAGTCAGAAACCATGCCACAAGGGTGTGCCGTAGTAAGGAAGCGCGTGTCATTGCAACCAGAAATTATGATTCAGCTCTTTGACAAAGTGATTTAAACGCAGATTAACATTCACAACAAGAAATGTCTGCAAACTGGACTGTAGCAGACATCAGCGAGCTTGTGCGTGGTTTCTCGAGAGAAAGCACGGATAATTAATAAACTCTGGATGTGCAGGACTTTAAATATGCCACGTGTCTTTACAGGATCTTTACAGCATGTGTGTGAATGCAGGCACGGATTCGGGAAAATCATTGGCAGTGTGAATAAACCAGAAATCAAACAATCCCCGACAAATCCTGGATGCATTTTCCATGTATTGCCGTTAGGGTGGCCATTCGTGCCAGTTCCGCCAGACACGTCCCGAACATGTTTTCAGGTTCGTTCTCCGGAAGTCGCGTTGCTCGACCCCATACGTCATCGAGGTTCTCAAATTTCATTTAAAATACATTAGAAAATTAAGATTTATTTCTTTAAGACATACAATCATTGTAGTTTCATTCGTACCTTGAAATGTAACGGTTAATTTTCTGAAATTAAACCCAAAATATTAAACATTGATGACGTATGCGGTCGACCAACGCGACTTCCGGAGAACAAACCCAAAAACATGTTCGGGACGTGTCCGGCGGGACTGACACGAAGGGCCACCCTAATTACCGTAATCACTGAGTGTAAAGGGCTTTTGTTGTTACTGTTAGTAACCCTGCTGTGTAAAACAAGCTAACCAAAAGCACTGATTGCTCGGAGCTGTCTAACTATGATAAAGGTCTGTGTTACAATTAACCCCACATCAGTTTGTGCTCTGCTCACCCCTATATCGAAGTCAAATTGTAGTAGGGATGTTTTCCAAATCCTCTGGAGGTAGACGGAAACACAGAGAAACAGACTAAAAGATTCTATTCAAAATCTGAATTTTCTTATCGTTTAGCTGTTCATAAGTGGTGAGAAATCTATGTGATAAATAAAATAATCAAATTTGCAATAAGTGTAAATGGTAATTAGATGCTATCTATATTGGCAGATACAATTATTTACACATCAGTCTTTTTGTAGATTAACAGAATGCAATAATAATGATATTTATTACAATTATTATATGGATGATGCATTATTGGGAGAATAAAAACCCTTCCTACAAGTTGCACGTCTGAAAATGTTTAAGAAAGCTTAAATGCCATGATCATGGAAGTAGATAAATGTTAGAATCATGAGTCGGCATCATATGTCCTGTCAGGTGTATTAAAAATATTTTGTATATTGTATAATTTATAAGGCATATTTTATGCATTTAATACTGCTACCAAAGTCACAACATTCAAAATTGTTTTGTTTGTTGTTTTGGGTTGAATAAATCACATGGTTAAATAAATATAAAATGTTTTTCTAAAAACAGCTCTTTTTCTGAAAAGCTGTTTTGTTGCTGGACAAAAACACTGTGTCTGAGTGTTTGAAAAAATGTGTTTACAAATTTGACTGAATGTGGACATAGCCGAAAGTAGACAGGGTTGCTTGTTTATTATACTGTTTGTGTGTTGTTTTTTTCTGTTTAAAGGGATAATCCAGCGAATAATGAAAATTACCCCATGATTTACTCACCCTCAAGCCATCCTCGATGTACATGATTAACTTTTTTCAGACTAACACAAAGTTATTTTAAAAAAATGCTTTGCTCCGCCAAGCTATATAACGGTAGGACTTTGAACTTTGGACTTTGAAGCCCAAAATAGAGCATCCACCCTTCACAGAAGTAATTCACACAGCTCAATGGGGTTATTAAAGGACTTCTGAGGGCAATTGATGTGATCTTGTAAGAAAAATATAAATATTTAAAACTTTAATAACTAGCTTCCAGCAAAATTCAATCCAGCCATAGAATACTAGATAACTAAATGTAACTTTGCCACTTTGAGAACATTTTGGCTATGAACCGAAAGTCTCCTTCAAATACACTTTGCGCAATGAGCACACCACTTTATGCAACCAAAGTGAACAATTTTCCTAGTGTGCAACAAAGCCATAACATTCCTTTTCCTTATTGTAAAATGCAGAAATTACTGTTTCAAAATTTTCTTTTAAATTTTTTTTTTTCAAAACAACTTCCAGCGCATTTTATACTGCATCAGTTTTACACAGTTCAGTCATACAAATGGCTTATTTTTTTTTGTACTGAGACTGGATCTTCACGAAGCTGGATCTACGAAGCTTGTACAATCTTGTACGTATCCAGAAGGGCAATGAATGGAAAACAGTTTTCATAACTCCCTCAGGTCACTACAAATAACAAGTCATGCCATATGGACTCTCCAACTCGCCATCTGTCTTCCAAGGCTTTATGAACGAAGTGTTCTGAGACTTCCTTCACCGGTTTGTCATCCATTGCATAGACAACATTCTCATTTATTCCCGCAATCTGAACAAGGAATCGCAAACACGTTACACAAGTCCTCCAACAACGCAGGAAACACCTCTCCACCATCTCTTCCTAAAACTCGAAAAATGTTCCATCGCTAGACAGTCCAGTTCCTTGGATACATTCTTAATTCAGATGGTATCCAAATGGACTAGGGGAAAGTTCAAACCATCTTTAATGTTATAAGGCTGATGCCAGTTAAAGAACTTTAACAATTAATGTTATAATTTCAGCCTTATAGCTAACTCACTCACATCCATGCTCTGTCAGAAAACCAAGTCTCTGTCCTGGAACCACAAAGCTAGAGCTGCCTTTAAAAAGCTCCAGGATGCCTTCTGCACTGCTCCCATCCTTAAACACCCTGACCCGAGACTCGCTTTCATAGTAGAGGTAGACGCATCCACCACTGAGGTGGGAGTAGTGCAGTCCCAAAACAATGTAGAGCCTCCCCGTCTCCATCCTTGTGCATACTACTCCCCATCAGAGCAGAACTATGACATTGGTAACCGGGAATTACTGTCCATCAAGCTGATGTTGGATGAGTGGAGGCATTGGCTGGAGGGAGCTCAACACCCCTTTGCTGTCATCACCAATCACAAGAACTTGGAATACTTTCGAAATGCCAAAGGGGTGAAATCCCCAACAAGCTCGTTGGGCCCTCTTTTTCACTTTTTTCCAATTCACGATGACATACAAACCAGAAGATAAGAACCTCAAGGCTGATTCACTGTCTCATATCCACACTCCTGAAGAACCCTTTGCCCCTCAGCCTATCCTCCAGCCATCCTCGTAAGCCCTATACATGGGACCTGAATGACCAAATCCATATTGCAATCGAGTCCGCCCTGCTGTACAATAATAATGTAAAAGTACAATATCTCACTCTCCTGAATGAGTTCTAAAAATCACTCTGATATTCCGGCATCTCGCGGCAGTTGTAAGGAATCAGGAGCTGCCCTTGGAAGAGAGGATACTGTCAGGGAGTCAACTCAGCCACCATCATATTTACCTGTCAGCTATCATCAACCAACATTATTTAACCTGCACTCAATCCATTCACTATCTTGTCTCAACTTCCCCATGTTGTGTTACCTGACTCCCTTACGTGATTTATACTTACCTGTTGTCCCTGTGTTGTCTGTCAGTTCTCAACCTTCGCTGCCCCGCCGCCTTCTCCACGCTCCCCTGCCTCCACCAAATTCCCTGGAACAAACAAAGACTTGCCAAGAATATCTCCACTTCAGTATTGTCTTTCATGGTTATCTATAAACCTGCTGTTGTCAATAAAACTTATCTTTGTGTCCTGGACACTGTAATTGCACTTAACAAACATTTGCTTTACTTATTTTCATTTTAGTTTATTTTTGTCCCAGCCTGGATAAGTATAATAAAGGAGAATAGACATACAAATAATCAAGAGTGCTTTAATGTGTGTTAAAAGTGCCAAGAAAGTCTTAATAATTGTTTAGAGAAATATGTACTAACCCTGCTGAAAAAAACAGCATCAAACCAGCATGGACCAGCATGGGAATTATGCTGGTCTATGCTGGTTAAGCTGATGGTCACAGCATACCAGCACCAAAACACAACATATGCTGGTATGACCAGCATGGGATTCTGGTGCTAATGCTGGTTTAGCTGGTGCTAATGCTGGTTTGTTGCTGGTTAAGCTGGTGCTAATGCTGGTGCTGATGATGGTTTGATGCTGGTTTAGCTGGTGTTCACTAGCAAACCAGCACCAAAACACAACATATGCTGGTCTTGCTGGTATGCTGGTTTTTTCAGCAGGGAAAAGGAGAAAAAATAAAGCGTAAGCATTCAGTTTGTTAAAGGAATAGTCTATCCTTTTTCCATATTAAACTATGTTATTACCTTAAGAAGAGTTGATACATTCCTATATCATCTTAGTGTGTGCACGTAAGCACTGTGGCGCGCTGCGACACTTCGATAGCATTTAGCTTAGCCCCATTCATTCAATGGTACCAAACAGAGATAAAGTTAGAAGTGACCAAACACATCAACGGTTTTCCTATTTAATACGAGTAGTTATACGAGCAAGTTTGGTGGCACAAAATAAAACGTAGTGCTTTTCTAAGCGGATTTAAAAGGGTAACTATATTGTATGGTGGAATAGCACTTTTGGGAGTACTTCAACTCAACGCAGTAACCCTCTCCCTCTCATTGTGAGAGGGAGAAGGTGAGCGGATTTTTCAGGCGAGTCAAAGTACTCCCAAAAGTGCTATTCCGCCATACAATATAGTTCCTTTTCTTTGTTTGTTCCAGGGAATCCAGTCTCCACTAGATTTGCAGGAGAGCATGGAGGTGGAGGAGGACAGTGAAGGTTTAGAACTGAGAGACAACACCGGGACAACAGGTAAGTGTAAATCATGTAAAAGAGTCAACATGGGAAAGTTGAGATAAGATAAATATTACTGGTTAATGATAGCTGAAAGGTGAGTATGATGGTGGCTGAGTTGACTCCCTGACAGTATCCTCTCCTCCAGGGGCAGCTTCTGATGCCCTACTATGGCGGCGGGGTTGTCCACTGCCTCTGGGTGCTGGACTATCAGGGTGATTTTGGTGGAACTTCTCCAGGACAGTGAGATCCAAGATATTGTACCTTTCCTCCCAATCCACGAGATATCCCTCAACCGTCCCCGTCCCCGTCCCCCCCCCCCCCGAAATTCAGGATCTCATGTACACTGTAGATGAGGGGTGTTCCGATGATATCAGGAGGTTTTGATAGTTCGTCTGGTTCTGAGGAGAAAGAGACACAGGTTTGAGTGGTGAAAAGTGGTGGATACGGTACTGTGCTGGGAGCTAAAGAAGGTAAGATACCTTATTGATCTGCCTCTCGATGTAAAAGGGACCTACAGTATATAGCAGGGACTCAGCAAGTCGAGAGCCAGACTTTATCACCCAGATGGTGGACAGGGGTAGGAGCTCAATGGGCATTAGCAAAGGCTGAAGGTCTGAATGTATAATCAATTATATGCAAGTCCTCTATGAAGCTAGAGGACATGTGAAACACGTGAATGACTGATAAATGTCTGTTTGAGTCTTATATGTTCTTTCAGATTGTGTATTTGTGATTTCACAAATACGGACAAAGAAGATCAGATATGATTTTATGAGCAATCAGTGCTAAAACCCAAGTAATTCCAAAGGAATTTCTTGCAATTATATAGGTGACATCAAAGTTATAAACAAAACAAAAGTAAAAAAAAAAATAATACACACAAATAATAAAGTCAACAAAAATTCCTTTTTAAAGTTTGTCTTGCACAAAATAAACTGTAACCATTTGTTTGCAAAAAAATGCATTGACACATTTCAACATTTATTTGAAGCTAAGTTTGACATTACAAAATGAAATTAGAAAAATAATGATTGTTTTCAAACATGTTTCCCAACAATCCCCCTTTCTGCTTTTATTCACACAAACAGAAATTTCACACAAAGTTTGGATGCCAGACAAACAGAGCCACATGCAGCATTTTTTCTGTTCAGGGAAGTAGATGATTTATTTATAGCTTTCTGCATGTTAAACTGAGAAAGCAACAATTATTTTAACTTCGAAAAATGCCACACTTTAGCTTTATTGATGTCGTAACCATGTAACATCACATTTAGGTTCAATGTTCAACTGCTGATGCCAGCGTTTCTCTCTTTCCCTCTCTCTCTCTCTCTCTCTCTCTCTCTCTCTCTCTCTCTCTCTTTCTCTCTCTCTCTCATTGGCTGAGTCACATAAGAAAACCGCTGCTTAGGAACGAGTGGCTTTTTAACAGTGTCTCCATGGCGACCCTGTTGGGAAGGTGACAGTCTGCGGGTTGGGAATGTTTGAAGGTCTTTTGGAAACACAGACTAGCAGAGAGCTGTTGATCTTTGCCCTGCCTGCTCGGATATAAGACACTGTGTTTTATCTGCTCCTCAGTTCTCATTTGTGCTTTGTTTAAACAAATATTCTTTACTTTAGTTGTTAGTTACCACTAGTTATGTCTCAGTTATTTACGTATTTGTGCTAGGTCAAAAATCCCAACACATGAAATTGCACAAGCATGTGAATGTGATGGCATATAGATGTTTCTCTTTTGGAGCTCAGGAGACTTTTAGGAGTTCCTTAGGGAGTTATTTTTCACTTTAAGTTGTCCACTTTAACCTTTGTTTTTTTCTAAAATTCCAATAAAATTACAGTAGGTATAAATGAGTTAATTGTAAATCCAAAAAAGCAAAGACATTAATTAGTAAAGCCATCATAAAAATAATCCTAATGTGGGACAAACTAAACAGCATGCAGATAATGTCTCATTGGTTCTTGCGTTTCTTGTATCTAGCTGATGTTGAGTAATGAGAAACACATGAGATTTGCAGTGATCGGTATGCATTTTTTTGGGTGTCAATAGCAACAAGAGGCTGAAATTGTTAAATGTACTTACCATAGCAAAGAAACATGCTTTTAACAAATATATTGTTCCTTGTGTATTCATCGCAGGATTATAATACATTTTTATTTTAAATTTAGTTTTCAAATGAGATACCACTATTTAAATATTTACAGTAAAGCTTATAATTATCAATGATACAATAAAGTTGATAGAACTAAACAGCAATTAAAAATTTAAGTTTAATCTTATGCACTTTTGTATTGTGGTTTCATTATAAAAATATTTCAAAATATGTCCAAGGCTTCAAGTAGGGCATAAACTACAGAGAAACAGAGAAAATGGGTAAAGCTTTAGATTACAGCCCGGAAAGTACTGGGTAAGTACAGTGAATTTACAGGGTATGTTTCTGTAATTATAGTTTACTTATGAAGTACGTACGTGTAATTATAAGGGAAAAATTTATAATATTTGGGGAATAAAGGGGTAACAACCAGGAAAAATACAAATAATATATGCAGTAAAGTACTGCGTAAGTACAGCGAATTTACAGCATACATTTCTGTAATTATAGTGTACTTATAAAGTACATACATGTAATTTTAAGGGAACAATTTATAATATTTTCGGAAACAAAGGGGTAACAAGTGCCACTTTAATTTACAGCCCGCAGATGTTGTATTTACTCTTTAACTAAGTGAAACAAGGGGGTAACAAGTGCCACTTTAATTTACAGCCCGCAGATGTTGTATTTACTCTGTAACTACGTGAAACAAGGGGGTAAAAAATTTTGACTTACACTGTAACAACACAAAACAGTAACTACAGAAAATACACTCTTAGAAAGGATGTGTTAATTTTTTACACATCTTTGTGTGTTAAGTTTTTAACACATTATGTGTAATTTTAACACATTATGTATAATTTTGTGTTAAAATATAACACAAGTTGTGTTAAAAGTAACACAAAATGTTTTGTTTCCATAATAACACAGAGATGGGTGGATTTTGGGACAACGCATTTAGTGTGTCGTCCCAGAATCAACACTAATGTGTTGTTTTTAACACATTCGTTCTAAGAGTGTGGTTCTAGTTTTGCTTACTTTGTTTTCATCATAGTTGCCTTGCCTATTTTTAATTTTGCTTGATGACCCAACAAATTCCTGTACTCTTTTTCTTTCTTAAGGTAAGTAACCTTTATTGAAAATCCTAAATAAATTGTATCGTACTAATAAATAGCATAAACACATTAACTGAATTTCAAGTTTTGTTGTTTAGTAATCTAAAATACTTACTGCATATAATATTTGTATTTTTCCTGGTTGTTACCCCTTTGTTCCCCAAATATTATAAATTGTTCCCTTATAATTACATGTACGTACTTCATAAGTATACTATAATTACTGAAACATACGCTGTAAATTCGCTGTACTTACGCAGTACTTTACTGCATATATTATTTGTATTTTTCCTGGTTGTTACCCCTTTATTCCCCAAATATTATAAATTGTTCCCTTATAATTACACGTACGTACTTCATAAGTAAACTATAATTACAGAAACATACGCTGTAAATTCGCTGTACTTACGTAGTACTTTCCGGGCTGTAATCTAAAGCGTTACCAGAAAATGTTATACCAAGATTTCAGGAAGAAATACAATAATTGGTGCGTCTGTAAGAACAGGACAGAAGAATGATGTGTATTTTGCTGAAATGGTCACTTAATTTAATTGTAATTTCACTTAAGTTAGTACATCAATACACCACCTCCACTGTTTACATTGCAAAAAATAAAAAATAAAAACAAACAACCTAAGCAATATAACAAAATTTAAGTATATACAGCATCCTGTTAATATTATAGTTTATCTTATGAATCCAAGACAGCAGCAAATTGTTTTCATTGTTGGCAAGTTAGCAAATACTGTAAAATGTTGTAACATAAAATCTGCAATTCGTAGACCAGTATAAATTTTGTATATCAGAAATTACAATTCTTAACAACTCATAAAGGCATATACTGTATTGACAACAATATATATCCATACTGCCTTAATTCCTGCACTAGTTCTCTAAAACTCAAGCCACTTTGAGCCGACTGCATGTAATGTCGCAGGCAGTGGACAATGCAGGTCGCGACTCCAAGTGATGTCACTGTCAGGAAGCGCTGGTGTCTGAAAGTGCAAGTGCAGCTGCTGCAGCTAGACCCTGTTGACATTTTTAACCAAAAAGTGGAACTTTTATTTGGAGTCCTAAAAATGCAAACTTTTGAAAACGAGTTTCAAAGTGCGGGTTTTTGAAAACAATACTGTTTTTGTATTAGTATTAACATCAAAAACATACATCTTTGAAAATGGTGACGTCATGCGCTTGCGTATTATATGTTTAAGCGGGTAATGGGGGTGTACATAATTTCCGAATAATTTCAAGGTGTTATGTGTATTTTTAGCTGCAACTAGTGGCCAGATTGTGAATTGCAATCAAACTTAATTTCGAAACACAATGACAAGCTATAGCTGCCACAGGACAAACATGGCATCGTCTGAGACAACATAGGGATGAAACGTGCTTTATAAAGTCCCTCCAGAAAAATGGGATCGCATGATGTAATGCATAATCAGAGGACGCATTTTTTTCAAATACGCCGCACTTTCGCAGCATAAATTGCAGACTTCAGTGCGCAAAATATACGGGCTTGCATGATTTCATAATCCCCGCCTTTTCATAGCAAAAATACATATGTCTTAATAGAAAGTTGAAAAATGTTGCGTTTACCTCACACAAGTGCAGCCATGTACCCTGTTGCCATGTGAACGTTATGAATTGAAGTGATTATGTGATGTGAACATCATTGAAAAGTTCTTGCAAGTTCCCGCAATTTTTACAAGTTCCCGCATTTTTTAAGAAAACGAGATCAAGATTTTTGCCCGCAACAATCACAAAAAAACTCTTCCATTTTTCTGGAAGGACTGGATATAAATCAGTTTTTCCATTTAGGGCTACTGTAGAAACATGATGGCAACTTCCATGTGAGGAGACCTGCTGTGTATGTGTCAGGAATTTCAAAATGAATCCAAGTGCAGACTAGGGTAGAAAATCAAAGTACACTTTAATGAACAAAAACAGCAAAACAAAAAC
Organism: Misgurnus mizolepis; assembly: GCA_025389145.1. Classification (NCBI taxonomy): domain Eukaryota; kingdom Metazoa; phylum Chordata; class Actinopteri; order Cypriniformes; family Cobitidae; genus Misgurnus; species Misgurnus mizolepis. Next base: position 38,722,758 of record JAIFKI010000011.1, on the reverse strand, counting down.
CCACGATGAGGCAAACAACAAGAAACAAGGCTTAAATACAAATGACTAACAGGACTAAACTTGACACTAAACATGACACTTGACCGATACAAAACTAGACTAAGCATAAATTGGTCACAATACTCACAAGAAAGACAAACGCACAAGCAAAGAACATGAAACACAAAGACTTTAAATAGGGACAAAATAAATTACATACACCTGGAAATCATTACAAGTAAGGGACTGGGGAAAAAGTGACGAGACCCGGGAAATGCGTGGTCAGAATAAACCAATACTAAAACCACGTATCTCCCACATAAAACATGGTACTGCCAGGACCCTGTCACAAAGACTAGATATAATTCAAGACATGATTCTGTCAGGATCCTTATTTTGCTTACACCATGGTTATAAGACATTATTTATAAGACACAGTATTTATGTATTAATTTGTTCTAGTTTTATATTATCAGGAATAAAGCTAAAAAAAATGAAGGAGCAGGCAATCAGTGTTTTTTTTCTTCTCCCCATCAGACAGAAGATTGAATTTTTTTGTCGCTACAACACACATATCTTTATTAGCCTGACTAACACCAGACCAGTCTCATAGAGAATGATACGTGGTCTAGGAACCATCTGCAAATTGTTTCGTATTTCGTGGTTTACGAATGCCCAGAGCTGTTTATCGGGCGCTACGAATGTCTATCAAATGCGTCTGTACGTAGCTCATAGCCAATCGTTTCAATATATACGTATGTAGAGCGACATCAATTCAAACGCAGCATAGGGAAACCCAGACTATGGGCCCTATTTTAACGATCTGAAACGCAAGTGGGAAGCGCAAAGCGCAAGTGACTTTGTGGGCCGATCTTGGGCGCTGTTGCTATTTTCCCGGCGGGAGAAATAACTCTTGCGCCAGGCGCAAATCAATAAGGGGTTGGTCTGAAGTAGGTTCATTATTCATAGGTGTGGTTTGGGCGTAACGTTAAATAAACCAATCAGAACATCATCAAACATTCCCTTTAAACCCAAGTGCGCAAGTTCCATGGCGGGTTGCTATTATTATGACGGATTTACCAGGCGCTGCATCCACCGCTGAAAGCCAAGAAACGCAAGCAGTCCAACCCCAAAGTACACTTACAAATCAAGTTCACATACATTAAGGTTTCTTATGAAAACATTTGAATTATTATTTACATAAAATAAACGTAATACAGCCACACAACAAACTTATGAAAATATTTTAATCATTATTTGCATGATAATTTTTTAACGCAGCCACACAAAATAAATAAAAACTATCACCACAATGCTCTAATGATTTCCCTTATCTCATGTGTTAATATTTTTTATTTTAACAATTTATGATTTGCAAAAATAACTGTGTATCTGTGTAGATTAGATAAGCAAAGTGTGTGCGCGTTGTGCACGCTAAACATTATGGTCAAGCATGCGCCCTTAAAATAGCATAATGAACCACGCGCCACTGACTTTAGACTAGTTTTTTCTGGTCAGTGGCACAATTGTTTTTTGAAACTGCAAAATAGCATCAGGAATGGTTTGTGCCGGACAACACGCCTCCTTTTTTGCGCTGAACCACCCAGGTAGCGCAAGTTCATTCCCTAGTTTGCCGACGTGCATCTGTGGAGGGAAAAACCTTCTGTGCGCCGGTGCAAAATACAAATGATACATGCGTCACTGACAAAGTCAATTGCGCTGGGTGCAAGATAGGGCCCTATATCTTTACGAAATTCAATAAATCTTTAAATTTAGTTAAACTAAGCGTAGTGCACTGTTACTCAACCAGAGGGCCGGGGCCCACAGGGGGGCCTCGACAGATTTCCAAGGGGGCCTTAAGATTAAATTACTATTCAAAAACAGACAAAAAGCATTAAAGTAAGATATAACAACCAAAAATCATCAACATCTTTCTAGTGCAAAGCTCAACAACATTCTATTGGACAGAAATAGAGTGAGGGGGGCTTCAAATATTGTTATGGGCAGTAGAGGGGCCTTAAAATGAAAGAGGTTGAGAACCACAGGCATAGTGATATGGAAATGTAATGCGGTCAACAGACTTTGAACTACTTCAAAGATATGTTTACTGAAAAATTATGCACACCCTTAAAGCGTTTCTCAACTAATCAGAATGAAGCATTCAACAGTCCCGTGGGATAATGCAAAATACATACATTCGCAATATCAACTGCATATAAAACATAGTCTGTAGGTTTACCTTTGCACCATTACATTCATAGCACTGTATACATGCACGTGTATTAATCAAAATCCTCATGTGATACAAATGTGCAAGTCAGAGTTCATCAAACTTTAACTTCAGATGAGCTTGCGTTTCTGGTCTGCAGCATTCAAATGTGTATGAATGGAAGTCAATGGAACAAAGTCTAGTGTCATACTCTCACTCTCTCTCTCTCTCTCTCTCTCTCTCTCTCTCTCTCTCTCTCTCTCTCTCTCTCTCTCTCTCTCTCTCCTTCTGTCCTTTGTGGCTGTCTCTGTTGACTCTGCGGGTGGGGGAGGGTTGTGTGACGCTTAAAGGGAGTTTGAGAACAACACTGACGGCTGACCACAAACGCACAAACACACACACAAATCGCTACGTGTTTTAATTGTTTTAGTGAATCATCTTTGAGATGGCAGACTTGCAGCACGCAGACATTAGGGTGAAATCTACCAAAATCTACCAAATATGCATTTTTCAGTAGGAATTATTCTGAATTCCTTGTGTTTGCAAGGTAGCAATGTATTAATATTCCACAGATATCCTGTCTGGGCTTTGTTCTGAAATGCTCAATCCTCCTTAAGACTTTCTCTATTCAATTTTCAGCCTTAGGCTCGCAGTGTTTTGCAATCTTGTCTCTTAGAAAGTGTTTACATTTTTAGGATTTTTCACATTTATGATCAAAGATCTAAAATCTCTCTTTGACTTATATTAATGGCATGTTCTGAATGTACTTGTATTTGACATTGACGTAAAATTTGCATATTCAAATACAGTCTCTAATTCTTCTTTCTATTCGTGCTTTGAATTGTCATTGATCTCTTTTTGTATGAATGTATCCCATATGTGCCTTAACACCACTGTGTTGTGTTGTGTTGTTTGTTCATTCTTGTGTACAGCTAAAGGGGAAGAAGACTCAACTAGAAGTCTAAATTATTTTGCTGTCAACTGAACTTAATTTGCACTTAAGCTGGAAGGTTTCTTTATGCCAACATCACCCATAGAAAAGTCACAGTAATTATTTTCTAGCTAACTAGAACAACAGCCCCAACAGCTTAAATTATATTTGACAAAAGCTCTAACTAAGGGATGGAGAATTTCACTGTTGGGCCTCTCCTGTGCTGAATCATTACACGTGCATGACGAATAACACATCAAACTATCACACATTGTACTTGTTGACAAATGGGAGAGCCTTTTAGCTCATTTGTTCTTAGTCTGGTGTTTATTCATAAACTTTTGTTTTGTTGACATAACAGTATACAAAAGTGAAAATCATAAAGTCTATTATTAGAATTGCTTGAGAGTTTTGTGTTCCTTATACAAAACTATTGTATGGCTTCACAGTGCTTATAAATGTAGTACTTTTAAACTTGGGGTTTCGGTAGTAACCCGAGCACAAAAAAGAACTAAAAAAATCAGCTTTACGGCATACGTCACCTTCCTCCACTTCCTCAAATTCGGACATGAGAGCGCAACTAGTTATTTTCCTGATGTTTTTGTCATGGAGACCCAAGGTTTTGTCGAAGTAGACCAGAAAGAGTAAACGGGTGAGTTACAGAATAAAAAGAAGGACGAGAATCAATATTGGGCCAGCGTTCGCTCGCTGGCGTGAACTAAAGGAGGAGGAGGGGTTTCTGACCGATGCTGATTGGCCGTCATGCTGCTTGCTTGTAAACGTGAGCTACGCAATCTTCTGGCGTTTGAAAAAATAAAACCCATGAAATTATATTCACATGACATGCTGGAAGGCACACTTTGTGACCTTTGTCTTCTTTTCCTTTGCAACAGTGCTGGGGCGCTTGTGGCCTCTAAGGGCGCTAGACGTGAAAAATACATGTCTAGCACCCCCTAGTGTCCAAAAACTTCAATGGTGTGCCTTTAAAGAAAAAGTTGAGATAATTGCATTATTGTAAAGAACTTTTGTTAGAGATCAGATTCAAAATGACGATCAAAACATACCCAGAGTTTTTACTGGTTTGGGATCATTGGATGCCTTGTTGTTTTATAAGTTGGGAAAAGCAGCACTTAGTAAAAAATGGCGGAAATATGGATTGCAATTAATCAATTCATCCTACTTTTCAAGTTTTGACTTGTCAATCCGCAACGATGATTAAATATGCTGTATTACGTATGCCGGGCCAATAGATGGCAATGTTAGTTTGTAAACACACACTACAAGCCGCCATTTACAGAGCGATAAATACCAAGGGTGCCGCATAAGCCCTGAAAAGTTACGCCTAAACGTCTTGATCGCCCCCCCCTCCGCCCCCGGGAATGGGCTCAGTATAGGTCATAAACTCCGCCTCCCCCATGTTATTCAATGGGACTTGAGACCAACTAAACAATTTAAATGCACTTCAAATATCTTTATTTCCGAAGCTGGTTTCTGTCATTTACTGTAGTTTTTATCACGCTGATGTAAATTCAAGTGTTAGTTTTAAAAAAGTTTGTTTTTAGTTAGTTATTTAATGCTATAAAAACGGTGGAGTCAAGTCATGATTGACAGCTGTGATATGCGCATTCTGCGAGGGCGGGGCCTTGATTTCGCAGCTTAACTTCCTGCTCCCTACTGCGCAGGACTGGTCCCGAAATCACTACCACACAGGCTCAAGACCCACGATGTCAGATGTCGGGACACTGACGGCTTCACTTTTCACCAATGGAAGAGAGCGTCGTCGTCCATCTTTTTTTACAGTCTATGATGAATACAAATAAATGAAGACCACAAAAGCATTAAGCAGTTTTGTTTATACAAACGATAGGCTGAGTTTATAACTACAATTGAGCTTGGACTATAAAGCGCCAAAATTGTGTAAACTTTGTTTTAGAAGTTTTAATAAACTAAGTATCTTGATCAACACAAACACAGTCTATAGGCCACCATTGTTGTTTTGCTTTTACTAGTGCATGCTTGTAGTCTGAAATAACACATGCACATGACATCACCATTATCACATTCAAGTTCACATAGTTTACACAGGGGTGATAAGGCGTCGTTATTGAAACTTGCAATTTGAAACCTCTCTTCAAAAGTTTGCATTTTCAGGACCCCCAAAAAGCTGCCGTCAAACAGCCCAACCTAAACTTTTCCGTTTATGGTTGAAAGCGTTGTCGTGTAAATGGCCCCTCAATTCTGAAGACAAAAAACACACACAAAGGCAGGATGAAGCCACCTGGCACTGCGGTTGGATGTCAACTCCTCCCCGTCAGACAGAAGATTAAATAAACACAGCAGAGAAGAGTAGACATGGATGAAGAAGGACCGATGGACTGTATTAAATAATGCATAGAATCAAGCCTGAGGAATATAAGTGTGAACTCACACACAGGTGCATGTGTTGCTCATTGTTAGCTTATGATGTAAAGATCTCAGTTGTTTTATCTGAGTACAACTTTGCCTCAGGACAGTAACAGTAATGTGGATAAGCATAGAGACTGTGGTATCTTGGCAAGTCTGAGCATAATCTGAGACATTAAGGTCTACGAGAGACACACGTAACATTAGTGAAGTTTTTCTAAAATGAAAATTCAAAAAAGCAGGTGACTGGTTTCTATTTGCTCTCAATTTAATCTCATTGCTATCTTGAAGAAACAATAATAATATTAAAGCTGTCGTTTGTGAAGGGAAGTTCACTGCATGTCTGTGAGCTTGCCACTAAATGTTTTTCTATTATATGGAATTAGTGTGGCGTGTCATTATGATATCTTTGTGGTGATACATTCGTGAGTAAGTGGTTTTAAACTATTTTCTTCTTCTAAATGTTTAATGAAAGACTTAACTTTTAGTAAATGCAAAAATGCTAAACATTCACAACATGCCCAAAGAAGTTTAACCAGATTTTTGGAGAGTAAACACACGGTACACGCATGCAAGCATGTGTGGTGTTGGACAGACCCCTCCCTCTCTTCCACAGGGCCGTCACCGTGGCAGCCTGATTATGTAAGTTGTTATCCAATCTGAATGCGTCTGCATGGCTGCATCCTGAGCAACCGCGGTTTGTTTGCATAGATAGTCCTGGTGTAATTTATGAGTCGAGGACAAAAGCAGAAACACGCACATACCTTCGACAACATTTATATAACACTTCACACAACAGGATTAACAGCATTTAAATCACTAAGACTAGACGGACAATAAATTGTTTATTTACATGGACAACCAGTTACTCTTTATTTAGGGTGTTCTTGTTTCAGTGTAATTATAAGTACTGAGTAATATAAATTAACAATTACTGGTGAAAAAAAAAAATCAAAATTAACCCATTTACTCACCCTCAAGCAATCCGAGATACATATGTCCATCATCTTTAAAGGAACAGTTCACCCAAAAACTAAAATTTTGTCATCATTTACTCACTCTCATGTTGTTACAAACCTGTATAAATTTCTGTATAAAAACGTAAAGGGAGATATTATGAGCAATGTTTTTTATTAAACCGTTCGTGGACCCCATTTACTTCCGTAGTAGAAAAAAGAATACTATGGAAATAAATGGGGTCCACGGACGGTTTGGTTACAAAAATTTCTTAAAATATCTTCCTTTGTGTTTATCAGAACTTTAGAAGAAATTTATACAGGTTTGTAACAACATGAGAGTGAGTAAAAGATGACAAAATTTTCATTTTTGAGTGAACTATCCCTTTAAGACGAACACATTTGCAGTTATTTTAGTGAATGTCCTTGCTATTCCAAGCTTTATAACGGTAGAAAACAGGGATCGAGGAACAACTTCTGACTTCAAACCCTAATAAAGTGCATTCATCCTTCACAAAGGTAATCCACACGGCTCCAAGGGGTTTATAAAGGTGTTCTGCAGGTAATTGATGCAATTTTGTAAGAAAAATATCCATATTTTTAAACTTTATAAACTATAGGAATGCAACTAACGATCATTTTCAAAATCGATTAATTGGGCGGTTATTTATTGTTTTATTTTTATTAATCGACTTCGGATAAAACATAAATATCTACTTAGTTCGATTTTTCAATTATTAAATCTAAATAAGGAACTTAATTAGTGTATTCACATGTATAAGTGTACTTTGAAAAGTACAAAAGCCATACACTACAACAGAGTTTTACTTATATAATCTTTTTTATTTTAATATTTTAAGCATTAAATTAAAAAGTTTGTGCAGCTTTTAAATAGTAAAACATTTTTAAATGTCAAAATAATAATAAACAACATGAATTATGTCTTCGGGGATGTGCTGATTTAGATTTTTTTCAATAATGAAGCTCACAGATAAGTAATTTGTAAAAAAAAAAGGACCACAATTTTCCAAAACAAATGAAACAAGTTTTAAACAAAACAAGTTTTTCGTTTTTATTTTCATGGCAACTTTAACAAAATAAATAAACCATATTTATTTACCAGCTTTTTATAGGCCTGGCAAACTCGATTCCTTTTAACCCTAAGGGGTCTAAGGGGGTTTTAGGGCCCTGGGGAAGTTTTGACATGCACTGACATTTGTGCTTTTTTCAGTTGCTTAAAAACATATTAATGGCAAAAGTCTCATAACACTGTGTTCAGTGCAAACTGGGCTACAATATTAAATGATCAACATGTATGTACATGTTTGTATTTTTGAGAGAAAAATGTTTATGCGTGGTTTTTGAAAAAGTCACTGATATAAGTCCACAAAACTCATTCTAAACATGTTTTCCCAAGACTTTTCAAAACAGGATCTAGTAGTGAAAATCATTCGGCCTACTCATTCACATAAAACAATATATTGATTTACAATTTCTAAGACACTTTTGCTTGGGAAAGGCTGTATGCGTGGAGGCGGGAAAGCTCCTGAATAATCAGTGATTGACAGCTGAGGAAACAAAAGAGTTGAATAATGAGCCACATAATGAGCCTTGTGGGGATGTTCAACAGGAATGTAACTTTCTCTGTGGTAAAACCATGATGAGGTTTACTTGGGAATTTATAACAAAAATTTTCAATAGAATGTAAACGATATATGTATCGTTGTCTGGACTCTTATTTGTGTTTTTGTAATCATTATAGTAGAAAAACAACAAGGGACAAGCGTGATAAACTTCAATGTTTGTTTACAGCCGCCGCCATTACCTCACGTGTTGATCATGAAAGCAGTGAATGTGTGCAAACGCGAGTGATCCTGTGTTTAATAAACTTGCTGTGCGGAGATATATGCTTAGACGCAACTAAATAAGGATTGTACTGTTTGCAATCACGTATTTTATAAGAATACCAAAAAGCGCGTCAAGTTTCCTGACTCGCGTGTTTGTGTATGTGCGTTCCTGTCGCGTCAACTGTTTGACGGAAGACAAAGAAAACACTCGCGTCTGGAGATACTGACACACATACGCAAGTAAATAAGGATTTAGATGTCATGTTTGGTGCAATCGGATGAAACAACAAGGAAGGGAGAGACTGGATTGTGGATTGCGTATCCATTGACTGCAGGAGGCACGAGTCATGCATATGGATGTTTCTGCTCGTTCACTTCAATGGCGCGGGGGTGTGGCGATCTCATCTCATTACAGATAATGAGGTAACTGGAGAAATACAGTACTTCTCCTCCTTCTCATACAGTTTACACCGAATGACAATATCTGTTTTCGATCTCACTTACATCATTTAAAAGCAGACATCCCAAGCATTATGCAGACATTTATCTTTTTGTTACTATTACAAGTATTTGTTAAGTTACAGTTTATTTTTCTGACGCGTTTCTGAAAGGACTTCACTGAGGGAGAGAGAACAAAACGCGCATCACGTTTATTTTCTTAATTTTTTCGAAAAGCACAAGATTCTGTTTTTATTGGGAGTGGACAGAACAAAAACTAGACACTTTAACGTTTTAAATGATGTATAAATCATATTTGTATGTCAAAAATCAGCAGAGTAATTTAAGTCTCTTTGCGGAGTGATTGAAAAATAAAGAGTTTGCAGCGCCCGCGCCGCAGTCGACCCCAGAGTGTTGGGGTTGTGTGAGTCACTTGAGTCACTTGAGTCAGTATTGCTAAATCGCCAAGGAAACTCAGTACAGACCCACTTTTAACCGGCTGATCCACGCGACTCGAGATTCTCAGAGCCTGAAACATTGCAGACTCGCAGACCATAGGACTTAACTCGTTCTACAGATCCACTAACCGGATTTATAGAGCGACTGAAGTCTCCTCAAAATCAAATCCACAACAAAAGCCTTTCACTTCTGAAATAACATGCTTATAGATTTGAGGTTTGGTGTGTATGGTCGACCATTTAAAAAAATAAGCCTAATAATAATAGTATAATAATAAAGAGAAAATATAGAAAAAACTGTGTCCTGATTATGTAGCCCCCCAAGCCGGAGAGTCTCGAGTCTGCAATGTTTCCGGCAGTTCTGCAAAATCTGCAGTGTTTCCGGCTCTTATTCAAGAGACAGTTCGCACGGATCAGCCGGTTACGAGTTGAGAGATTCTCGAGACAGAGCAGATCCACAGGTCTCTCGAGTTTGCAATGTTTCCGGCTCTGAGTGAGAATCTCGGGTCAGTTCTCGTGCATAGCAGCCGGTTACAAGTGGATCTTTAGAGCGAGCTAAGTCTCATTAATAATGTTAAAAGAGGTTTGTGTGTGTGGTGGTGCTGTTTGTGGTTTTACATTGAATTGTAGTAGCACTCAACTGATCCGGTTTAATGATACTAGAGACTCACAACTCATGAGTTAATTTAAAGATCCGGGTGAAAGATCCGAGTGAGTCACGACTCAAACAGGTTTAGCGGTTTATTGCGCTTTGCTTCCGTGATTGTTGTGTCAGGGTTGCCAGATTCACATAAGAAAACCAGCCCAATGACCATTTAAAATTAATCCAAAAGCATCCCAATGACTACTCACAGCTCAAATTCCATCAACTAATGAACCAAATCCTGTCATCTTTAGCCAGCAGAAAAACATCAACCAGTGGAAACAGTTTAAAAGTAGGCAATTCAAAACCTCACCGAAAGGCTACAACCCTGGCAACGCTGCCTTCCTTTAAAACAAGATGGTCACGCAAAGTGCCAGATAAACATGCAGCTTGCACTGTATGAAAAAAAGTGCCTGACCTTAATTATAAAAGCACAGCTCGCACTGTAGCCTACAGTATAAAGCGGACATGTGTCTGCGCTGTCCGTCGGTGGTGCAGGAGCATGTGACATCACAGACCAACTAATCGATAATGAAATTTGTTGACAATGTTCAGTAACAGCGCTATCTTGGACTCACGTAATTCATGTTTTAGCGTATTGAGCGTTCATCTTCATATAGGTACTTTGCAGGGACTGCAATGAATCGTGTAAGTCAAAAGATGCCAGCAAGATGCACGAGACAGCCGTGATCGTAGACAGGTATCTGATGTATAAATCTAAAGGGGAAACACCGTAAACACAAGCTCGGGACAGCTGCCTATAAGCATGTATGGAGGTAGCTCTTGGGCAGATGAATTCATAAAAATGATGATCCACATGGATATATTGTTTATAATGAACACTGCAATATTCTATTAAAAAATAAGAATTGTCAGTTTTGATTTTATGGGGACTTTAAAAAAGACAGAAAACCATTATCAATCACTAAACATTATACCAAAATTCACACATACCTTAACAAATACACAGTAACACCCCAGCAAACATTCACAACGCCCTAACAACGTGCCGAAAATGTGTAAACAATTGCAAAATTGTGCACATGCCTGTAGTGGTGTCTGAGGTAATACAGAGACATTCAAACTTCTGCTGATCTGATGACATGAGGGAGAGGAGGAACGTGTTCTGGTGAGTGTTGACAGGGAACGCACTGTCCTGTTTACTAAGTGAATGAGTTTCAACAGGACTTCCTTTTGCCAGGCCTGAGGGTGCACACAAATACACACGTACATGCACAAATGTCGTATTGTGCAGCAAATAGTACCGGAGCACTTTTTGTTCACACACAAACACAAAATGTACAAATAATTCAAGTGGACTCAGGTTTAGCACATAGCGCTCAGTGTACAAATAGTGATCATATTTTCACACACTGTGAGTTCATGAACTGTTCCTAGAAAACCTTGCTCACCATTCTGTACTGGAACACATCCAGCATGATATAGATACGGGATGCTTTATTACAGCCCACAATCCACTTTCACACATCAGGTTTTATTTCTTTAACTACTGCTTTTCACTAAGTCAAAGTTAAAGTGGCATGTGAAATTTGCGTGTGTGTGCGTGTGTGGGACTGTTGTGCCACCTGCATTACAATTTACAATTTTGCAAGAGCTTGTGGTTTGCCAGATTAAACACAGACTCACTCGGTTCTTATCAGGAGCAAACAGGAGCTTCTACCAGCTTATTGTATCCACAGACAGTACACTGTCAGAAATAAAGGTACAAAACTTTACCTTTTCTGTCACTGGGGCTGTACCCTAGTTTCCGTTTGGTTCCTTTACAGGAATACAAAACCGAATACAAATTTGGGTAGATTACCGTACCTTAAGGACCTCCATTGTTAGAAAAAAAGTACAAATATGTACCCTAGGTGTCAGTGGGGCAGCACTCTTTATAAAGGTAATTGTTTGGACCATTAGGTACAGATGTGTAAACATTTAGTACCAATATATACCTTTGAGATACTAATATGTATTTTTGAGTTACTAATAAGCTCTCTTTGGTCCCAGTATGTACCTCTGAGGTACTAAAATGAAATCCTTAGGTGCAAAGCTGTACTTTTTGAAATGGTACAGCCCTAGTGACAGAAAAGGTACAGTTTTGTACCTTTATTTCTGAGAGTGTACCATTACAAAAGACAAGTGTTATAAGACCCATTTGCACTACGGAAAGTTTTTCAAAGGGGTCAAGACTAGAGGTCTTAACAGGTCCACTTAGATCCGAAAACCCAAGGTCCGACCTGAGCAGGTTCGTGTCTAAAAGTTTTGTGTGTGCCTCGGACACGGGTTGGGTATAATAATAGCGCCATCGGGTCTCGGGTAATTTTAAATTAATGTGTTTTTGCCGAAACAGACCAGAGAAGACCCGAACTATCTAACGTTTGTGCGTCGGTGTCTGTTTACAACCCCTTACAATTTTTTCGGATTCGTCCCGGGTCAAGCCTTTCTTAAAAAAAATACTTATTTATGCACGTCGGGTTCGAGTAAAAAGTGATTTGGGTCATTTCAGGTCGGGTAGAGCGAAGACCTCTAATCCAAACTATTTATGGCACTATCCGCTTTGGCCGTGTTTGCACCACAGCCCTTACGAAAATTAACCATGGTTATATTGTGGTAAAAGTGTAGTAACCATGGTTTTTTGGTGTATTGATTACTATCAGCAAAACCATGGTTTTACTACACTAACTATGGTTTAACTATGGTTTTTGAAAACCATGATTGTCAAAACCATGGTTATTTTGTAGTTACTATGGTTTTACTACAGTAACCATGGTTTTTTGGTTTTAACTGTAGTAAAACCATGGTTAATTTTCGTAAGGGAGGTGCTGGGAACGATTTAAGTACCGTGACCAACTTCTTTTTAACCTAATTAGGTACTAATCCGGAGTAGGGTCTAACCAGCACAACACAAACTCATCTGTGATGTAAGTGTATGTTTATTAGCCAAAAATGCTTGCCATACTAAACACTAGCAGTGACATTTTTATAAAGCCTTGTAAATATACATTTTATACTTCCTCTACATGTAACAAGAAATAAACACAGACAAACATCCTAAACATGTTCTTGTCTCAACCTCCATTATATATATACTGCAAGTTGTCTTTAGTCTTAAACAACTTATGTTGTTATTTTGCATCAAGACCTCTTCGCACATTATTAGGTCTAACTCGGTACTGCTGGTGACATGTGGCTTTGGCACGCCCTGTGATGACATGATTAGGGCTCAGACTGCAGAAAGAACATGTACTCCATGTATTTTGGCAATGTCTTGTGTTGGAAACAGACAATGCCTTCTGTTGCTTGACAGACAATGCTCAGGAACATTTTAGCCTTGTGAAACATCTTATCACTGCAAGCCCTTGCATTATTAGATTTTTCTTTACCAAAACAGCCACTGTGAATACTTCAGATGACATTGTTGCTGTGCCAACCCAGTGTTTGCCTACCCGCAGCATTCCAGCATCTATAGCTATTCATGATGAGAACTGGTTAATCCAGAGGTTCTCAACTCTGGCACTTGAAATCTACTTTCCTGAAGAGTTTATCTCCAGCCGTGATCAAACACACCTGAGCAAGTTCATCGAGGTCTTCAGGAATACTAGAAAACTGCAGACAGGTGAGTTTGATCATGGTTAGGGTTAAACTCTGCAGGAAAGTGGATCTCGAGGCCCAGGGTTGAGAACCTCTGGGGTTAACCCATACACAAGTTGGGGGATGGGCAATGTATTGCTTCTCGCGATATCTGAGACTTTGCGAGACTGAAGGACACCAGGTCGGATACATTGAACTTGCAAGTGGGGTATTCTTCCTACAGACGGTAGGGGCGGGCGAGAGAGTCCATATACCGACTTACGAAGATGATTTATTAACATAAAAATGCTGCCTTGTGTCCCTTCAAGACAAGACAACAGTGGTGGCTGGTGACTGCTCATCCGAGGGACGCTAATTCAAAATAAGTGTTCGGAGTGTCATGTGTGTTGCTTGCGTTTTCAAAATATGTGTTTGTTGCATTGTGTGAACCATCACGTGTTTTGTCAAAATAAGTGCCTGCGGCACAAGCGTGAAAAAAACGTTTATGATAAAAGAGATGCTCACGTTCACAAAATACATGCACGACACTCCCTTAACAGTAAACTCTGATTACGCATGAGATTATGCGAGTATCTGGCAAACGCTAGCGTCTTTTTTATCATAAACCCTTTAGACGCGTCTGCAGCAGGCACTTATTTTGACAAGACACGTGATGCACACAGGATCACTCGACACACAGAACACATATTTTGAAAAAAGGAACCACACACATGACGGCCTACATACATCGCATTGAGTTCCCTCGAAAAAAGAAGTCACCGGCGTCCCCGGCAAGCCATTGTAAAGAGTAACAAAGCTAAAACAATAAACATTGCAAATGATGAAAGTCACAATGTACCATTCTTAATTAAAGAAACTTAAGCACACATTATAGGGGACGCTGTAAGACATGTCACTGCCACATTTGGGTAATATTCAGGTCAAAGTAATAACAAGGGACACAAGTTTGAATGTGATCCATGGCCGTTTTAATGCCGTTGCTCATCCAATTAATTTTTTGATGACCTGAGGGCGGGAATTAGCACATTTGATGCAAAGGTATTTGATGAACATATAATATGTGTTGAGAGCATTGAGTCAATATCATTATCTCATTTTTGGCAGAGGTGGCATTTAGCGCCTTTTATATCTGAGTCTTTAAATTCAAGTTTCCAAAGCCTTTTAAAGGAATAGTTTACCCAAAAATGAAAATTAGCTGTTTATTTACTCACCCTCAGGTCATCTGATATATTGGTTATATTTTTCTTCAGTAAACAATAAAACAGAAACCACAGTGCTCTGTGATTCATATAATGCAAGTAAATGGGTACTGGCACTTTGTGAGTTCAAAAAGGAGATAAATCGAACACAAATGTAATGCCCATGACTCCTTGTGACACACTGACGTCTTATGAATCCATCGATCAGTTTTTGCAAGAAATTAAATGTTATTTCCAACATTATTAGTGTTTATGCAGAGCCTCTGCCGAACATGTGGCGGTGGCGGGTTGGTAGACCTCTTAGCGCCACCTACAGCACATAAGGGTAAAGCGCATTTATTGTCACATGAGAATAACGTATGCGCAGTTTCACACGTGAACAGACGCTCTCTGTGTTTACAAGCTTCAGAGATGGGCACGTGCCAAAGTAACAGACAAACAAAAATCATATTTTACAATAACCTAAAAAATTCAAAGAACAATCACTTTCCCTAACTCCCTTATACCCAAAATAACAGGCAACCATATCACAACAATAGCATTTATTATATTTACAATTTAAAGATCAACTTCACAAGAACAGTTTATAAGGAGCTATACAGATCTGTGCCCTTTACCAGACATGCGACAGGTCACAGCTTACATTCTATAAGATTTTTGCATAATTTTTTTCCATCAGATAAATGAATGAGTAAGATGCCTAATGCCTAATTTCCTGAAAACTAATTCAGTTTTTGATTAGTTGGTTATTATTAATTAAGCAGTGTTAATGAAGATAAGATTGTAGAGCTGACCACAGATCTGTTCCAACATACAGCTGGTATTCCTTGTCAAACCATTTTTCCCAGACAGTTGTCTTAAATACAGACTAACTGTAGGTAGTATAGAGTGTGAGAGAAATAAAGATCTCTCTTCATCACTCTGTCATTTAACTCACTGCTGATTTCCATATCAATATTTGAGTGACACTAAATGATTTGGACACAACAGGGTGCGTGACAGTGTGGCGCCCAAGGAGCAATTTTCATTTCATTTATACGGGCGGGTGAGAATTTGCGAATGGGACTGTATAAGGCCTCAACGTTTATGAATATTAATGTATTTCCTCTCATTTAATGTTTTTGTCTCATTTATCATATTAAACAGAACACATTCATACTTAATCTTGTTCTTAATCCTGTTTGTTTCTCTTTTTAGGGAATTAAATGGGTTCATGTTCGCATCTTTTTGGTTTACAGACAAATACACATAAACATGTTAAAATAGCTGTCTAAGTATCTTAGTAAACAATTAATTATCTTAGCCGAATGTAAACATTGCATTCGGTCTTAAGGAAAGCCTACCTGTTAAAGTCTCTATCAATAAACTGTCATGACTGCTGGGTGATCGATGGCTGTGTGTGGGGTATGTGTGTGTGTGTTGTTTACCTGTGGTGCCGGTTCCTCGTGTGTTCACTAACTCCGCCCCCTTGTTTCGGTAAATGTTCACCGGTGGTGTCTCGTTTACCTTTTCCTTTATATTGCACGTAGTCTTGTCCTTCGTTGCGCGCTCATTGTTTTATCACAGTCTTGCTGCTCTGCCTTGTCTTGTCGGACGCTTTCTGTCTCCTCCTCTTGTTACCCCAGGTTTGGTTTTCGGCGTCCGGAGACTCGTCTTCGCCCGGACCGCTCGCTTGTGGATTACTGGAACTCATTGACTTATTTGTCTCTCGGAACAGCTGGTTCGCTTTGTTTTTAGGCGGTACACCAGCTGTCTCTGTTCCTCATCGGCTTGCATCATCACCCATGTGTGGAGTACACCATTTTACCATTGTGGATTACATTGACTCTAATGACTGTTTGTTTCTCGGAACAGCTGGTTCGCTTCGTTATTAGGCGGTGACCAGTTGCTTCCGGGTGGCTTCATCTACATCAGGATTCCACAGTGGATTACCCCGTCTGAGAACTTGGATGATTGTTAACGTGTGTGGATCTACCAGTGACTTTGCTCTCCAGATCTCTCATTCTATTTTTCTCAATAAATATTGTTAACTTGCACTTGACTCCGAAGTTTTTCCTGACAGATGAGCGCGCCACTAATGGAGTCAGCAAGTTTGGAGAGTCTGGAGGTGCAGACCGCCCTTCACCAGCAGGGGGTGGCCATCGATCAACATTCATCATTATTGTCTGCTGCGGCCAGAGATTTCAGTATTTTGTCTGGGCAACTTAAGGAGCTCAGTAATCGCTTGGACCAAGTGACTCCTCACTATGAAGCTCCAGCCACATCCGGAGGAGCCGTTTCGACTGAACGGGAGCCACACACTGCAACACCTCCCACCTACAACGGCGATCCCAACACCTGCAGATCCTTTTTGCAACAATGTTCTCTCGTCTTTGCGCTCCAACCCCGTCTATTTTCTTCATCCACTTCCAAGGTGGCCTATGTTCTGACATTACTCACAGGAAGAGCGAGAGACTGGGGTATGGCCGCCTGGGGGGCTAAAGCTCCATTTAGATTTTCATTCCCGGCTCTTGAGGAGGAGATGTTAAAATTGTTTGATCGGTCACTCAAGGGAGACATGGCAGCGGCTGAGTTGGTGAGATTACGGCAACGTAATGACTCTGTTACTGACTTTGCTATCAGATTTAAAACTCTCGCTATTTGCTGCAATTGGAACGACGCGGCATTAAGAGCTCAATTTCTCGAGGGTCTCACACCGGGCATTCAAGACGAGATTGCACTGAGGGAGCCACCCACGTCACTGGAAGCTGCCATCGATCTGGCTCTGAGGGTTGAGTCTCGCCATCGGCAGAGAGATCTGCGTCGCACATTTCGCCATCTGATGTCGGAACCAGGGGAGACCGCTTCAGAGACGCCCTCCGAGGAGCCTATGCAGCTGGGCAAGTTTCGTATCTCTGCTGGTGAGAGAAGTCGTCGTCTGTCAAATGGCCTCTGCTTATATTGTGGCAAGCCGGGGCATCTGGGGGCTACATGTCCGGTAAAAGCTCACGCCCGCCGATGAACCTGGGAGTCTCGGTGGGCGCATCGTCATTTAAATCTCCCGTAAGCAGCACTACTCTACCTGTTATTATTAACTATTTCCCGTCACAGGCGTTGCTGGATTCCGGTGCGGAGGCGTGTCTTTTGGATGCTGGGTTGGCCAAGTCCTGGGGTATCCCATTCATCCCTCTCTCCTCTCCTTTGTCTGCCTGGACATTGAAGGGCCAGCATATGGCTGTGATCACGCACCGTACACCCCCTGTGAGTTTGTTTGTTTCTGGCAATCATCGTGAGGAAATCGAGTTTTACATCTTAGAGGATTCTCAATCACCAGTCATATTAGGTCATGACTGGTTATCCAAACATAATCCTCACGTTGATTGGCAGAACAATGTTGTGTTATCTTGGAAGTCTTCGTGTTATGTTTCTTGTCTTGGTCCTGCTCCTTCTCTTGTCTCTTGTTCTGTCTCGCAGGTTCCGGCTGTCGATCTCTCAGGGGTCCCGGCGGAGTACTCGGATCTGTATCAGGTTTTCAGTAAATCCCGGGCCACTTCTCTGCCTCCTCATCGGTCGTATGATTGCGAGATCAAACTACTTCCCAACACTTCTCCGCCTAAGGGTCGCATATTTTCCCTAGCTAAACCAGAAAGAGAGGCTATGGATAAATACATTAATGACGCTCTTAAAGCCGGTCTCATTCGCCGCTCCTCGTCTCCAGCTGGTGCTGGATTTTTCTTTGTAAGAAGAAAGACGGGTCCCTTCGTCCGTGCATTGATTATCGAGGGCTGAATGACATTACTGTTAAGAATAAGTACCCCTTGCCATTAATGTCATCAGCATTCGAGTTGTTACAGGGAGCGCGCGTATTTACCAAGCTAGATCTGCGCAACGCTTATCACTTGGTACGAATTAAAGAGGGCGATGAGTGGAAGACAGCCTTTAATACACCCTCAGGACACTGGGAATATTCCGTTCTGCCGTTCGGTCTTTGTAACGCTCCGGCTGTCTTTCAGACCATGGTCAATGAAGTGCTGGGTGACATGATTAACAGATTTGTCTTTGTGTATCTCGATGACATTCTCATCTTTTCTCCCTCCATGCAGATACACACTCAGCACGTTCGCATGGTTTTACAACGGCTTTTAGAGAATCAACTATTCGTTAAGGCGGAGAAGTGCGAGTTCCACAGGAAGTCGGTTTCGTTCCTGGGTTTTGTTATTGCCGAGGGAGAAATTCGTCCCGATCCCGCTAAGGTTAAGACGGTTGCCGATTGGCCAGTACCCGACACTCGGAAGGACCTTTAACGATTTCTGGGGTTCGCCAATTTATATCGGCGTTTCATCAGAAATTTTGGTCAGATCGCTAAGCCTCTTACTGCTCTCACTTCACCTAACGTATGTTTCCGTTGGAATAGAGAGGCTCAGGAGGCCTTTGATGTGTTAAAATCCCGGTTCATCTGTGCGCCTGTCCTCTCTATTCCCGATCCGGCTAAACAATTTATAGTGGAAGTGGATGCATCAGATTTCAGGGTAGGCGCCGTTTTATCACAGCGATCGTCTATTGATGGGAAAGTAAATCCGTGTGCTTTTTTCTCTCACCGGTTAAACCCAGCAGAACGAAATTACGACATAGGGAATCGGGAGCTGTTGGCGGTTAGACTCGCTTTGGGTGAATGGCGTCACTGGATGGAGGGAACCTCGGAGCCCTTTCTGGTCTGGACGGATCATAAAAATCTTGAATATATCCGTTCGGCCAGAAGACTAACATCTAGGCAGGCTCGTTGGGCACTCTTCTTTGATCGTTTCAACTTCACCCTCTCGTACCGGCCTGGCTCGAAGAATATCAAACCTGATGCTCTCTCCCGTCTGTTCGAGAAGTCCAATTCGGAGAGGGCGGAGACCATTCTCCTGGAGGGGAGGGTGGTCGGCGCCCTCGTATGGGGAATCGAGCAGCGGGTGAGAGAGGCCGGTCGGGAGGGGGAAGTTCCGGAGGGGTGTCCAGCGGGTCGCCTATGGGTTCCTGAGCGGTTACGTTCCGATGTCATCCGGTGGGGTCACTAGTCCAAGTTTGTTGGCCATCCAGGTATTCGGAGAACGTTGGCTGCCGTCCGTCAGCGTTTTTGGTGGCCTTCTATGTCCACAGACATCAGACAGTTTGTATTAGCCTGTTCGGTTTGTGCTCGTAACAAAGCATCTAATTTACCACCCGCTGGTCTGCTTAAATCTTTGCCCGTGCCCTCCCGCCCCTGGTCTCATATAGCCCTTGATTTTGTCACCGGCTTACCGGCATCTAGTGGTAACACTGTTATCCTAACTGTGGTGGATCGCTTTTCGAAAGCGGCTCATTTTATTCCCCTGCCCAAACTTCCTTCTGCAAAAGAGATGGCTCAGGTTTTGATTAATCACGTCTTTCGGTTACATGGTATTCCGCCTGATATAGTGTCAGATAGGGGTCCTCAGTTCATCTCTCGTTTTTGGCAGGAGTTTTGTAGACAGATTGGTGCTACAGCCAGCTTGTCTTCTGGTTATCACCCGCAGACCAATGGGCAATGCGAACGGGCTAATCAGGATCTCGGTAGAACGCTCCGCTGTCTGTTGTCACAATATCCGAATACCTGGTGCGATCAGCTTCCGTGGGTTGAGTATTCTCATAATTCTCTTCCCGTTACCTCTCCCAATTTGTCCCCGTTTGAGCTTTCTAACGGTTATCAACCTCCCCTGTTTCCATCACAGGAACCCGAGGCAGCGGTTCCGTCTGCGTTAGCTTTCGTGCGCAGGTGCAGACGCACTTGGAGGAGAGCTAAGACACTCTTATTATCCAATTCCAGACGAACCAAAGCTGCGGCTGACCGTCATCGGCGACCTCCACCCCGTTACATTTGTGGTCAAAGGGTATAGCTTTCTACCAAGGATCTGTCTCTCCGTGAGCCTTCTCGTAAGCTGGCCCCGAGATTCATTGGGCCATACAGCATCTCTAAGGTCATTAATCCGGTGACGGTAAAGCTTAAGTTACCTCCTTCTCTTGGTCGGGTTCACCCTGTTTTTCATGTATCCAAGGTTAAACCTGTGATGTTTGCTCGCTATAATCCTCCTATCTCTGCCCCTAATCCCCCCGCCCCTCGTCTAGTGGATGGTGCCCCTGTCTATACTGTTAAGAGGTTACTAGACTCCCGCCGTAGGGGCAGATGATTTCAGTATTTAGTGGATTGGGAAGGATACGGTCCTGAGGAGAGGAGCTGGGTTCCGGCTCGGGATATACTGGATCCTGGGTTGATCGAGGACCTCCGGCGGCGACAGGGTGAGTCTCCTGGTCCGTCTGGTGCCGGTCGTGGAGGGGGGGCTACTGTCATGACTGCTGGGTAATCGATGGCTGTGTGTGGGGTATGTGTGTGTGTGTTGTTTACCTGTGGTGCCGGTTCCTCGTGTGTTCACTAACTCCGCCCCCTTGTTTCGGTAATTGTTCACCGGTGGTGTCTCGTTTACCTTTTCCTTTATATTGCACGTAGTCTTGTCCTTCGTTGCGTGCTCATTGTTTTATCACAGTCTTGCTGCTCTGCCTTGTCTTGTCGGACGCTTTCTGTCTCCTCCTCTTGTTACCCCAGGTTTGGTTTTTGGCGTCCGGAGACTCGTCTTCGCCCGGACCGCTCGCTTGTGGATTACTGGAACTCATTGACTTATTTGTCTCTCGGAACAGCTGGTTCACTTTGTTTTTAGGTGGTACACCAGCTGTCTCTGTTCCTCATCGGCTTGCATCATCACCCGTGTGTGGAGTACACCATTTTACCATTGTGGATTACATTGACTAATGACTGTTTGTTTCTCGGAACAGCTGGTTCGCTTCGTTATTAGGCGGTGACCAGTTGCTTCCGGGTGGCTTCATCTACATCAGGATTCCACAGTGGATTACCCCGTCTGAGAACTTGGATGATTGTTAACGTGTGTGGATCTACCAGTGACTTTGCTCTCCAGATCTCTCATTCTATTTTTCTCAATAAATATTTTTAACTTGCACTTGACTCTGAAGTTTTTCCTGACATAAAGTCAACAGTTTACAGTTTCATTTAAACAGCAGTTTATTATTATTATTTATTAGCTATTTATTATTGTTTTTATTTTATTTTATTTTACTAGCATATTCTTACAAACAACAAATTTTAATCAAATATAAGCAACACAACAAGTAGGTATTGTACAGGGGTTTAAAAGGAGATGGGGGCATGTAAATAATAACATGTTTTGTTCTAATTTGGTTTGCGTTGATGGTGTGACTCTGGATGTTTATACATGTGTAAATACTTTTCTGTTGTGGTGCCATGGCTGAGATGCATCCTGCATTTGTGGTTGTTTGCAACAGATGCTGAGTTCACATATGACTAACACTGCTTCTCTCTCACACACTGACACATCTGACTATAGTCTGGCAATGTGATGGCTTTTATCCTTTACTGTATGTCACGTATTGGCTACTCAACTGTTTTGTTCTATTTTCTTACCATTGTCGCTTCGGTTTAGGGTAAGATTTACATTTGCAAGCACCAAATCTAACCCTAAACCGAAGCGACAATGGTATAAAAGTAGGAAAAAGCAGACATTGTAATCTACAGATTACAGTTCATTGTGCTCTTCTCATGCCTTGTTTTTCCCTATGACATTATCGATAAAAGATAGAAATTAACACAATTAACAATTTGTTTTGTGATTTTATACAACCATGGTACTGTTAAAATAACCGTTTATAAAGCTTGTATTACCCATATAGCTTTCCAGATTAATGCCATTGTATTTTTTTACAACATTGCTTCTGTGTTATTGAATAAAACATAGATAATGACAAAGATGAGAGCATAGTGAACCACTAGTTTATTTATGATAGTAGTAACACAATAAATACATCAAGACTGTGTCAGCATATAACAGTCATATGGGTGAGTTATATTGTTCCTCTTTCAAGGAAATCCCCATTATGTTTTAATGTAAGCTTTAGAATAATCAAACATGCAAACTGTATGATAAAGAGAAAGATAAAGCTAATATAACATAATGATATAATTATGTTGGCTTGACAAAATTCCCCTTGACTTAAAGGAGCTGTCCGCAGTGTTTCTACTTAAACCAATCCCTCTTCAATTGCCTTTGTGTGAAGGGGTTGTAATCTCACATTAAAATTATCCACTTTGTGGGTTTTGCTATGACCTCTAAAAAAAATATGATTATTTTTATGTGAAAGTACCGGGCCGGATTTGGCGCGAAATCCAGTGACGTCACCTGCATGCGCGCTCCCGAGCATCTCGCCTCGTTTACTGACTTTGCGCTCAACAGCGACAACACTGATAACAGACTGAAACGACCTGCTCCCAGCACAACACAGACTCCACATATTGTGAAGAAAAAAAGTTATCTGCTGAAGCTCGTAAGGCCAAACGTGAATCGGATCAACTTCGGACAAAAACACGGATTAACATTGGCAGGGCATTTGAATTATGGAGAAACCTCCGCTTTGTTTTGGGTATAAAAACGGATCCGGAGTTGGCTTTCATCCTATTGGGCAGGTTAGCTAACATTACTACAAAGCATGTCAAATATATTTTGATTATGTGCTTTAGTTTTTTAGATGTTGTTTCGGTTTGCTAGCCTTCGCTTTAGCGTGTTTGCCCAGCCGTCGTCGATCGATGACGTAAAACTGCGGACGCGTTTGTTTGCGTGCGTCCGCTTTTTAAAAGTCTTTAAACTCGTACAGTCTGACATTGATGGAAACTGAGATTATACAGTGTGACATGGACTTAACTACGATATTGATCGCACAGTGTGGCATGCAATGGGCTTTACTGTTATACTGAAATTGTTCAGTGTAGTTCACTAACCGTTTTCGTTATCTTACCGTAAATTTAAGTACGTAACACCACATTACATAGGCTAAATGCAGTCAATTAAACGTTGCAGCTGGAGTTTACCTGAGTTTCCAGCATGTTGGTGCTTTCTCCGGTGTGTTACATCTCAGTCTGGCCGTCGCTCATGAGTTCGAGCACGCGCTTGTAAACTTATTGGTTGCAATCTGAAACATCACCGCTAGAGGCCGCTGTAAACTACATACAGCGCCTTTAAAGGTGCAGTGTGTAATGTTTAGAAGGATCTGTTGACAGAAATGCAAAATAATATACAAAACTATATTATTAGTTGTGTAAAAAGACCTTTCATAATAAACCGTTATGTTTTTATTACCTTAGAATGAGACTTTTTTATCTACATACACCGAGAGTCCCCTTAAGTGGAAGTCGCTATTTTGTGCTGCCATTTTTTTTACAGAAGCCCTTAACATACAAACTTTTTTTACTAAGTTGTCAGTTTCCGGTGGCTGCTACCGTAGCTTCTCTGTGCGTTTCAAAAGCGAGGGGTGAGCAGTAGACTGAGCCCTTTGGCTGCAATTCGCAACCTCACCACTAGATCCTGCTAAAATTTACACACTGCACCTTTAACATTCCGACAAACATTGACGGGTCCTGGCTGCGAGCGAGAAATTTGTAGAAACACCTGGGCTACAACATTCGAATAAGATCGCAGGCTCTGTAAGAACATATCTCACATTGGGGTGTAAGCTGTACCCCTGGGGCGTAAGAGCCATCCAAAATTCCCCTTGACTTATAAAAGGGCAGGAAACATGCCAATATAAGGGAATAAAAACGTTTCAGATGGGATATATTCGCTTTACTGGGTTGTAGAGACAAGGAGGCATTTCACTCAGGATTGCCAAAGCTATTCAGAGCTGTTAAGTCACAACCCTAGCAATTTTCTTCCTAGCAACCAAATACAATACCCTAGCAACCGAATAAACAAAGCCTTATATCTCTGCATCAGAACATCGTAGAGAAATGGGGGTTAGGCCGTTTTACTCATGACTCAGAGTATAATCACTAGTGGATGCAAATTTTCTCCCTAGCAACCATCCACATTACCCCAGCAACCTAATAAACAAAGCCTTATATCTCTGCATAAGAACATTATATAAAACAGTATCGAACGTTCACGCCAGGCTTTGTCAAACCAACATAAAGTTTGTCTACAAACTTTAGCTAATAA
The DNA here is from genome assembly GCA_025389145.1 of Misgurnus mizolepis. Lineage (NCBI taxonomy): Eukaryota > Metazoa > Chordata > Actinopteri > Cypriniformes > Cobitidae > Misgurnus > Misgurnus mizolepis. The sequence continues at coordinate 38,698,046 of JAIFKI010000011.1, read as the reverse complement.
GATCTTGTAAAATTATTGACCTTATTATCTTGACATTTAAATAAAATACTTAAAAGACAAGTTTGCAGTCATTCAGAATTATTTCCACAACAAGTTATATGTAATAATTGACAACAGGCCATTGAATTATTCAAAAATAATGCACACCTAAATAATCAACACGCATAGAATAAAGCATTTAACAGCCCCGTGGAACTAATTAAAATAATATGTAATGTAATAAAATGATATTTCTGTATGTATAATTATTGTTGAAATAATCAGTGCGTTTTATTATTTGGGAGACGATTACTGCAGTAACCAAACAGCATATTCAAAATCTCCCGACTTTCCTGTTTTACCTGTAAACTGACAGCAAACTGTGTAAAACATTGCATCGTTTTTTTGGTTACACTTTATTTTGATAGTCCACTTTAGACATTCTACTAACTATAAACAACTTTGCAACTACATGTCAACTAACTTTCAATAATTTGCAACTATACGTCAACTAACTGTCATTAGTGTATTAGTAGACTGTAAAGTGTTTTACCCAAGTAAAGCTGCTTCCAAGATGTTAAATAATTATGTTTTTGGCCAGAGCCCCACCATCTTAACCTCTTTTTGCTTTACCAGCTGACGTAACAAGCAACACACATTGTTGTTTACAACAACCAATAAGGTAGGAGAAACCTCATGACTTTGCTAAGAAGTTAACATGCGTGACGCTTAAAATGTATCTCAATGGTAACACTGCATAAGAATACATTCAGACATGCGGCCACCAGCAAAGTATATATTTTAGTAACTGAGGTCAAAGCACTGGCCCAATTGGGCAAGTGACAATACTGTTTACTGACCCAGACGTCTCTCACACTTGCCCTGGGCGACCGGGCAGTCCTTTATGTTGAGCCCTGAAACAAGTAATTTAAATGACTTTCATCTTTGTTCAAGTAGCGAATGAATAGAGTTTGTATGTTGTTTACAAATTACTATTTTTCCTTTACAAACCTTAAAGGGATAGTTCACCCAAAAATGAAGTCATAATTTAATCACCCTCACGTTGTTTCAAACAAATACATTTATTTGCTCTGCTGAACACAAAGGAAGTTAATAAGCATTATTATTTTTCCCTACTATGGAAGTCATTGGTGCTTCTGCTTCATGCTAGCTTACATAAATATTCCTCTGTGTTCAGCCAAACAAAGACATTTATACAGGTTGAATAAATGATGACAACATGTTTTTGGGGAGGGGGTGAACTATCCCTTTAAGATGGTCGCTTGAATAAGGGTGTACTCACCCTATCCAAACAAAACCGCGCTCGGGCGTGTTTGACCCCGAAAGCCTGGTTCGTTTGACTAGTGTGATCGCTCTATACCGCGCCCAGGCGCGGATTGGTTGAACGGGGTATTTATCCTTGTTCTGTGATATGACATGTAGACAAATTTTTTGTTTTGTTTGGGTCTGTAATGCCTTAGAAGCTTCCTAAAAACCTCTCTTAGATAGCTCTATTAGGGTGGGGGATTTTAAACAAGTGGTTTTGCACCTATTTGGCTCCCCCTACTGGCTTAACTTGCAATCTCATTACTGATTGGCTGACTTTGCTGCCCCTTAAAAAATGTAGCCAATTATTTTAAAGTGGAGGGGAAGTGAGATGCCTGTGATGTAATAAGCATCAGTTTTTCAGATTGGGCCGTTTTCTGGCTGACATTTCTAAAAGAGGAATTACTATGGTTTAGCATGTCTAGCACTTTTTGTATGTTTGTGAATGCGGGTAGACTACCATTATTCAACAAGACAAGGTAAAAATGGTTTTTTATTCTCTGTCCCCTTTAATGACGAAAGCGCGCCCAGGCTCGGATCGATAAAAGTACAGTGTCAGTGTGTGCATCTGGGGGAGTAAGGAGGGGTGACAATCGAGCTAGGGCTTGGTTCGGTTTGGATAATGTTAGTGTGCCCTAAACCCTCCTTTTTACAGAGAGTAAATAAAATAGAAAGATTACCACAGGGCACAATTTCAATCTAATCCTGTTTGTATTCCAGGGGTCTGGTTTTATAGTGCCATGGTGAATTCAATAAGGAGGTTATGGAAGACAGATGTTACATGCCTTCATCTTACTTAGGACAACAGCTCAGAATCACTGTTTTATAAGTAGGTCATATATGGGGCACCTTTACTATAGTCTAACCCTACTTGCCCTCAAATTAGACCATTTCATAGATACCTACTGTAAGTGTTAACTGTTCTTAAATCCTCTTTACAAATCTATTTTGCTTTTATGTTAAATTGAATAATCGAACCTTAGCTCTGTTACAAAACACTGCAGCATAAGATTGAATCTGTAGACTGTTCATCCCAGGGTTTGTCATCTATCATCGGGGTCCAGATCTCATCCCTAACTCACAGGCCAGTTTGAGGGCCAACCCCAACCAGTAATAAAAGCTCTGTGATTATCCTCACGTGCTAGACTGTGTGTATCGGCTAGCTTAATGAGAATATGAATAACACATGGGTGAATTCTCTCGTGGGAGCCGGGGATGGTGGGTTTGTGACAGCAGCAGCCTCACAGCCTTGGGCTCCAGTGAAATGAGTTGTATTGATTTCTGGAGACGGTGGCTAAACCTTTTCCTGCTTCCCGTGTCAATGGGCTCAGCTTGAAGTGGCAATGGGGAAGAATTGAATTAAAGCTCAGATTGCACACTTACTTTTCACTTGGCACCTTTCAAGCGATTGGACTGTCTCTGAATTTGCTTAGATAAGCAATTGCTAGTGTATCCACCAGCGCATGTGGTTGGATTGTTAAACTGTAGCTTCCTCAAGCCTTTCCATGTGCATGATAAATATACTCAATGATGTCTGTATGACGTGTAATGAAGAAGAGTGCATTCACAGTATCGAGAGACGAAGGACATGTACCTGGATCAACATAAGGATTAGTTTAAGGGCGTTCTCACACTACAGCCTTATTCGGACAGTAATTGTTTATTGTGGGGATGTAAGGTATTTTAATCATTTACAAGAGGTAGTCTGGGATTTCATTGTTGTATGAATACAGAAAGTCTGCTTTTTTCTCTGACCACCCATGTAAAAAATCCTGGCCGAATTAATTACTGTCTTTTGACAAACACCAAGGTTGTGTGGTAACATAATTGTTGTCTGAATCCAGATCTCTGAGTTAATAAAGCCCTATTCGGACGGGATTAGTTATACATGGATGGATGGAGTAAGGTAATTTTACCACAGGACGTCCGTAATATTGATGGTCAATATTTTTGCAGACATCCTCGTACGAAACAATTACAGTCCGAATAGGGCTTATGCATACCCAGACGTACCCGAGTATGTTTGATCCCAAAAATATGGTTTGTTTGATCGCTCTGTACCATATCTGTATGGTGTGGTTAAGCGTACCCTGGTATGCTTGCAGAGATTGTCTCTGGTACAGTTCAGGGGCGGAGTCCAGTAGCATGAGAGCAAAGTGTGCCAAAGCATGGATCTAAAATCTTGTCGTCAATTTATGCAACTGTCCTCTCTTAACCTTAACTGTCACAGTAAAAACTCTTCTGATGTGATTACGTGCAGCCACATGTCACATGTGTCCCAAATGACCCTAAATAATAGTTGTGTAAGTTGTATAAGTTGTATTTGTCGACCGCATACGTCATAGAGGATAATTATTATTTTTACAGAAAAGCAACCATTACATTTTAAGGTAAGAATGAAACTACGATTGTATGTCTTATGTTTTTAACTGAATGGCGTACTTCGGTCAACAAATACGACTTCCGTAAGACACACCAAATCCTGGCCAGGACGCGTCCGGGAAGAATGGCACGTATGGTCACCCTAATTGATTATCATCAGCAAAACCATGGTTTTACTACACTAACCATGGTTTTGGAAAACCATGGTTGTCAAAAACATGTTTATTTTGTGGTTACCATAGTTTTACTACAGTAATCATGTTTTTTTGCTCTTAACTGTAATAAAACCATGGTTATTTTTCATAAGGGCGAGTACACCCTAAAGGGGGTCTCACAACGGACACGCAGCTCAGTGCCACGCCGTTCTAAAAAAATAGAACACATTGTTTGCAGTGTATGCATACAGGTGCTGCCTGGCGTCTGTCTGCTGTGACTAGGACACTGCTCAAATCCTTGTCATGCCACAAAGCGCCTCTAACATAGTTTAACATTAAATAACATCATATTTGTTCCAAATCGTTAGTGATTAACTTTGGCTGCTTACGTATATTTTGGATTTTGAGGTAGGCGCTATCTGACTAAGTTCGCGCTATTTAATGTGCACTTCCGGTGTTTGATACCTCTGAGTTGTCCTAGATGGGACGCGGCGTGGCGCTGAGCTGCGAGCCTGCTGTGCGACCCCCTTAAGGATCATTGTTAGGTTCATGCTGATTTAGTAGCTTAACCCATCATTATATCCTTTATTCTCTATCTAACTGTAGGTTACTTGTTGTTAGGGTATGGGCTATGGGTTAAGTTTAATTTTTTTGGCAGGAATGTTATTTCAGGACCAACAGAAGATTTTAATCAATAAGTTTTATGTCGGTGTCGTTCATGGTTTTGGTGTTTTATCCCAGGCATAGCACTGAAGGCCATGAAAACAGAAAGAGGGACTTCTTGGATTTGGAGTCCTTCAGGCCTGAAGTGTCTCTCTGTACTCTGCCGAAACTAAGACTTCATTGAGGGACACTGAGTCCTTAGGGCAGAGTCTGAATTGTTCTTTGTCATCTTTTGATGGCACAGGCCATGATGACTCTAACCAGTGGACAGCTGGTGGTCGAACACAGACATTTACTACTATGATATTTGAGAATTTGAGGTGGAATAGAACAACATCTGTATTGCCAAATTTCATTTCTTTTGCTGATAGTTTGCTTAGAATCAACCCCTGATATGTTTTAAAACATCAACTCTATCTAATGGTGCATTTAGATGCCAATGTAGCTGATATGAAGTTGAAAATAGGTGCCTACTAATTTGTTTTTATTTTTGCAAATTCTAAATAAATAAAAAATCTTAAAAAACATCTGAGATGAGTACAGTTTCATCATTTTAAACAATTTATTATCAACTACGGATGTTGAATGTACTGTTTCTACCATGTTTTTTCACTAACACCCCCAACATGAAAACTCTCAAAGAAAATCATGAGCTTCCCACTCGTAATGTTCAAGTGCGCTCAATATGATATACCAGACATGACTTCAACCTACCATTACTCCAGGGGAAGAATTCCCAGGGGGTACCTTAAACATATTGGCTTGGTTTTGGTTTTCAGTTTTGCAACTGCAGCAAGACTCTAATTTCACTGCACACATGTGAAAAAGCACCTATCATTCCACTGACCCAAGGTTCAGTACCTTGTCTCTGCGCTCATGCCCTATTACTCTGGCAGATGGATGTCAGATAAAAGTTTAAAGGTTTTCAATAATGCACTTGCGAAGTTTTGATTTTGGGCTGTACTAGAATAGGTTTTCATGCCTGAATGTTAAAACACACATTTCTCAAATGCTCTTATTGGTTAAAACCACTTTAAAACCAGAGTGTGTTTTATATGCCCCGCCCCTTAAGACGATTACACCGAATGAGAAGTGCGTCATGCCACGTCCTAAAAAACTAAACTATGAGGGTACATGGACTGCATTTATATAGTGCTTTTATAGAACAATGGCCATCCAAGGCACTTTACATATTGCCACTCATTCACCCATTCACTCCCACATTCATACAACAAAGGCTGTGTCAGCTCATCAGCTGCCATCCAGCTCATTTGGAGAAGCCAGGGTTAGGTGTCTTGCTCAAGGACACCTCAACACTTGGTCAGGTGGAGCTAGGGATTGAACCACCAACCTTCCGATTTATAGTGAACCTACATGAACCACTGAACCACTCTGGCACTCTAAAGGCTCAAGATCCTAAATTTAACATTAAAAGATATGATATTTGATATTAGTCCCAAACTGATTTCACCTTATGGAACAAGATATATTGATCTGTTTGAGATGAACAAGAAAAACAGTGCATTAATGCAGAAAAACAATTGACAGGCCACTTGATTCACCATATACACAACAGACTCATATGAAGTAAAATAAAAAAGGAAAAAATTAAGTAAAAAATGTGTTTTCGACACAAAGAGTTCTGGCTGAACATGAAGATGGGCTCTGTGTTTTTCCAGATTTCTCTGATCCTTCTTGAACACTGTAGGATCTTTGTGTATTTGTCTTGCCAAGCACAGTTGCTGGCTGTTGCGATTTAAAGATCCATACTACCAGTCCTGACTTCAGCTCAGGCCTAAGGGGCCATTCACGTCCCCTTTCAAGTCCAACTGCATGGAAAACGCCACTGTGCTGCTTTTTTCTTTCTAAAGCACATGGGGCTTGCGCTACTGCAGCGTCTGCCGTTGCTAAGCAACCATGAGCCACACTCTCCATAGATTCAGTAATGTATCTCCATGCATTGTTGCTTCTATAGACCTTTTGCGAGTCGACGTCACAGTTACGTCACGCGTGCATGTGGTGGCAGAAAAACTGTGGAAATGAATGAGACACGAGTGAAACGAACAATATAACTCTCTAGAAAATGTCTTGTTGTGCTGTTGAGTGTCAGAATAGGAATGCCAAAATAGATGACCTTCATTTTTATAGTATACCGTCGTCAAAGACATCATTTGAAGATAAACGTAGGTGTTTATGGTTGCAATAAAAGCCCTGAACCGGATAGACTGGAGTGATGAAATCATTTGGAAATCTTTTAATTATTTGAATAGAAAATAACTAGAGAAGATATCCGGAAGTCTGATCCCTCTGTGTGTTTCTTAAAGCGTTTTCATCACGTTACGTTTATCATTTATTTAGAAAGATTAAAGATTTGAATTAGTTCATAATATCAATAATATTACCATTTATTAAAGTTTTCGTATTTTTTTCGTTTTCTATTACTTCTTTTTACCTTATATCTTAGCCTATGTCTTCTTCCTGTTTGTTCTATGATGTTTACTAAAAAATATATAAACATAGCACACACACACACACACACACACACACACACACGATGTAAAGTGTTAATAATATATAAACAGGCCTATACAAATTAATTTGTATGTAAACATAATAGTTTTAGAACAAACACGTAGGCTATAAATATAAGGAAGAAATTAAAAACAGGAAAATGATGAAATATTTAATAAATTATATTATACAGAATACATGATAGCATTGCTCTTATAAGTACGTCAGCGATTCATACTGTAAAAATAATTGATTTACCAATAAAGAACAATACATATACATTATGCACACATATCAGTAGCCAAGCCATTTAAACTTTTAATTTATTTAAAAAATAAACGTAACTTGGTGAAAACGTTATAAGAAACATTACACTTAAGAGAAATATAGGGGAAATAGACTTCTACCAAACACCGGATCCATAAAAATCACAGTTTAACGCTAAAACACTTCACACAGCTATTGAGAAGCATTCACTTTCTGCCACCAGTTGGGCTCTGCCCACAAGAAAACGTAATCTCTGTTTGCAAACACGCAAAAGGTCTATTTGTGTCAAAATAATAGCGGCTTGACAGATGGTACAGCTCTGGGTATTCCTGTGATCAGCGGTTTTCCATCTTGAGATACAATTTTTACATGATACAATGTTGATACATAAAGTGTGAAGCAGCATTCTGAAAAGCTAAAATATTTCCAACTCACCATGGCACGACACACCTGGATAAAAGAGTGTGACTCACCACATGCTTGTCGCGGCCACATCACTCTTTATTTGGGCAAAAGAATAAAAATTGTCCTCACAAAAGAATGTGACATGTGAATAGCTCCTAACTCTGTCTCCAGTTTAAGCCTGGAGTGCATAGTTGAACACACTTTTGCATGTCTACTCTCAAATTTGCACTTTGGTGTGTCATAGAAGTCCTATAAGCACGGCAGAAAGGCTAGCTATGAATTTACGCTATTAAGCAATGTGATCTTTATAGCAAAGTATAGCAGCAAGCTACTGATTAGGAAGCCGGACAGTCTGTAAGCTTATTTCAGGGATGTGTGAAGTCTTATGGAAGAGTCTGCAGCCAGAGTTTGTCACATTCCCATTGCAAATGTCACGGAGTGACTTTTAGGGAGGAACCAAAGTTGTGAAGGAAATTTCTGCCCGGACTGAATACCGCAAACACCGTCACTTCCGGGTAACCCTGGGCAACCGAAATCAGGCCGAATTCACAGCAGGTGAGAAGAATGACGTGGCGATTGCTGACTGGGCGTCTCTATGGATGTATAGGGTACAAAAGGAGCAGTAGAGATGTAGAAAAGGAAGGACGTTGTTGGGGAAGAAGCGCCACGGGCGAAGCGGTGAGTTGAGCACCCGTAAATAACAGGACAAGTGAGGCTCTGGAGGATTTTCGGCTGTACCTGTACCAGCGCTAAAGCTAACTCACCTTGTGTGGCAAGCCTAAAAGTAAGAAGATCATAACAACGAACGAGACTTACCTGTACCAGAGCTAAAGCTAACTCATCTTGTATGGCAAGCCTAAAGGTAGGAAGATCATAACCACGAGCGATACCTGCCTGAACCCAGACCTAAAGCTAACTCATCTTGTATGGCAAGCCTAAAAGTAGGAAGATCATAACGACGAACAATACTTACCTGCCCCAGGGCTAAAGCTAACTCACCTTGCACGTTCTGAGAGCCTAGAGTGAAAGAATACGGCAACGAACAATACTTACCTGTACCCAGAGCTAAAGCTAACTCACCTTGCACGTTCTGAGAGCCTAGAGTGAAAGAATACGGCGACGAACGATACTTACCTGTACCCAGAGCTAAAGCTAACTCACCTTGCACGTTCTGAGAGCCTAGAGTGAAAGAATACGGCGACGAACAATACTTACCTGTACCAGAGCTAAAGCTAACTCACCTTGCACGTCCTGGGAGCCTAGAGTGAACGAACACGAAAAAAACGATACTTACCTGTACCCCGAGCCAAAGCTAACTCACTTTGTGTTGACAGAGACCTAGAGGGGAGAGAAATACCAACGACCCTCGCTACTTACCTGCCTATGTCCATGCACCCAGAAGGTTCCACATAGAAGGGAGAGTACGGAAACCAATACTCACCACAACTTGAGCAGGAGAACGAGGCCACTGGAGACGGGCCCGGGGACGCTAGTGTACAAAGGATTCAGGTAGTGCCGTTCACCCATTCCCCCAAGAACTCATAGTGGGTTTCTCTGCCTTCAGGAAGAAGAGAAGGGCGCCACGGGATCAACAACAAAAGCACAGGAGGTGTGACAGGGACGACGGAGCTCCGTCCTCTCCTTTCCCTGTGGATACTTACCCTTGTTGACTGGACCACTTGTCCCTCCCCCTTCTTTTGATCCCCGTCTCTCCGAGAGAGAGACCATATTTTAGCTTTTCTTTCCCCCTTTTCCTAAAAGTCTTCTTAAATAATTTAAATAAAGTTGTTATATTTTACTTATCTTACTCTCGTGTGTCTGGTCATTGGGGTACTTTTGGGACCTCCTCGAGGTGGAACCTAGGAAGGGGCATGACTCACCCAGTCTGTGGTCCGCTCCGACCTGTGACACAAACACATTCGGTTGATATTGCAAAAGAATCCTGGAGGATCTGAAACTTTTCACTCTGTGTTGGTACTATTGATGGGAAGAATGTTCAAATCAGAGCACCTCGGGAGTGACTACTTAAACTATAAAGTGCCACAATTGATTGTCTTAATGGGGGATTATGATGCTTACTACTGTTTTATTATGGTAGATGTGGGAGCGTATGGTCATTAAAGTGACAGTGGTGTCTTCAAAGACAGTGCCTTTGGATCCAAGCTAGGACCACACTTCCAGGCACAGATGCCATGGTCCTCTACATGTTTGTGATTGATGGAGCGTTTCCACTGCAGTGCAACCTGTTGCGTCCATTTCCTGGAGCATATACTACCAAATATCGATTATCTAAATGTTTGGTTACATAACATGTTTTAATTCTCTTTAATCTTGTTTCACCCATAGGCTCAAATCTACACATTGACAAGCAGAATCTTCTCAGTGGAGAATCTTTGGCCAGCCGATTGACTATAGTACCAAAACCACTGTACACCATTGTTAAAGCTTTCTTTAAACAATTTCTTGACCTGCATGGATTCTCCAAACCCTGGTAGTACCATATACATTCCTGCCAACTCACCACATGCTCACCACTCTCTATTTGAGCAAACTTGTGCTCACAAAAGACGTGACATGTGAACCGCTCCTAACTACATTTCTACCCACTTTACAGACACCACAAACTTGAATGGAGACATTCATCCAGGGGAATGGAGAAGATTAGTGAAGGGAGGACACTAATTTCATAGACCTAAATAAACTTACTATGTCCAAAGCAACAAGAACTGGATTTCTTGCAAGGCCCAATTTGAAAACCTTCTTCCAAACTCAGGAAGGACAAGTACCATGGTAAGAGGGAACCGTGAGAAGGGGTCTAGTCAATGTTTTAGAATAAATCACCAAGTTTTAACTTAAATATAACTTATTTGTCATTGCTGTCACTTGTAATATTACAGTATTAATTAAAAGGTCCTAAATATGATTACTTCTGTCCTATTTATTTAGACAATGTAGAATCACACTCCTCTATATGCCATTTAAAAAGAACTTGGGAGATCTTCAAACAGCCATAGGCTCCAGTTCAACATTTTTGATCAACTTTCTGAAAGAAAGGGTCCCAAAAGGCTCCGCTTGATCAATTTTCCTCTCCTCTTGGCAGTTGCTCAACTGGGCCATAATAATTTCTTGGATCTGCAAAATAGTTGGTGAGGGTGACTGGGAAGCAGTTGAACACCATTCCGTAGGTTAAGATGCCAATGGAGATGGTGAAATGAAGGGCATGATGGTTGAAATGAAGGGCATGATGGTTGAAATGAAGGGGATGATTGCGGAATTGAAGGAGATGTGGATGGGAAAGAGCTCCACCTTGTCTATCTCTGAGTCTGTCTGTTGGTGCTTGATGAATTTGGAGAGCCATCCCAACAAAATATGTTGTATTTTTTCTCCCGCATCACTACTTCGTCCCTTCAGAGTTTTTGTTGTTCTCACATATCTATCGCAAAGATACTTCCATCTTTGTCGACAGTATGCATTGTCTTTGCCCAATGTCTGAGTTTGCCCAATGTCTGAGCAATCTCTCTAAAAGAGTTTAAGGCCCAATCCCATTTCTCTGTCTTACCCCTTGCCCTTATCCCTACCCCTTAGTTTTGCACGTTCACGTGATAATAAGGGCTATTCCAATTGGGCCTTACTCTCACGTGAACGTGCAAATCTAAGGGGTAGGGGTAAGACAGAGAAATGGGATTGGGCCTAAGATCATGTAAACACTTGATAGTATTTCATGGCACTGAAAATGAAATGCGCAAACAAACACTTGGCGGTACGCATACAGTATGCTCTTCTGACGACGAAAATTGGGTCGCATGTATTGTACGAGGACCCTTACGTATGCGTTAAAAAGTCGACTACACTTTGGGCTTTGGTGTCTGTGTTACTTTCAGCCATTCATTATTTCTCTGAATGGTGTCCTGTTTATGTAGCCTTGCTGTAACTGCCTAGAGAAAAATTTTTTTGCATAGAGGTCGCTCTTTCATAGCTCAGGAGATTTAATGGAAGTCTCAGTTTTTTCATGTTTTATTTAAGTATCAATTAGTCTAGGATGTTTCTTTTAAATTGCTTAGGATAATTAAAAATATAATTAAATAATAATATAAATATCTTAAAATATTTTAGGAATATGGAGCTACAATCAAAAAGAATGTAGACTGTATAGATAACATAATCTGAATTTGGGTACATTTGATGAGAAATGTTTCAGATCATGTTAAAATCTTTAATAATATTGACTTGGCAAATCTGACCTCTGTTTGTGATATTGTTCAGATCTCTTCTTAAACTCTAACAGAGACATTTCATTGTGATTATCCATATAACGATGCAGTGCCATACAAATTACGGGACTTTCCAGGGAGAAAGAACAAAACGGGAGGGGGGCCGGAGATGGGTGTAAAATACAGGAGACTCCCGGGAAAAACAGGAGTGTTGACAGGTATGCTTAGGCCTGAACTCAAGCCCTATTGAAGTTTCTCAGAATGACTCTCTGAAATCTAGGATGCAAGTCATCCAAAGCCTTGTTCTTAAAGCAGCCGATTGTAGCTTGCCTTCCAAGTCACAGTTACTTTTTCCATCAGGGCATATCTCCGTTCTGTGAAATAAAAGCCAAAGGACGCAATTCCTTGACATTCTTCATTTGGGTAGGAACTGCTCCTAAACCATAGGAGGATGCATCAGTTGGCAATAGGTTTCGCATTGTGCTAAATACGTTGTTTGATGTTTGAAATCAGGTTTGATCTTTTAAAAGCTTCTTGCTGCACACTGCCCAATTCTGTTTTGGTTAATAGATCACACAAGGGTTTTGTAGCATCATTGAAATGGGGCATTAACTTACTCACATATTTGGCCATGCCCAGGAAACGTTTTATGTCTGCCTTTATGTCCAGGAAATGCTTTATGTTTTATGTCTACACATAATAAACCCAGCTTTCTTGAAAATTATGTTGTGCTTCCCAACAAATGGTTATTTAAACTGCCTTTTATTTGAGCTTCATCACCCATAAAGTTTATTAGAGTATTAACCTAGAGTATTAAATTTATCTTCTCTCTTGTTCGATCCTAACACAATTAAGTATTTTTGGAAATGTCTTTACCACCCTTTATCTTCAGCACAATCAAAAGTTGTCAGGACACTGACATGAAAACTTCCCATGTGTTTTCAAGCTGGTGCTTCATTTGCAGACAGTGTAAACAATACAAATGTTTCAATCCGGTAAATGTTTGTCCGGTATCGGAAGAGTATCATACTTGTCCGTCGTGTGTCCTTTATTTACAGCTGCACTTTTGACACAATGAAGTAATAAATCCATGACAGACACAACAAATGTTCTGAACTCTTTTGTGGATACGCTTAACCCCTAAAGATTTGATGCTGGCAACTTAAAAATTCATAAAGGGTTGTTTACACAAAATAGTTTTGAACCTCAAAAAGAAACTTTTTATACAACAGTGGAATTTATGCTCCACAAACCACAAAGTTTTAAAGCAACACCAAAGAGTTTTTTTACCTTAAAATAACGTTTCCAAAAAAGTTTCAGTGGTTCATCCACTCAAAACAGGGTGAATGGCACTTTCACATTCGCTTTGCAGCCCTCTATCGGCCAAAACCGCACTAAAGAAGTTTCCAACCGTCGGATAGCGGTCCTGTAGTTCGAGGGGAAACTACAAAAACTTGTTTTACGGCAGACCTACAATCCAATCAGAGCCAGCTATGCATCAGTATTTATGATAGTGGTAATGGACAATTACACTTCTAAATGTAGGGGGAGCAAAAAGCAAAAACTCTTTAGTGTTGCTTTAAAGTTCATTTTTGAAAACAAAAAGCGTCATTGTATTTTTGTAAATTACAAAAAAGCAAATATGTGAAAACTGTGATGTTATGTACATGCGTATTATGTGTTTAGTCTACAGATATGCACAAGTACTTGACAGCTGTAACAACAAAGCGGCCTACAGAACTGTGTTTGCAGCCCATTCTCATGAAATGCGTATAAAAACAAATTTCATGAGAAATTCGTGAAAAGTCGGGCAAGATGAAAAATTCAAATTTTGCGTGCATATGATATGCCAATCTTTCCCGTTCACTTATCTTTTTTTTATTTTTTAAATAATTTTACCATTGTCACTTGGGATTGGGGTTAGAACAACTTTTTGTTACGGTACATAAATTGACACCCAAACTTGTTTAATTTATCCACGTTTAGTTTGTGTTGTGGTCTACCACACAACTTAATCCAGAGCAGACACTTAACATTATCTCGGTTGAAATGTGGCTTGGAAAAAGGGTAAAAAATACACAACGTCGCCCAGCCTCTCAGGATACCTAGTGTCGGAGTTGCATGTACCCCATGCACAAAGTTTGACCATTTTAAACTTAAAATGACAAGAAAAAACATATAAAAATGAACGAAAACTGACTAACTACAATGCATTTCAATGGACGTGAAAGCAGAGAATGTCCGAGTGTATTGGGTTAGCTATGCGCACTGTGATTGGCTCATTGTGTTTGGGGGCGTGGCTTAGCCATAGGTCAATTGTAACCCCAACTCCAAGGGACGATGGTTTAAAGATGGACAAAAACATGGAGAAACCTATATATTTAATGACATCCTAAAGCAATCCCAAGTCTAAGCCAAACCCAAGCGACAATGGTTTAAAAAAGCAGGAAAAATTGAGAAACCGATACAAAAAACAACACGAAAAGATGCGCCATATTTAGTGAGGAGAAAGGACTGGCACATTATATGCACGAAAAATTGGAATTTGGCGATGTATTGCACATCCTTATTCACTGCGTGCTATTTATCCTCATTTTTATGAGAATGGGTTGGTTTTTATTAACACTTCTCCAATATATTTTACACAATTTTGCTGCTTTATGGCACAAGGTCACTAGTAGTAAACCTACACCATAGTCATGCTTTTTCCAACTAGGTTTTTTTGTATGTATCGGTCTGTGAAGAACACGTAAATGCGCAGGCGTGTAGTGAAAGTTTTAGGCTTTTACTGAAAATCAGGTATTTGAAGTGTAGCAGTAGACGATTAGCCAAACCCCAGGATAAAGAGGAAACACATAGGTAGCCACATAAGGTATTATTTGGTCTCTTTCCTGAGCTCATTTTCAAGTTGACCATCTTTTGTTGTTTCATTATTGCACTGGATTCCTCTGAGAGGAGGAGTGTGATTTTCATACACAAGCAGACGCTCCATTGTCCACAGCTCTTTCATGTAAATGAGGCATTTGATTTGATCTGTCCCTTCAGCTCCAGAGGTGTGTCCCTCGGTTTTCCTCCAGTGTCTTTCCATCTTCTCTTTGTTTCCAAATCCAGAAGGAAAGATAGCTGCTAGCAGCGTGGGCTCTTTTCTTTCTTCCTCATTGTGGCTATTGTGTTTCTGTTTTCATATGGAGGAGATCAGTGGAGGTGGGAGGAGGTGCAGGACACAAACCCGTGTGCCTGTGTGATGCATTGTTTCCCTCCACACACGCACACGCGCACATACATACACTCAACTACACAAATGATCATTGTGCGATTGACAGCAGGCACATTGCTGAAGTGTGGCATCTCTCTCAGCACATTGCTCCAGTCACTTCCTCTTATTGTGGGCAACAGGAAGTCAGCAAAAATGAGTTTCCGTTTGAAACATTTTCGGCCAAATTGCATCAAAACAGCAAATACGGTTAAAGTGTTAAAGAAATGTCACGTCTATCCAAGCATTGTAAACTGGTGTGTTTGTGTGTGCAGGAATAGATATTAGTATAAAGGTATTAAATATAGTAGGTAGCCTACACCAAGTTTGTTGTTTCTTAAATAATTTGTGATGTCAGCATTCAGGGACAAATGCTGACATCAGATATTTATGTTGATAGTAAAGGATTTAGGCCGATGAAAACATATTTTTAAATTCAAGTGAGCGCAACCACCCATCCCCCATGCCACACAAAAACACACCTTGGAACGTCCTCAGAAACGCTACACTCACCAAAACACGTGCGCACAGCTACCAACCTATGAATCATTAACCATCTGCTGTTCAAAGAGAGAGAGAGAGAGAGCTCTTTCTATTTGCGGGACGCCCCATAAGATTGTGATTCTAATTGAGGCAGCTGGGGGACAGTTTGTAAGAAACCCAAAAGCCTGCTGGAGTAAAAGCACAGAGCAGCTGTGGAGAGAGAGAGACAGAGAGTAATGGATCATTTAATTTTCATTATGTATTATTCTCTTTATCCACTTATTTTTATTTTTAGTGCTGTTGCTCGTAAACCCTTAACTGTTTACTCATAACACTGTTTGTGCTGTCATCATTGTGTTTATCATTTTTTATAGGGTTATTATCCAGTAAGCAATTTGGAATTTAAAAGACGTCCAACAGCCATCCAAACACAGCTCAGACATCTAGGAAAAATTTGGCAAAATTCAACAGACGCCCGACCATAGCCCACAAATTAAAGATATTTAACATATAAAACCAAACACCTTGTAATCACTGTTGACTTTGCATACATGTTATTTTGAAGAATATTGCAGTTTATTTTGGCTAAAAGTTGGTTGTACTTAAAGCCAGACTATATCGGGTCTATAGTTAACCTAGATCAGTGTTTCCCAATCCTAGTCCTCAAGTACCCCCTCCCAGAATGTTTTAGGTGTCTCCTTATTTAACACACCTGATTTAACTCATCAGCTTTTTAGGGAGACATGTGCTGCGTCCGAAACCGCCTACTACATACTATATAGTACGCGAAAAGCAGTAGGCGAGGCGAGTAGTATGTCCTAATACATAGTATTCAAAAAACAGTATGCGAAAAGTACCCGGATGACCTACTACTTCCGGTTAGATTTTGCAGTGTGCATACGATGGACGCTTCACTGTCCCATGATGCCCCGGACGAGGAGTTATCCAACGAAGAAGAAGAGGCACGCGGCTGTTTTCGCGCTGAAATGACATGACGTGATGACGACGTATGTCACGTGATGTAGCAACATGGCGGATGTAGTACGTCCGAATCTCATTCATACTACCCGGATTCCTACTATACAGTACCTACTGTTTTAACGCCAAGTAAGTAGGTACTTCATCTAATTCAGTACCTACTATACAGTATGCGGTTTCGGACGCAGCCATGTTTACCATTTTGGAAGGAGGCTGATGAGTTGAACCAGGTGTTTTAAATAAGGAGACATCTAAAACTTTCTGGGAGGAGGTCCTTGAGGACCAGGATTGGGAAGCACTGACCTAGATGGTGAAAGATTTTTTATTGCTTGCTGGGTAATTAGTATGTATGCTATTACTGTTGGACCTTTTTTGACTGACAGTCAATAAAACATGTGATAAATTCCCTGAGCCCTTAGCCTGGGTGCCTACCGATCTTAGCCTCGCCCACAACATTTTGAGGACGGGAAGATCGGTCTGGGGTTTCTCCGTTGAGGAGCTACTATGCGAGACCCAAAGCTGGTCGACCAATCAATTTGTCAGGGCGGGCTTTATACGATGATGGACAGATGATCAACAGTAACCTAATCAACCACGTCACCAAAGAGCACGTGTGTTGAATCTATTTACAACGAAATGGCTGCCGCTGTAGAATTCATATGTGTGGATTCTGACATCGAGTCTGTTCTAAAAGTCTGTTTTTCCGTCCTTCCAACGGGATTCAGCAAAAGTTGATCGCACTTATGGAGGACCAAGTTAAAGAAGCAACTGAAATGGGTATCACGGCAATGCAACTTGGCGTGCACGACGAGATGGATATAATTAGCGGTCGTTGCCAGCTTCTTTTCAGAACCCCAGAATTGTGGCTGCTGAATAAGTGGAGGGACATGCTATGCTCCGCTATTTTTCAAGCAAACGTAATGGGTATCGTTGTGGATGAAGTTCACCTAATGTACAAATGGTAAGAGATAGTCTTACTGTATGACTTAGTAAATACTTAATGTTGTGATATAAATGAAATGTTGTAAACATAGTAGGTGTTGATGTACGTTCGCTAACTCAGACTTAGTATAATCGCAATATTAGTGTCATTGTAGCGAAATAACTAGCAGTTCGGTCAGGCTGCAAAAGACGACATTTCAACATACGTCACACACTCCGTTGCTCTGATTGGTCATAGGTCTATCCAATTGAGTGCAGAGGCATTTTTCGGTTGAGACACGCCTCATAATCGTAGCCCAATGGAGCGGTATCAGACTCAAATTCTGACTAGAATTGAGTATGAAACGTCAGGCTACTGAGCCCTAGCTAGACAACAGAAAATCATAAGGTGCGACCCAAATCGCGCACTTGCACTTGGGTTATTTTTTACCTGTCCAGTAAATATTGGACAGAACACATGCTGGATTAAACTGACCCAATATTGGGTTGTTGTAATGCCACCATGGGTTAAAACAACCCAGCATTGGGTCAATTGTTACCCAGCTGCGTGTTCTGTCCAATATTTTCCCAACATGGCTTAAAAAAACCCAGTCTTTTTTAGAGTGTGTGCACTATTTTACCACATTTTATAGAGTTTTGCGTTCACAAAGAAAAGTACAAAAATAGAAAATAGTTCCTGGATGATGCACTTATTCAACTGATAATTTGAAGGGTACAAAGCTGGATGGTCGCAGTTTTGCCTATGTGATGGAGGATAGGCGGGCCTATCACATGCTGTAAAAAGGAACGCTCACCTGCGGAGATGATTACACTTCAGTCTCACAGTGCCTGAGGTTATGTTGATATGTTGAACTAAAGAGATAACACTGGCATTAAAGAACAGTGTACCAATTCATTTTAAATGACTTCCATTGTACTATGCATTTGATGTCTTTTGCCGTCACCTGGGAAACCGCTTATACTTCCGGTTAGTAAAAACTGTGTTCCATTTGGACGATACTACTCTTCTAAAATGAAAGAGTAGACAGTTGAGTACATAGTTTAAGTGCATGATGCATACTGTAGTATGTCATTTGGAACACAGCCAAAGACTCCTGTTACTTTGAGGGATAAAAATACTGTTCAAACCATAGACTGTTATAAAGATGGACGTAGTGTTCGTGACGTCACCTATAGGTTTCTGAAGATCATAGTTGAAGCTTAAAGTAGGCCGCGTGTTACCACGCATCACTCACAGATATCCAAAAATGGGTAAAGAGGCAGGACTTGAGTGAAGCTGAGGTGGTTGGTTGCTGAAACCACGCCCGCCTAGGTCGACTCCAGTGACAGCAGTGGCCACGCCCTTAATTATGCAAAACTTTAAGGTTTAATATAATTTAAACGGATGAGTTACAAAAAAATTCACCCCCCTCACAGTTGTCATGAAGGACAAACTTAGCTATTCAGACCAAAACACTTTTTGTACCAGGCTGTAAACATATTATTTTCTACTGTAAAAATGGGGATTTAAACATGGGGATATATGGGAATCCCTTTTGGTGCCAGCCTCTAGCAGGCAAGTAGATGAATTGCAGTTTAAATCACTTCCGTATTGGCTTCATCAGAGATTGGAAGGTTGCCCTACGGTTCAAACCAGTAGAAACGGCACAGTATTGTACTACAATTGTATGCGTACCTGACCCAACCCACATAATTCCTGGAAAACCTGGCACATTGCTGTATGACCTGTTATTGTACTATGAATCATAGTGAAATTAAAGTCGCAATGAAGTTTAAATGAAAAACTGTCATTTGTTTTGGAATATTGTGGTATGGTAACACTTTATTTCGATAGTCCACTTTAGACATTTTACTAACCATAAGTAACTTTGCAACTACATATCAACTACCAATCTTTAGAGATTTAGTAAACTGTCTGCTTAATATCTACTAACACTTTATTGTGATGATATCTCAACAGATATTCAACTGACTATAAGTATCTTTGCAGGTGCATGTCAACTTATTCCACTAACCCAAACCTCTTCCCTAACCCCAACCCTTACAGTCTACTAAAACACTTATGACAGTTAGTTGACGTATAGTTGCAAATTATTGAAAGTTAGTTGACATGTAGTTGCAAAGTTGTTTATAGTTAGTAGAATGTCTAAAGTGGAGTATCAAAATAAAGTGTAACCTGTGGTATTTATTACGATTAATGACTTATCTGTAAGCTTCATAGTCATAGGGTATGGCAGGGTCTCGGAAAAAGATGCAGCGATTAGCAAATAGCAACATTACCAACTTCAAACGATCCAATCCATTCTCGATGGATGAATTCAAGTCCAGCCCTACCTTGTTCTTTTCAGAAGAAATTACACTCGGATATACATCACCACGGGGAAAACAAGACAATCGCTACTTCCGTTTCATGGTGACTTTAATCGTTTAAATCAAACTCTAGCCTAGTATTCACAGGCAGGTTCACAAAGTGATGTACAAACTAATTAACTTGGCATCAATAACATGAGGCATGTGCTGTTAATAGTTGTTTGTGACTTGAGATTATTCATTTAATTGCACTGCGTTCCTTTGTAGTTGTTCTGTATTTCACAGAGATGTGGAGAGTGTTGGTCCGGTATTATTGTGAGGAAACCCATTTTAAATGAGTGATGCAATAGAGATGTAACAATATGGGTATCAATTGCTAGATGGAAATGGAGAAAGAGTAAAATCTGTGTGTGTGTGTATCACAAGAGCGATAAGGCCACTACAAGCTGTCACCGTTTTGACTTGAAGAGGCAGACTGCAGTCTGCAAACACAACACTCAATTGATAAAAATATCTATTGTGAGCAGCAGGCCTTGGCAGGAGACAAAGCAGCCATTGTCACTTTCTTACACACACGTGCGCACACACACACGCGCGCGGTCTAAGAGGTGGTCCATGATTACAATGCCTAAAGAAGCACAGAACAATAGGAGCTTTAGAGAGTGTCCTTGGAGTAAAGTAAATCACTGAATAAAATATTTCAAACAAAAACATAAAGGTATAACATTACTCTGTTCTTACTCTATAGCAGGGGTTCTCAAAATTTACATTCAAAGGTCCAAATCTGAATTCTCATCATTTTCATAGGTCCGGAAAAAATGGTTACTACAAAAATTGTCAAGCATAGTAATAACTTTATGTAAATCATTTGTTTATATAACAAATCAACACAAATGGTTTGGGAAAAACATTACAAGTGTATTTTGCATTTAAAGTAAAAACATTTTTTTAACATAAACACAAGAAATATGCCAAAAGTAACCAGGTGCAAGATACAGAGCAACCTAATGAGAGAAATGGCACTGTTTGTTTTCCATCAGATGCATAAACCATGGCAAAAAAAGTGTGGTTGGTAGGCAGAGACACTGACCAAAATTAGGGGTGCACCTATAAATTGGCTGATGATGCTTGTTGTGTCAAACTCAGTTCCCCCTATGTTTCCCTTTAGTGTAGTGTTTTTATAGCGTTTTCATCACGTTACATTTAGAAAGATTAAAGATTTGAATTGGTTATACTAAAAGGCAATAATATCATGTATTTTATAATACAATTTATTAAATATTTCATACATTTGACAGTTTTCTATTAGGGTATTTCTTTTAAAATATAGCCTGTCTTTTTCTTTTTTTTTCTTTACTGGTTGTTTTTTAAATGTTATGTTTGCATACATAATAAATATATATTATACATATAATATGATTCATACTGTAAAAATAATTGACTTACCATTAAGAACAATACAGATACATTACAGAAATGCACACATATAGATCTTTATTTAAAACTTTAAATATATAAATAATAAAACTTATAACGTGATAAAAACGCTATAAAAAACACTACACTGAAGGGAAAAATAGTGGGGACAGACTAGGACACAACATGCTGGCTATGCTTTCTCAATGAATTACGGTGAAATACCGCTACATCCAAAAGCCAGGGGGCGCTCTCGGGCAGAAACTTAATATGCGCTGCAGACGAAGAACTAGACACACGCAGCTCCAGGAAATGTCTTAAGGTTATATTTATATTGCTGTTCTTCAAACCTTTTCAGGTATTTTCATGATAATAAAGAATATGTATAAAGATTATGTTTGACGAGTGTTGCTTTTTCAAATGCATGTTTTAAACGACTCAAACCAACAGTGATTTCAGATTGATAAGGACTTAATGATCAAAAGCCGTAGTACATGAAGTAGCTGTGCATAATATCTGGGTGTGATGGCTACAGCGTGACACAGGAAAGTTTTTAATAACTCGTTTTATTTTCGGACCAGGACTACTCTTAAATCTAAAAAGAAAAGAAAACTAAACGAATGGTTTACAAGTTTAATATGCATTTGTAAAGTAGCAAATGCACACATTTAATCAATCACATGGAAATTAATGCACTTGTACTATGAAGTGGACGCGGGTCCGGATCAAGTTCCCGCCGGGTCCGGATCCGGACCGGAGTCCGGACTTTGAGAACCCCTGCTCTATAGTCACTCTCTGATCTGTTCTCCCAGCATGATCTGTAATGTAGCCCAAGTTTCACAGCAAGAGTTCTCAAAAGCATTTTACAAGCAGAGACTGGCATTCCAGAATAATCCTGAGGCCCCTCTCACCTAGGGAACATGGATGTCCCTGGAGAAATTCAAGAATAATACAAAAACAGGCTGATAATGTGTACTGTCTGACTATGGAAATAGGCCAATTTGTATATACTTTTATACTGCTGTATAAATACATTTTTATTTATATAGCACATTTAAAAAACCAAAGGTTTGCAAAGTGCTGAACAGGGATAATACAATAAAATATGTACATATTAACACATAAAAACGAAACATCCAAACACCTCAAAGCAATATATGATCACACAGTTTTCATCATGTGTTAAAAGCTTGAGAAAATAAATAAGTTTTAAGACGAGATTTAAAAGATTCGGGGGTTGTGGCCGATTTGACCTGTGGAGGAAGCTCATTCCACAGTTTTGGGGCTACAAAAGAAAAAGCGCGATCCCCCTTGTTTTAAACCTGGTTTTTGGAACAACCAGCCAAAGTTGCTCACTAGACCGCAGTGACCGTGAGGGGGTGTAAGCATGTAGTAGGTCTGAAATGTAACATGGAGCCAAATCATTTAGTGATTTAAAAACAAACAATAAAATCTTAAAATGTATTCTAAAATGGACCGGAAGCCAGTGTATGTGTTCGTGCTTGCGAGTTCCAGTTTTGCATAGCCCAGGTCATCAGGCAAGACATCACTGACCTGACTGGATCCAAATACAATGACCTCGGTTTATCTTCATTTAACTTTAAAAAATTTGAGGCCATCCAAGCCTTAATCTTTTTTTTAGCCCTCTAGTAAAAGTGTGAGAGTTTCTTTCCCCACTTTTAAGGGGAAGATATATTTGGGAGTCGTCCACATAAAAATGATAGGAAATGACATATTCCTTAATTATGTTTCCTAGGGGAAGGAGATATAAAGAAAAAAGAAGGGGTCCAAGAATAGAACCCTGTGGAACACCACAAAGAAGAGGAGCAGTCGATGAACTTAAATCTCCAAATTTTACCGAAAAACATCTCCCTACTAAATAGGACTTTAACCACTACCAACACAGTGTTCTAGACGAGAGAGTAAAACTGCATGGTCAACCGTATCAAATGCCGGAGTGAGATCTAGGATGATTTATATGGCTGAATTTCCATAAATCATTAAAAACTTTTAGAAGTGCTGTTTCTGTGCTATGAAATGCTTTAAAACCAGATTGAAAAATCTCAAGAATTCCATGTATATCTAAAAAAAGATTGCAATTGAAGAAATACAGTCTTCTCTAAAATTTTCGAGATAAAAGGAAGCTTTGAAATGGGTCTATAATTGGATAAAACTGAGGAATCCAAATTTCCTTTTTTTAATCAGGGGTTCTACAACAGCTTCTTTAAGATATGTTGGAACATCACCTGATACCAAACTACTATTTATAATGTTCTGAACAGTCGGGCCAATGGTCTCCCAGGTTTCCTTAAAAAGGCGAGGGGGCACAATGTCAGTGGGGCAATTTGAAGGTTTTAATTTCATAACAATTTCAGCAAGGTTTGCAAGCGATACAGGCTCAAACTGGTTGAAGACAGCAGAGTAAGTACTAACTATGAAAGGGTCTAGAGCAGGGGATACATTATAAGCTCTAATATTCCCAATCTTGTCTAAGAAAAAGTTAAGAAAGTTTTCACATACTTCAACTTAAGCTTCCAAACTAGAGGACCGTGGAGGATTCAATTGAGAATCATCGTTTTAAAAAGGACCCGGGTTTATTACAATTTTCAGAGATAGTATCAGAAAAATATTTTATTTTTTCATCTTTAACAGTTTTGTACATATAAGTTGTACTTACCGACAAATGTGTGGTACTTACTTAAAGGGGTATATGCTTGGCCCATGTTTGTTTTGGGCACATATTTAGATATTTACTATAAAAACCATATTTGCCAAAATTCTATTAATCTAAATAATTGGACACAAACCCCAAAGACAATCATACACACAATAATCACTTCAGGGGATTGTATAAGAAGGATGAATCTTTTATAAGCATGAAATATAGTCATTTGAGACAAAGGGATTAAACTTGGACTATTTAAAAGCCTTCACGCTGTCTACCTTCATTCACACAGATACATCCAAGATGCAACAGTAAGACCTGGCAATCTCATATATCCAATTACTGTATTTAATATTTTTCTGTGCTGGAAAACAATTGCCATCTGTGCCTGAAACTTGACTACTTCTGTGCGTCTATGAATCGGCGAAAATGAAAAACACAAAGTCTACCCAAAAATGAGGGTACACCAAACACTTAATCAGTGATAAAGAGCTTGTATCCCTCACCTCGCATTACTCCTCTCCCAGCATGCATCATTAGCTGCTGTTTGATTAAAACTCTCATTGGCTGAGATCTGCTCACCTGCTGTTCGAGCCTTAATGAGCCGATGATGGAGAATAACACACAATCATTAGGTGCTCAATGGAGTTCAACTGAGGGGTTCTGGAAGTTCAAATCAGAAAGTTTATTGCAAAACTTTTCTAGCTTTTATCGCAATCGTTTCAAGACTATGAGCCCCAATGTTGTTGATAAAAAAAGTTTAATTGTAAAATTTAATACCCAGTTAACTAATACACTTCCCATAAAGTCACCTTTACTGTGAAAACGTTCATTTTGGCAGAGAAGATTCAATGTTCCTGTCTTCCTGTCTAACTTCATACTGGGAAAGTGAATAAGATTTTTTTACTTAAACCTTGCCAAGAAGAAGAAGAATAGTGTCACTTTTTTATTACAGCACCCAGGAAGATTTGCATAGGTAATAAGATTTACAGACATTAACCTTATACTTAAAATACACATGTAAAGATTTTTATACTACATGGTAATGAAACCTGTTAATCTTACGTTTGCAGAGACATGTATGTATTCCTCGAACATT
Source organism: Misgurnus mizolepis (assembly GCA_025389145.1). Lineage (NCBI taxonomy): Eukaryota > Metazoa > Chordata > Actinopteri > Cypriniformes > Cobitidae > Misgurnus > Misgurnus mizolepis. Next base: position 38,673,001 of record JAIFKI010000011.1, on the reverse strand, counting down.
TGAAATTAAAGGAATAGTTCACCCAAAAATGAATTTTACCACATGATTTTCTCACACTCAAGCCATCCCTAATGTTTATCTTTTTCAGACAAACACACCCTGAGTTAAATTAGAAAATGTCCAGGGCTGCGTTCTCCAATAACGTTCTCTCTTAGCCTGTCTGTCTAAATATAACATATAAAATATTATATAATAGCCTATATAAATATATAGTATGATTGCTGTAGATTTTAGCTTTGATTAGTTTTAATGTGGAAATTTTGTTGACCTTAGGAGACTATACAAGCAGTAATCAAGTGCGCAGTTTATTTTGAATGTTTATAAAGAATATGGCATGCAGTTGCCTCAAAGTTATAAAACATTAAAAAACTTTGATGCAAAGTCGAATTAACATTCATAATAATAATTAGTTTTTTTTTGTAATTTTTCCCGATTTATTTATGCAGCTAAAATACTAGCCGGTATACTAAGATTTAACGGATATGAAATAGTTAAATAGTAGGATTCGCTGTATAGCTGCCAGTATCACCAACTCCATCACCCAAAATATATTTTTTAAATAGTTTCTTAATCCTGCAGCATTTAATAGTTCGCAGCTGATGAGGTCCCTTTGGAAAACATAATTAAAAATCTAACAACCATCAATGTAATGATGTTTAATTATGTAAATGTTTTATTCTTTAAATATAAAAATATTTGCCTAATTAAACACGGAGTGTATTGCAACTTTTTTTTTTTTTACAAATATTTAGTTATATAGATCGCAATGTAAGCTTTTATGAAAGTGATGGCCCCTAGTGGAGTCATGTGGGATAAGGTATAGCTAAGAGTGCTCCAGACCAACCTTACGAACGTATGACTTACAGAAGGTATACGTAACTAAAGACATTTTGGGAAACACGTATTAACGATAAGGTACAGCTTAAGGTACAACTTAAGAACGACGTAGCGTTAAGGTAGTTTCTGAGAACGCAGCCCTGGCTGTTCCAAGGAAATGGTCCTTCTGATTTGAAGGCCCAAAAAATTATCAATTTTTCACAGAAGTAATCCACATGGCTTCAGGTGGTTTATAAAGGCCTTCTGGGGGCAAACAATGTGATTTTGTGAGAAAATATCAATATGTAATTAATACTTATACATCAAGAATGGCTTGATGTTGAGTAAATCATGGGGTAATTTCCTTTTTGGGTGAACTATGCTTTTAAATCTCCAAAAGTGGGTACATTTTCTATTTGGCCAGCGAATTTTACAAGGGGAATTGCATGCAACTCTGGCGAATATGTTTCCTATGAATCAAAACCAGAGTATAGAGACATTAGACATCTCCAAAGGTGCAATATCAACATATATTTATGCATTTCTTTGAAATGGGGAACTCATTAAAAACTACAACAAAATTGTCAAAATAAATAAATGAAAGATTCATTTTGAATGACAATATAAATATAACCAGCAAATATAATATATAATGTAATAATTTTATAGAAATCATTTTAATTTATACTATGATTTATTTATTTTGTTATTATTAGTAATCATTTTACAGAAATCATTTTAATTTATATTACGATTTATTTATTTTGTTATGATTATTAAACATAGGGAAAATTAACTTAAAAATATTTGATCTTACTCACCCCTACTCACCCTTTTGCTATATCTGTATGTCCATAATAGGGAAGAGAATAGGACTCAGAATGTTGACAATACAAAAAGTACATACAGTACAGTTATGATTAAAGTAATCCAAGCGCCTGCAGTTGCTATGTATCTGTCTTGTGTTCTAGGTTTATTGGTTATGGTTAAATGTACGAATGTGGTCGTAAGACTTAAAATGAATTAATCACCTCTAGTAATATATGTACGAATTGCCATGAGATAGTGTTGGGCCAAAAGGGTTAAAGTTAAATTAGCTTGCTGCCTTTCCAATGTGAATAATTTAAGGTGAATCGCAAACTTAATATATAATTTGCATTGCTGTTACTGGATGACTGCTTCATTTCCTAGCAAATAATGTCATACAGTCCTGTTTCCTTGACTTGTTTCTGGTTATGTTTTTGCTTGATGAATGAAATGTTTATTGAATTTGGAAATAATTAAGGGGAAAATAAATACCAACCAAGTATGCTAGAGGAAGTGAGTAGTCACTTTTGTACCCTGCTACCTATTTATTATAGACATAACATGAAACAATCGTAACTTCCAGTAAACTTACGCAAATAATTAATAACAACAAAGTCCTTTTAGAGTAGTTTACAAGTAGATTACCTTAGTTCAAATCATAGCTAAAGCAAATCAAAAACTACACTGAGCTTACGTTACTATGTTAAATGAATGTATACAATGTTAACTACAAATTGGCTGCCAAATCTCCCTTCAAACAGAATTGTGTTTTAGAATGACGATTAACATTGGGTAACACTTTATTTCGATAGTCCACTTTAGACATTTTACTGATTATAAGAAACTTTGCAACTACTTATCAACTACTTATCAACTACCAATCTTTAGATAATTAGTAAACTGTCTGCTTAATATCTACTAACACTTGATTGCGATGATATCTCAACAGACATTCAACTGTCTAGAAGTATCTTTGCATGTGCATGTCAACTTATTCCACTAACCCAAACCTCTTCCCTAACCCCAACCCTTACAGTCTACTGATACTCTAATGACAGTTAGTTGACGTATAGTTGCAAATTATTGAAAGTTAGTTGACATGTAGTTGCAAAGTTATTTATAGTTAGTAGAATGTCTAAAATGGACTATCAAAATAAAGTGTAACCTAACATTGTCCATGCAGTGTTTTTCTATACAGGAGTTACACTGACATTACATTATCAAGCTGTGTCCAGGTGGAAACAACCCTTATTTGACTACATTTGTATTTTTCAGTGGGTGTTGTGGAAGGATGCAGTCAATCTTTTCCGATCTGGGAAGCTGCACCGGAATTCCCTTTTCCAGGCTTTATTTGCCTGCCAGAGTTTTCTGTCAGGTTGGTTCCAGGGTTTCCTCCAAAAAATGAAAATTTAACCAAATTCTCTCTCGGTGGAAGCCCAGTATGAAGAGACACAAAACAAAGTCAAATTGCTTAGAAACCTAATCACACACCTCTTCTCAATAAGACACGTGACTTGAGATATCATCTACACAGCACTGAAATCTGACACTTATTATTAAGCACAATTAATTATAAGCATGTAAATAAAATCGGATGTTCCTGTTTGTCCCTCTCATTGCTCGAGTTAGCATTAACATTTAATCAAATATGATAATAAGGCATATTTGGCATTCTGTGTGATGGGAGGGCTCTGAACTTGGTATATAAGCCCCCTTTACCGTTAACTGGAATAGATGTACCAGCAGATAGTGAGGTGATGGGGTGGAGGAGGGATGCTGCACAAAACTATGTCTTGTGAGGGACCTATACCTCTTAACACTGATTGGTTGGATTACATAACCATGCACTTCCTCAACTTAGGTAAATAAACTTCATTGAATGGGTAATGAAATACTAAACAACAGTTTTTGAGATGTTAACAGGTGAGGTGGTTGTGTTGTGCATTATAGAAGACAAACTTCAGGAGTTTCAAAGTTATCATCTGATTCAATTCTGATCTACTTGAATCCTACAGGATTTCCGCGAGACGTGTGTGTGTTGCACTCATTAATAGGTCACTTGGATTAAAGCCGAACTGTGATTGGTTGCTTTACATTTCATCAAAAAACCCTCCTGGCAAGTACTTGGTCAATGAAAGCTGCTACCCAGCAAGAAATAGCTGTCATTTCACAGTCTTAGGTTAACCAAAGACACCATATTACCTGGCCAGACCACAAGTGCTATTTTGCCTTGTTTTAGCCTACACATGTGGGCTGTGTTTGGACGGCTTTTAGACATCTTTAAATGCGAAATTGCTTGCTGGGTATGAAGTGGTGCTGCTCTCTAAAAAGAAAATGTGCCAGACATTGACATTAACTCTTTCCTCGCCATTGACGAGTTATCTCGTCAATTAAGAGTAAACATTTCCCTGCCAATGACGCTTCCCTGACAAGTTTTTACAGTAATCTTTATTTACGCTATTATCCACTAGATGGTGCTCTTTCACAATTTATAATAAACTGAAGCATAAGCTAATTCTCCACCTTGTAAACTCTGTGTATGTTTTGATAACCGTTCTGAATCTGTTCTCTAACAAAATTATTTTACAAAAAAAGTATAATTTCAGTTTTTTGCTCAAAATTTTGTATTTTTAAAAAAAACTACCCATTTGTAAGAGGTTATAAGAAAGAAAAATTAAGGTAGGATGACAATTTTTTCCGTTTTGTTTGTTTATTTGTTTAAAAGCAGAGGGTATGTATATTTGTATGTTTATATATTTATAGAAGAAACTTTTCCTGGAAGGCATTTTGTAAAACTTGTGAAAATCACAAAAATGCTGACGGGCAACTTTTAAACAAAGGCTGGCAGGGAATGAGTTAAAAGGTTCTTCAAATGTGAAAGGTTTTTATGAAATGAAAAATGGTTCTTCTGTTTAACAAAAGGTTCTTTGAACTGAAAAGCTATCAAATAAATTATTCTTAAAAAAACTTTGACTGAACGTTTTTTTTATATATTAATTTATTGGAGTGGAAATATGTCACATTATAAAAGTAAAATGGGTTGTTAATGCTGTTATGTGATGATTTTAAAACAACACTTGAGCAGATTCAAACATTTTAACTCGTCCGTGTCATTGTTTGCTGAAGAATGTGCTTCCATGTGGAATAATTGGTTTCATGGGAGCTGTAACCATTGAGCTCAGTATAAAAGCTGATTACTTGTTACTTTCAAAAAAATCATATATTTACACATTTGGGACCAGATTTACTAACAGCTTGCGCCAGTGCAAACCATTATTTTGGCGTTAAATTACGACTGTCGGGATTTAATAAAGACGCGCTCTTAATAGATTGCGTTGGTCATTATAGAATTTAGCTGTTGCACCTGTGTTATTTCAGCCCACTCACGAAATTACGTGCCTGTAGTCACATAATTTTTTTTGTTCTTTTTCGTGATACTGTCACGAATTTCTGCGTTTTTTTTTTTTTTTTTTTTTTTTTTGTGATTGTATCACGAATTTCTGTTAATGTGTCATTGTCACGGATTGGTTACTCAACTGTTTTGTCCTAATTTCTTACCATTTTCGCTTCGGTTTAGGGTTAGATTGACATAAAATGACATCCTTACCCAAATCCAACTCTAACCCTAACGCCAGGCGACAATGGTTTAAAATTTAGAAAAAATCTGAAAAAATAGTATAAACCAATACTTAAAGCAGGGCTGGGCATCGAGGGCCACAGTCCTGCAGAGTTTAGCTTCAACCTTAATCAAACACACCTGAATGTCATTTTCAAACAGTCCTGAAGACTTCAATTCAATTTTTCAACTGTGTTTGATTAGGGTTGGAGCTAAACCCTGCAGGGACACTGGCCCTCAGGACCAGGAGTTGCCCACCCCTGACTTAAAGTGACATCCTAATGCAAACACCAAATCTAACCCTAAGCCGAAGCAAAAATGGTTTGAAAATAGAAAATTCGTGACAGTATCATGAAAAAGAATTAAAAAAATTATGTGACATAATTTTATGAGACTGGGTAGGTTATTTAAGTTGCGCTTTTTTAGTAAATAACCAGCAGATATTACCACTCCCATCCTTTATTTTTTTAGGAATTGCGCTCTCAGGCTAATTTGCCCCGTTTAGTTAATCTGGCTCTTAATCTCTATTATGCACTGGGGCATGATCATGCCGATCGTCGCATACGTTGGCGTAGCATAATGTGACAGCATTACCTTCCGCGATGCCCTTTCGTCTATATCCGATGCTGAGGGATTAGCATGAAAGCAACGGAGTTCTCATTTCGTAGATATAGTGACGCATAGGGGCACCCTTCGCATCTTCATACTGATGCTGAAGGCGTTTGAACATGCTTCAGATTTGGATGACTGGGGAGTGAGAATGGGTTGAATATCAGCATTACATGATCACTTTTAATGAGCTTAGCTTAGCATTTATTCAATTCTGTTAATATAGCTTTTATAATAGCCCTAATGCTCTATATCAGGGATGGGCAACTTCTGTCCTGGAGGGCCGGTGTCCTGCAGAGTTTAGCTCCAATCATAATTAAACACTAGGCATACTAGAAAACTTTTAGGCAGGTGTGCTGATGCAAGTTGTTGGAGCTAAACTCTTCAGGACACCAGCCCTCTTGGACCGAAATTGCCCATCTCTGCTCTATATAATAATAATGCCTGCAAAATGATAAAGCTCAAAGTTCAATGCTGAGCTATATATTTTCATTAACAAATTTGACTTTTCAAGGACTACAGAGTACGTCCGTTTGGACTACAGCCCTCTACTTCCCGGTTGAATGACGTCAATATAAAAGTTTCTGACTAAACTCCGCCCACAGGAAAGAGTCAGTCGCCAGCTAAGCTCAAACGGCTCTGGCTAAGCTAAGCTGCTATCGAATCACAACACACTAAACAAACTACACAATCAGAACTCATTACGTATTTCTGAAGGAGGGACTTCATAGAACAAGGAAGACATCAGCCTGTTTTTAGGACAGTGAAAACTGCGCTCTAGAGATAAGTAAATTGTGTGAAAAATAATGTGTGTTTTTACACACGAAACATGAGCACATGTTATGTTGTGCACCGTAAACACAACTAAAGCTGCGAAAACACAGGAAAACGGGACCTTTAATGTGTATGTACTGTATACACCAAAGCTCAAACATTATTCTTTCACTTCACCGCTATAAACATGTTAATTTTCTGCAGTATTGTCCAATACTTTATATTGATGACCCATAGTGAGTTTGAGATAAACACGAGGAACTAAAGCAGCTCGTGACGCAGCTCAGGACTTTTATTATTTTTACCCAAAGTGCATATGAGTGTGAGTAATCCCTGTCTGAATATAAACACCAAACCATTAGCTTTTTCACAGCCTGTTTTCCTGTCTGTACTCTGTGTGTCCACAGTATATCTGTCCAAATGTCCCCACAAAGATAATAATACCAGTCATTTTTTGTTCCCCACGAGGAAATTGGGTTATAAATCAAACAAAATGATGTTTTTTTTAAACATCTAAAATAGCATAAACTTTTCTATAGTGCTTTTTATAACTGTAAACTATTGCATTGTATAAGAAGTGCACTATATATTTTTTAAGATAGTCTCTATCGTATTGTTTATTGTATATTTGTAAGTTAATAGAAAGTATGTATAGCATGCACTATTGTATTATTGGTCTACTGTGATTTTAAGCATGTACTTTACTGTGATTCTGTATAGCTGCTAATGAACATCTATCTATCTATTCATCCATCCATCCATCCATGTACTAATTGTTCTGAGAAATGCACGCATTATTTTGATAGTTTTAAGAATGATTCGAGAAATGCCCCAAAGCGACTGAGAAAAACTGTAAAACTGAAGCGATTTCTCCTCAGCACTTGTTTTTGAGGCAACAATTGTGATACATTTTCACAGATGCGTTATTCAGGCAGTCATGTTGTTTTCACACTTCCACAAGCTGTTTCTCCATCTCCGCTGTCTACCGGATACATAAAGTCCGGTCAACGCAGCTTGTCTCACGGTTGCTATTTTTGTCATTAGCTCTCATTGGCTCTTGTGGAAGTACTGATGTAACAATACCGATTTAAAATCCTAAATATCAAATATGTTTAATATAATCGGTGCTGCCCCGTTTTACTTGCGAGAAGTTCAGGTGGTGCATAATTTGATCTGTAAACGTCACACATTAGGCTTGCATGATAATCTGAGTCGAACATTGAAACCGTTGAAAGATGGAAAGGACAGTGAGAGATCATCTCAGTTTTGAGCTCCAGCTGCCTGTAAATCACTGTGGATTGAGAGAGATAGAAAGCAAATGCAATTAGGTGATGTGCGAGTGGAGACGGGAAGAGTCTGAGCTTCAACAGAGACCCAGTTAGACGCCAAGATGACAAACAGATAGCTTACAGAGCAGAACGCCTGTTCAAATGTCATCTGCTCTACATAATTAGATACATGACAGCCATGAAGAGCCGGAAAGGAGATAATAAATAAAATACTAAAGACTAACAATGTACAAAGAGCGGTGATGCATTACAGCTTCATCTCCCTTCATTTATGGGTCATAAACAACTGAACAACATAACTGTTGTCTGATAGGTAATGGTTAGCTGCAGTGACGATGTCTTTTGTAGGCAAAATCCGGAAAAGTGTTTTAGCACTTCTGGTCTTCCTGTCCGGAGGTCAATGGAAAAAAGTGTGATGTTCGCACACTGATATATCTGCTTCAAAAGTCTTTATTGTAGCTCATACAATGCTTCGACTATTAGGTCTTAATCAGGGAGAGAGCGTTAATTGGGTACCTGATGAAGACCTAATGGTCAAAATATTATACAAGCTACAATAATTTGTTACATTTATTTAGCGCTTTTCTGCAGACCTCAAAGCGCTTTACATATGAATGGGGTAACCTCCTCAACCACCACCAATGTGCAGCATCCACCTGGATGATGCGACGGCAGCCATATTGCACTAGAACAGTAATCACACAGCAGCTTATTAGTGGAGAGAAGACAGAGTGATATAGCCAATTAGTATGGGGGGATGATTAGTAGGCCAACGGGCAAGTTTGGCCAGAGTGCCGGGGCACACCCCTACTCTTTTCGAAGGACATCCTGGGATTTTTAATGACCACAGAGAGTCAGGACCTCGGTTTAACGTCTCATCCGAAAGACGGTGCCTTTTTGACAGTACAGTGTCCCCGTCACTATACAGGGGTGTTAGGACCCACACAGACCACAGGGTGACACCCCCTACTGGTCTCATTAACAACTCTACCAGCAGCAACCTGGTTTTACCAGGTGGTCTCCCATCCAAGTACTGACCAGGCTCAGCCCTGCTTAGCTTCAGTGGGCAAGCTGTCTTGGGCTACAGGGTGATATGGCTGCTGGCTACAACAAAATATTTATTTACAGTGGTTGGAAAAGTGCTTGCCCCTTCCTGATTTTTATGTTTTGCATGGAACTGAAGTCTGCAGGACGGTTGCTCTCTAGGAGCAGGGTTGGTGACACCTGACCTAATAACTGGTTGGGTCACCCTTAGCAGCAACAACTGCAATCAAGTGTTTGCAATAACTTGCGATGAGTCTGTGGAGGAATTTTGGCCTATTCATCTTTGCAGAATTGTTGCAATTCAGCCACATTGGTGAGTTTTAGAGCATGGACTGCCTTTTTAAGGTCATTCCACAGCATCTCAATAGGATTGAGGTCAGGACTTTGACTAAACCACTCCAAAGTCTTCATTTTGTTTTTCATCAGCCATTCAGAAGTGGACTTGCTGGTGTGTTTTGGATCATTTTCCTGCTGCAGAACCCAAGTTCGCTTCAGCTTGAGGTCACAAACAGATGGCTGGAGATTGTCCTTAAGGATTTTTGGTAGACAACAGAATTCATGTTTCCATTTATCACAGGAAGTCTTCCAGGTCCTGAAGCAGCGAAACAGCCCCAGACCATTACACCAACACCATCATATTTTACTGTTGGTATGTTCGTCTTTTTCTGAAATGCTTTGTTACTTTTATGCCAGACACAATGGGACACAAGTTTAACTTTTGTCTTGTCAGTCCAGAGTATTTTGCCAAAAGTCTTAGGGATAAAGACGAGCCTTTATGTTCGTTTTGCTCCAGAGCAGTTTTCGTCTTGGTACTCTGCCATGCAGGCCATTTTTGCCCAGTCTCTTTCTTATGGTGGAGTCATGAACACTGACCTTAACTGAGGCAAGTGGGGCCTGCAGTTCTTTGGATGTTGTTGTGGGGTCTTTTGTGACCCTCGGATTAGTTGTCGCTGTGCTCTTGGGGTAATTTTGGTCGGCTGGCCACTCCTGGGAAGGTTCACCACTGTTCCATGTTTGTGGATAATGGCTCTCTGGAGTCCCAAAGCTTTCGAAATGGCTTTATAATCTTTGCCAGGCTAATAGATCTCAATTCCTTTCTTTCTCATTTGTTCCTGAATTTCTTTGGATCTCAACATGATGTGTAGCTTTTGAGGATCTTTTGGTCTACTTCACTTTGTCACACATGTCCTACTTAAACTGCATGTTATGTTTACTTGAGTAATCTTTGATAAATGTTAAATGTTGTTTGATGATCTGAAACATTAAAGTATGACAAACATGCAAAAAACTTAAAATAAATAAATAAAAAACCTGACAACCTTTACATTACGTTTCTTACTTACACGCCCCCAACTCGTAAACTCAGGGCTTAAAAAAATCTTGAGTTTTCTTGTCGTATTTACAACTTTGAGATGGCATTCATCTTGTAAATGTATTGCGTATTCTGCCCATGTATTTTTGTTTGTTACTTCTATTTGAGTGAAGTAACATTAACCCAAACACAAGTGAGCAAAGCATCTTTCATGCGCACGTGTCTGTTTGAGCTTTAAAGGAGTGAAATGGGAACAACGCAGAACTATCACTTGGTCAATCATGTGTCGCCATAAACGACTTTTTCACATTCTTTTAGGCATAAAAAGCCCAAAAAGACAAGAAAACAGATTTACTATCCTGTTGGATAAAATTGCAGCAATCACTATATTAACATATCAATGAATGGTTGGAAAATGTACTACATGTTAACGCCCTCGTGTTTGCTATCTCACTGAGCAATGACCAACCATAGTGATTAGTCATCTTTTTAATTGTGTTGCTATTGTATAATCCAGTTGACATTAATAGAATTTAAGATTGTACGTTTAATATAGCATTAATATAAATGCTTTAGCAAATTACAACCCAATCATATTCTACATTACAAAATGAGCCACCTACATCTCAGTCCTGTAATGAACACAGTGAGATCATCTGTGACGCTCATCGCTGCACATACTGCTTGTTCTCTTTGGCCCTGATTTTCTCTCACAAGAGTGTCTCACGTCTCATTTAAAGAGACATCACGGGAGATCAGCGCCTGTATAAGAGAATAAACCTGATGGGGGTTAAAGAGGACATTGTGTCCTTTGGGTTACTGGGAAAATTAGCTCTGTAATAGTAGCTTGAGTCACATATGACGGGAGATGATTTTTTCGTGTCCTTTAGTGAACTTACTTCTCACTGTGTCGTGGTCTGTGTATGCGATTGTGTACAGATTTGGGTTATAGATGTGCGGTCGATATCAATGTTAAATCACCCTGTTTACTTTCACCATTTATTGAACTATATTAAGGTAAATTGATTTATATTCCTGTGTTTCTACCAAAGTAAAATGGATTTTGTATACCGTTACATGCTGGCTTAATAAATACCACCTATAGAAGTACAGACAGTCAGATATCACACTTCTCCATGCCCTATGAAAAACCATAACTGGTTAGTTTTGTTTTTTTATTTTTAGCAATTATCTATAAGGTTTAAATTGATTACAAACCGAGTATTCCCTTACAAAAACTAACTAGGTTTTACTACAGGTAAATAACATTGTTATCTACCAGTTAAACCATGGTTCTTGTAGTAAAACTAGTACACAACATGGTTTCTAAAAAAATGAATAGGCTACAATGGGTTACAATGATTGAAACTGTAAAGTTACATTAACACAGATTGTAGTCGAGGACTGTGAAGTTAACTTAGATAACACTGACCATACAACACGTTTCAAGGTCAGTTGTATTGACTGATTGATGTCTAGTAGTGTGGCATACACTGCCATCTGCCTGCACACTATTAAACAAGACAATGTTTTTTTAAAATCCTAACCCCAGGGCTTTTATTCAAGATTTAAAGTGAGGTGAACATTTCAGTCTATATATCTAAATTAAGAGAATTATATGTACGAACAACAAGTCATTTTGTTGATAGGAAATTTAATTTTGAGGTTAATTCTGTTAATGCAGGGTTGTGGCTAGAAGGGATACAGCAACGGCCACCATCTCGTGAAATCTCGCCGGATGAGCGCTGTTTTTATTCTAACCCTACCCTCAAATATAACCCTAAACATATCAATAAATAAATTGGGTATTTGGGGGTATTTGGGAGATTTGTCGTAGGATTAGAATAAAAACAGCTCTCATCCGGTGAGATTTCACGAGATGCTGGCCGTTGCTGTATTCAATTTCCTTATCAACAAAATGACTTGTTGGTCGTACCAATAATTCTCTTAATTTAGGTCGTAACTGCATCTCATCTAGCCAGCCTAGAACCGCTGTTTTCATCCTAATCCTACCACCAAAAACCCAACATCTCGCGAGATTTAGGCCGTAGCTGTAACCCATCTAGCCAAAACCGTGACACAGCGAGGTTAACTGCTGTATGTCGACCTCTGCTGGTTGTCAAGCGAGCTTTGCCTTCAAAGTTCAAGGACTTAAAATGATCCAGACCCTAAATTGGGATTCTTGTACCCTATGTTTCCCTTTAGTGTAGTGTTTTATAACGTTTTCATCAGGTTACGTTTATTTTTTTAATATATTAAAAGTTTTAATGGCTTGGCTACTGTGCATGTATGTATATAAAATGTGTCTTTATTGTTCTTTAATGGTAAGTCAATTCTTTTTATTGTATGCATTACAAGTACATATAAAATCAATACTTTAATGTATTAGGCTATATAATACCATTTATAAAATATCTCCTGTTTTCTATTATTTCTTTTTACCTTATATTTACAGCCTACCTGTTTGTTCTTAAAATTATTGTGCATACAAATGAATATGCACAGGTCTGTTTATATATTAATAACACTTCACATCATGTGTGTGTGCTATATTTACATATTTATTATGCATGTAACCATAATAGTGTTAGAACAAACAATAGAGACTCCTTTAAAAAAAAAAACTGTAAGAGCTTGGTGATTTTCTTTCTACATTCTGCGTTGTAAAATAATAAAAGCAAAAGAAGAAAATAAGTGCAAACAGTAGTATCATTGAACATCACTACTCTTCAGTCTTTGGATAATGTTCTCACAGTTAAAAAAGCACAATTGCAGTTTGCATCGCATACGCTCTTACAGATGATGGTTTTGCATGATAGTCACACATCAGCACTTGGGTCTCCAATCTGTGCTGGGAACTGGGTGGTATCTCTTTGCAGGCGCTTGGTTTGATACGCCTGCACCCATTCATTGATCAGTGGCCGAGCATATATGGTCTGGTTTGAGAGGCCTTGGTAATTGAGAAGAGACGTATCCCCTTCTACCGTGGTGCACAAACGTAAAGCAGTATATAGAAGGTTACAAATATTTGAATTAGTGAAGTTTCCCGGATTTTCCTGACGCAAAGCGTATGCCCAACCGGTCCAGTGTCCCCCAGCTGCTGCTCCTTGAGCCACCGGTGCAGGTTGCTGCGGATTTATGAACTCAGAAAATCGTTTTACCGTTGCCATTTCATCGCGACCAGTAATACGAATGATCTGCAGGTTGAGCTTGGTCCACGGAAAGTCAGGAAAGGAGTTTATGGCCCGAATGACTGTGTTAATGCCAGTGAGCATTTTCAGCTCGGTCTTATCACAAAGGAGTGCCAATTGCAAGCTGATCGGTTGTACAACTGTGCGGACTCCAGCGAAGAGGGCAGCAAAGTCATGTGATGACAGGCCCTGTGGAGCCAAATGATTGTTGAGAATGTCCCAACCTTTCATGACCTGCTCACGAGTGAAATCCACGTTGTCCAGATTTGTCTCATGCTTGACCTTAGTAATAATTTTCCGGAGATTTGACTGTGTGATGTTCCCTCCGCTGGTAACGATAGTAACCCCAAGAGCTAGTGCACTGATAAAATTCTGGCGAGCAGCGGCACTAGTTGGTTTCGCCCCTGCTAGGGCAATTAGCTGGGCAAGGTATGCGGGGATCACCACAGGGCCTTGTACGGCAGCACCGGTCGCAGTGTTGATATCCAAGATCCCTCCTAGCGCCCATGGGTGGAGCTCATTTTCTTGGGGAGCTGGATTACAGGCCGCTGGTGCATCCTGAAATACATTTTGATCTGATCTCACAGGATCAACGTCTCGAACTAGGAGAGCCAGCCATGTTTCCCATCGGGCTCTGTTGATTATAATGAGGCCCTTCTCATTAGGTTGCACTGGGAAGTTGTTGGGCCAGGCAAGAAACAGCTGGTTGACGTTCACTTCGATGTCTTGTTGGAACATGATGCGATCAACAGGTTCCTTTCCAACACACAAATCCAGAAGTTCCATCATCTGATTTTCTCCAAGAACATTGCCTTTATACTGGATGAGGCCTCCAGCAATGAGACTAATGGCCCCCATGGCAGCCCTCACATCCGGATTTTGAACATAGCGTTCCTGTGCTAGGGCACGCACTTGCTGTCGAGCGAGGAGCCAGCGGAGCTGAAGATTAACTGGGTCTCGCCCGGTGTGGGAGAGCTGAGGGCTGATCCGCATCCACCTGCTAAGGGCCCCACCTTTCAACATAACCATGTCGGCAAAGTTAAAAAAGTCTACCATTTTTTGAGAGCTAAACAAGAACTCTGAATCTACTTTTAAAACTGCTGTTGTGGTTTGCTTTTTACCCAGTCTTCAACTCCCTCCTGAACTGCACGCTGCAAACCTCGCAGATCAGTGTGACACACCCCAGTGTTGCCAACTATTTTTAATGGAAAGTAGCTAAAGTAAAAGAGTTTGCAACTGAGCGATGTAACAGTACAGTTTCAATACAAATGTGGATCAAACAATACCCAAATAAATAATTACAAATGCTGTTTTGCAGGCAAACATCTCATTCACGCGTCAGCCCTGTACACTCTCATCTGAATGCTGCTGCTCATTAAGAGCTGATTCTTTGTAGCGAATGAGCAGAGCCGAATCTTCAGACGCAGGCAGGGGCCGGCTCTTCTAAGGGAGCCGAGCCAGAAGAGCCGAATCTATGAAAAGAGCCGGACTGCCATCACTAAAATGTAGAGCCGGAGCTTAAGCCGAAAGAGCCGAATCAATGGAAAGAGCCGGACTGCCCATCACTACTGCTCATCACACTACATAGCATAGATAAATACACTAGATCTCGCCTTGGGGTTCTAAGCATGCGTCAAAACCGCCGCCATCTTGGAACAGGGGTCTTGTCATAGGAAGTAGCTAGGTAAAGCCCGCCTTTACTTCGAATTCATGGACGATGCCGGACTTTTGTGCTGCGTATGGATGTTAGGGCCACTAGCACTATGCATTAGAGTTAGAAAAAATAGATTTTCAAAATTTTAAAACTTTATTTTTTTCTGCACTCAATGCTAAATACATGTCTGACTGTTGAAACGAACCAAAAGAAAACCAAGAAAATCGCGTTCATGACGATTTATGGTGATTTTATTTCTGTTACACCATTGCCCACAATGACGCTGATGCGGGGTTCCCCTGTTTCAAGATGGCGGCTCTAGTTGACGCATTCGGTCCAATGAACTGCCGTAGCCAATGCGACATCTAGTGTACATATCTATGACTACATAGAGCAGACGCAGAGTGAGATGCGCGCATGCCTGGGGAAAGCAAGACCTCGCGCTCACGGGGAAGTACAGATTTCAAGCTACGGCTCATCCTAAAAGTCGCTAGGCGCTATTTTGTAAAATACTGTAATGGGGTCTGAAAAGTCGCTACATCTAGCGACAAAGTCGCCAATTTGGCAACACTGAACACACCTATCATCTTTAATAAGACGAGCCGACGTTGCTTACGGGATCGCGTAGCTTGGCGCCCTCTTAAAAAAATTAATAAATAAAAAAAGCTTGGCGCCCTCTTACCAACTTCTGTCTTTCAGCCAATCATTAAGGCCCGTTGGAACAACGTCACGTGCGTAATTAATATTCAACAGTTTTGTTGCGCAGGCAGCCAATAGAACTGTTCTCCGCATTTCTGATAAACCCGCCCCTGGATTTCCGGGGCGTAGTTTCGTGTGGAGATCAGGAGCCACGTGCAGCGATGTGAGCACGTTTATTATTGTATTATAATAGAAGTTTAACAGTATTTCAGAGATCGACGTGTTATTAGGCGAGTCAAGAATTTATACACTCTTTTTTCACTCAGGTAAGTGAAAAATATCTGGTAAGTTTAATATATTTCTCTTATAATTAGTCTGCAGTGTTTGGGGAAGATGCGACCAATAAGTGTGTGAGTTAACTTAACGTTATACTGTCGAAAACACACAGCGCGGCATAAACTCTGTATAATAAATTAAAGCGAACATCTACTCTTTTACTATTATTCAGCGATCGTCTCTATTTTTTATAGTGTTTATGAATGTATAACAAGGTCCACTGTTTAACTGCTCCTATTGTTAGCACATTGTATTCAAACAGTAACATTCGTATGTGAGATGGAGGTCATATATTCATTTATTATTATGCTTTTACACTAGCATCAATAAGCCAAGAAAATTTGGCAGATGTTTTTTATATGGTAAGGTATGTTTATCATGTTTTGTAATGGTTAGCGTCTATGTTTATCTCTATATGTTAAACGTTATGGTGTCGATGATCGGCTGTAGATGTGTGTGTTTCAATCACTGAAGCAATAATGTTTTAAGAAATAATAGACACGTGCCTTTTATTGGCGAGTTTAAACAGATTGAGTCATGAATTATTGATGTGAGTTCCAGTCAAAGGTTTATTTGATTGTAAATTGATCGTGGTCTTATCACTTTAAAGCGCATGCTAATGACGTTAAGTTTGGCCAACTAAGACCTTTAGAAAAAAATGATTTAAGTGAATTGATCTTAGCTAGAGTATTCTGTCCTAAAAGTGAACATTGGCATTTCTGCGTAAGTCTTCACCAAAGCGATAACATGGCAGTATTACATCATGTTTCTTGGAAATCACAAGACAAAACAACTAACAATTCAAAAACAATGAACTTTAGCACTTATTTCTAACGGTGGAAAGTTAAAACATGTTTCTTCTTGTTTTTTCTTCCAGCAAATCAACGGCAGTATGAAGTATATTCTGGTGACGGGTGGTGTCATATCTGGCATTGGGAAGGGCATCATAGCCAGCAGCGTGGGCACAATCCTCAAGTCCTGCGGTCTGCACGTCACTGCCATCAAAATCGACCCATATATTAACATAGATGCAGGCACCTTCTCCCCCTATGAACACGGTAAATTCATATCGAACTGGACATCTCTCACTACAAAGAAACTTAATATAAAGTATTCAACTTTGGAGAGGAAGGCAATGAATAATAAAACTAATGTTGAAACACTTTAAAGCCCCTTAGTTTGAGAACCAATGCCTTGAAGGAATCGTGGTGTTCATGCGTTTCTTGTAATGACAGCAATCAGGGCTTAACATTACGGTTTTTGCTCACCGGTGGTTTTCCAAAGTTACTAGGCACTCAGCATTTTCACAAGCCGCAATTTTGCTGTTGGGAAAATACATTTTATATTAAAAGTGACTTTGGCATACAGCACCTTTAATATTGGCAGCTGGATTTAACCGGCGGGATAAACGATCTGCTTCAACCGTTTTAAAGTTATCCAGTTCGACAGGAACACCGCAGACTTGGCAACAACTGATTTATGTACCGCCTTGGACTGTTCCAAAATGGCGGATGACTTCTGTATAGAGGGTATGCACGTGACGTCACCTTCGGCCAAAGTGACTGCGTTTACGCCCACTGAGTGGCAAAAAGTCTGAGCGACAGCATTAGCATAGCGTGTTAAATGCGTCTAAAATGGGAAAAGTAGTTTCTTTCCAAACTGCAAAAAAAAAAAAAACATTCAAAGCAGAAGTAAATCAGTAGCAGTAGCCATATGTCAAGTTTGTACAATTTTGGGATAAAAATGCTATAAAAAATACACAAATGAAAACTCTTATTCTGTGTAATTGCAAAGTTTTGTCAGTGAGCCTTCATTAAAAACATCCATTATGATGAGCCCTTTGTTCAACAAAGGTGGGATGGTTTAATAGTGTTAGACAAGACAAACATATATGTCAGGAAAAGTGCCAATGTCCACAGACTACTGGTTGTTTGGCAAGTTGCTGGGGTCAATGTTAAGGCCAACTAAATTCAATTTAAACTGATAATAATAGTCAGTTTGACTGCCGTTTTCGCAGCAGCCGCTTTGAAAACCAGCCATTTTGTTGAGTGTTTTGCCGCTCAACAGGGCAAGCTCCGGCGTGGTCACGTGGACAAGTGACGTCAATGCATACCCACTATACACAAAGTCCCTTTAAGAATGTCACTTAACTAGGCGGCCATGTTCGCATTGCCTCTGGGCAGTTATTTCAGTCATGCGAGACTAAAGTCTTACCTGTTTGAATGGGAAAGACAGATATGTCTAATATTGCAGGATAAAACTAAATATTTCTGACCAGCAATTAAACCTGACATCAACTGTACCATAACTTTTGTTTCTTAAGTTTAGATTGGTTCTTTTAAACATGTAGTATCTTTGCTATAGAGGCCAAAACACAACTAAATTAAATCTGTTTTACTATATAACTAGTGTAGAGGATCTGTATATAAATGTAATGTGTCGTGTGTGTGTGTGTGTGTGTGTGTGTGTGTGTAGGTGAAGTGTTTGTGTTGGATGATGGAGGAGAGGTTGATTTAGATCTGGGAAACTATGAACGCTTTCTCGATATCCGGCTCACCAAAGACAACAACCTGACCACCGGCAAGATCTACCAGTCGGTTATCAACAAAGAGCGTCGAGGAGATTATCTGGGCAAAACTGTACAGGGTGAGAAGCTGCTCGAGAACGTCTGCTATTGCATGAGCTGCTACTAATAGTTTATTATAATAATAATGTGTCTTTTATGACACCTGCAACTTTCCTTTATAAAGATTTCCAGGAAGTTGGTATTCATTGACAAACATTGTTAATATTGTACATTTGTTTAATCTAGTGGTGCCGCACATAACCGATGCTATCCAGGAGTGGGTGATGCGTCAAGCCAGAGTTCCTATAGACGATGATGATGTTGAGCCTCAAGTGTGTGTCATCGAGGTAAGACAAACGCATACATACAGTACTTTATAGGTTTTTTAATAGGTTTTCAATATCTGAAGTTTTGTCGCTATGTATACAGCTGGGTGGTACGGTAGGAGATATCGAGAGCATGCCTTTTGTCGAGGCCTTCAGACAGTTCCAGTTCAAAGTGAAAAGAGAGAATTTCTGCAATATTCACGTCAGTCTCGTGCCACAGGTGAGCGGCTGTGTGTATGCATATATTTACATTAAAACATGAGATGACAGGTAAACCTACTGTGGTAAATGAGTAACCAAATCTCTGATGTTTAGCCCAGCGCTACAGGAGAACAAAAGACCAAACCCACCCAAAACAGTGTAAGAGAGCTCAGAGGACTGGGGCTTTCACCTGACTTGGTGAGCAATGCCAATATCTTTCTTGTTAAAGGGATAGTTCACCCCAAACATTTAAATTGTAATTTATTTACTCACCCTCATGTTGTTACAAACTTTCTTTGTTCTGTTGAACACAAAGGGAAGATATGTTGAGCAATGTTTGTAACCAAACTGTTGGGCACCATTGACTTCCATAGTAGTATTTTTTAACTATTATGGAAGTCAGTGGTGCTTCTGGTTTCTGTTTCATTGCTAATATCTTTGTGTTTAGCACAACAAAGAAATTATAGAGGTCTAATGTCTATTCTAATTCTGATGTGTTTTGTACGAAAGTAAGTAACACAAAAATATATATATAGCACACACACATTTATTTTGTGTTTTCTCTTCCAGATCATGTGTAGATGCTCCACTCCGCTTGATAACTCTGTTAAAGAAAAGATCTCCATGTTTTGTCATGTGGAACCTGAACAGGTAAGATTTTGCAGTAAAGTCGAGAAGCACAGGTCTGAAAGTAGGGCTGGGTATCGATTCAGATGTTCGGTATCGATTCAATTTCGATTCATAAGCTATCGATTCTCTGTTCGATTCCGATTCTCGGACCGATTTTTATACTTGATTCTCGATTCAACTCAATGAATATAGATTTAATACAAACACTTTATTTATAAAAAAAAAGTGAACATAAGGTTACAAGTGGGCAATTAATAAAAAGAAATTAAGAGCCACCAACCTGTATTACATTTTATTTTTGGTACACTAAAACAGAATCTATCTCTAATTTTCAAATGCGCATACAATTATGTTAAATACAATACAATTTTGATGCAAGATGAAAAATGTATGCTGAAAAAAGTAAAAACAGTCGCATTCCTTGATCAAACAGGATCAGGTTATTTCATTAAAAAAAATTATTTGTGGCTTTTGAGAAACGATTTTTAATCGACCATGTTAAAAAAATCGCAAAATTGATTTTTTTTCCCAGCCCTATCTGAAAGCCACCAAAGGTTTGTCAAAATAGGGACAGCCTGGGGCCAGTGTGAATGATCCTTGGGCCAGTTAAGAGATCTGTAACTTGCCAGTGCGGCACTGTTACGAAAATATATCATTGGTACATTTTGAGGCCTTGCCAAATAAAATTTTCCATTAAAAAGGATGCGACCAGAGATTTTAATGCACTACTCGTTTGCCATTGGCTTATGAACAAACTTCAGGGTTCCCACGGGTCCTTGACATCCTTGAAAGTTTGTGAATCTGGGGGGAAAGTTTTTGAAAATATACATCCATAGATACAGGTCATTGAAAGTGCAAGAAATTTTCTGGAAAAAAATCCTTTCCCTGTGTAGTGTAGGATAATATCATAAAAATTCTAGACTTAAAAGGCACACGTGCTAAACTGTTCACTTTGAATGCTTATATCTTTTGTATGCAAATGTTGATTCGTACCAAAATGCTTTTATTGCATAGTTGTGTTTGACACATGAAAACGTCTCGGGTGACGTATGTAACTGTTGTTCCCTGAGAAGGGAACGAGACTCTGTGTCTTTCTTGCCATACTTCCTGCGTCCCTGTAACGCCGTCTTTGGCAATATTTCAGATAGCGATATACTTCCTGGCTCCAGCGTCACCCTGTCTTTGTCGTTAAGCCTCACCATTGGTTGAATTTGATATACACATTCAGACGCACTTAACCCTGGAGGCGTCCCCAAAGTGTCAACGCAGTGACGCAGTGCAAGTTCCCTCAAAAGGGAACTGTAACAATGTATCTTTAAGATAACACAATGTAACATCTAGTCCTTGAATTTTTGAGGGTATTGGACCTGGAAAGTCCTTGAAATGTCCTTGAATTTGAAGTTAACTTAGGTGTGGGAACCCTGAAACTTGTGTCACTCACCTTTGGACAATTGATCATCTTCTGCAGGTGATCTGCGTCCATGACGTCTCGTCTATCTACAGAGTGCCATTGCTCTTAGAGGATCAGGGTATTGTGGGATACTTCTGTCGCCGATTGAATCTGCCCATCGAAAGCAGACCCAGGAAGATGCTTGCTAAGTGGAAGGAGATGTCAGATAGGTTAGCGTGTGCTTCATGAAGCGCAGGTTTAAATCAAAATGCGTATTATGTATTTGCGGTTTTGTTCACCTTTCGTGTATATTGTGTTTGATTGACAGGTCCGACAGGTTGTTGGAGCAATGCTCCATTGCTCTGGTTGGGAAGTACACGAAGTTCTCCGACTCGTACGCCTCTGTGATTAAAGCTCTCGAGCACTCGGCTCTTGCCATCAGCCACAAACTGGAGGTCAAGGTGAGTGAATTCGACTGATGCTGCATGTCAGTGGGGTTGGTTAGAGACTCGCTTAGGCCGGATGATGTTTAATAACCATAATGTAACAAACTGAAGCAATGTGATCAAAGTGGTATTTCAACTGTACAGATGAGGGCTCCTAATGTAATGACATCACTGATGTGTCATAAGTTGCAGAGAGCAGGATTGACCTATAAGAGCTGGAAGCATTTAAAGTGCACATCTAATTATCTGATTGATCAGTAATGAGCTGGCCAGTTAAGCCATCATCTGGATCATACTGTTGAATTGGACTTCCACATGTGTTTTTCTGTCCTTTAGTATATAGATTCGGCAGATCTGGAACCCAGTACCTTACAGGAGGACCCTGTGAAGTATCATGAAGCCTGGCAGAAGCTATGCAGCGCAGAGTGAGTACACTTATCCTGAAGTATACTTCGTCTTTTTACGCACACCGCCTTGCAAAATATATTTCATTTGACTCATAAGCGTGCATTGCAACACATTGCAATACCTCTCCTGGCCTAAATAAGTAAGCGTGTTATAGCAACCAGGCAGTCATTGAAAACTTGCCTATTAAAAATATTGTACAAAGAATGACATCTGTACTTTCTGTTTTTTTATGTCGCCAGTGGTATTTTAGTCCCAGGAGGTTTTGGAGTTCGAGGGACGGAGGGCAAAATTCAGGCCATCAGCTGGGCAAGAAAACAGAAGAAGCCGTTCCTGGGTAAGATCACAAATAGATAATTCAATAAAGACAAATATCCTGTATGTGCTTACATGATTTATCTTTCAGGTGTATGTCTGGGGATGCAGTTAGCCGTGTGTGAATTTGCCAGGCACGTGTTGGGTTGGAAAGGTACATCTGCATTTACAGTAAACAGATTTCAGATAACTCAAGAGATTTTTACCTGAGATATTAACTGTGTCATTCTGCTGCTTTTACCACAGATGCAAACTCGACAGAGTTTGACCCAGAATCCAAACATCCTGTGGTGTGTATCCAGTCACATGTTCAGTTTTGAAATCATAACTAGAACATAAAACCAGATGTAAATTTAAAGGAATAGTCTACTCATTTTCAATATTAAAATATGTTATTACCTTAACTAAGAACTGTTGAATCATCCCTCTGTCATCTGTGTGTGTGCACGTAAGCGCTGGAGCGCGCTGTGACGCTACGATAGCATTTAGCTTAGCCCCATTCATTCAATGCTGCCATTTAGAGATAAAGTTAGAAGTGACCAAACACATCAACGTTTTTCCTATTTAAGACGAGTAGTTATACGAGCAAGTTTGGTGGTACAAAATAAAACGTAGCGCTTTTCTAAGCGGATTTAAAAGAGGAACTATATTTTATGGCGTAATAGCACTTTTGGGAGTACTTCGACTCGCCTGAAAAGTCCGCTCCCCTTCTCACTCTCATAATGGGAGAGGGAGAGTGTTACTGCGCCAAGTCGAAGTACTCCCAAAAGTGCTATTACGCCATAAAATATAGTTACTCTTTTAAATCCGCTTAGAAAAGCGCTATGTTTTATTTTGTACCACCAAACTTGCTCGTATAACTACTCGTCTTAAATAGGAAAAACGTTGATGTGTTTGGTCACTTCTAACTTTATCTCTAAATGGTACCATTGAATGAATGGGGCTAAGCTAAATGCTATCGTAGCGTCGCAGCGTGCTCCAGCGCTTACGTGCACACACACAGATGATAGAGGGATGATTCAACAGTTCTTAGTTAAGGTAATAACATATTTTAATATTGAACATGAGTAGACTATTCCTTTAAGGCCGCATTTGTTTGGTTGTTTCCAGGTGATTGACATGCCAGAGCACAATCCAGGACAGATGGGCGGCACTATGCGATTGGGGAAAAGGCGGACCATTTTCAAATCCCAAAACAGCATACTACGTTAGTAAACTTCACTTGAATACTAGATCAACAGTGTACTGTTA
The DNA here is from genome assembly GCA_025389145.1 of Misgurnus mizolepis. Classification (NCBI taxonomy): domain Eukaryota; kingdom Metazoa; phylum Chordata; class Actinopteri; order Cypriniformes; family Cobitidae; genus Misgurnus; species Misgurnus mizolepis. The sequence continues at coordinate 38,649,384 of JAIFKI010000011.1, read as the reverse complement.
AATAATGTATTAGTGCTGATATATAAATGTCCTTGATTTCCTCATACAGGAAGACTTTACGGAAATGTAGACCATGTAGATGAAAGACACAGACATCGTTTTGAGGTACATCATCTCTGCATTTATTCCTAGCATGATTTTAGTTGGTATGCTCTTTCAAACATAGTTATACCACAGATAAAATAAACACTAACAAAATACACAGCTCACAATTCTGTATCCCACAATGCAATGCATTAGTAAAGTCAGTATAAATTCAGAGAATCGTTTCTGAACACTTTGTAAATGTAACACATTGAAAAGACTGAACTGTGTAGTACTGAATTGTGGAGTTGGATCATTAAATCATTTTCCCCCCATTTTTGAGTTCAAGATTTTTTGGGCATGCATGAAATCATGTTTGGTGTAACACAGTGTATTTCTCTTTGTAGGTGAACCCAGAGCTCAAAGAGCACTTTGAAGAGAAGGGCTTCCGGTTTGTAGGTCAGGATGTGGAGGGCGAGAGAATGGAGATTATCGAGTTGGACGGTACGTTAAGGACAAAATACAACCACCCAGAGATCTGAGTGTTTAACATTAGCAATGTCTTAGGGGCTGTTTACACTTGGTATTAAGATGTGTTTTCATCGATCGGATCACAAGTGGACGAGAGAGACACATTACGTTTACACCTGGTATTTAAATCCGTCTCTTTTGTCCACTTTCGACCGCATCTGTGCTGAATACTGTGAGGGATTGGTCTGTGAGACGGTGGGCGAGTCTCTCTGCTGTCATTCAAACGCGAGCGGGAGTAATTATGAGTTTATATGGACGCAAACTAATATTATGTCGGAGTCCACTGCTTGTTTAGCAAGTATACATGCTGCACAGTGTTTTGTACGTGTGTATGTAAGCGCTTTCTCTGAATTTTCGGCGCAATTGATGAAATAGGATCGCGCAACTTTCACACTTTCAAAACGAAACTACGGAGATCAGCCGCTTTAGATGTATCAATGAAAGGCTAAAAATAGCGCTCTTCATGTGTGTTCACGCCAGAAGTCAAAAAAAGACGTAAAACTTGTGTTTAATACCTCAGATTAGATAAATGGTTGGAGAGAAGGCGGTCGCGTGTGGCTGTTCGAACACATTCAACCACACATGCGTTCCGCAACTCCAAAGCGATCTGATCGAAAGTGGTTTCGACTACCTCTGGATGTGGTTGAAAGTGGTCGAAAGTGGACGCGTTCAAAACATTTTGAACACCATTTACACCTGGCATTAACGTCGTCCACTTGTGATCCGATTGACGAAAACGCATGTTAATGCCATGTGTAAACAGCCTCTTAGAAAGCATTCACTGAACATAGCAAGGTCCTCCACGGTAAAGTGTAGGGATGTAATGATACAGTGTGCGATTGTGCTTGCTATGCTTCTCAATGAATTAACTGGCTACATCCAAAAGCCAGGGGGCGCTCTTGTGCCAAAACTCAATATGCACCGCAGAAGTGTATACGCATATTTATATCGATTTTCATTATTTTATGACAGGTGTTGCTTTCTCAAATGAATGTTATAAATGACTCAAACTCCTTGATTTTAAATTGATAAGGACTTCCTACTAGGCAAGGAGCCCTAATACATGAAAGAGCTGTGCATAACATCTCCAATGCGATATTGGACCGTGTATTATTAGTGTGTATTGTGAAGTATTGTTACACCCCTAGTAAAGTACTGGCCTGAGGTCATGATGTAAAAGTAGGTTGTTTTTTATTTTGCAGATCAACCTTATTTCGTTGGTGTACAGTATCACCCAGAATTCACATCTAGGCCGATTAAACCATCTCCACCGTACCTTGGTCTGTTGCTGGCTGCCGCTGGCCGACTTCAGTGTTACCTCCAGAAAGACTGTCGGCTTTCACCACGGTATGGAGCAGTGTTATCCGAGCAGCAGAATGTACATGCATCTTATAAAAGGACCGAAAGCTTTTCCTGACAGTCAATAAATATTCTAATAAAGCTTAAAGTTGGGGGTTATAAAATGAAGTCAATGCTTTTTTCTAGAAACCATCTGAAAAGCCATGCATGTCAACAAATATGGTTGACGTTTCGGTTTTTTTTTTTACAGGGAGACATACAGCGACCGAAGTGGCAGCAGCTCTCCAGACTCCGAGATTGCAGACTTCAAACTATGTTCAGTAAATGGAAACTAAATCAGTTAATGGTGTATTTGTTTTCATTTTATCCCATGAGCCTTGCGTTTTATGACAAACCCCAAAGCTTTAATTTGGTACATAATTGTGTAGGTTGTGTGGTAACACGTGAACATTACCTGCTAAAGCCACAATATGCAAGATTTTTTATAATAAACCATCAAAAAAAACATGCACGGAGTGTGGCATTTCATTTATCGCAAAAGTTCAAGGATTTTAGAGTCCAGAGAAATTACAAAAAAAAACTTGGCCCTTGTAACTACTGCCTCAGATCTGCACTAAAACAACAGCACCTGGGTTATAGCAACCTCATGGTGTAAAATCCTATCTAGTCTACCTTTAAATCCTTTTTAACCCATTTGCACCTGATGCTGCATGCCAAAACATTACATCTACTGTCAGTTACTTTTATTTCATGTTTCTAAGACCTACAGAGGCTTAGATACTAAGTTTAGTGTACTTTGACAATTCTTTTTCTGAAAACCCTCAGGAGATAAGGGTATTTATCTAGGAATATCAGGTTTTAGGAGTAAATGGGTTTTAATGGCTTTGTAAAAGCTTAAAGCAAACAACCTCACTTGCATTGAGGTTATTAAAGTGGAAATTCTTGTTTGCATAAATATTTGCATCGAGTTACTTCACAATCTATATTGAATAAAATACCACACACGCCTCTGGACCAGTGAAAGCTTTTATTAAACAGAACACATGGAAACACCAATATATTAGGCCAATAATCTAATTGGTCACATGACAAAGAAAAAGTGCCACTTGGACGTCAGACAGCTGAAGCTTTCATCTTGCATCCTTTAAACCAGAGTGAAGACCACGCACCTTTAAAATAGAAACCAAAATAAGTAAACCACGCAAACTAGAGTACACAAACATCTAAAAGCATTGATCTCAGTCCCATATCCGCAAGTTTCATCCAACAGTCACCATTACAAAGTGTGTCATCATCGATCAGTATGGAAATCAAACCATGGTTTTTGATGTACATACCTGGGCAAAACAAGTGGCAAAGTCTGATCCACTCAGAATTCCGATACAGCATCCCTCAAGTCATAGTGAAGACCACGTACCTTCAAAATAGAAGCCAAAATAAGCAAACCAAACAGACTACATAGTACACAAACACAAAATTATTGATCTCAGTCCCATATCCGCAAGTTTCATCCAGCAGTCACCATAACAAAGTGTGTCATCATAGATCAGAATGGAAATAAAACTTCGTCATGGTTCTTGGACATACCTGGGCCTGAATTCTCCAGCTCAAGTTTTCCCAACTTGCACCTTTAACAAGAAAAATTAATTATAGTACAGATAGAGCAAGTGACTTGATCATAAACAGTGCTAAATTTGTTGGACAGTAGAGTGACTGACAAAGCCACATCAGACCAGACAGTCAAAGACTCCCCAATAATTTGGCACGTAGTTGGAGGATCAGGTGCACTGAGACAGCACCAATCCTTAGGAACGTGCCAAATAAAGTAAGTGTTTAACTTACCGACGGTTCTTACAGGGACTGGAGTATCTCACTGGAGGCACAGCATCTTTTAGGTCATTTCCTGTCAGTATATTGTAGCACCTAAAGGGGCAAAAAAAGTTAGCAAAGGCCAACAACACCAAAACACACAGTTTAATTTTAGCTGGCTCAGATAAAAATTTAAATTCTCATAACAGAGTTTTTTTTCTCTCAGAGAGGGCAAGTTTTGTCATCATAGCCAGGATTAAAACATAAGCTACAAAACCATAACAAACCTCAGAGACCGCACACAGGTTCATTCAGCCAATCTCTGCGAGTTAAGCAACTATAGGCCATCTTACCTGTACAAGAGAGGAAAGCAAACATTGACACCTGATCTTCTCAGACTTTATATAGTCAAATATGCACTATGTAGTTAACTTACCAGTCATTCACTTAACTCATCCTCCTGTGGACATGTTTAACCTCATCTCTACAATCAGACCTGCAAGATAACCAACAGTCAGACCTAGACAATTAAAGTAGACATCTTTCACTAAACATGTGGATGATGTCCTTTGCCTTAATGTTGCTGAGACAGCTACAGGTGAACTGTACAGCGACCGTCGGTCAAAGTGATGCTGTTGGCTCCTGTTTGACCGCACCTGCTATAGATGAACAGGAACGGCTTCGATCAGGGCCAAGCGGTCGGTTTACACGCATAAATATGGGTTAAACCCGACTTAATTCAATCCGAATGCAGATTACATGTAATCAGTTTCAAATGTTTATGAAAACCAAAAATCTTCACAAGCTCCCAGCTGGAGTTGCCAGATCCATAATAAATTGAGCGAAATGGCCATACTTGGCCAAAACATTAACTAAACTCTTTCATGTTTACTTTATTCACTTTTTGCAGAGGATTTTACATAAAGCAACTTTTAGTATTCATGTTCAACTAGATGTCTCTGTTGAGCAGTATGTGTGAACACTATAATGGGCCAAAGTAGGAGAACAACACGTGCAGATTTACGGTGCAAGGGGCTGGTCATTTTACCTTTGCAGCAGCGTTGGCCTGATGACGTCATTGTAAATGATAAAAGGCATACTCTGCATACTGTAAAAGAGTAAAAGGAAACATTTATAAGGATGACCTCAAAGAGAAACATGCAAAAATAGATGAAAAAAATTAAATCGTGTCAACAAGTCAGAGTATAAACATGTACTGGAACAAATTCACATTACGTTTATTTAAAAGCCTGAATGGGGCTGCAAAAGGGAACATTAAATGTGCGAACGACGGCATGTTAATATTAAACGATTAAAGATGGTTTACTTTAGCAGGTTTTAAAACAAATATGCAGGGAAAATAAAGTCAGAAGACTTCATTAAACTCGACATCAACCCACGTTGTAGCAGACCGTGTTTAAACTACAGTACACAATAACCTCAAATATCATTAATATCACAGTTAAATGACGCTTCGACAATAAAATAAACTATTTAGTGAACGTAAACGACATAAAAATTAAGCGCACCCTTCGATGTTATAAGATTGTCTCTTCGCTTACCTCTGCACTTTCTGGTGAACGCGGTTTCAAGGAGGAAGAGGGAACGCGGCGGCGCCATTTTATACAGCGCTTCTCTACGCTGATTGGTTCGATGTGATTACGCGACCGCAGCTGTGGGATTATGGGATATGTAGTTTGTATGCAAAGATATGAGTAATATATCTCACAAAATCTGTTTCTTTTTTTAACAAAAGGTGAAAAGTCAAATAAATTAAATCATTTTGATAGAAACATGTGTATTTTATAACCTATTCGAAAATTAAATTAAAGTTGCTTAAATAAAAATAAGGCTAGAATTAATAACAATAACCTAACGTCTCAAACAAACCAACCCTCTAAAACTAAACCACGAATCTTCTATCTCTGTGTAGATCAGACATACATATTTACATTGTGAAATTATGTTATAACTTATACATTCCGGACCATGGTCATCTGATTGACCACATTAAGATGCTTTACTTGCCTAATAATAAAAGGCTGTTTTCTTTTGATCAAATGCGATTTTGTTTTACTTTTTTAATCAAAACTTAAGTTCGCTTCTGCAGTTTATAAATGTCCAGTGTGATGAAGCAATGAGATGGCTCTTCTGTTTCAGCACCACGGACAGAGACAGATGACCGCTTACTCAATACAGTCTGCAACAATCAAATACGATCCACACACATAAAATATGAAAAAGAAATGTTATACAAATATTATTATTTGTATAATAAGCCACTCGGGGCGTTGGGTTGCACTCTGTCTCGCGTCGTGAGTAAATAGCATTTATTTTGTAACGCTAAGCAAGTTTCATTTCCTCCAGCTCAAGTGTAAAAGTAATTCTGTGGTTTTAGTTACACATTCGTCAGACTAAAAGGTTTATACATGAGATTTAACGTCATCACATGACTGCAGCACCCACCACACACACACACACACACACACACACACACACACACACACACACACACAAATACTCGAGCGCGCACCTCTCCGCTCCATAGACTCGATGTAAACACCGGGCGCGACGCGTGCGCTTTGTCTCTGAGCTCGGACCCCGCCATGCCATGGATGCTTTATGGCAATATCAGTTTAGGATCATTTTACTCGGGGACTCGACGGTGGGGAAATCATCTTTGCTCAAGAGATTCACGGACGGCATATACAGCGATGTAGCGGACCCGACGGTCGGGGTGGATTTTTACGCCCGATCACTAGACATTGAACCGGGCGTAAAAATCAAACTACAGCTATGGGATACAGCGGGCCAGGAAAGATTCAGGTTAACATTACTGTCGTTTTAAATGTTATTTTTATCATTACTATCTATTTCTCATCTGCTGACTGCTGCCTGACATTTTTAGCTAACCACATCCTTTAGGCACGTAATGTTACTGGCAGAGTGCCTGTTTATTGCAGTATGATTAATTAAATAAGACATGGTGAAATCAAAATGCTATGCATGCATTTATGATGTAGCCTAGTGTCATTCATCACGGGGATTTGTGCAATTCAGTTCAAGTAGGCTTGCATGCAGGCCTATTACAGACCAGACCAGACCATACATTTCTGAATGAGATTTAACAGGCACATCACGTTGATTGTTTTTTTTCTCATATGTCACACCTCATATTGAGTCTCTGATCTGTTTGTCATATATTTAAATGCACTGCCTGCCTTCAGGGTAGCACTAACATGCACCTTCTTTGCTTTTTTTGGCGAACAGATGAAATTAAAACAAAGCACCACAACATGGCCTATATAGATGAATAGTGGATGTGGTTTGACAGCCATAAGATAGTTTGTGTACCCAATTAGATTTTTGAATAATGTTCAATCTGAAGCATTGCATGCATGTGGTCAAAATGGTTCTTTACTAAAAATCCTCTTAAAAGAAAAGGTACAAAAGCAGTCATTGGGGCGGCAGCCTTTAAAAGGTAGGAGAGAGTGGGGCACCAAGTAACGCTTTAAAAAAAAATTTAGTTAGATTAATCATTTTTTACACACACATCTCTTCTACAAATGAACACTTAAAGTTTGTTTGTGGAACCTACCGTTAGCGTACAATTACACCGAAAGTGACAATGTGCAAACGTTACAACTTACCCCATAGGTGGGGTTAATTGTAACAAACAGAGGGTTTGTCGTAACACCTGCACCTTAAACACAAATATTTAAATCAAATCCAAATCTAAAGGTGGATATTGTTATATAACCATTATGCATCAATGCATGTAAATAGATTTTTTGGAAAGGGCTGCACGATTATGACAAAATATCATAATTGTGAGTTATTTCTTCTCATATTGTATCAGTTATCATTTTGATGAATAGTATTTACATTGTTTTCATTTCATTATCATTGTAAACCTTCAATCCCAGCTATCAGTTGGAATTGCTGACATGTTTCAAAATAGAGTTATGTTTTAAGACAGTGATTAAAATAATAAATAAGGTTGGATTTGGTGACTTACACACCCAACTCAGAAATAAAAACATACAAATTTACTTCCATGCCTCCAAAACACTCTTTGTTCAATATCTTAACCAAAACACATCAAAACTTTTCACAAATTCACAGGACAGTAAGAGAAAAAACCAAAAGCACAGATTGCTCGGCCCTATATATTTCAAGTAGCCGTGTTACAGTTAACCTAGTCTTGCGTAGCCAGACCTTCAATACTGTTTAGACAACAGTCTGTGGGCATGAGGTCTCAGGCTAACACTACAATTAACCCTGCATTAGTTTGTGCCCCGCTCACCCCTACACCTAAAGAGTACCTCAGATATTGGTACCAAATGTATACATATGTGTACCTAAATGGTACATGTTAGGATCTTTTTAAGGGTGTTCAGGGTTTCCCGCAGAAAATTTGTTAGTTAAGGTGGTAGGGTTGTGCAGGTGGGCGGGCCGGGGGCGTGGCAATCAAAGGGTACGCGTCATGATGAAAATATTTTTATTTAAAACACTCAAATAAAACTCAATTTTGAAGAAACTATGACAGAAAATGAACACATACTAGATTAGTAATGAATTAAATGTTTTATCAACAGGCTAGATATCCTCCAGACATTGACAAACCATGTCTTTCTCTCATTTCGGCCATGTGGCGCGTGCCCGCTCGCAGTGTGAAGCACATCCACGCTATTCTCCGAGATGCACTTGACAGTCTTTTGTGCAGCAAAATTTTTTTTTTGGACGACCTTGTTAAGGTGGTAGGGTATCCCAGCTTAGGTGGGCCGCCCGAACTGAAAAGTGCTGTGGGAATCCCTGGTGTTGTCCCAGTGAAAGCTTTTGTACTATTTATTCTGAGAGTGTTCCAGGTGTTTAAAATGTGATTAAATGAATACCTGTATGTTAGGATTAAAGGACAAATTTTAAAGGGGACATATCATGAAAATCTGACTTTTTTCATGTTTAAGTGCTGTAATTGGGTCTCCAAGTGCTTCTATCAACCTACAAAATGTGCAAAAGACAACCCAATAACTAAGTTTTGGTAAACCATTCTCTGCAAGCATGTGAAAAAATAGGTAATTGAAATTTGTCTCCCCCTGTGATGTCAGAAGGGGATAATACCTCCCCTTAATCTGCACTTTCCAACCATGGCACTGCCATTGAGTGCAGAGATCAGCTCATTTGCATTTTAAAGGACACACGCAAAAATGGCACATTTTTGCTCACACCTACAAAGTTTCAATTTTAATATGCTATAATAAATTATCTATGTGATATTTTGAGCTAGGACTTCACATACGTACTCTGGGGACACCAAAGATTTATTTGACATCTTAAAAAAGTCTTGTGAAATGTCCCCTTTAATACATCACACACTGACTTGAGTTGCTTTCTAAATGTTCCCATTTTACTCATATCATTGCTGTTTCTGCATTTGTTTTTACTAGGGATGCATCAGTATAAAATTTCTGAGCCCATATCAATAATCGATTACTTAGATTGACATCTACCGATACCAGTGGTTTTCCACTTTCAAATTATTGGGGCAGTTTCCTGGACAGGGCTTTTCCTAGTCCCAGAATAAAAGGCATGTCTGGGCTGCTTTAATTGTAAAATCACCTTGTCCTGGCCTATTTTAAAATATATTGGTGACATTGTTTTGTCTCAAAATGCAAAAACTTCTTAAATACTCTATTATAAATAAGGCCTAGTCCTGGAACCTAAACCTAGTTCGGGAAACCACCATATTATGTTGTAAAATCCTAGACATGCAAAGCGTACAAACTGCTAAAATAATCTCATAGCATGCATTTTCTGCCCCTTTTGATTGCTAGGATATAATCTGCTCTAATCATCAGCTGTTTTAAATAATCGTCCGATATCCAATAGTGGGAAAATTTGCTTTTCTAATCTGCCGATACAGATTATAGGTCGATATATTTGTACATCCCTACTTATGTTTCTGTTTAACTGAGCACAGAGTAATAAAGTGGGTATAAAAGGGATAGTTTGCCCAAAAATGAAAATGCTGTCATAATTTTCCTATTCTCATGTTGTTTTAAACCCATATAAATGTCTTTTTTATGATGAACACAAAAGAAGATATTTTGATAAATGATGGTCAACTGTGTGCTTACCATCATTTATCAAAACACTCCCAAAATATTTGTTTTACTACTATGAAAGTCAACAGTTACAATCAGCTGTGTGCTTACCCTCATTTATTACTTTATCTTCTTTTGTGTTCATCAGAAAAAAAAACTCATACAGGTTTAAAAACAACATGATGGTGAGTAAATGATGGCAGATTTTTTTGGGTGAGCTATCCCTTTAAGGAACGTTCCAGGTTCAACATCGGTGATGTACTGTTCATTACCAAAAGTTCTGGAAGTCTTAAAAATGTTGTTTTCTCCAGGTCCATAACCACTTCGTACTATCGCAACTCGGTGGGCGGTCTCCTGGTCTTCGACCTGACCAATAGGAAGACCTTCGATCACGTGCGGGAATGGCACAGAGAAGTCAGCGAGCACATCCTGCCTCATCACATGGTCTACATCCTTATCGGTCACAAGAGCGACCTGAGCCGCGACCGCAAGGTTTCGCGCGACGAGGCGGAGCAGCTGGCGGCCGAGCTCGGCGTCCGCTACGTGGAAACTTCGGCCAAGTGCAACAGCAATGTGGAAAGAGCTTTCGAGCTGCTCACACGGGACGTCTATGAGCTGATGAAGATGGGCGAGATCTCCACCCGTGACGGATGGGACGGAGTGAAAAGTGGCCTCACCGCTAAAGTTCTGTATCCGGCTGAGGAGGTGGCAGAGCGTGAAAAGAGCTGTAACTGCTGACTCCCAAAATACCCCTGTAATCTCTCACCTGTGTATTGCTCACCTCTGTGTTGCATCATGAACACTGTCTGGTCTCTGCTCACCATCACGCTTGTTGTCGCTTTCGGAGAATGATGGTGCAGTTCTCTGAATGCAGGTCACTTAAAAATGGCTCATTTTGATGTGATGAGCACATACATATGAGTGTAGTATGTTTGGGCTTAAATGGATAGGCCCTGCTTTATTAGAGACCGACTCTGAAAAAACAAGGGGTGTAAAAAGCTTGCTGCGATCTTGTGAACATTGATGTACGGTTAAACATTTTTATATGTCTGTGCTTCCAGCTCTGTGTCTCATCCCATCACTTGAACTTTATACAGATTATTGGGTTAGTTTCTTCCCTGTTTATGATGGTTGTGGCATTTTTACCTTCAACATCCAAAAAATTCCTGTTGAAACAAGAAGTTGGGAAGAGACATACAGAAGGATTTGTTGTAATTATAGCTTTTAGATTATAGCATATTAGCAGGTGGGGACATTGTTATAGTAAAGAGAATTTTATTGGACAATTCATTAGAAACTAAATTGTACATATATTCATCCAAACAACACAAATCATCAATATTTTGGTTTATTTGGGCAGAATAAAATGTGTACATTTTAAATGCTTATGGTTTTGTAAAGTTTTAGTATAGCATAGAGTTTATGAAATACAGACTATGAAAACAATTTTGATTTGGACTTTTTTTAAAAGGGAAGCCAAAATTTGATTCTTAACATATTAATAGGTCTGCAAATGTAATGTAGCACAATATTCACACAATGAGCAAATTTTCAGGCATCATAGCTTATGCTGCTTTTGACACAACAGCATGGAGAAGAAAAAAAATCATTCAATCATTTAAAAATTGTATTTAACACTAAAAAATTGGCACCCATAGTTTATTATTAGAGTAACTTATAATGTGTTTTATTCAGTTCCATCAAGGGCTCATGGTTTGGGTGGTAAGCAGTCCACACCATCCTGTGTCCTTTTACATGATCAGGGTGTGGTTGGCCGGGCTTCTCGCTGACCAGAAACTGCTGCGTAAACAATGTCAATGACTTTCTGACAGAAGGTTCCTGCCTATACAGCAGATAGTGATAGTGAAGCCGCTGGTTTATACTCAAAACACACCCAGCTGACTCTCAGATCTGGGAGAATACGTCTAACACAATATTTATTTTTTAAAGTGAAAGTGAACCCCTGGTTCTTCACCCATTTTAATGTGGAAGCGCACAATGAGAAACAATCTTATTGTTAAAATGTTTTTATGTCAGATTTTAACACACTTGCATGGATATAAGATTTTAAATATTCCATTTTCGAGCATTTATTTATTGTACTAAAGATATACAATACAATACTGTCAGGTACAAGTCTGAGACTCCACTGTATGGGTTCATATTCAAATGTAAATCGGGAAATAAACAAGGAAAAAAATAAGAAAGATTTAAAGATTCTGCACTTTATCTTGATCACTAATCCAATGAGCAGAATTGTGACATTAACCACTTTCTTTGTACACAAAGTCAGATTTTCTTAATAACATGTATCATCAGGATTTGCAATTTCAAGCTAGTTTAAGTGCATACTTTCATTAAGGCAAAATTGGGGCATGCTTTAAAATTCTGACATTTTCTATTTTCCAGTGGATGTAAACAGTGATGTCACAATGCAAAAAAGTGACATCTTATGATTGTAATAATCATCGAAATGTGGTTTGGAACGCTTTTGTGTAAGTTTTAAGGATTTATGAAATCTGCCATGACTCATCATCCAACTTCTCTCAGCTCATATGTTCGATAAAATGCAATAACTCTAGCTCTGGAAATCAAATCTTATTTACAATCAGTGCAGAAAATGTAACAGATCACTTTGCAGTAGGACAATCATATTTTAATCATTTAGTGTACAGATGAAAAACCATTAGATAAATGTCAATAAACTTAAGAAACAAGTAGTAGGGTTCGATTTAATCTATAGTAAAATTCCAAATTTGCAATTCAACAAATGCCAGAAACTCATAGCATCTTCAGATATCTCATCCATTAAATACATTTTTCATAAAATCTTATTTTGATATGGTCGTGCCAAATACATTTTACAAATATATGATTGACCTTCTATAGTGGCTAGAAAATGGCTTTTTAAAAATAAAAATTGTTATTTGTGCAGGAAAAAACACAGCAAAGATGTTAATTAGCTAGTGTAAATGAAATAGATACTGTGTATTTTAAAAAAAATATTTCAACAGAACATCATGGTTTTTATTAGGAACCCACTGTTAACACTGTCACATAAATAAAAGTTTCAAATGTTGTGCTTCATAGATCTAGATTGGCAAAGAAAAATCACACAAATTATGTCAAACAAACTGTAAATAAATGCTCATGCCAATGTTAATAATGCACATCATGCTTTGTCAATATATTTGCATTGTGATTTGGTATATGTCATACAAAACATCAGTTATGTTTTAAATGAAATTACATGTAAATAAAATAATCTGTGTTGTTTTCATAATCTAATGTGTTTTGTATTATATAACATGACATATAATTTTAAAATGCTGTTTACACTTAATTAATTCAATTAAATAAATGAAATAATTTAGAGGCCTGTTTGCACTTTGCAAGATTTAATTAAACATTTTAGGTAAACAGTATTTAAACAGTATTTGTATGAGTGGTGACCTGGTGGATAATTAAATCAACTTCAGCTTATCTGTAATGTAAACTTGGATATCTGTGTTAATATTTCAGTTGTAGTAATTGAGCCTCAGTGGTAGAGCATTGCATTATAGGTCATGGGTTCGAAACAAGGAAACACACTGACAAAAAATAAATATCTTTTAATGCACTGTAAGTCTCTTTGGATATAAAAGATTGTCATATTCGTGAAGGTAAATAAAATTTGTTTATTAATAAAAATTTTCCATACAGCAATTGAGTTTAGGATTTAAAGGTGCAGTGTGTAAATTTTAGCGGCATCTAGTGGTGAAGTTGTGAATTGCAACCAACTGCTCAGTCCACTGCTCACCTCTTGCTTTTGAAACACATAGAGAAGCTACGGTAGCTGCCACCTGACAAACATGTCATAGTTGGAGACAACTTAGTAAAAAAGTTTGTCCGTTAAGGGCTTCTGTAGAAACATGGCTGCACAAAATGGCGGCTTCCATGTAACTGTGCATTCACACCAGCCACGGAAGAGGCGGCAAGCGTGGATGATTTACATGTTAAGTCAATGCAAACACGCGATTAGGCATCCTGCGGCGCGGTACACGCGGTAGCCGCGGCGCGGATGTCGCGGAACGCGCGGAAGGCGCGGAGCGTTCCGCGCGTTCCGCACGAATTGAGCGTTGCCGCGGGAAACGCGCGAGTTCAAAAATCTGAACTTTGGCGGAGTTCCGCGCCGCGTTAACCAATCAGGAGCTTGCTGTAGTAGTGACGTGATTACAGGAAGCGAGCGGAGTGGTGTAGTCTCCGCGGAGTCGCAGAAGCCCCTCCCATGACGCGGATTTCCGCGTGAATTTCTCGAATGACTAGAATTTAACGCGCGGCGTTCACGCGCGGATTAAGCGAGTAAACTCAAAATGTTCAAGCGGCAAACTGGACGCGGTTCACGCGTTTTTGCCGCCTCTTCCGCGGCTGGTGTGAACCCACAGTAAGGGGACCCTCTGTGAATGTAGTTAAAACGTCTCATTCTAAGGCAATAAAAACATAACGGTTCCTTATGAAAGGTCTTTATACACCCCTGATAATTAAGTTTTGTATATTATTTTGCATTTCTGTCAAGAGATCCTTCTTGAAATTACACACCGCACCTTTAAAGGTTTCTTCCTTGCCTGGACAATATTAAACTGTGTTAGATCAGGGGTTCGCAAACATTTGGGTGCCAGAGATTGTTGTGATATGTCACAGTAATTATATGGTCCCAATATCTAAATATGTTTTTTTTATACAGAACAATATACCCTAATTTATAGCAAATTATTTTAGGATGCCCGAGCTATAGATTACAGACTATAGGGTCCCCGGACTTCTGAAAATTGTTTTACTACAGTTAAAAAAACATGGTTACTGTAGTAAAAACATAGTAACCACAAAATAACAATGGTTTTGACCAGGCGGACACTACTTAAGTATTTTTACTTTCTATATAAAAGTAAATTTTAAGTATTTGTATTTTATCAGTGTTTTTCTTTGGAAAACATACATTCCAAAGCATATTATTATAATTTACTCCACTACATTTCATAATTTCAAGTTTTTGGTTTATATTAAATATAAACATCTAGTAATTTTTACTTTTTCAAGAAAAGTAAAAGTACACATTTTTTATGTAATTAGGTATTAAATGAATTTTAATATGCAATATAAAAGGAATACAGAGTGATTCTATGTTTTAGAATGTAGTGAACATTTTTAGTAAAGTACATTTTTTCCCAGACAAAAAAATAAAAAATAAAGCACAGATGCTTGAAAAATGTAACTAAAATACTCTAGTAGTGTCCACCTCTTATTTTGACAACCATGGTTTTGCTAATATTAATCAATAAAGTTTTATCAATAAAAAACATGGTAATTTTCATAAGGGCCCACTTTAAGGACCCACGAGTAAGATGTTTCATAAGCTTCCTCATATGTTCAATAATCTAATTTACCTATTTAAGTTAAATTCGACTGATTTGATAATTGCTAAAATTCGGCTAAGGATGTCCAGTTCCCAGAATGCTTTGCATTGGACTGGTTAATAAGAGTAAATGTAAAAATACTTAATGTTTTTAATAAAGTTTGATAGAGTTGTCAGAAGCTTTGTAGTGATGACGTTGAAGTCGAGTGACCGTGGTCTAACAGTCAGTTCGCGCTTGTAGGTTAGCTTTTCATTTCTAGTAAAATAATTTAGACCAGTGGTTCTCAAACTGGGGTCCGGGGCCCCCAGGGGGGCCACGAGATGGTGCCGGGGGGGGGGCCAGTTTTATGACATTTTATTAAATACATTCATTTATCATGAATTCTGTCTAATTAAACCTAAAAAAAATAAGGCTACTAACCAACAGCACTACTTTGTATAACTTAATATGTTTTGTTTAGTTAAAATGTTAAATTTTAGAACAGTTTTTTTGTCATCAATTTTCTTTGGGGGGGCCGCGAAGGAATGCACCGTACTCAAGGGGGACTGCACACGGAAAAAGTTTGAGACTGATTTAGACTTCAGAATTCATAAAAGTTGTGTCCATCTGTGAAGATTATCTTGTTGGACAAAACGTTTAAGTGTGTTTATTTTTTGTTAAACAAAGAGCTTATTTTTTGGCGATAATCCATGTGATGAATGGCCTTTTTTTTCTCCTGCAGAGGAAAGAAACCATAGATATGTATATAAAGGCTAGATGGCTCAAGGCGGAGTCAGCTGTGTCGTCACTTGGCGGCCATCTTAGGTCAGTGCTGCCATAGTGCTGCTCCCTGCTGCTGTGGACGGAAGGTGAGTGACATACGCCAACTAAAATGCTCGTAACTTGCTGAATTCTTGACGGATTTACAAACGGTTTGGTTTTTTACAAACGTTATTAACGTGGCTATAATTATGGATGCTTTAACATGTTTCATGAATTTTTTATTTATTTTTAGTATACGTATTCAGTGTCATAGGTACATCTTTGACGTTTATAACAAACCAATCCGTTTGAAAATCGGTAAAAAATTAAGCAAGTTATGGTCATTTAAAAGTACCTGCATCATTAAAACTCAATGCTACGAGCAGTGCCGCTGCTAGCCATTTTGGTGCCCTAAGCATAATTCCTTTTTAATGCCCCCCACCCCGACCCTGAGTTTGTTTTTGCCAGTTTAATTTTTTTATTACCAAACATATATCATAATAGCAGAAAGTAAAATCTTTACAGCTTTAGCCAACACACATTACACATTTGAAAGTGCAAACTTTTATAAAATAGCAAAATAGAAAAAATTACCAAACTTAAATTATCAAAATAATCCAGACATGTTTTTCCCATGCACAATGTCACTTTAAATAAATTACATTAAATAAACATCAATAAGTAAACAAGAATACTCAATATTCTTAAATAAAACAATGATTCAGAGAACTAAGTGTCACAGTAATGTTTGCTTCATATCATATATAATGACGTTTTATATTTATATATATTTAACAGTCAGGAATTGTTAGCCTAGCATGTGCACTGACTGCTAACGTTAACTTTTACTGAGAAAGTATTAACCACCATCACGTCAAAATAAACCACAAAATAAACTACTGCTCAATATCTAAAGAAACGTAGTAAAGAAAGTAACAGCTGCGTCAGTTATTTGTAAAATGCATATGCATAGGTAATGTTTTACAGTAAAATCTCAATTTAGCTTGGACTGAGATTATAAATTATAACAACATAGTTTGTCATCACAGCAAGTTCGAGGCGCATTACGATTAGCAGCAGCTGCAGCCCATGCGCATTTCCCTTATTTGGAATGATTAAACATGATGGACTTACCTGCAAGTGATGCACGGGCATCATCCCGCAGTTTCTTCTTTTTTTATTTTTTTCCGATCCTGACTCCTGCTGTCTTTTCGGGGCCATTTCCAAAAGTTGTCTACTGACTGTCCGTTTCTCAATCCGAAGGCTGCAGCCTGCGCGAGGTCGCATATGCAGGCTGCATACGTCATCAAGCCTGGTTTATTTCAGGTAACTGAACATTACATTAGCAAGTCATAAGCATATTACAACAATTTACGATTAACTAAGAATAATAGTCAACTTTATAATCGTTAATATTACCAAATAAGAACGTTTGATGACGTATGCGCTTAGATATGCGACCTCTGCAGGCTGCAGCCTTCGGATTGAGCAACGGCCTCTGTCAAACTTAGTCAGGCGCCCGCGCGATCACGGACCATCAAAGGCTGGGGGGCATACTTTCTAGACTAGAGCAATTAAATTATCTCGTTCCCCGCCGTTTTTAATATGTTTTTTGTAACATATATACATGGATAAAAAGTGCCTAATAATATTTCTATAGGGTAATGAAATAATTTCAGCATTATAATTTTTTTTCATTAGGCTATTATTTTTGGTGCCCTCTCAGCACGTGGTGCCCCACGCACAGCGCGTGATGCGCGTTATGGGAGCGGCGGGGCTGGCTACGAGTGAGCGAGCGCCCTGTCCTAAGATGGCCGCCAAAATGCGGACGTTCAACTCAATTGGCCATCAGCGCGGACGAGCCATCTAGCCTTTATATACATATCTATGAAAGAAACGAGAGTCGCGCACACTTCCGGGTTGGCCTACAAAAATACGTCATTACTGAAACGTGTCTTATGGGTAAAATCCTATTGGCCCAGGCGCATGTCTATCATTAATGTTACCGCCCACATCCCATGATCCTTCACTTTACTATGCCGCTAGACAAAACATTTCATATTTGCTTTAATCGTATTAATAAACAGCGACATTATTATTATCACTATAATCCATTATTATCAACATGCTGTCCTACTGTGAAGTGTGTTGATCGCTGTGTTTGACTGAAGCCCAAGCAGTACTGTGTTACCGTCACTGGGACAAGCAGACTCTGTGAACGAGTCTCGGGGTTGCGGACGATTCTAGTTTAAAAGGGTATCTGCCATGTTTGGCACAGTGGTGACAGGGATTCACTGACACCGCTGCGGAATCGCTATCAAGAGATTTCGGATGCACAATTTTTATAAACCGGGGCTGTTTATGATCGTTGATCTTGACGCCCCAACATATCATGTTAATATTAGACGAACTATTCAATATCGAACTAAATGCGTACTTAACTGGGAAGAGTATAACATATCAAAAAGTAACTTTAACTTTCCACTGTAATGGGGAAATAGGAGAAAAGTATCCATTTTGATGATAACAATATCAAGTTACATGGTTTTAACACTTACTTTGTAGGAATTTAATACTTAGAAAATATTAGAAGATAGACTAGCTATAGACCATTACCCAATACTAGTTTTAGTAGATTTCATAACTTCACAAAGGTGGAAAATCAAAAATGTCCTTGATAATCGCAGATTTTACACAACCACAATGAATCTGTTTTTTAATCATGTATTTTGTCAGTGCAGTTAACATACAGTCTCTCATTGCTGTGGATGGAACAGGGACGCGCTCGAGCAGGAAGTCTCACTCAACAAACTGCGCATGTTCACTAAAGTCTCTCACTATGTACGGATGACACCGACGGCGATCTAAACGGTAAGGCCGATCCAGCCCATTTTACTTTCTCAGACGTACACTAAACGTAACCGAGCCGCGGAGAGCTTCACCGGGACGTCGACTCGCAGTTTTAGCGGCACGGGCGTCAACGGCAGCCCCCCGCGCACGGCGGCGGAGCGTCTGCTCGTTTGTGTGTGTGCGTCCCGCCGCACGGGCAGACGTCATGAGAGCAGAGCACCGCGGCACGACGCCAGCGCGTCATTTATATACAGTGCGTCTGACCCGCGATACGCTCAGTGAATGATTCGGGCTCGAGGCGCTTGTGAACGTCACGTTAATTTTGTTAAAAATATTCACCCATGAACTCAAAAGCGAACGGCGGAGTGCGCGTTAGCTAGCATAGCACGCTAGCGCGTAAACAGAGCAGCGCTGAGGAAAAATGTGGATGCTAATCGGCTAACCGAGTTAGCCACCTGAAAGAAGCGATGTTGTTTAAAAATTACCATGGTAACCATAGTTACAGAGTTAGCACATTTTATATTGGCAAATCTTTGAAACAGTGTAAGAATCTTTTTGGCTGATGTCAAGCAGCGATTCTATTTCTGTGGAAACCATGGTTACCATGGTAAAATTTGTGAAAGAGGTAGCGGTGTAATAGTACAGTAATCGTATTAGATACTAGTTAGGTTTTTTTGTTAGCGTACTTAAAACTTGTATTAGTGCCTGCATTTTTTTTAACGAGGGTTGAATGTTCTTTGAGTTTTTTTTATATCTGTGTTGGGCTTTTCTGACATACATAATTTCATAATCTGGGGTTCCTAATAATTGCTGTTTTTGCACATAATCTATTAACGGCTATACGAAAAACAATCAGGAAACATTCTGTAACATTTCCACCTCACCAAATAGAGAAAAAAAAACAAGGATGCTCTTCACCAGTACTTTATCTGTTATAGTTAAGGGTCATTGGAAATGTGTCGTATATACATAAAAATACTGAAGTAATGTTTGTTTCTTAATAAAACCAATAATTTTTACTTGTAAAGTCATTTTGGGCACATGTTAAAATATTTAATGAATAAAGTCATAAAGTTTTAAGAATTGTCATAAATTTCATTATAGGCCTTTTACGAGAATACAATCATAAAAAAGTAATAATATTTTGACCATGAAGGTGTATACACCTCGGGTCTTTAGTGACGCAGCGCATCATTCACTAACCTCTACCTTTTATTATTTATTTTTAGAAATTATAGTATTCCTCAAGCTATATCATTATTAACAATTTAACAAACAAGAACAATAATAATGAAAATGTAAAATAATAATGGTTTTATAATTAATTTCAGGTAAAAAGTGTATAGGTCCACTAATACTCGAGGTGTGTATTAATGTTACAAAAATAAACGAATGTTCATTAAACCAAATTTTTTTTGTTATGCTGACTAAAATGATGGGCAACCCCCCCCCCAAAGTCTAAAAACATGCAGATGAGGTCACTAAATGAGTCACTAAATTGCCATTAGGTGTGTACAGAGTGTACCCAGAGCCCTTTAGTAAAATAAAGAGTTCAGACAACGGAAGTCCAAAAAGCTTGACCATCACGTGATTCATGGAGACTTCAGTTAGTTCCTGAAAGCTCATAGTGAGACATTGAAATAAATTTACAATATTTATACATCACACCAATATGTGTAGATGGAACTAAATAAAAATACAATTAACAGAACTATGTTTTTAACAAATAAAATCCACTAATATGGGAAGATTAGTATGGTCATGTTTTACACTGCATCCAACAACTTTAAACCTTTAAAATGCATCACACATGTGTAGGATGTACGCTTATAATGTTTATACATGTTCATTATGTTTGGACTGTGTACTCGTGCCTGTTTGATTTATAAATATACAAAGATCAAGATAAAGAAGAGACTCACAAAGGCACTTCTTCGTTTTAAAGGGGACATTTCACAAAACTTTTTTAAGATGTAAAATAAAGTTTTGGTGTCTTCAGAGTACATATGTGAAGTCCTAGCTCAAAATAGCATATAGATCATTAATAATAGCATGTTAAAATTGACACTTTGTATGTGTGAGCAAAAATGTGCTGTTTTGGGTGTGTCCTTTAAAATGCAAATGAGCTGATCTCTGCACTAAATGGCAGTGCCGTGGTTGGAAAGTGCAGAAAAGGGGGCGGTATTATCCCCTTCTGACATCACCAGGGAAACACATTTCAATTACCTATTTTTTCACATGCTTGCAGAGCATGGTTTACGAAAACTAAGTTATTGAGTTGTTCTTTTGCACATTTTGCACATTTTCATGTCACCTTTAATGTATTATAAATTGTAATAATACCTCTGAGTGTCGTTTTGTTTTTGTTGTTAATATATACATCTGATGGGAGATGTCGTCTTCATCACTTTCAAATATACAGCTTTGTTTGACTCGGGTCATAACATTATAAACCTGCTTTTTTTCACACTGCATGCGTTTGGCACCGCAATGTGGGTTTAACCCCACAAAAGTGTTGCTAACCTGCTTACGAGCAGGGTTTCATAACCCTGTGTTAATTTCATGGATAACCCTGCTTCTAAATTACAAGTGTAAACGCTCCTTAACCCAGAGTTAAAAGCTGGGTTTAGAACGAAGATAACCCAGGGTTAAGCACAGTGTGAAAAGCCCTAAAGTGGAGTGCTAATATACAATCTTATTTTTAAACGTCTTAAAGCTTTCTTCAAGTTTATCACATTCAGTCTTTCTGCTGCAGCTCTATGGGGCTTACAGTTACTACCGGGAACTCTTAAAAAGGCTTCATGATCCACCATTAGTGTCACCAAAAACTCTCTTCCTAAAGGAACCTTGCCTGTAACCCAAGAATCTGAGATAGACTTGAACCCTCCCCTGACCCCTGAAAATGCATGAATGGATGGTTGTATGGCAAAAGTTTGATAAACATCCAGGTCACTAAAGACCTGAATATGTAATAGTTATTGGGGAAACACTAATGCATTTAGGGGTTAACCATAAAATCACAATATTATGAGGAAACATGTATAATGTATACAATTCTAATGTATACAATTTCTTTATTACATGAAAGGTATGAGGTGGATTTTATTAAATTGGTAAGATTTAATATAAACATAAAATGAGCTTTAACACCAACACCTTTCTGGCAGATCAGCATTGAAGCGTTATTATTGTTTGAATGCAGCTGTGGTTATGCTCATATATTATTATGTGCTCTATATTCTTGTCAGAGCTGAAGGAGAGTGCGGGTTATGGCAGAGACAGAGGTCACTGTGTCCGTGGAGGACATGGTGGTGATGAAGACTTCTGAGGAAGAGGATGTTGAGCCTGATGACCAAAGCAAAACTCAAGTCATTTTGCAGTTGCAGCCCATCACAGCTGGGTAGGTTTGAAACTCTGACATCACATCAAAACATCCCAACATTTTACATTTTAAAGACAAGCGTATGATAATACTGTATCATCATATATTGCTTAAAGGAATATTCCAATTTCATAAAAAAATCTGTTAGTTTACTTACCCCCATGTCATCCAAGATGTTTATGTCTTGTTTTGAGGAAAACATTCCAGGATCTTTCTCCATATAGTGGACTTTAGTGGACCTCAACAGTTTTAGTGCAGCTTCAAAGGACTCTAAATGATCCCAACTGAGGCATAAGGGTCTTATCTAGCAAAACGATCATCATTTTTACCGCAACAAGAGTAGTTTTAAACAACTTCTCGTCTTGCACTAGCTGTGTGACGTGCCACCATTGACTTATGTATTATGTAATCACATTGAAATGTCACACATGACGTATGTGAAACTAACGCTCCAGTGGTTACAACTGTGGAGAAAGAGGACCGTTCAGATATTGTTTATGTGGAATGATACTAATTCATGTCTTTTGATGTGATTACGTTATTTGTAAAGTCGCGCGCTGTGGAATGTTTTTTTTTTTTTGACTGAACAAAGAAAGACATAAACATCTTGAATGACATGGGGGTAAGTAAATAATCAGGATTTTTTAATGAAAGTGGAGTAATCCTTTAATGTTACAGATGTATAAATGTTATGAATACGTACACACCAACCATTGATGATGATGTTTTATGTTTTAGGCTTGGAGAAGAAAGCAACGAGACAGATGCTGCGATTGTGGCAGTGGATACACCAGGTAATGGTGTCCTCAGTCTTATTTAAATGAAAAGATTTGAACACACTCCTGACCCATTCATACAAGTTATTTTGTCTTGATTCAGTCCCTTAATTCATTCCCCTCCAGCCGTTTTTTTAAAAGTTGCCCGCCAGCACTTTTTGTGAGTTTTACAAAAGTTTCACAAAATGCCTTCAAGATTTTTTTCTAAAAATATATTAACATACAAATATATCAAATGAAAAAACAGATCCTCTGCTTTCAAACAAACAAACAAAACCGGGAAAAAAAACCTTAAATATGGGAATTTTTTTAAATACATTTTTTTTAAAGCAAAAAGTTGAAATAATAGCATTTTTGTTAAGGAATTTTGTTAGAGATCAGATTTAGAACGGTTATAAAAATATACATACAGTTTAAAATTAGTAAATAACGTTTTGGCTTCAGTTTCTTCATAAAAATATAATATAAACGGTATTCACGGTATGCATTGCAGATTAACATAAAAATTCTTCAGAAACACGTTTTTTATGCAATTGTTTTTTTTTTATCGACGAGATAAATTATCAATGGCGGGGAAAGAGTTAATAAGCAAGCAAAGAAAATCCAAGTTACACTGAGGGGTCAGTTTTTCTCTCTACAATCTGATAAACATAACTTTGCCTTAGTTAATTATATTACCTTTTGTATAAACTGTACAGTGCCAAGGTTTGTCCCAGGTTTATAGATGAGGTGTATAGAGATATAGGGCGATCTGATGCATGGTCTAATGCACACGGCGCACAGTCTAAAGTGTTTTAAAAAATATTACAAATGGTTCTCACCATATCCAAAGGTACAAAGTCATAATATAAGAAAATCAAAATAAATGCAATATTAGCACTTTTTAAAAGCAAAAGAAAAAAAAAATTCTGCAGCTCTTCACGCCTTCTAAAGTCCTGTAATCTGTCCTCATTAAGAGACACAATAATGACCTTTTACCTTTTAATCCTTTAATTTTTCATATTTAAAAATTTTTGTGTGCTGCTGCGCATCCATGTGTGTGTGACCCATGCTGTCGTCCTGTTGTTAGGCACGCTCATTAAATAACATAAACAATATTGCGCCATTAACTTAAACCAGGTTTTAATTGTTCAATGGCGTAGTCTATTTTAGTTGCATCAAAAAAGCAACGCACCAACAATGCACCTGAACACACCTCTTTTCCAGACCAGAACGCCCATGGGCGCAAATGCATTTGCTATTTAAATAACGTAATGCTGAACGTGAAAATGATAACTGTGGAAACATAGCAAAAACACTTGCGTCGCGCTTTGTGCTGCATTATTTTGGGTTTATGACGGGGCCCATAGTGTCAGCAGTTCATCTTTATTTAGGTTGAAAATGAAGGGTCAGTCATTTTACTGAGGTTGCCACCATACAGTAATCTGAACAAAGAATTTATTAGTATAGGAAGAAATTATTATTTCATTCTGTATATGCAAAGATTAGTCTATATAGGATTAGAAACACCTTTTGTACAGGGAGGAGCCATTCATATTGACTGGAGAAAATGTCAACATTAATGTGTTAAACATGCCGTATCTGTCTGTCTGCTCAAATCTATCAGAGCTCTTCGGTCTCTGGATTACAGTTTATGTCCCTAATTTCACCGTATGCATTACTGACAAGAAGGCTGTTGTTTTGCGTGTGTCTTCTGTTTTCAGATGTGGCATCCGCTGAAGCTGAAGATTTAGAGCTAGGTTTTCCAATCACATGTGGGGAGAGTAAAGCCATACTTTTGTTCAAGAAGTTCGTCTGTCCTGGGATCAACGTTAAGTGTGTTAAGGTAGGTCTTGTCATGTTAAAGGGCTATGTAGACTGCACATGAAACAGATGCTGATTTGCTTAATCTGGGTTTCTCGCTGTATTTCCAGTTTGAGGATCAATTGATAAGTCCGAAGCAGTTTGTGCACATGTCTGGTAAAGCCACCTTGAAGGACTGGAAGCGAGCCATCAGGATGGGTGGGGTTATGCTCAGGTATAACACATTCTTGGTCTGATATAACAAAGCTGAGTGTCTGTAACATGTTGCATTATCAAAAGTTTGGTGTGTTGTGTAGTATTAAGCATGTGAGATTTGTGTCTGTCTTCTATTTATATGCCAATGAGCAATATATATAATATAGAGCAAGTTGGGGCGGCACAAAGGTCCCCGGTTTGAGCCCTGTCTAGGTTAGTTGGTCTTTCTTTGTGGAGTTTGCATGTTCTCCCTGTGTTTTAGCGTGGGTTAACTCAGATTTCCCACAGTCCTAAAACATGCAGGTTAAGCCGGGCTCACACTACAGGATCGGAAAACTACACGAATCACTGTGTTGCTCACACTTTGCAACAAGGTTTCTTCATATCTGTCGTCGTATTTTCTTAGCTGCGCACATACTACCCAACACTAAATGAATACATATACCAAGTCCCATCAGCCTAAATAGGAGAAGTTCAATATCTTAAAATATGCTTGCTAAGGTAACGCAACATATTTCCAAACAGAACTTGACTCGACAACACACTGAGCGTGTATACGTACTATGTATACATTAAATTGCTTTGGATAAAAGCATCTGCCAAATGCAAAAATGTATGTGGTGCATCCTTTGCAATGATAAAGATTTTAAATAGGTCTGTCGTGTGATACATTTCTGTTAAGTGGTCCTTTTTGATCTTACTGCATTCACATGGTTTATTAGATGCAAGTTTATATTGTCTTAAAAAGAGTTTTCGTTACATAAAGGGTCAGTTTCCCTAAATTCAAGTTATTTTAGGATATTTAAGTGTTTTTTTTACAGACATACCTTACAAAAAACAATACTGGTGTGCATCTTGAGACAAAACATTGGCACTGATATGTCAAGATACCTCAGTAAAAGGTGTTTTTAAATTAAGGCAACACAAACATGCATTTTAGTCTGTGACTAAAATAAGCCAACTAAAAGGATTAGTTTAGGCCAGGACTAGACCTTAGTTTAATTAGGAAATATAAATACAAACACGCACTACTAAAAACATTAGTGGCGTGCATTTTGAAGCAAAACAAAGAGCATTGATGTATTTTAAGATATGTCGGTACAAGTTGTTTTCAGTTTGGACAGCTCTTACATTTATTTTAGTCTAGGAATAGTCTAATCCCTGTCCGGGAAACCGCCCCTATTCTTTTTACTGTACTGTCTTGACGCAGTATAGAACAGAAATCTGCCTTTATTTACAAGCATTTGGCAGATGCTTTTATATTATATATTATAAAAAATATTTTACGGAGATTACGGAAAATACACAGAAAATGCGTCCGGGATTTTTTGGTGCACTCACACTTCCAATGATTTTTCTGGAATCTGGGTGTGCATTTACAAGACACGTGTCATATTTAAAGTCATGTACTTTGTACGTTTTTCATTCACGGGACGTGTTTGCCTCTCTGCCAATTTTACGGAAAAAGTGCTGTGTGAATGGTGCCCAGTGTTTTGTCATCTCTAAACAAAATTTTTGCAGTGCTAACGCAGTGCTCGATCAACTGGGCTGTAGAACCACCTTTGCACTTGCAAACCATTTCGTGTGTTTTGTGAATAAGTATGTTCTTCAGCTAAAGATTAATCATGTAAACTTTGTGTGCGTTGTGTAGGAGGATGATGGACTCAGGTCAGCTGGATTTCTATCAGCACAGCACACTGTGCACAAACACATGCCGCAGCACCAAGTTTGACCTGTTGATCAACAACACACGCTTCCCACCGGACGGTAGTGGGCTTAATACACCCACCAGTGCTCAGGGTAAGAGCTCATGCACACACAAATACACCAACCACTGCTCAGGGCAAGAGAAAGATCATAAAAGATCATACATACACACACATGTAGGTTTTTGTTCCAAAAGTTCCCATTTGGATGTCAGGACTGCATACTTAACATCTGTCTCCTCTAAATGTCTTGCATGTTCTTAAGGCCTGATGGTGTGTGTTTGTGTGTTAAATGAAGGAAACGTGTCTGTTGGTAATGGAGGTCAGACAGCCGCAGCAGAGAAGACTGGTGAAGAAATGATGGGCACAGTGGAATGGAGCACGGCCACTGTAGAAACCTCTCCGAAAAAAGACTCGCCTGACATCTCAGGTAAACACAGACAACAGAACATTCAGACAGCTGTAAGATCTGAAGACTCACCAATGTTGTCCTGTGTGTACACGTGACCTCTAGAGGAGACGTTGAGTTTCTGGAGGGGTATCGCTGAGGTTGGACTGATGGGGGAAGTGGTGTCTAACATCCGCTCAGAGCTCTTGGGTCTACTGAGAGGTGTTCAGCTATGCAGTGATCAGAGCTCACTACAAGACGCAGGTCAGTCTGTCCAAGTCTGTTATTTATGCTCTGAGATTATATATATATATATAGAGAGAGAGAGCTTCTCAAAATGTGGGAAAAACAGGAAAAATATGCACGTTTCGTAAACACTATGGCACGCAATGATATATTGCACAACAATTATGGTTGAAGTCATGCTCAGTTTGTCGTGTTCTGTCTAAATATTATTAACATAGTATCAGCGATCTTATACACTCACCTAAAGGATTATTAGGAACACCATACTAATACTGTGTTTGACCCCCTTTGGCCTTCAGAACTGCCTTAATTCTTTGAGGCATTGATTCAACAAGGTGCTGAAAGCATTCTTTAGAAATGTTGGCCCATATTGATAGGATAGCATCTTGCAGTTGATGGAGATTTGTGGGATGCACATCCAGGGCACGAAGCTCCCGTTACACCACATCCCAAAGATGCTTTATTGGGTTGAGATCTGGTGACTCTGGGGGCCATTTTAGTACAGTGAAATGATTCGAGCTTTGTGACATGGTGCATTATCCTGCTAAAAGTAGCCATCAGAGGATGGGTACATGGTGGTCATAAAGGGATGGACATGGTAAGAAACAATGCTCAGGTAGGCCGTGGCATTTAAATGATGCCCAATTGGCATTAAGGGGCCTAAAGTGTGCCGAGAAAACATCCCCCACACCATTAAACATTACATTACATCATTTAGGTGAGTGTATATTATACAACATTATATATTATATTATAACATAGGCCTGGTTTCGCAGACAAGGCTTAGCTAAAGCCACGACTAGGCCTTAGTTATTTTAAGCATCTTTAATAAACATGCCTAAGAAAAAGACGTACTGGTGTGTATCTTGAGACAAATCAATGGCACTGGGTTATTTGTTGTTATTTTATCATGGCAAGATATTTTTTAGTTGATGCAGCTCAAACATGTGTCTTAGTCTAGGACTAGCCTTAAGCCTTGTCTGTGTAACCATGGGATAGTGTCATATTATTAACATGCACAGTGCTGTATAAACTGCATGAGTCATATTAAATTATAATGGTACACATGAAAAAATGATTGAATGACCACTGCTTGTCGCTGTAGTGCTCACTTGATGAACTTCTGTCCTACAGAGATTGCGGTTCTGAGCAACCTGGCTCAAGTCTTTGACCTGCTGGACTCCATCAAACAAATAGTGAATGTTAGGCGACAAATGACTGACCCAGAACAGACGCAGGTCCTCCGAACCCTGACCAGTGAGTGAAGAGAGATTTTACTGTTCTGAAAGATTTAATCTTGACAGAACTCCAGAGAGCTGTATAATAATGGGATGTAATATATTCCTAACAATGACACATCTTCTATTTGTATGTTTAGCATTGGAGCAGCAGGTAGAAGAACAGAAGAGGCTACAATCCCTCAGCTGGCTTTCTCAGTCTCAGGCCCTCAGTAGTCTGGTTTTGCCCTCCACCCCTCCAGCTAAACGCGCTCCCAAACGGCCCCGCCTCCAGCGGCCCGCCTCCACAACGGTGCTCAGCACTTCTGTAGCCCAGCCTCTCACTATTCAGCCCCAACAGTTCACCGTTCTCTCCCCTATCACCCTCTCGTCCTTAGGCCAGTCGTTCGCCATGGCCGGTCTCGCGCAACCCTCCAATACACTGACCCTTCACACTCTTCCCCCAGGCTCGCAGTTATTTACGCGACTCGCCGCCGTTCCCGACGGAAAAACGACAGAAGCCTTCACCTTTCATCCCGCATCCGGGCTCACGCTGCTAGGCACGGCAGCCGTCCAGGACCACGGACAGCTGGGGGCGGTAATGAGCCCGATGGAGCTGGTGCAGTTGACGCAGAAGGAAACCGCTGCCGGTGTTGCCCAGGACGGTCAGATGGTAGCGGGCACAGTGGTGATGCAGGACGGCATTGTCAGGGTCGTCCAAGAGGACGAAAACCAGACTGACACCACGCTGATCGAGATCGACCCGGCGGGCGACGACCACGGCGTCAGCGTCATGGAGCTGCATCTGGAGGGAGGCACCACAGGAGGAGACGGAGAAACCGTGGTGCACGGCGGAGAGGAGGTGGTGCGAGGCGACGTGGAGGAGGAGACGGGGGAGATCCAGCTGGAGGCCAACGGTCACTTTCACAATCTGCCCGTTGTAGTGGTGAAGGAAGAGACACAGGACGCCGGCGAAGCCAAATAAGACACAAACCACCCTCAGAGACTGACAAACGGAGTCAGACAGGGAAGGGGATTGTGCCGCCACAGGTGGAGTGTGTGTGTTTGCCGCACCAGCTGTCTTGTTTTTCATTACTTACTTCCTGCACAGCCAAGCCTGACGTGTCGCGTATTTCTAAAGCAACTTCAGTATTTTTTTTACGAAACAAGATGTGACTTTTGTAGGAACAGAGTCAGTATTTGCGTTTGCATTTGGATGTTTAGTTTGGGCACTTATATTTTATTTTCATTTGGTTCGGTGCCAAAATGTAACACAGTTGCCGTGCCCAGATGTGCAGTATTGGACGGTGGATGGCAGTAAACTGCTATTTGAGACACTCCCGCAGTCAGAGTTTACACTGTCTGTCTGTGTACTTTCTGATGGAAAGATCAAGGTCAATGGCACTGAAATTAAGTTGTTATTAGCACGTATGATGAAGGGGTCCTGCATGTCCTTCACTGAAAATACACAGATCTTCCTTCACCTGTACATGACACCTGTACGTGAAGGACTGATGTGTGATATCTGTTACGGTGTTTGGACGAACTGTTTAGTGACTAACAATGCCTTGATATTATTTAAGATAATAATCTGTTTTAAGTCATTGCTAAAAAATGATTTCTATTGAGGTTTATAAATACAGTGTATAAATACGTTAAAATCAGTTAACTTATTACATTTCAAATAATGGTTTATTCAAAAAAGAAATGACATTCATCATTTATTCACACTCTTTCATGTCTTATCTGTGTGACTTTATTCTGACATATGAGATGTTTTGAAGAATGCTCACAAAATCATATACCTGTAGTGACCAAAGGCTGTAATCTGTATGAAGCCATGTGAGAGCTTTGGGATGACGTATAGGCCGCTCATTGGCTCTTCTGCACAGGTCATACACAGATGTATGTGAATGCAGACAAGATTTGAGAGCTACTCAGCAGTAAAGATGTTTGTTTAGACTACTTTTAAGATTCGTTTTCGTTATTTTAAGAAGCTTAACAGCTTTGTTACTCATTTACGTTCATTGTTTGGAAAATAACTATGTGGCAGTGAATAAATGATGACAGAAGTGTCTCTTTTTGGAGAACAAATCTTTTTTTCATCTAATTTTGTGCATAGACTGATGTCGGATCTCTTTCTGATCCCTCCGTGTTGGTTATGTCATGTCATCCAACAATCTTAAATGGATAGTTCACCCATAAAAAAAATGAGTGCGTTTACATCCACAGTATCGGGGAAAGCCCGTACATGGCGTAAGCAAAACCTGATAGGTAGTACTACGGTAGTTTTTTGCTCATTATCCCCCGATTTCGCATGGCATGTAAACACCTTAAAGGAACATGCCCACATTTTGGGAATTGAGCTTATTGACCGTATCCCCCAGAGTTTGATAAGTCCATACATATCTTTCTCATCTCCGTGCGTGCTGTAACTCTGTCTGACGCAGCCCCCGCTAGCTTAGCTTAGCACAAAGACTGGAAGTGAATGGCTCCAGCTAGCAAACTGCTCCCGGTAAGTGACAAAATAACGCCAACATTTTCTTATTTATGTGTTGTGATTTGTATAGTCACACCATGTACAAATAACAAGGTGATATGAGACACAGCCATCTTTTAATTGTATAATACTGGGAACTATATTCTCAGAAGGCGAAGCACTGCTACTGGGCGGAGTGACTTGCACAACTCTGACCGAACTCTCTGCTCCTCACCAGGGGCTTCTCGGGTGCTGCGAGAAAATCACTCCGCCCAAGTAGCAGTGCTTCGTCTTCTGAGAATATATTTACAAGTATTATACAATTAAAAGATGGCTGTGTCTCATATCACCTTGTTATTTGTACACGCTGTGACTATACAAATCACAACACATAAATAAGAAATTTTTTGCATTATTTTGTCACTTATTGGGAGCAGTTTGCTAGCTGGAGCCATTCACTTCCAGTCTTTGTGCTAAGCTAGCGGGGCTGCATCAGACAGAGTTACAGCACGCACGGAGATGAGAAAGGTATGTATGGACTTATCTAACTCTGGGGGATACAGTGAATAAGCTAAATTCCCAAAATGTGGGCATATTCCTTTAACCGGCTTTCTCGCATTTTTGTTCATGTGAGCGCAAAGTAACAAATAAAAGTCTGCACTCGACTCAAGCAAGTGGCATAGAAACTGTGAAAATAAAAGCTCATGTTATATTTACAGGTTCTGCAGACATGAGAAGAGATACAAAAGCTTAAGACAGATTTCCAGTCTGCGTTTTGAACAACTATATCTACTATAGGCGAGAAACCTGACAAATCTCTTAATCCCATGTAAATGCAGTTTTCTGCATAACCGGCTTATTGATTTGCATGTAAATGCATGAAAACAGGTTTCTATAATTAGAAGATTTTTGACAGTTTCAGATCTGTATAATTTTTTAGTTCTATTGAACACAAAGGGAAGATATTTTGAGCAATGTTTATAACCAAACTGTTTTGGAGCACCATTAACTTACATAGTATTTTTATTTCCTACTATAAAAGTCAATGGCGCTCCTGTTTCCTGCATGATTACAAATACATGCCTCTGTGTTCAGCAGAACAAAGAAATTCATGGGTAAACTATCCCTTTAATAAGTTAGTTTTCACAAACCAGTACTTGATAATGAGAGAATGGCACCAGAACAATAAAATACACAGACATGATATTTCACATCTGGCTACCGCTGGAAACACACTTGTGCGACAAAGACTTTATCACTTTTAACCTCCTTAGACCAGCTGTGTCCACATACATGGACATCACATTTTTTGTTGTTTGCACCATAACCACTGATTTATATAAATGACTGGATTGCTCATGACGTCACAACTGTGAAGCCACCGCGCCGCCATGTTGGTATACCCAAACATTCTTTTAAATCAATGGACGCGATCAGATTTTAATGATAAAACATCACTTTACTCGTCTCTGTTTTTATATTTGAAGTCTCCCTGTACATTATTACAACGCAAACGTCCTAAGCATGTACACATTATTTACTGAAAGTTGTACATTTTGCTTTTTAAATCGTTATTATACATTCATCTTTTTTACAGTATCAGATCAGCAGACAGACCGCAGCATGTAGTATTAATAACATATTAATAACAATAAACGTGCTCATTCTGAAATCTAAATAAATAAATAATCATGCTTTGTACCGTATGTCCATGCAATAATTAGCTGGTTTTGTAATTATGTTATCTAAACTTACCAGTTACCTAAACTTATTCAGAGAAATAACGCTGACCGTGTAGCTGAATGTCAAAAAAACTTTACTTATACCCGTGTCATTAACAGAATGCAGCAGACACACTCACCTTAACGATTTTTTATAAATCCATTATCCTGCCCGATTAAAATATAAACATTACAAATAACACCAGAATTAACAATTAATTTACGTACACATATCCTAAAAATGAATCTTGTGTGACTGATATACTGTAAAGCGGGTGAAATTAGATCATGATTTTGAATGGAAGTTAATGACGCCTTCTGCCGGTTGAGAATACCAAGATGGCCGCTCGAACTCTGCGCTGGCTTCACCTCACGCTGTTACGTTAAGCTTTCTATGCGCAATCCAGTCATTTATATAGATCAGTGACCATAACAATTGATTCTGTGTAACTGGAACCTGTTGTACACAAACGTGGACAATTAAACTGCCTCATGTTATTTGGTTATTATATTTATTGGTTTTTCCTAACCCTAAATAGCTGGAAGAAATCTGATAAAAAGACAAACCCAAGCTCGGGTCGTAGGAAGTCAACATTTAATGCTTTGTTTGCCTGCATAAGCTATCAAATCTTTTGAGAGCCACTGAAATGGTTGAACAGTCTTGGCAAGATCTTTGTAGTTATTGCTGTATTGGTGATTGAACTGGATGTTGTGCTTTTTAAAGCTGCAGTCTGTAACTTTTGCCTCTGTGTCGCCATCTGTGTCTGAACTGTAATTTTCTGTATGTACTTTGTGCTTTTCACACTACTCTGCGCAGATGAATCTGATGTCTGTGATCTAGAGGTCTTCTCGGCCCCAAAGAACCGAATCACTTTTAACCCAAACCTGACATGCATAAATCACAATTTTTTTAAAGAAAGACCCGACCCGAGACAAACCCGACAAAATTACGCCCGAGTGCAACCTGAACCAGTGACAATTTTTTTGGACCCGAATTTAAATTGGGAGGGTGGGTGGAAAGGACTTGATACACACACGCGAGAACACGAGTTTGCGTCTTCTCGGGTCAGTTTGACAAAAACACAATCATTTTAAATTTCCAGAGGCCACTAAAATCATACCGGCCCTGTGTCCAAGGCACATGTGAAACTTTTAGACCTGAGCCCGCTTGGGTCGGACCTCAGGTTTTTGGATCTAAGTGGACCTGTTTAGACCTCTACTGTGATCACGGAATCAGAGCGGATCTGTTATTATAAATCCATATGATGGTTAGAAGTACATCCTAATAGACATATATCCAAAAAGTATCATGTAAACAAGTAATATATCCACCGCATTTGTTCAGACTAAATGACATTTCATTGTTTCAACATATGGTGTGGATGTTCTACCGTTTCAGAGGAAAAAGTCATATACAGTGCTGTGCAAAAGTCTTAGGCCACCACCACTAGGCTTGTTGTTTTAGAAGTTTTAATGTTAATCCATATTTATTTTTCAATCTATTTTATTAAGATACAAACAGAAAATACAGGAAATATATGTATATAAAAAAAATAGGACTATATGTCTTCTTTAGGCATCGTCGGTGACTCTGTGTTTAGTGTGACCTGTCTTGGCACTAAACACATCTTGAGTGTTTTTGAGCAGAATTAAGTAAAAAGATAAATTTCTTTAAAATTAGAAATTAGGATTTAATTTTATTTAGGTTTAGATCCTGCAGTTCCCTTTCAGTCGGTCACTACGACGTCACGTCGTGACCGTCGAATTGGGAACTCGCTTAGAGAGAACTTGGCATTGAGGTATTTGCATAATGCCGGCGCCGCCCCGCTAGGTGCGTATATAAGCCGCAGGTGCAAATAGGGAAATTAGCTTTTTCGCTTCGAAAGCCGGCATTATCTGCTACTGAGAAGCTACTTTCTGTTCTTCTGGGAACGGTTGCTGAAGGTGGTTTGACAAGCAGTACTACCACAGCGGACGCCACTGCTCTTCTTTATTATTTTAAGTTTCAGTGTGTGCGTTGCCTCTCCCTGTGCGCATCATCAGCTGAGCACCTATAGAGTGATTTCCCTGAAAGAGTGATACGTGAGAGCTCTGTGTCTTTTTAAAGACAGCCACTCTCTTGTATATTCGGAGATCAGCGTCCTTTTCAGGATAGCTTTTCGTCTGTGCAATCTTGAATGCGAGAAGTACAGGGGTTCCAGAGACGGTCACGAGCGCTGTCTACGTGCTTGGGCATCGAGCACTCTGAGGCTGCGCTCGTGGAGGGTTTTTGTTCTCTCTGTGAGAGCATGACACTCTTGGATTGCGGAGACAACTGTCATTTCTACAGGAATGACGTACGCGCCTTTGAAGGGCTGAACGCCGCCATGGTGCGGCTGCTAAGCGCTCGCAGGACGCTCTTCGCATCACTATGCTGAGCAGATTGGGGGATGCGTCCTCCACCTCCCAGCCTCCTTGTCCTCAGCCGGTTGAGGTTCCAATGGAGACCGCAGAGTCGTGTTCTACAATTTCTGCCGAATCCATTGGACCTCCTTCTGGTCCCGCCACTTCAGCAGCTTCAGAGGGGGGCCCCTTTCCATCCGAGGCGGAGTTCGTCCCGGAGATGGCAGCCGTGCCCGCTCGTGAGGCGGAAGCGTTAGGGTTGGAGGGGTTAACCCCCCTCCGCCCGAACCGTCCCGCCTGGATGATTGGTACTTTGGAGCTGCTCGGGCCTCTCGGTCCTCACCTCCTGTGCCTTTCTTTGCCGTGGGCATGAAGAGCTGACTCGAACATGGAATTCTCGGCCGTCTACGGCCGTTCAGCCTTCACCCCTCTAAGGGTTATGTCGGCTTCCTTTCCTGCCTCCTGGAAGGACCGGCCGACCCTTCCTTCGCGGATTTGGAGTCCGAGCCTGTAAAGAGGCAGCACCCGTTGCACACCATGGGGCTGTGCAGGTCCAAGCTGAGAGGGAAGGATGTATTAGTTTGCACCGACAACATTGCGACTGTTGCGTATATCAACCGTCAACCACTCTCGTCAACTGTCGCATCTCGCCCATCATCTCCTCCTTTGGAGTCAGAAGCATCTTAGGTCCCTTTGTGCCATTCACATCTCCGGGTTGCTTAATACGGCGGCAGACGGTTCAGCTAACTTGGAAACGTTTCGGTCAAGCACAGATAGATCTGTTTGCGTCCCCGGACACAACCATTGTCGCCTGTTTTATTCACTAACTGAGGGCAGCCTCGGCGTGGACGCGTTGGCACACAGCTGGCCGCGGGGCATGCACAAATATGCGTTCCCTCCAGTGAGATTAATCGCACAGATGCTGTGCAAGGTCAGGCAGGACGAGGAGAGCCTTCTACTGGTCGCGCCTTACTGGACGACCAGGAATTGGTTCCCAGAACTGATGCTGCTCGCGACAGCCCCTCCCTGGCGGATTCCCCTGAGGAAGGACCTTCTTTCTCAACGAGGGGGCACATTATGGCACCCGCGCCCTGACCTGTGGGATCTCCATGTATGGTCGTTGAGCGTGCGGAAGGTTTAGGTGATTTATCGCAAGCGGTATCTAACACCATCGCGAGCGCCGTCTACTAGACACGCGTACGCGCTTAAATGGAACCTGTTCGTCGATTGGTGCTCTTCGCAACGCGAAGACCCCTGATAATGCCCAATTAATATCGTGCTTTCATACCTTCAACACCGGTTAGATGGTAGGCTGTCACCCTCCACCATTAAAGTTGACGTCGCTGCTATATCTGCACATCACTCTTTAATAAACGGCAGATTGGTTGGCCAGCACAATCGAATTATTAGATTTTTAAGAGGCCCACGAAGGCTGCATCCTTTGCGCCCTCCCTCTATCCCTCCATGGGACCTATCCATGGTGCTGAAAGCCCTGCAGGGACCCCCGTTCGAGCCTTTGCAGTCTGTGAGTCTGAAGTTTTTATCAATGAAAACTCTCACCCTGCTCGCATTGGCCTCTGTTAAGAGGGTAGGTGATCTCCATGCATTCTCTGTCGACGAATCGTGCCTTCAGTTTGGTCCTGCTGTCTCTAGCGTAACTCTCAGACCCAGACCAGGCTACGTGCCCAAAGTTCCCACCACTCCTTTCAGAGATCAGGTGGTGAGCTTGCAAGCGCTGCCCCCGGAGGAGGCAGACCCAACCATGGCTTTATTATGTCACATACACGTGCTACGCCTCTACGTGGATCGCACACAAAGCCTCAGGACCTCAGACCAGCTCTTTGTCTGTTACAGTGGTCAGCAGAGAGGGAATGCTGTCACTAAGCAGAGGATGTCTCATTGGATTGTAGACACCATCGCCCTTGCTTATAATCTGCAGGGTACCCCATGCCCATTTAATTTGCGAGCACACTCCACTAGAAGTGTTGCCTCATTTTGGGCTCTTGCTCGTGGTTCCTCGCTAACAGACATCTGCAGAGCTGGTGGTTGGGCGACACCTAATACGTTCATTAGGTTCTACAGTGTTCGTGTCGAGGCGGTTTCCTCTCGTGTTCTCACCTCACCTGGGGGATCACTGAGCACCGGCTCGCATGTCGGCATGCAGCCTCTGACTGACGCTACACAATAACTGTCAGTATGGAAGGCCACCCAGTCAAAATGCGTAATGGTTTGATTGACTCTCCTCTGCTGCCCTGGCAGCCTGATGTTGCGGAGCATCCGCTGTCAGCCTCTCACTAGCATCCTCGTGAACCTATGTGTTTGGCTCGGGCCTCCACATTGCGTCCCATTGGGTTCCTTTTTGAGTATTTTTCCGTGGGGTTAATACTACCAGCCCACGTTTCCCTCAGCAGAGCCCTCCTTTGCTTACACAGCCACGGCTGTCTATTTACATCAACCATGGTTGACTATTCTCCACCATTTAACCCCTCACTGGGTGGTGGCTTCTGCAGCGTTCCAATTCCGCTCAGATAGGGCGCTTCCCAGTCGTTGGCACTACTGTGGGGTTAAAGGAACATCATGTGCCCGGCCTTTTTCCTTAATCCTTTCTCCATCTCCTTAAGTGGAACCGGAGGGCTTTATGCAGACACTGGAAGAGGTCAGAGATGAAGTTAGAAATGACCAAACACATCAACGTTTTCCCTATTTAAAACGAATAGTCATGCATGAAAAATCTGGAGTGCATGACTTTTTACTGCACCGAGTCAAAGTACTCCCAAAAGTGCTATTCCCCCATACATTATAGTTACCCTTTTTAACCCACTTAGAAAAGCGCCAGGTTTTATTTTGTGCCTCCATACTTGGTCGTATAACTACTCGTATTAAATAGGGTAAACGTTGATGTGTTTGGTCATTTCTAACTTCATCTCTGTTTGGTATCATTGAATGAACTGGGCTAAGCTAAGTGCTATCAAAGTGTCACCGCACGCCACAGCGATTAAGTACACGCACTTAGATGATAGAGGGATGTATCGACCCTTCTTAGTTAAGGTAATAACATAGTTTAATATGACAAAACGATGGAGTATCCCTTTAAATACTGTCTATCAAATAATAATAATTATAATAATAATAATGTTATCACAATGAAACATCTAGAGAGTGTTTGACTAGACACAAAGTTTTATACAGTCTTTGCATCTGTTTTAATCCGGCTTATAGATCACAGATGTCGTGTCCACATCTATCAAATAGATTGCAAATGGGACTAAAGATGATCTGCTTCATGTGAGACTTGAAGGATGGCTTTGGATGTGGTATAACACACGGACTAAGCCAGAAAATAATGAAATTGAAACTCTTTGGCCAGAAGGGGGCACTTGATCACCACTGAGATGACTGCAGGAACTGTATGTAGTAATGTAGATGGGTATCATGCTGCCTGCCTGTGAATGTGATTATAGTCTGGGTGTTTCAGCTTTAATAAAGTGCAGGAATAAGTTAAGTAGACTGCTGTAATGGGCATGTCCTTGTCTCTCCGGCAGCCCTGTCAGCTCTCGTATCTCTGACGGGCGGCCACTGTTTCTGGAGTTGACGGACTGTTTGAACAAACTGTCATTACATCTAAACTCCATCAGACAGCTGAGATGAACACTGTCAACACTACAGAGCTTCAGAGGAAAACACTTCATCCTCATGTTGTTATAAAGAGTGATAAAGAGAGAAGAATCATTATGTTGCGCTTACTCTCATACAATGGCTGTGTATGTATAGACTTTTTAAGCTGTATGTGACACTTCTCACATCTGTGCTCCACTGGGAAAAATACCAGCACACGACTGGAGAAAAGTGAAACATAATGAGTAAATAATGGCAGAATTTTCATTTCTTCGGGGGAAGAAAATCAATCTAAAATTGACCACTGTTTCTTTTTTATTCACAACAAAGACTTAACAATCACATCGGGCGATTTACAGTCGTAAGAGAAGGACTGGAGAGAAGTTGCATGGAATAACAATCGCTCACATTATATGCCAACCATTCTTTCAAACAGTGAGTAAACAGGCCGTTTTATTTGCTGGGTATGGGATGTGTCCTTTGGCATTATATTTGCAAAGAAAGAACAGCACGCCATCATATCCCTCCAGCCATAACATCACCAAAACCACTGAAGGGTTTATCTCATTCTTCTTTATCGCATAAAAGCGCAAGGACCAGGCCTAGACCAAAACCATCTTTATGTGGATCCGAGAGGTCTAAAGCTGGGTTCACACTGGAAGATTTTTAGCTGTCCCAGATAAAAGATGGCCATTGTGAAACATTCGCTTTGATTTCTATGATCGTAGCTCCTAAACAGTGGTCCTTCATCGTAAAGTGAGGGAGATTCAACGACGGGCGATGTCAAGGTCTTGCGATCAAAGATAGCCTGCAATTATTTTCTGGCAGTGTCAGCATGATTATACACCTAGTAAGTAGCCATTGAAAATGCGACATGAAATGACATATTGATCAACGTGACGTGTCGCTCAAAGTTAAATATGCTTTACTGCGTGAAGACATAATGTGGGTTTCTATCCCACTGATTTTATGCGCATTTTAAAGTATCGCATAAAAATGGTGATGGAAATGGCAAATTTCTAATAAATATCCCTTAATTTGCATAAACGTTTTTATGCTCGCTTGAGGTTGTTTTTGACTTATGTGAAAAATAGCAAATGTGAATAATTTCAGATGGAAAGCATTTGGTGAATAAATTCTGACGTAGCGATCGTTGAACCCACGATTCTTTCCGCTGACGTTGTCTTTACTGTATGAGGGGCATCAAAAACTCTGAATTTTTTTCTTCTGTGCAACGTTTCAGTTTGACAATTACAAGCTGGACTGCTAGTAAATTTATAACTTGCCAAATCGTAACTAAATGTAGTCCTGTCTCCATTTTCCAAGCATGCCATGTTTTATTTGCTTTTGGTTACTAGGTTACCAATACCACCGTCATTCGCTCAAACCACTTAAAGGGATAGTTCACCCAAAAATGAAAATTCTGTCATCTTTTACTCACTCTCATGTTGTAACAAACCTGCATACATTTCTTTGTTCTGATGAACAGGAAGGAGGATATTTTGAGAAATGATTGTAATCAAACCGTTCGTGGACCCCATTCACTTACATAGCAGGAAAAAAGAATACTATGGAAGTAAATGGGGTCCACAAATGCTTTGGTTAAGAAAAAATTTCGTGTTCATCAGAACAAAGAAATGTATACAGGTTTGTAACAACATGAGGGCACGAAGGAGGATTATAGCCAAGCTAAAATAAAAAAATAAAACCATCTCGAGATTAAAGTCATTAAAATGCGAGAATAAAGTCATTATTTAACGAGAAAAAGGTCAGAATAAATATAATTTCGAGAATAAAGTCGTTATTTAACGAGAATAAAGTCGCAGATCTGCAAAGCAGATACCACATACCTGTCTTATTTATAAAACAATATGAAGGACATGCACTTAGAAAGGCAATTTTATGGAATCTCCCTCATATAAAAGACAATATGGGGGGAGATAATGTGAACAAACAAAATTCAGTGCACACCTTAATAAAACAGGCATGCAATGAACAGAATATCGTAATGAATAAAGGGTTTTGTTAATTGGGTACACTGTCAGAAATAAAGGTACACAACTGTACCTTTTCTGTCACTGGGGCTGTACCCTAAGTTTCCATTTGATACCTTTACAGGAATACAAAACAGAATACAATTTTGGGTATACTGTACCTTTAGGAAAAAGTCAAAATATGTACCCTAGCTGTCAGTGGGGCAGCACCCTTTAAGAAGGTAATTGTATGGACTATTAGGTACAGATATGTAAACATTTAGTACCAATATGTACATTTGAGATACTAAAATGTATTTTTGAGTTACTAATAAGCTCTCTTTGGTCCCAGTGTGTACCTCTGAGGTACTAAAATGAAATCCCTAAGTTGTACTTTTTGAAAGGGTACTGCCCCAGTGACAGAAAAGGTACAGTTTTGTACCTTTATTTCTGACAGTGTAGGGTAAACCCATACGAAAATTACCCATGGTTTTAATGTGGTAAAAGTATAGTAACCATGGTTTTTTGGTGTATTGATTACTATACTGTAAGCAAAACCATGTTTTAACTACACTAACCATGGTTTAACTAAAACCATGATTGTCAAAACCATGGTTATTTTGTGGTTACCACGGTTTTACTACAGTTATCATGGTTTTTTGGTTTTCATGGTTAATTTTCTTGAAGAAACTTACGCACATGAAGGCGCACCTACGGTAAATGAAATTGCACAGGTGATAAGGGATATTAATGGTATGGCCGAGGGAGGAATGGAAAGTCTCTGCGACTTTGTGAAGATAAATGCAACAAGTACGTTTCATTTTAGGCTTGTTCTCATGAAAGCAAAATCTTTACTAAGTGCAGACCCCTTATAACCCTAAAAGACAACATTGAATACACAGTAATATTCAGCAAACATTTTATTCATAAAACAGTCTGTGTACAGGCTAACAGAAGATCCCAGAATAAGAAACCGAACCGTTTGTTTCCTTTAATGAAAACAAGCACATTCTGGGCTTTTCTCCTTGACATGCTTATTAATAATATATTATAAACAACATAAAGAATAGGCCTAAACTGAATTAACTTAATTCTCGAAATTTTACAACTTTATTCTTGTTAAATAACGACTTTATTCTCTTTAATAACGACTTTATTCTCAAAATTATATTTATTCTGACTTTTTTCTCGTTAAATAATGACTTTATTCTCGCATTTTAATGACTTTAATCTCAATATGGTTTTATTTTTTTATTCTAGCTTGGCCCTAATCCTCCTTCGTATGAGGGGGACTAAATGATGACAGAATTTTCATTTTTGGGTGAACTATCCCTTTAATGGAACATCGCATTTGTTTGTTTTTCTTTATTTTGCGAATTTTGAAAAGATTTGCTTCATGTTTGTATGAAAGCCTTGTAGAGCTTAACACTGCAATAGTAATGATGAGTATTCAGTAGTACTGGGTATTTCTCAGATTAAGGGCCAAATTGGGTTCCTGCAATTTTGAAAATTAAAATTCCAAATTTGACTAATTGGTCATCAAATTATCAGTCCTTAAGTCAGGAGCGACGTTATGAGCTTGGTTGAAACCATAAGGGAATTTATAAAACTGAAATGATAAATCTGTGCTTTTTAAACATTTTGTGGTTTCACATGGAATCTAATTAATCTTGAACTTAATGAGATTTTCACTTGCAAGAAGAATAATAGTCATTTATGTATCTAAATTTCTGATTCATCAATCTACCCTTGCTTGGAATAGAAGCTTATTTAAGTGAATGCCATATATCAAAATCCTCGTAGTGTCCAACATTTTCAGAAATGTATAATTGTAGGATGCTTTTGTAATTTATACATAATTTATTGGCAAAATATGTATTGTGCTGGTAATGACTGGTAATGACATTTTTGTCAAAAAACTAGCCCTACTAGCTAAGATGATGACTAAGCAAGTGTAGCTAGCTTTCTACATGTAATGTACACCATTTTAACTATTAAAGTGATACAAATATTTCAAAAATGTTTACAAATTCAGAAATGGTAATGATGCATAATAAGTGTACATGCCCAACACAAAGAATAAAGAGTAGATTTACTTACTTTTCTGAACATTAAGGCTTGCAACTTGAAATCCATGTGCTCTGTCATTAGGTTACCATGGCTGCCAAATAAACTTTTGATGAAAAAACTGTAGGAAAGTCCCTTAATGCAGAGCGTGTTGGTAATGACAGCTAAACCATGGGACAGAGTAGAAATTAATAAAAATAAAGTACAAAATGCATATATATGCTTAATCAGTGCATGTAGTTTATTCGTTCAAGTAACATTTAATTCATATGCATATAATTTTCATGATAAATAATGTTTGAGATATGGTACGACATGTGAAAACTCTGGTGAAGGACAACACCAAAACACAGATATTGTACCACAAAACACCAATAAAATGTGATAAAATTATTAGTAAGAGCAGCCATAGAAAAGTCTAGACTTGTTTTTGTTTATACTAATTAATAGTGCTTAAATGTATTAGATTAAATTAGTTTTTAATAGAATTACACCCTGTGGACATAAATAGGCCAGAATTCTATGAAATACTGTATACATACAGGCAATGTTTACATTTATGCAAGCTTCTTGTGCAAAAATGGCATCCGCGACTCACCTTGTGTGTTTGTTTACAACTGTGCATCCTGATGATCTTTTTTAACTTTGGTCGTGGCTTATGAACAGTGGGTGTCATCATCATACATTCGACATCCCCTAACCAAGTTTATCAGATCCATGTCGCACGGTGTAATTTGTCATTATCTTATAGGATGGCAGAAATCGCACAGTCTGCAGGCTTTTAATCCAAACATATAGTACCATGATGCTAAGTACCTCACGGCATCATAATGCCCTGCAATATGAGAAGTGTTCTGTGTGACCTTTGCGAAAAGAAAACTATGTTTGATATGAGTTTGATGTCACTTTAAATCATGTTGCACATGAATCATTTCAAACCTGTCTGAAACTTCTGATGCATGAAATGTTTTTACACTACAAGCTAGACTTAGCCGGCTGTGTAAAGAAAAGCATAATTACATCATGTTGTAATATTCAGTCCATCATTTATACAGTGAACATTTCGCATAATTATGACTTATAACAAACAAGACGGCAAGTCCTTAAGGTAAAGAGTTGTTTTGAAGCATTCTGACACCCTGTCATAAAGAAAACAGATATAAACTTATGTTTCATTAGCATATGTAAAATATAACCGTTCCTGCTTTAGCTTAAATTATGCACAAAATATATAATATATAAAAAGTCACAAAGTGAGTGTTATAATGTCACATAGACTGTTCACTGTGTGAAAAAGTCTCTGCAACATCTCACAGCGAATTTATAGAGTGTGTCTCAGTGAGGGACGGATTAACGCACAGGCAGGCACGTGCCCAGGCCCTGACAAATTTAGGCTTGTAAATGTTTCATATAATTTTTTTAATTTTATTTAATGGTGGTGGGCGTAAATTTCAGCAGCATCTAGTGGTGAGATTGCAAATTGCAACCAACAGCTCACCCCTCCATTTCAAAACACATATGGTAGCCGCCACAGGACAAACATGTCGTCGTTTGAGACATCATGGCTCCAACCGAAAACTCTAAAATAGGCAGGAAGGCATCATCCAAATCCAATGTTAGGTTTACTTCCTGTCTCCTGAGATTCTTTTATCGTCTTGTCCTACAATTTTATACGCGGACGTGCACGAGGAATGTGACTGGTCAAGCCTGGTCGAGTTCGAAAAAATAAAATGTTGTCCAAGAAAGTGACTTTAGCACAAATTTAGTGGAAATAAAGTTTTGTTTTCACTTTTTACACATTTTGACTCAA
The DNA here is from genome assembly GCA_025389145.1 of Misgurnus mizolepis. Lineage (NCBI taxonomy): Eukaryota > Metazoa > Chordata > Actinopteri > Cypriniformes > Cobitidae > Misgurnus > Misgurnus mizolepis. The sequence goes on along the minus strand of JAIFKI010000011.1, from coordinate 38,604,873 downwards.
TTTCTAATGAGAAATTAGTATTGTAGTTTTCAAATATAAGATTCCTTGCTCTCTGTTTATATTTTAAACAGAATTTTGGTACGCAAACTATGAAGGCTGTCTGAATGCGTTTCCCAGATCTGCCTTAATGCCCCCAAAGTCATCAGCGAGCCAACTTAGGGACGAAACACGCTTATGCTATGTACACACCAAACGCGTAGCATCACGTTGATCGTTCTAGATTACTTGCGGAATTGAACTTTGTTTCATGCAAATTTTTCGCTTGAGTTGAATATTTTCAGGAATTTAACTTTGTTTCATGCAAATTTTTCGCTTGAGTTGAATATTTTCAGCTTGCGCGAAGGTGCATTTGAGTCAAATACTGTAGCACGTGTTTTCGCCACAATCACGCCACCTAATTTGCGTCATTCGTATCGCCCGCGCGATCAGTTTGTCCGTTGAGGGCTACTGTAGAAACATGACAGCGACTTCAATGTAAGGGGACATGTGTGGTATGTAAATAAAAACGTCTCATTCAAAGGTAATAAAAAAATACAGTTTATTATGTAAGGTCTTTATACACTTCTGAAAAGATAGTTATGTATTGCATTTGTGTCAAGAGACCCTTCTAAAAGTTACACAATGCACGTTTAATAACATTTCATTAAATACTATGAAATAATACTGTGAATACTTGAATGGCCATATAATCCGAACTTGATAACTGGATTTTGGTGACGTTGAGGAAGAGTTTTCCCAAAGGAAATCACGAAAGATCAGCTAAAGTAAGACCGTTTTTTTTATTATTTTTTTTATATTCCTGTCAGTAATTGGCACCTTAAAATGATTCTGATTCTGTGAGACTATACCCTAATATGTCATTTTTAAATGCTGTTTTCATAACTTCTAACAACATAAATCTTGTGAAAATGATAAACATTCAGAGAAACAACCAGTCCTGTCAGATGGCGTTTTGAGAGGGAGGCCAAGCAGCCCGCATGGTGTAATCTTGACTTCTCTAAGGGAGAGATTTCCAACGTTGAGACTAAAAAAGTTTCTAACAAGTTTACTTTTATTTCATTGTAATGGTAATGAAATTACCTCTCTGGGACAGTTGCCAGTAAGTTATCTTAGTACGAATAACTGAAATCTTCTTGGTTATCTTGCAACTTTAGGAGATTGTAGAGTTAACGCTGTAAATGGTACTGTAATGGTAATAAAACAATCCCCCTGGGACGTAACAGTTGCCAGCTGGCAAGACCACAAATGACAAATAAATTACCTAACTGGTACTTCGTGTGTTAGCTGCGTTGTACAGAATACAGCTATTTGTCTAGACAAACAACTTTTGAAAGCCTACATATTTTCCCAGTAGATAATAACTAGTTGTACTTAGTGGAAAATTACTGATGTAAGCGCCATGACAGGAATGTTGAAAGAGAGAGTCATTTTCAACGATGATTAGCTGAGAAGATACAGTCAGCTCCATAAATATTGGGACAGAGGCACATTTTGTGTTATTTTAGCTGTTTACCAAAATGTATTCCAGTTACAGTCATAATATGACTATTTACTTACAGTGCACACCCTCAGCTTTATTTTGAGGGTTATTCACATCCAAATTGGCTGAAGGATTTAGGAATTACAGCCGTTTAATATGTAGCTCCCCCTTTTTAAAGAGGTCACAAGTAATGAGACAGTTGACTTAAAAGCTGTTTTATAGACAGGTATTATCTATTTGTTTAACAATTTCCTCATGAATGACAGATGTTAAAGGTCTAGAGTTGATGTTAAGGTGGCAATTGCATTTGAAAGCTGTGGCTGTGAACCCAAATCATTCGATTCAGGGACATCTCCATGCAAGTGATACCATATTTAGGTTTAAAAAACACAACAAATCCATCAGAGAGATAGCAGGAACATTAATAGTGACCAGATCAACAATTTGGTGCATACTGATTAAAAAAACAGCACACTGGTGAGCTCAGCAACATAAAAATGCTGTATGTCTATATAGGGTAACAGTGGTGGATGATGGCATTATCCTCTCCATGATAAAGAAAAACCCCTTCACAATGTCCAGAGAAGTGAAAAATTAGTCTGAATGCTTCTGTCTTCTGATACATCACAGAAAAACACCAGTGATCCAGTGCCTTAGGAAACCATGCATGGAAATGCGATCCCACTGCCTGAACACTATTTTACTGAAGATGTTGTCTGTTGATATCATAAGATGTTCTTGGCCTTCTCCTTCATTTTTATTCTCATTATTCTTATACAGGTTGATATTAGTTTAATCTCTCCAAATAAAGCTTTTTGAGAGCTTGTCTGACTTTTTTGGAGTCTAATCTCCCCTTCCTATTCTTGTGGTGAACCCTCTGTATTTCTCCTTGTAATATCTTCTCTTTATTGTTTTGATTGACAATGACATCTTTACCTCCAGGGTGTTCTTCATTTGTCTGGACATTGTGAAGGGGTTTTTCTTTATCATGGAGAGGATAATGCGATCATCCACCACTGTTATCCTATATGGACATACAAGATTTTTATGTTGCTGAGCTCACCAGTGCGTTTTTTTTTTAGTCAGAATGCACCAAATTCTTGTTCTGGTCACTCTTAATGTTCCTGCTATCTCTCTGATGGATTTGTTGTGTTTTTGAAACCTAAATATGGTCTGTTTTACTTGCATGGAGATGTCCCTGAACCGAATGATTTGGGTTCACAGCCACAGTTTTCAAATGCAAATACCACACTTAAAATCAACTCCAGACCTTTAACATCTGTCATTCATGAGGAAATTATTTAAAAATAAACAATACCTGTCCATAAAACAGCTTTAAAGTCAACTGTCCTATTACTTTTGACCTCTTTAAAAAGGGGGAGCTCCATATTAAACGGCTGTAATTCCTAAATCCTTCAGCCAATTTGGATGTGAATACCCTCAAAATAAAGCTGAGAGTGTCCACTGTAAGCCAATAGTCATAATATGACTGTAACTGGAATACATTTTGGTAAACAGCTAAAATAATACAAAATGTGCCTCTGTCCCAATATTTATGGAGCTGACTGTATAACGTGAGAAGACATGGAGTTGTGGCTAGAAGGGAAACAGCAACTGCAGAAATCATGTTAAATATCACCAAATGAGCGCTGTTTTCATCCTACCCCCAAACCTAACTCTAAACCCAACATTTCTCAATTTAGGCCGTCTTCTTGCCAAACCCAAGCATGTTGGATAGAAGACCTGCGTTACATGCATTCACTTTCTCCTCACAATTATGAGGGTGGACGTAGTATCCACACCTAGATCAAGAGTATCCGGTTGTTATGTCTGACGTCATGCGACGCTTCCTTGTCCAACCGCTCACAGATGTCATAGAGAAATAAAAAAAATCACGGCTATAATACACCCGTATCATAATGAAAAACTACCAAAAACACCTGATCCTAATTTTTTTCTGCAAAATCTGAGATGACCAGGCATGGATTTTTATGAGTTATTAATATATTTCCGTCTTTGATTCTGGGAGCCTAAAGGGGATCGCACACCGGATGCGCAGCTCAGCGCTGCGCCATTCTAAAAAAAAATTTGAACAAATTGTTTTCTATGAGTATACGCACACCGGCGCTCAAATCCCTGTCGCGCCACACAGTGCCACTCACAACATTAAATAACATCATATTTGTCCCAAATCATTAACGATTAACATTGGCTGCTAACGTATATTAAAGCAATAAGCCCCAAGAAGCAGTGGGTTACCAGTGCATTTTATAACAGCTAAGGGGCGTTGTTAAACCCCCTTAGCTGTTATAAAATGCACTGTAACCCCACTGCTCAACACAATGAAAATATGATTTAAGACTGTGGTGTTTATTTTATAAATCAACATTCATCTAATTTATACATTAACATTTATATTGTGCAACTGTTGAAGTGATGATCAAATAATCAGCTGTTTAAATAATATCCTCTATTGAAATGAGTGGAGGTTTGGACCCGGAAACAGTATTCCTTACGTCATCACAACCGGATAGAAGCCTATGATGGTTTGAAGTATCACAAATTGTGGAAATTGTTGTACATTCATCATACATGTTTTTTCCATTATTGATCGTACAGTGATCAAAATTATGGTGCAAAAACGATAATTATCGTACGTCTGGCAACACTGGTGATACTGCTTGTTTTGTAATGCATGGACTGCTAAATGCTCATCTGCTAAATGCAGAAATGTAAATAACATCAGGATATATTCCCCTGTAATATGATTTGGAAAGGTGAGTAGTTTTCAACACTGGCGCGATAAAAAAGGCGTGAAAGTAAATATTGTGTGCATGTTAGTGCTTTCCTATATGACGTACATGTGCAACACTGTAGTCGAAAAATATGTGGTGCTGAGGGCCTTTGAGACGTCAGTGCCCAGGGCATTTCAAAGTTATAATCCGTCCCTTGTCTCGGTGTACGTAGTATAGTGAGTCTGTCGAGAAAAGACTTTGTGATGACGGTCTCTGAAGGTTTTTAAAAGAGACCCCTGAATCAGAGCCAGCGTTACACTTACAGCCAATGTCTGAACGCCAGCGGCAGTCATGCAGTCACCGAGCTGGCAGCCATTGTGGGTCACTTTCAATGCACCCCTGTCAGCAGGTGTGACTTAGCATTTTGTGCTTTGAGAGGACAAAAAGAAAAAAATGGAGGTACAGTGACAGAGGTGTAAACCTCATCACTCAGGCAGGGAGATACGAGTCCACATGTTTACAGAAGCAGAACGGGGGGATGAATAGAAGAGGGGATGTCAGGGTAAAATGGAAAACCGAGCACAGCCCATCGCTATGTTTGTGACGGGCCTTATCTTACCCTCTCACGACACAGAAGCCTTCTCCTACACATCATTTCATACTGCACTAATCTGCCTCTCAAGTTTTCTTGGCATAATCCTTAGATATATGACACAAAGTGGGAGTATTTAGTTAGATTTCCAGTAGTCATTTTTAAAAGCACCTACGCAAAACAGACATAATCCACCAGGAGTTACCCACAGTGTCTGCACCATCACAACACTTAAAGCATTGGATAAGACATGAGGCTACATCTGCTGAAACTTTAAAACACACCATATGCAAATTCCTCATGAAACACCATTGCTAAATATTTTCTCTATAAAATATGAGTTTTCGAATTACAGTGTCAATCGCTCTCGGGGTACGTAGACATCATCTGCCTGTCGGTTTTTGCAGCGCCGCATGAAGTCGAACATGCGTAAAATTGCTGACCTCTGAGCACTCGTCTCTGCTACTCAACATAATGGAGCAGCTGTATTTGCAAATACAAACTCACGAAACGAGTTTGCACGAACATAAATGTGATCATGGAAACGTTCAGAGTAGCAGTCACATGTAAACATAGGTCGCACTTTTGACGTAGGTGAGAGTTGGTAAATGGACTGCATTTATATAACGCTTTTAACAGACCTATGGCCAACCAAAGTGCCTTACAAGTTTGCCTCACATTCACCCATTCAAGCACACATTCATACACCGACAGCGGTATCAGCCATGCAAGGCGCCATCCAGCTCGTCGGGAGCAGCTGGGGTTAGGTGTCTTGCTCAAGGACACCTCGACACTTGGTCCGGTGGAGCCAGGGATTGAACCACCAACCTTCCGGTTTGTTGACAACCTACATGAACCACTGAGCCACTGCCGCCCAATCTACTCTGGCTGGAGAAAGAATCGGTTTCAGAGGAGAGTTCTCCGTTTGCGTGTAAACGAAGGGCACAAACAAAGGGAAACGTCTCAGTTTTTCAAAATAACCATGTACGTGTAAACAGAGCAAAAGACAAATAAGGGCTGCCATGATCCTGTCACAAGAAACTAGTAAAAAGACATACAGGGCTAATAGGAGTTCTGGCGCATACTGTGACGTTGGCCGCCTAAACATCCATTTGTCTCAGTTTCCATGCAAGCGTGTGTCACAAGGTGACGATCTTTTCAGGGCGGAACCAAAAGTTGAGGAAGTTTGGTTCCGCCCGGATGTTTCCGCCCAGACCAGAGAACGGAAACACCGGACATCCGGCAGCTTCGCGAAGGCTGTAATCAGCCGATTGAGCACAGCTGTGTATAGTTAAAGAGATCGCCGGGTAATTGGAAAACTGGAGGACATGGAGGAGTATAAAAAGCACAGTTAAATCACAGTTGAGGGCGGTAGTGTGTGCTGAGGAACGGAGCTGTGCTCATTGATAGACGTGGTGGCTGTCTATATTCTCTCTCTCTCGTTGTAGTCTGCGGTGAACCTGCTGGAGTGGAAGGAAAATCCTATGGGTAGAAGGAAACTTGGTCTAAACAGCACCTTTGAAGGAGTAAAGCAGGAAGAAAATCGACCTTGTTGTACAACGTAAACAAAGGCTATCCGCTGTGAGTATAAATTCTGGTGTGGAGCAACTAGCAGAAATTTACCTGTGTAATCGTTGGAAACCTCTAGGAGAAGGAGGGCGGCCCTACCCCTAGAACAGCGTGGTGGGCGAGCCGTTAGAAGCGTCAATCCAAGCAGCCACAGCAACGAAACACTATTCAGGTCGTATTTTCCATCGCCCTTATTTCAGCCCAAGTGAAGTGGAGGACGCTGGGCGTTTTCCTTGTTGTGTACACGTATCGTGTGGTGAGTGAGACTTTGTAATTAATAAACTTTTCACGTTGGAGTGGTGCCGTGTATTTGCTGTGGGTTGCTGTGTGTCTTGTCAGACGAAGCCCCGCATCATCCATACCTCACTGGGCAGAGGACGGAGAGGCTAACGACCTCAGAATTTACAGCTACCATACGCAGTGTGCTGTTTTGGAGTGTGAAGGGACGCAGATCAAGAGCTGTCAGTGACTGTGAGTATAATATTGGAAATATTCGTGGTGCAAACTTACCTGTGTCTGTCCTTGTCGCAGAGTCAGAGGCGAAAGGGTCCGCCGCCCCCGCGGTCTCTACAAAGGGGCGCCCCTGTCCAGGATTCGATCGCCCTATGGGCAGTGGAGATAGGGCAGCGCTCGACCCGGTGAGGTGGTGTGTGATCTTCGCCCCTCTGCTGACCTACGGAGGAAACCATACTTATCAAGAGCTGTAAGAAGCAGAGCAGGCGAGAAGCATCCAAAGCCCACGTAACAGTGTTTTGTGTCCTAGTGGCCACCTGTGGAGAGAAAGGAGTACGAGAGTGAACATTCGGAGAACAGACTGTGTAAAGTGCTAACTACCCAGAGAGCTGTAAACAGCAGAGCCGGTGAGAAATACTCTAAGTCCAAGTGACAGTGCTTTTGTGTCCTAGCGGCCACCTGTGGAGAGAAAGGAGTACGAGAGAGAACATTCGGAGAACAGACTGTGTAAAGTGATACCTACCCAGAGAGCTGTAAACAGCAGAGCCGGTGAGAAATACTCAAAAATCAAGTAACAGTGCTTTTGTGTCCTAGCGGCCACCTGTGGAGAGAAAGGAGTACGAGAGTGAACATTCGGAGAACGGACTGTGTAAAGTGATACCTACCCAGAGAGCTGTAAACAGCAGAGCCGGTGAGAAATACTCAAAGTCCAAGTAACCGTGCTTTTGTGTCCTAGTGGCCACCTGTGGAGAGAAAGGAGAACGAGAGTGAACATTCGGAGAACAGACTGTGTAAAGTGATACCTACCCAGAGAGCTGTAAACAGCAGAGCCGGTGAGAAATACTCAAAGTCCAAGTAACAGTGCTTTTGTGTCCCAGCGGCCACCTGTGGAGAGAAAGGGGAACGAGAGTGAACATTAGGAGAACAGACTGTGTAAAGTGATACCTACCCAGAGAGCTGTAAACAGCAGAGCCGGTGAGAAATACTCCAAGTCCAAGTTAACAGTGCTTTTGTGTCCCAGCGACCACCTGTGGAGGGAAAGGAGAACGAGAGTGAACGTACGACGGAGAAACGTGAAGGCACGCGGGGCGAGGACCCCCTGTCGAACAGAGGAAGGTACGCAGACGGCGGAAAATCTCCTTACCAGTCACACTGATTTTGTTCTGCCTCCAGGAAGGAAGAAGGAGGGCGCCACGGATAGCAGGGTCCAGGCCGGAGCCTGACGTTTCCCCTTTTCCCCCGGCTTACGGTGGTTCGCACCCCTGTTGCCCTTGCCCCTGTCTGCCCGTGGCTGCAGTCGCCCTGGAGGGAGGAGTTAGAGGCCCATTAGTTTTAATTTCCCCTTTCCCCGTTTCCCCAGTGCTTTTAAATATTTAAATTCAATAAAGCTTGTTTTATATTTTACTTACCTGTTCCCGTGTTTGTCTGGTCATTGGGTTGGCTTTGGGGACCTCCTCGAGGTGGAAGTTGAGAGGGGGCGTGGCTTTAGTCAAACGTAGCCAGCCCCTGGGGGTGACAGATTTTGGCGTAGTCGGCAGGATCCCACCTCGAGTTGAGTAACCAAGGCCACCCAATGACTGACAACACGGGGCCCGCAGCCCCACCCCGTGCCACGTCCATCATCATGGGAAGCCCATGGATCCAGAAATATGGAGGAGCAGAGTCGGAGGTACGACTGGCTGAATGGAAGGCCCAATTGGAGTACTTGGCCGACTTACAGGGCCTTAGCGCCGCCCAGCGGCTCCAGTTTGTGTTGAACTCCCTAGAGGGAGAAGCACGGCGAGAGGTACAAGCCGCCCCCGAAGCAATCAGAGCCACCGCCCAGACTGTGTTCCAGTTCCTTACCGAGCAATATGGTGACCATACCCCCGTAGCTGTCCTCCGTTCACAATTTTTTAATTGTAAGCAAGGCCCCCGACAACCCATTAGAGCTTTTGCCCCCAGGCTGCGAGAGCAGTTCACTCACCTGCAGGCCCGACGAGACCATGGGCTAGGAGACGGAGAGACCTTGTTACGCGACCAGTTCCTCCTGGGGATGAAAGAGGGCCCCGTGAGACAAAGTCTGAGGGTCCAGTTTCGGAGGGACCCCGGGCTCACCTTTGAAGACCTAAAGAAAGAGGCGCTGGCCTTGGAGGGTGACGAGGTCGAAGTAAGTGAAGCCCCTGTATGTGCAGTCGTAAGTGGAAACACAACAGCACCGCCTGAACACGTAGATTGGAAGCAAGCCCTGAAAGCAGAGTTGTTGAAAGACGTCCGAGAGCAGATGTCGGAACTATCCAAGACCCTCCTGGGAGAACTTCGCCAAGGTAGGGCGCGAGAGGAACCGAGGCCGGCACCCCGAGAGCGAGTCTACTCTGAGAGGGGCCGAGAGCCACCGGGACGCCCGAACCGTTTTAACCGGCCCCGCTTCGAATGGGATGACCAGGGGCGGCCAATCTGCAATCGTTGTGGAGAACCAGGGCATTATAGCCGTCAGTGTGGGCCTCGCAGGGCATCGGAAGGGGGTTTTTAGGACGACCGGCCACAGTGGGTCGTGTGGCCGGGACCCCTCGAGAAGACCCGGGAAGAAGTGACAATTCTAGAGACCAGGTGGTTGGGCATAGCCCAATGGCAGAGGTAAAGGTATGTGGCAAGACAGTACAGTGCCTGGTAGATACGGGCTCTCAAGTGACATTGTTTGCAGAAAGTCTCTCGCAGTAAGTATTCGGGAAGCAGAGAGCACAAGGAGTAGAGGCCCCCTGGCTGACGTTGCGGGGCGCCAACGGCCTAGAGATCCCTTACATTGGCTACCGGCTGACGGACTTAGAAGTTCACGGGGTGTTAGTTCCCCAAAAAGGGGTGATCATTGTGGAAGACAGGTGTTTGGGTGCCCATCGAGCCCTATTAGGTATGAACGTTCTCTCCGAGTGTTGGGAGGAGTTATTTCGGGCTAGGCCCGGCCCTAGGATCTCACCTGTCGAGAGGCCCCTATGGGAGCGAGTAGTCGCCGACTGTCGTCGGGTCCAGATGACCCAGGTCCGCAGAGACCGGGAGGAGGTAGGAAGAGTGATGTGTCGCTTTGCTTTATCTATCCCTCCTAGGAGTGAGGCCATGGTGTGGGTGAGAGTGCCCCCCGAGGAGTTGGCCCCGAGGAGTGGGTACTGGTTGAACCCCATGCCGATTGCCCCCAAGTGGAAGTAGCACGAGGCCTAGCGGCGGTCCACCGGGGGAGGGTCCCTGTAAAAGTTCGAAATGACCATCCATACCCAGTGCACTTACACCGACACCAGCGGCTGGCCCGATTAACGGGGGTCGCACCCCATCAGGTGAGGGAAGAGAGAGATGTTAGTTTCCGTCAGGTGTGCCCCACTGTCATCGAGGTGGCCCTGACACAGATGGAAGCCCCTTCGAACAACAGGGAGAGGGACGTGCCGAGGCACCTGGCAGGTGAGTCCCTACAAGGGGAAAATTTGGAACAGGCGCAGACACAAAAACTCCAAGCCCTCCTTCAGAAATGGCAACATGTGTTTGCAAGACACGAGGAGGATTACGGATGCACTAAGGTGGTGGAACATCATATCCCGACTGGAGATGCAGGACCAAGTAGGGAGAGGTACCGGCCGATCCCACCCACCTTGTATACAGAGGTACGCTCACTATTGCAGGGCATGCTGGGGCGGGGCATCGTCCGGGAAAGCAGTAGCCCATGGGCAGCCCCCATCGTGCTTGTACAGAAAAAGTCGGGAGCTTGGAGGTTTTGTGTGGACTATCGTAAGCTCAACCTGGTGACCAAAAAAGACGCTTTTCCCCTACCACGGATTGAAGACTCCCTTGCCGGTCTCACGCGGTCTGCGTGGTACTCCACTCTGGATCTGGCCAGTGGGTATTGGCAGGTGCCGGTGGCCGAGGCCGATAGAGAAAAGACCGCCTTCACGACCCCGTTTGGATTATTCGAGTGGGAACGGATGCCCTTCGGGCTCTGTAACGCCCCAGCCACGTTCCAACGCCTGATGCAGCGCTGTCTTGGAGGTCAGTTAATGGAGTCAGTCTTGGTATATTTAGATGATGTAATTGTGTACTCCCCAGATTTCGATTCCCACCTCCGACACCTCGAAGAGGTTTTCCAGGCGATGGAGAAATATGGGCTGAAGTTGCAACCCGATAAATGCCATCTGTTGAGGCGAGAAGTCCAGTTCCTGGGTCACGTGGTCAGCGCTGCTGGGGTGGCCGTAGACCCTGGGAAAGTCTCTGCGGTAAGGGATTGGAGTGCACCCAAGACTGTAAGGCAAGTGCGATCATTTCTAGGGTTTGTGGGATACTACAGACGGTTTATAAAAGATTTCTCAAAGATTGCTAAGCCGCTTAACCAGTTGCTGGTCGGTACAGGGTAAAACCGGGGACGGGGGTCACCCCCTATTAACTGGGATGAGTCCTGTGAGGCGGCCTTTCAGAGATTGAAGCAGGAATTGTTACAGGCTCCTATCTTGGCCTATGCAGACTTTACTCAACCATTTATCTTGTATACAGACGCTAGCAACCTGGGGTTGGGAGCGGTCTTGGCCCAACGACAAGCGGGAGCAGAACGGGTGATCGCCTACGCAAGCCGAAGCCTCCACCCAGCTGAGAGGAACGATGCAAACTATAGCTCATTCAAACTGCAACTGCTGGCCCTGAAGTGGGCCCTGAGTGAGAAGTTTAAAGACTACCTCTGGGGTGCTAAGGTAACGGTGATTACGGACAATAATCCTTTGGTGCATTTACAGACAGCGAAGTTGGGAGCTGTGGAGCAGCGCTGGGTGGCACAGCTTGCAAATTTTGATTACCAACTGCAGTATCGGCCTGGGTGAGAGCACACGAACGCGGATGTCTTGTCCCGACTACCAGAGGTGGACCACCCCGGGTGCCGGGGGGGCCAGGAAGAAGATAACCAGAGGGAAGGCTATCTGATAGGGGCCGTGGAAGCACCAGGAGGCCAGCAGGAGGCGGTACCGGGGAACTGGGGTTGGGACCCCTGTCGGTGGAAAGCGAGACAGGCCCAGGATCAGGATGTGTGTCAGGTGAAGATGTGGTTGGAGCAGGGCCGACGGCCAACGTCGTCTGAGAGACTGACCCAGACAGAGACGGGAAAAAGACTGCTGGGACAGTGGGACAAGCTGGAACTGCAAGAAGGGGTGCTTTGCCGAAAGGTTAGTGACCCGAAGCTGGGCGAGGAGGTACGCCAGATCGTGGTGCCCGCCGATCAAGCAACAGCCATGGTGTCCGCCTACCATGATCAGCTGGGGCACCAGGGACAAGAACGAACAGTATCTCTGCTGCGCAGGTTTTTCTACTGGCCGGGGCTGGAAGCATCAGTACGCAGCTTGGTACAAGCTTGCCCCAGGTGTATGTTGTTCAAATCTCGACGAGAGGCTCGAGCGCCGATGGTGCCCATCCATGCCAAAGCCCCCCTCCACATCATGGCGATGGATTTCCTGACACTGGGCCGGCCACAGGACCGCTATCCAAACATCTTAGTGATCACTGACCTGTTCACAAAATACGCATGGGCAGTTCCCACCCTTGATCAGACGGCAAACACCACCGCAACGGTTCTATGGCGGCACGTCTTCCAAACGTTCGGATGTCCGGAGTTCCTACACTCAGATCAAGGGGCCAATTTCGAATCGAAGGTGATCCGAGAATTATGCCAGCTGTATGGGTGCACTAAGACCCATACGACGTCGTATCACCCACAGGGGAACGGCTGCTGTGAGAGGTTTAATCAGACCCTGTTGGGGCTCCTAGGGACCCTGGATCAACGGAGGCAGAGCGATTGGGTGAGTGCTCTACCAAACCTTTTACAAGCCTATAATAACAGCGTCCATAGTACGACGGGGTATGCCCCCACCTATCTGATGTTCGGCAGACATGTGCGGATGCCCACGGACCTGGTCTTGGGAGTGGCAGCTGGGCAGGAGGAAGGGAGTGTGACGGAATGGGTGGGGCGCCACCACCAACGGCTGCATTTTGCCTACGAACAGGTATCCCAGAAGATACGGGCCACAGGGGAAAAGAACAAGCGGTTGTACGACCGGACTGCCCGGGACGCCCCTTTGTTACCAGGAGAGAGAGTCTTGGTACGAGACAATCGGCGGCAAGGCAAAGGAAAGTTGAGTGACCGTTGGGAGACCACCCCGTACGTAGTCTGCAGGCAACAGAGACCGGGACAGCCGGTGTATACCATCCGACCGGAAGGGAAGGCCGGCCCTGAACGTGTGGTACACCGAAATATGATTCGCCCTTGCCCAAATTATCCTGAGGCCGCGAAAGAGGTAGTTACGGAACCGGCACCGGCGGCCCCCTGGATGGAAGGATGGGCTGTGGTACCAGGCCTACCCGTGGTGGCACCACCCCCGGCTGCCCCAGGAGAGCCAGAGCTAGCACCCGAGCCAGTTGAACCCCCGGCCGCCCAGAGACAACCAGAGTCAGCACCAGAGCCAGCTGAACCCCCGGCCGCCCAGAGACAACCAGAGGTTGTGCTCGAGCCAGCTGAACCTGACTCCCCTGTGAGGCGCTCCCAACGGGAGAATCGAGGCCGACCCCCTTCCCGTTACGGTGAGTGGACGACTCGAAGGCATTCCAGGGACTAGAATGCATTGGCGGGGGAGGATGTCACAAGGTGACGATCTTTTCTGGGCAGAACCAAAAGTTGAGGAAGTTTGGTTCCGCCCGGATGTTTCCGCCCAGACCAGAGAACGGAAACACCGGACATCCGGCAGCTTCGCGAAGGCTGTAATCAGCCGATTGAGCACAGCTGTGTATAGTTAAAGAGATCGCCGGGTAATTGGAAAACTGGAGGACATGGAGGAGTATAAAAAGCACAGTTAAATCACAGTTGAGGGCGGTAGTGTGTGCTGAGGAACGGAGCTGTGCTCATTGATAGACGTGGTGGCTGTCTATATTCTCTCTCTCTCGTTGTAGTCTGCGGTAAACCTGCTGGAGTGGAAGGAAAATCCTATGGGTAGAAGGAAACTTGGTCTAAACAGCACCTTTGAAGGAGTAAAGCAGGATGAAAATCGACCTTGTTGTACAACGTAAACAAAGGCTATCCGCTGTGAGTATAAATTCTGGTGTGGAGCAACTAGCAGAAATGTACCTGTGTAATCGTTGGAAACCTCTAGGAGAAGGAGGGCGGCCCTACCCCTAGAACAGCGTGGTGGGCGAGCCGTTAGAAGCGTCAATCCAAGCAGCCACAGCAACGAAACACTATTCAGGTCGTATTTTCCATCGCCCTTATTTCAGCCCAAGTGAAGTGGAGAACGCTGGGCGTTTTCCTTGTTGTGTACACGTATCGTGTGGTGAGTGAGACTTTGTAATTAATAAACTTTTCACGTTGGAGTGGTGCCGTGTATTTGCTGTGGGTTGCTGTGTGTCTTGTCAGACGAAGCCCCGAATCATCCATTCTTCTACTGGGCAGAGGACGGAGAGGCTAACGACCTCAGAATTTACAGCTACCATACGCAGTGTGCTGTTTTGGAGTGTGAAGGGACGCAGATCAAGAGCTGTCAGTGACTGTGAGTATAATATTGGAAATATTCGTGGTGCAAACTTACCTGTGTCTGTCCTTGTCGCAGAGTCAGAGGCGAAAGGGTCCGCCGCCCCCGCGGTCTCTACAAAGGGGCGCCCCTGTCCAGGATTCGATCGCCCTACGGGCAGTGGAGATAGGGCAGCGCTCGACCCGGTGAGGTGGTGTGTGATCTTCGCCCCTCTGCTGACCTACGGAGGAAACCATACTTATCAAGAGCTGTAAGAAGCAGAGCAGGCGAGAAGCATCCAAAGCCCACGTAACAGTGTTTTGTGTCCTAGTGGCCACCTATGGAGAGAAAGGAGTACGAGAGTGAACATTCGGAGAACAGACTGTGTAAAGTGCTAACTACCCAGAGAGCTGTAAACAGCAGAGCCGGTGAGAAATACTCTAAGTCCAAGTGACAGTGCTTTTGTGTCCTAGCGGCCACCTGTGGAGAGAAAGGAGTACGAGAGAGAACATTCGGAGAACAGACTGTGTAAAGTGATACCTACCCAGAGAGCTGTAAACAGCAGAGCTGGTGAGAAATACTCAAAAATCAAGTAACAGTGCTTTTGTGTCCTAGCGGCCACCTGTGGAGAGAAAGGAGTACGAGAGTGAACATTCGGAGAACGGACTGTGTAAAGTGATACCTACCCAGAGAGCTGTAAACAGCAGAGCCGGTGAGAAATACTCAAAGTCCAAGTAACCGTGCTTTTGTGTCCTAGTGGCCACCTGTGGAGAGAAAGGAGAACGAGAGTGAACATTCGGAGAACAGACTGTGTAAAGTGATACCTACCCAGAGAGCTGTAAACAGCAGAGCCGGTGAGAAATACTCAAAGTCCAAGTAACAGTGCTTTTGTGTCCCAGCGGCCACCTGTGGAGAGAAAGGGGAACGAGAGTGAACATTAGGAGAACAGACTGTGTAAAGTGATACCTACCCAGAGAGCTGTAAACAGCAGAGCCGGTGAGAAATACTCCAAGTCCAAGTTAACAGTGCTTTTGTGTCCCAGCGACCACCTGTGGAGGGAAAGGAGAACGAGAGTGAACGTACGACGGAGAAACGTGAAGGCACGCGGGGCGAGGACCCCCTGTCGAACAGAGGAAGGTACGCAGACGGCGGAAAATCTCCTTACCAGTCACACTGATTTTGTTCTGCCTCCAGGAAGGAAGAAGGAGGGCGCCACGGATAGCAGGGTCCAGGCCGGAGCCTGACGTTTCCCCTTTTCCCCCGGCTTACGGTGGTTCGCACCCCTGTTGCCCTTGCCCCTGTCTGCCCGTGGCTGCAGTCGCCCTGGAGGGAGGAGTTAGAGGCCCATTAGTTTTAATTTCCCCTTTCCCCGTTTCCCCAGTGCTTTTAAATATTTAAATTCAATAAAGCTTGTTTTATATTTTACTTACCTGTTCCCGTGTTTGTCTGGTCATTGGGTTGGCTTTGGGGACCTCCTCGAGGTGGAAGTTGAGAGGGGGCGTGGCTTTAGTCAAACGTAGCGAGCCCCTGGGGGTGACACGTGCAAACGAAGGTTTTCAAAATATCCACTTTGGCCGGAGTTTTTAGAAAGAATTGGTTTCAGAGGCAAATTCTACTTTTACGTGTAAACGAAGGGAGCAAACGAAGGTAAATATCTCTTGTTTTTCCAAATAACCATGTACGTGTAAACATAGCCTTAATAGGGGAGAACTAAACTAGGGAATGAGGACACACAAATGAAGGGCGTTAACTAATAATGAATAATTAACAAGGAAACAAGGGGGCGGGTCAAGCCTTAAGACAGGACAGCACAAGGTACGCAAAACACAGGCCACGTGACTCTCCACACAAAACAAGACTACGTTTACACGTGGGTGGCCAGTTTCATAAACGAACATTTCAACCTCTCCGGTTTCAAAAATAAGTTTGTGCAAACATGTCAGTTTTCAGAAAAGTTTTCATTGACACGTACCTGTGTATATATGGTGTAACAAGAGGCTCAAGCCCACGTAACCTAATCAGAATCCCGAAAACAGCAACGAATCACTTCCTGTTCCTCTTTTAAACAAGGTCGTACTTTTGACGTAGGTGTGAGCTCTGGCACATACTGTGACGTTGGCTGCATAAACATCCGTTGGTCTCAGTTTACATGCAAGCGTGCAACCGAAGATTTTCAAAATCTACTCTGGCTGGAGTTTTTAGAAAGATTGGGTTTCAGAGGAGAGTTCTCCGTTTACGTGTAAACGAAGGGCACAAACAAAGGGAAATGTCTCAGTTTTTCAAAATAACCAAACAGGGCAAAAGACAAATAAGGGCTGCCATGATCCTGTCACAAGAAACTAGTAAAAAGACATACAGGGCTAATAGGATCATGACAGTTAAATAGCAGAAAATATGTATAATTTCCAGGGATCTCTTGTTGACATGTGTCAATGTCATGTGAACGGTCCTTCATTGCATACATTTGCATTTTCTTGTGTACACTTATAGATTATAGATTGATAACATTGATACAAACCTAGTTTCTCAAAATAAATCCAAAAATTTGTCCATGTGAAACCCAGAGATGATTCAAAATCTTGCATCAGCTACAGTAACGTCACACGCAGTGGGCACACAACTCACATTTCATTTATTCATCCAAGTAATTTCACACTCTGTACAACCTGAACAATTTATCCAATGAAACTAAAATACATCTGTTTATAAATTTATCATATTTTAATTGACCTAAAATGAGCTATTTGGGATCACTTAATTAATGCTCATTGAGTTTTAGGACACAAACCTAAAAATTCGCTTATTACTGAGATTTGGTAAACTTTATTCTCATTACACTCTGAGAAATAAAGGTACAAAAGTTGTCACTGGGACAGTACCCTTTCAAAAAGTGCATATTAGTACTTCAAAGGTACATATTGGCAGTTTAAAGATATTTGTACCTAAATGGTACATATTAGGGCCTTTTTTAAAGGGTACTGCCACAGTGACAGCTTTGTACCTTTATTTTTTGACACTGTACATAAAACCTGAACAATTTAGGCTACATTACTTCAGTAAAACTAAAATACATGTGTTCATGAATGAATAATATTTGAATTGACCTATGGTCATACAATGAATGCCCATGTGCATTGTTTTAAGTGTGGCTTTTAGTTGATTGCACTGAAGCCTGAGCACAGAATTAGTTCAAATTAGTGACATTCATTTTAAAAGTGGGGCAGCTGTTTTACCAAGTCTGTTCATTATGATAACATAATAAGTCTCTGTTAGTTTCTTAGAGATTCTTATTAAGCCAGATTGTGTTTCCATTTTGTAATCACCTTGATGTTGTTAAACCTGAGTGCTGCATTGGGAACAGATTTTCATATTCACAGAGTTCTGCAGTAATGAATGTTTCAAATAATGTCCCATTACAATGTTGGGCAAATTGCTTTAATTGCAAGACGTCAAACTGAAGTTAGCCAAGATCATTAAGGTAGAGTTTCACAGATATAATAAGAAAAGATAGAAGTGTGAACGCGCCCAGTGCAGCGAGGAAAGAGAATAATAAATAAAGTCATCAGTCTCACATTTCAATGAAAGTGAGCGTCCTCGCAGAATTAAATTCAGCTGCTCTGTAACAGCACCCACATGTTTTTAAACTTAATATAAAAAAGATTTGTTGTTTTTATAAATCTGACAACATGAAAGACTCTTTGGACATATAAAGGATGAAATACTACTCTAGGTAACCAAGATTAACATGAGATCTTTAAGTGTTTGTTCTTAAAATTTTGAGTTAACTTAAAAATATTAGTTGATAACATTTTAAAGTAGCCTGGCTAACACCAGACCAGTCTCGGAGAGTGAGACCAGTGGGTCTGGGAACCACATGCTCATTTTCTTGTATTTGAGGTGTGGTTTACGAATGCCAGAACCGTTAATTGGGCGCTACGAATGTCTATCAAATGCATCTGTACGTAGCTCATAGCCAATCGTTTCAATTATACCAGATGACATATGTAGAGCGACATAGATTCAAGCATAAACAACTTTTATTGGTACGTGTGCACACAGCTGAAAGCTATGCAACTAAACCGGTAGCTGTGTATTGATATTGAAAACCAACACAACTTAGTGGCACTGTGACAACCACAGTACAGGCATAATGACAATATGATATTAATAAATACCACTTACCATTTAGAAGTTAAATGGACTTCGTCGATGACGATGCCTAGCAGGTTGGTCCTATAAAACTCTATGGCTAACATGTCTTGCCATATACAAACATCCTTCTTGGATATGAAATTGTTTTTTTCTTTAAAATAAACTTGCATTCAAAACTACTTAGAAAACTGCATTGAAAACGTCTCGGGTTACATAGGTAACCCTGGTTCCCTGAGAAGGGAACGAGATGCTGTGTCGCCATAGCAACGCTTTGGGGAACGCCTTGGCGTGACTGATCTGAAGCACATGTAAAACATAATCAATAATTAGATGATTGGAAATAGGCTGGATGTCGCGCGGACCAGGGGTATAAAAAGGCATCCCAAACAGACACACTCGCTACCAGTGCCGAAGCAAGTGCCTACAGGGAGGCAGGGAGTATGGCATGGAGACGCAGTGTCTCGTTCCCTTCTCAGGGAACCAGGGTTACCTACGTAACCCGAGACGTTCCCTTTCGAGGAACTCAAGCTGCGTCATCATAGCAACGCTTTGGGGAACGAGAGCTTCCATTCTACCAAGTGCCTGTAGCGTGTAAACTGAACACAGTCAAAGCAAAAGAACCTGGGACCCTAAAGAGGGGTCTAGGTCTAGACCATGAAATCTGACGAAGGTGAGCGGCGAAGAACAACCGGCCGCATCACACACGTCCTGACGAGAGGCGCCTGACCCTAAGGCCGTAGAGGCAACCATACCCCAGGTAGAGTGGGCCCTCACAGCGACGGGTGAGGGTAAGCCCTGATGTTCATAAGCCAGTGAGATAGCATCCACTATCCATCTGCTCAAAGTCTGCTTGGTCGCCGGTAAACATTCTCTGGGTGAACCAAAGCACACAAATAGCTGCTCGGACTTCCTCCACTGAGCAATCATGTGAACGTAGGTGTCCAGTGCTCGCACAGGACACACAAATTCAGATTTTCTTGGTCCAGGCTCCTGAAGGGGGAGAGGACAAAGGGCCTGTAGAACAAAGGGCCTCGGCACATTGTTCAGTACCTTGGGAATATAACCTGGTTTCGGGTGTAAAAAAGCCTAAGCCATGCCAGGTGCAAACTCCAGACATGCCAGGGATACTGACAGGGCCTGAAGGTCCCCCACCTGCTTTAAAAATGTAATAGCCAGAAGGAACACCATCTTAAAGGCCAGAAACCTATCTGGTGACGTCTCAAGTGGCTCTAACGCGGCCAATGAGAGACCTTCCAGCACGACCGCTAGGTCCAAGGTAGGTACCCTAGAGCAATTAACGAGTCGCAACCTGCGGGTGCCGCGGAGAAAGCGGGCCACCAATGGATGTCTACCCACTGATGAGCCTTCCACACGTGTATGGTAGGCAGAAACTGCTGCCACATAGACCTTAAGAGTGGAAGGGGTTAACCCATCAGAGAAACGCTCCTGCAGAAACCTCAGCACCACGTCGACAGGGCAGTTTACCGGGTCTGTCAGACGAGCTGAGCACTAGGAGGTGAACATTTTCCACTTAACAGAATACATTTTCCTTGTGGTGGGAGCTCTGGAGTTAAGAATGGTCTCCACAACCTCAGCTGGGAGACCCGAATCTATGAGTCCGGCCCTCTCAGAGGCCAGACCCATAGTTTCCACATCTCTGGACGGGGATGAAAGATTACACCTCCCCATTTGAGACAGCAGGTCCCTCCTGATGGGAATCTCCTACGGAGGGCTCTCCAGAAGGGCTACTAGCAAGAGCCGGACCCTGTCCTGGCGAACCCTCTCCATAACTCCTGGGATCAACGTGACCGGGGGGAAGGCATACAGACGTAGTCTCGGCCACATCTGCACCATGGCATCCAAACCTAGTGGAGCCGGATGCCTCAGGAAGAACCACAGCAGGCAATGGGTGGTGTCCTGGGATGCAAACAGATCTACCTCTGCGCATCCAAATATCGTCCAGATGTGGTTCACCACTGGATTAAGTCTTCACTCCCCCGGGGATGTCTGTTGTCTCGACAGTGCATCTGCCACATTCAGGTGGCCTGGTATATAGGCTGCCCTCAGAGAGCACAGCTTGTCCTGTGACCAAAGGAGAATCTGTCGTGCGAGCTTGTAAAGCTTCCGCGACCGTAGACCTCCTTGGTGATTTATGTATGGGACCACAGATGTGTTGTCTGTCCGGACAAGAACATGATGGCCCCTCAGGTCTGAAAGGAAATGCCTGAGGCCAAACTGTACCGCCATCATTTCCAGGCAATTTATGTGCCAAAGTTGATGATGCGGTTTCCAGCGATTATGACACTAAAGGCCTTCCATAATCGCACCCCAACCTGTGAGAGATGCATCTGTCGTCAGCGTCACACACCGACAGCGCACACATAGCACAGGACCTTGGGATAAAAATTCCAGCTTTTTCCACATTACCACAGTACGCAGACAACGGTGCGTGACTTTGATCATATGAAATGGGTTTTCCCTCGGGGAAAAACCCTTGGGCTTCAGCCACCACTGTAGAGGTCTCATATTCAGCAGGCCAGTGGGAATAACGCTGGACGCGGCTGCCATAAGACCTAGCAGTCTCTGAAACTGCTTCACCGTACGCAGCTGGCCCAGCTTGAATGCTCTCGCGGCAGTTATAATGACACCAATGTGTGCAGGTGAAAGCTGCGCCCAGATCGTCATGGCATTCCAAATCACACCCAAATAAGTGGTTCTCTGTGCAGGAGAAAGCACACTCTTTTTGGTATTCAGATGCAAGCCCAGATCTCTTATTTGAGTGAGAACAACATCTCGATGCTGAACTGCCCTCTGTTCTGAGTCCGCCAGAACGAGCCAGTCGTCTTTGTAATTTAATATGCGAATGCCTTGCATGCGCAGGCGAATCAAAGCCGCATCCACACATTTTGTGAACGTGCGTGGTGATAACGCCAGGCCGAACGGGAGAACCCGATACTGGTATGCTGTGCCCTGATACGCAAACCTCAGGAATTTCAAGTGTTGAGGAAGGATGGAAATGTGGAAATATGCATCTTTTAGGTCTATGGTGACAAACCAGTCGCCCAACCTTTTTTGTGTGACGATGTGCTTTAGTGTCAACATTTTGAATTTTAACCGCATAACTGAGCGGTTTAATTCTCTGAGATCCATAATGGGGCGTAACCCGCCATCCTTCTTTGGGACAATAAAATAGTGACTGTAAAACCCTGTGTTTCTCTCGTGTGGAGGAATAATCTCTACAGCCCCCTTGCACAAGAGTGAGTTTACTTCTTGTTCTAAAAATAGAGTCTGCTGAGGTTGGCACCGCCGTGGCCCGCATGCCGGAAAATCGAGGTGGGTGACATTGAAACTGAATGGCATAACCGTGTTCGATTGTGCATATGACCCATTTTGATACATTTGGCAGCTTTCTACAAGCCGCAATGTAATTTACCAAAGGAACCAGTTTGCGTGAGACTGGTGTCTGGTGTGCTTTGTGTACTTTGTGAAGTGAAGACCACCCTGCCCTGCCGCGTTACGTGCGGTAGAGCTGACATCAGGATGTGCAGGGAGCTTTGAGACACAATGGGCACTGTATACTGAGGTGCCCACCGCTCCGCCCCGGCAGGGGGAGCCCCTGCTACGTCTAATACTAGGACCGCTTCTTCACCGAAGCCTTCCTCGCTAGTATGACGTTGCGCAGATCAGACCTCGGTATGGCTCTCCGTGATTGAGAGCGTTGTTCGGTCCCCCATGTGCTCTGAGGGGGAGCACGAGACGCTACACTTTGTCTCTGTCGATCTCTATATGAGTAGCTACAAGATGGTTGGGAGGGAGATATCATCTGAAAGCTGCAGCCTGTCTCTGCATTTCCTGGAATCTCTCGACCACAGAATTAACAGCGTTGTCGAAGAGACCCGAGGGGGCGACCGGGGCATCCATGAGAAAGATCTTGTCGGCTGATTTAATATCAGATAAATTCAGCCAGAGATGCCTCTTAACAGCGACCAATGCAGTAATCGCACGCTCGACGGACTTTGACGGGAAAAGGTGCAGGCTGAATAGGGACGTTTCCTAGACAGCTCTCCGTGGAGGTCGGAGAAGAATGGGAGGCACCGCTTAGCAGGCTGAGCCGGTAACTTCAGATACCGCTCGTCCAGACGGCTCTGCGGGGAGCGCACTCGAGCCGCGAGCCTGAGCACCCTCCACAAAGAGTGCGAGGTGAGATCGCACACATCTCAATTCTCACAAGTGCGTTCTGTGTTCTCGCGACCTTCTGAGTTCGTTCTTCCGAGTTCGCCTGGCAAGACCAGTCTCCACAAGAACCATGGGCGTAGATTTAGGGTGGGACGCTAGGGACATGTCCCTACCAATATTCAGGGAAGACTGAATTGTCCCTAGCAATAATTTCGACCAAACAATTAATCTGTATTTATATAACCACTGATGTCCGTCTTATTCTGGTGTTTTCTATTTTTTACTTATTATATATTTTTTCAGGAATCATTAAATGAGATTAGAAATCTTTTGCAATCCCGTTCAGTAAAAATAACGCTCTATGTGGTACACAAACGGTTAACAGCTTTCGTTCTCTGCAATGCCCGCCTCCGTAACTCACATCGCTAATATGATTGGCTTTGCATTTCTTTAATCCCGCCTCTCTAACTCACATTGCTAATATGATTGGATTAGCATTTCTTGAGTCCCGCCTCTCTATTTGACATCACTTTATGATGGGTTTACTCGCTACGTGTGATAGGATGGTTTCACTTTGTGCAACGCGCCCAAGTTCACTCAACAAGACGCGCGTGATTATTCGGGCTACAGGTAAGTGAGGAAGAAAGTATTATTATACCCACTGTAACTGTTTCATGCACAAAAAAAGTTGTGTCACATAATAATTCAGGGACAGTGTTTTCACCAATACACGACAATCCCATGTTAACCTTCGAGGAGTTGCAAACTTGTGTCAACCTTTTATAAATGGGGTGGCAAGGTTATTTAGGGGGTCCCTAATCCATGAAAGAAAATAACCCCAACATGGTAAAAACATGAATTCATGTCATGATTGCCGAATACTTTACATTACTGCACTGTGGTTATTACTTGCACAGATGCAGACATAATGTAAGGTTGCATTTTAAACTTAAACTATTTTTTTCACACTGATTAACTGTCTGTTAATGAAAAGAAGATTTAATGTGAACTACAGAAATGTTAATAAACGTTGTTCAGGAAACAGCATGATATACATACCTACATATATGTTACAATGTGATTTTCTTTTTTTTTTTGACAAAGACTTAAACAGTTACTGTTTATTAGGCTCTAGGACATAACAAATTGTATATTATAGTACATTAAATTTGGGATGGCACCGGGGGTGGCGACTCAGATGTCACTGAGTAAAGTGCATACTGAGTTGTCTGTTGTTTATGTCAAGTAAACGGTGATAAACAGTTTTTGCAATGCGACCATTTTATTTATGTCCCCACCAATGCCAGAATCAAACCTACGCCCTTGACAAGAACACAAGTCTGTTCTTTGCGTTCTTGGAATTGAGAAACAGTTTTATTGCTCTGTCAGCTGAGTGGCGCGTTGATGTGAACAATAAAAACTCCCGGTGGCCTAAATTTGTTGTCCTTACATCTACATACTGCACAGGTTCTAGTAATCTTTTATCAAGGGTTTTTGTGATTTCCCCTTCAGAGACGGTAAAAGCGGAGTTACTAGTTGGTTGGGTTAATTGGACGGCTAACTTCAAGTTGACTTGAGTTGATTTGAGAGCAGATTGAGTGGTAAAAGAAGTTATTGGGCTTGTTCAATTTCATGCAAGAATCGAAAGCCGGATGACGTGAAAGTACCGCGAGAGCGATATGAGTTTGCTTTTAAATCGCTCTCGCGGAACCTTGACATCATCGGGCTGTCAGTTCTTGTGGCGCCGCATGAAGTCGAACAAGCCTGAAGGCTGCATCAGCCAGTGGTTAGTGGGTAGAGCTAATTACTCAGTTTCACGCCGTCCATTCTGGTTAATTGAGTCCATCAAAGACCATTATGAAAATTCTGCTTCAACACTATCAATCTAATAATCGAAATTGTGCAAATTTCTTTTTTTCTCATGTAAAATTCAAAATGGACATAAATTACCCCTGATAACAGGCTACAATGTCTAGGGTTCAATTCCGCTTTAATGTTTATATAACTTTGAACAAACTGTTGGCAGTAAATAACTTAAATTTACAGTAAGATACTGGCAAACAGCTGCATAACTACAGCAAATTTTTTACAGTATGTGTTTCCAAAACTTAAGGTAGATGAAATCAGTTTCTTGCTGTCATTTTCAATTTGCACTCTTATCTTATTTACAAGATTCTTGGAAGCTGCCAAGCTATGATTTTGATTATTAAAATCTAAATTAACTGTGATATTTCTGTTTTCAGTGCTCCTGTGTAAGAAATAAATACCTGCATGTAAAGACAGCAGACGTTTCCAGGGAGGATCCACACCGGATTTGACTCAGAGTCGTCAGCTGTCTGGGACAGAACTGATCATATCGCACCGTACAGGCAGATCTGCTTTAATATTACTCAAGAAGTTAAGCATTATTACAGGAGTAGAAAAAGACATGTGTTTGTGGCAAGACTTGATAATGATACATGAGATTTACCATCGTCTTTTTAATATATTCCAATTTCACAGAGCACATCTAGTCATTTTCTATTACAGCAGATATTCAGATTTGTTTCAGGTTATGCAAATCGAAACGCATTACAATGATACATTGCATGACAACAGTGACATTCATACTTTGCTTTACACCTAATTATTAATACATTCTTGGCCTGGAATGAGATATATTATTGTTGATGACCTTTAATCGAGGACACCGAAGTAATGCTGAACGTTGATCAGTCAGTTCATGTTTCTCCTGCATGTGTGCATGAATCTTTCTGGCTCTGATAACCTTTCTTCTGTTTGAAATGTATTCAGCTCCAAACAATGGACTCATATCTTCAATTCAGTAACAGTTGGCATTGTTTGCAGTATTTCAGCACAAAACTTCTTTACCCACCCATGATCAGGTAATAAATGGAAAAGTACATGAGGTGGTGCTACAGTATGTTGTGAATATACAGTAGTCACCAGAGCAGAAAGCACAATAGTCAGTGAGGGGACATAAAAATCAGAAACAGCCCACTTACCCCCGATTTTCAACTAAAATGGCTACAGCAGTTCATCGTCAAATAGAGCCACCATCTTGAAACAAGGGAGCCCCGCATCAGCGTCATTGTAGGCAATGGTGTAACGGAAATAAAATCACCAAATCACCAAAAGTCGTCATGAATGCAATTTTCTTGGTTTTCTTTTGGATCGTTTCAACAGTCAGACATGTATTTAGCATTGAGTCCAGAAAAAAATAAAAGTTTTGATATTATGAACATCCATACATTGCACAAAAGTCGGGCATCGACAAAATAAGGTTATTCCCATGTCACTGTCATAAGGGTCTTTTTATTTTATGAAACAGCTACCGCATAATACTAACATAAGAACCCAAATGTTTATGAAATATTTTAAAGTATGGTATTCATACATTCTGACTTCTTAATTAGATTCATTATGCTTAAGAACGATTTGGACGTAAGACAAAGTATTTCTGTGCCGAAAGCACTTTGTCGGAGTCTGCACAAATTTCGGAAATTTCTTTTTTGACTACTGAATCTGTTGCGTAAGCAGTACAGGAAGTACAGTGGAAGTCCTTATATGGGCACTTGACCCAGAATAGTGCATGCATACATCAACCAAGAGCTGACACGAAATCAACGTCACCAAAGAAGTGTGTTTTGTTTTTTGTGAGGGAAATGTAAGCTTGTTAAGCTTCCCAGCATTATGGAAACAATGGATATAGTTTGTTTTTCTGGGGTAGCAGTGGAGTTGTGCATGTGTGCAGTGTTGGGAAAGTTCACTTTCTACATTAACTAGTTCAAAGTTCAGTTCACAAATTTTAAAATGAACTAGTTCAGTTCTTCATATTTCAAAATTTTTAACTAGTTCACAGTTTTTTCCACTACACATTAAAGTCTGTTCACAGGTTGTTTTAGCCAGGTTTTCGCCTGGAAGACTCTATAGAAATCTGACACCCTATTGAACGATGTTAAACTGAGAGAGCGTGCCGTTCACAAGCCCCAGAATGAACAAGTTCACAGTAACGTTCATCAGGCAGTAATACAGTACGTTCAGTTTTTCGTTCAATGAACTCGTTCAGGCACAACACTGCATGTGTGTTTGTTTAATACTGCATTTTGTTAAAATCAGGTCGCACACAGTAAATAAAACTGCATCAAATATCTGTTTTGTTGGAAATTGCTGCGTATGTGCAATATAATGTGAACGACAGAAACATGTAGTGAATCATAAGTTATCCAGAGATAGTGGAATAATGTTTTGTATGTGTTTGCTTGATCGTGACTTCTCCACGCCTCCAGGAGCTCTTTTTTGTTTTGTTTTTCCGGAAAGTAGCAGTACAACTGATCTGTCTTTTATGAATCTGATAAAACTAAAGACTCTTCGGAGATATGAAGACTATTATTTACGTACTCAAGATTAATATGAGATGAGCAGAAACACTGTGTGATATATTCACTGATGTAAAGAGTCGCCTTGCGTACAAGATGATCAAGGATGCTATAGTTTCTTATTTTTCAAAACTGATATCTGCTAGCAAAAGAAATCATAAAACTTTGTTTGAGACTATTAACAACATTGTTTCTCGCCATATTTTCTGTGCCTATGTTTTTTCTAAAGATAATTTTTTGTCTCACTTTGTGGACAAGGTTACAGCTGTTAGGGCAGGCATTGCACCATTAGAAACCCATATTATAGTTAATCAACAAAAACCCTCAATACTGGACTTCTTTTCCCCCATTTCCCTGGAGGACATAATTAGATTAGTGGGTACAACAAAGCATTCCCAAAGTTCTGTCGATATTTTGCCTATATCTTTGCTCATGAAATCCATTACATTTATTGGCCCCGTGTTTGGTTTCAATTATAAATCTATCTCTCAGGCTGGACCAGGTCCCTAGGTGTTTTAAACATGCTGTTGTTCAGCCTCTTTTGAAAAAGAGTAATCTTAATGCTGCATCTTTTAACAACTATAGGCCTATTTCTAAATTGCCTCTTTTTTTAGTCCTAGAAAAGGTTGTGGCAATGCAGTTAAATTATGTGCTGGAGGCTCATAATATCTGTGATAAATACCAGTCTGGCTTTCGTAAAAACCATTCAACTGAAACTGCCCTCCTTATAGTCTCAAATGATACCTTGATGGCTGCTGATGCATGAGACTGTTCTCTGCTGGCGTTGTTAGATCTCAGTGCAGCATTTGACACTGTTGATTCTCTTGTGGGCATTTCTGGATCTGCTTTGGATTGGTTTACCTCCCACCTAGTTTTTCAGTGTCCTCAGGATCTGTTATGTCAGATTCTGTTCCTTTGTCCTGTGGTGTGCCGCAAGGTTCTGTGCCTGGCCCCCTGTTGTTTTGTCTGTATATGCTTCCCCTAGGCAAGATTATAAGTAGTTTTAAAACAGTATATTATCATTGTTATGCAGATGAAATCCAGTTATATATTTCATTTAGTCCAGATAGACTAGACAAATGTCCCTTTTGCTGAACTGTTCAGTCTCCATTAATAAATGGATGGCTGAGAACTTTCTGCAACTTAATACAGATAAAACAGAGGTGATGATTTTTGTCCCAGACAGCATTACTGCTAAGATTAGGCAGGACCCTGGGGGTCTATCATCCTCTGATTGCAGTGACATAAGAAATCTAGATGTCATTTTTTTGACAGATCAATCTGTTTGAATAGTTAACATGACTATTCAAACACATCAATTCATCAAACACACACTGTAACTGTGGTTCGCACCTGTTTTTTTTTTTAATCTCAGGAACATTGCTAAGATTAGATTTCTGGTTTAAAAAAGAGATGGTTGTTCATGCTTTTATTTCTTCACGTTTGGACTATTGCAATGTGCTGTACACTTTCCTGTTTGAACAAATCTTCTACAGATCGACTGCAAGTTGTACAAAATGCAGCTGCTAGGCTTTTGACCAGGACCAGCAGGAGGTCGCACATTACACCTGTGCTAAAAACCCTTCATTGGCTTCCTGTTGATTTTAGAGTACATTTTAAAATTTTGGTCAATACTTTCAGAGCCTTGCATGGTCAGGCAACTTCTTTTGTGAAGGATTTATCACATATCCATACTCCTTGGCAGTCTCTGAAGTCAATAGGCCAAGATATTTTACCTGTTCCTAGAACACGTCTTAAGACAAGAGGTGACCGTGCTTTTTGTGTTGTGGCCCCAAGGCTCTGGTACTCGTTCCCTTTAGCTCTGAGAACTACGCCATAGTTCCAAAGCCTGTGGAATCTTTTAAAAGAAAACATTTAAAGATCTTTTTGGACAAGCTTCTAACTAACAATATTATTTGCCTGTTATTGAATTTTTATGGGATTTTGATGGGAATACAGTTGTGAGTTGAACTAGTTATTATATATTTGATATTGTTTATTTTTATTTTACTGTGCAGCACTTTGTGACCCTTCCTTGTATGTGAAAGGTGCTATATAGATATATTTTACTTACTTTCTCATGTACACGCATCTGTTAAATAATCACTTTTAAATTAATTAATTTATTTTCATTGCAAAATGAGATTACACCTTCACAAATATCAAAAATGTGTCTTTTCATCTTATGCAATTAACATTGTAATTTTGTAAATAAACTGGCTCTCAGAACCATCACGCGTTCACAGTTTAATCGTGGTTCTTTTTAATGCTGGTTTTTAAAGACTATTTTTCCATTACTGAGCCTAAATACAGCCACACTAATGCCCCTATTTAAAAATGCATTTCTTACAAGATAGCAAATATATGCGCGGAAAGTGCACGGACAGTACGCGTACAACAGCGCATGTGTGGGAAAATTATTTGTATAACGTATGTGTCGAACACGGCCATCTGTGCGTAGCTGTGGAAAAAAGGTATACACGGCCCTTGCCTCATCTTCATGTAGCTCGTGCCTTGTCACGTACTTAATGTAGGCACAAATCACGATACAACAATGTTTCCGAAAAAAGTGTTTAAAAAAATATTTAAATCGTTCACGATCAAATATCGTCATATCGTACACCCCTAGGGGCAGTACCCTTTCAGATAATACACCTTTGTACCTACAGTGTTCTCAAACTCATATCTGTGCCTAAATAGTCCTTGCTGGGACTTGAGATCAGCGTGATATTATCTGAATATATTGGTTCTTTTAAATGTAAATGTTAAAGTAATCTATAAACTGAGCATGTGGATCAGTAGTGAGGTTTTTACTCTTTAAACTGATGTAGATGAACAGATGCTAGATTCCGATGGAAATACTGAGTGTTAATGCAAGTTACTGAATAATACTGTAAATGTATTGCATTGTAATGTAATAAATGCATTAAAGCCCCCTAACCTAAAAATGCACTTTTTAGCAGAAAAATCCTACATGTTTGCTTTATATTTCATCAATTTCAGAATATACTGTATGTAAGATAACGAAAAATGCAAATATGTATATACTCTAAGCGGGTCAAAAAGGGACGAACCCAACCATTAGGTTGTAATTTAACACAAGCTGCGTTGTTTTAACATGTCTGTTTAACCAATTGTTTGGTCAATTATAAACATTTTCTGGGTTTATTTAACCAAATGGCTTGTCCCTTTTTGACCCAACGTTGGGTTGAAAGTAACCCAGCATTTTCTTGTGTTGTGTACAAAATGATGGGATGCATTACATAACTGTACAAAATTTTATATTCCTATATTGTGTGCTAAAACAACACAGAATGTGCATACAAATAAATTTGTCGCCATGACAACCTGACTCGCTTCAGGAGGAAACTTGGAGAATGAGAAAGGAGGGAACGTGGAGAAAACAAGAGTGAAGGAAGAGAGGTGGAGAGAATCTGTATACTGACCCACTGTGTTTTGTTTAATAAGCATCAGCCTCCCTGCATGAATCTGGCAAATACATTCCCAGCGGAAAGTTGTTTTAATATCCGGGCCCGTGAGATCGCATTTAATTGCGGCGTGCCGATGAGAATCCGATGGCTTAAAATACCACAAGTCCACAGCAATTACTGTGATGTGACAGGGAGAGGAGAATTTCTGCTCCGACACAATGCTTCTTTGCCAAGTCCCTACTTGTTGTGCATCTAACAAGTGACTCAAGTTTTCTTTGCGGTAATGTGAGCTATTTTAGTTGTTTATGAACAGCAGAGTTGAACGATATTAAAAACCATTGTTAAGCCAACAGGAGAATTTGACCCTGTGTGCTTTCTCATACACGTTATTGGTATAAAAAAAACTTCTTCATAATCTTTCATCCATTGCAATAACTTGTTCTGCCTCAAACTATCTTTTTCTTTCTACCCTCGAACCATTTGGTCAAATTTGACTATGTAACACACATAAACCTAGCCTGGGTGCCAGCCGATCTTAGCCCCGCCCACAACATTTTGAGGAACGGGAAGATCGGTCTGGAGTTTCACCGTTGAGTTGCTACTATGCTCGACCCAAAGCTGGTCGAACCAATCAAATTGTCAGGGCGGGCTTTATATGATGATGGACAGATGATCAGTAACGTAAATCAACCACGTCACCAAAGAGCGCGTGTGTTGAATCTGTTGTTTACAACGAAATGGCTGCCGCGGTAGAAATCAGATGTGTGGACTCTGACATTGAGTCTGTTCTAAAAGATATCGACAGAGCATTGATTTTAAAAGAGGAACAGAGAAACGCGAGCAAGGCATTTGTTGATGTTTTTGCCGTCCTACGGGATTCGACAAAAGTTGTCGCACTTATGAAAGATCAAGTTAAAGAAGCAACTAAAATGGGTATCACGGCGATGCAACTCGGTGTGCACGACGAGATGGATATAACAAGCAAACGTAATGGGTATCGTCGTGGATGAAGTTCAACTAATGTACAAATGGTAAGAGATAGTCTTACTGTATGACTTAATGTGATATAAATGAAATGTTGTAAACATAGTAGGTGTTGATGTACGTTCGCAAACTCAGACTTGTAGTGTGTGTCGTAGCGAAATAACTAGCAGTTCGGTCAAGCTGCAAATACGTCATTTCAACATACGTCTCACACCCCGTTGCTCTGATTGGTCGTAGGTCTATCCAATTGAGTGCAGAGGCATTTTTCGGTTGAGACACGCCTCATAATTATAGCTCAATGGAGCGGTATCAGACTCAAATTCTGACTAGAATTGAGTATGACAACGTCAGGCTAACATAAACCACTTAATTCTCATTATAACACATCTTTTTCTCACTAAATTTAATGTTACACTCAGAAATGTATCTCTGTAGTAGACGCTGATTGATTAATTCAGCCGATATGAGCCTGTCACAGATATTCTGTATTGGCATATATGCCACAGAAATGCAGCGGATATGAATGTTTTTTTTTTTTACAGAACACAGAAATGCTTTTTAATGATGCAAATATCTACTGTTTGCTACTGGCGACCCAGGTCACTCACTGCAGTGACACCAACCAACCCTTTCACCTCAGTAAGTTTAACACTGGGTTAAGGAGTGTTTCACAATTGTAATTTAGGAGTCGGATTTGTCCCTGATATTAACCCAGGGTTATGAAACCCTGCTCTGAAGCTTTTGCAGGGTTAACCCTGCATTGCGGTGTCAAACGGTTAGAATGCTATGACTTAATGCTTAACAACGGACCGCCAATCAGAAACTGAAGTGCACGTTTCATATATCACCATATGAATACTGAAAACACCTGGATTGGAGTAAAAATTACACTCCAGGAGATTCACTGATTCGGAAGCACGGGACAAGTGATAATTTAAAGCAGCAGCAACCCATCATAGTTCATTCAGTTTGACATCGCTTTTTATCCAATCATGATTGTTGACACTGCAAATATGCAAATGAAACGTTAACCTAGGGTTTAGGAATGCGGGTAGAGTTTAGTCAAAAAACTGTTCTACTGACATCATTAAAGTAGTCCAAGTAGTCCAAACGGAAACGGGAATTCTGTTAAAGAAAATACACTCACCTAAAGGATTATTAGGAACAGCTGTTTAATTTCTCATTAATGCAATTATCTAATCAACCAATCACATGGCAGTTGCTTCAATGCATTTAGGGGTGTGGTCCTGGTCAAGACAATCTCCTGAACTCCAAACTGAATGTCAGAATGGGAAAGAAAGGTGATTTAAGCAATTTTGAGAGTGGCATGGTTGTTGGTGCCAGACGGGCCGGTCTGAGTATTTCACAATCTGCTCAGTTACTGGGATTTTCACGCACAACCATTTCTAGGGTTTACAAAAATGGTGTGAAAAGGAAAAAACATCCAGTATGCGGCAGTCCTGTGTGCGAAATGCCTTGTTGATGCTAGAGGTCAGAGGAGAATGGGCCGACTGATTCAAGCTGATAGAAGAGCAACTTTGACTGAAATAACCACTCGTTACAACCGAGGTATGCAGCAAAGCATTTGTGAAGCCACAACACGCACAACCTTGAGGTAGATGGGCTACAACAGCAGAAGACCCCACCGGGTACCACTCATCTCCACTACAAATAGGAAAAAGAGGCTACAATTTGCACAAGCTCACCAAAATTGGACAGCTGAAGACTGGAAAAATGTTGCCTGGTCTGATGAGTCTTGAATTCTGTTGAAACATTCAGATGATAGAGTCAGAATTTGGCTTAAACGGAATGAGAACATAAATCCATCATGCCTTGTTACCACTGTGCAGGCTGCTGGTGGTGGTGTAATGGTTGTTTCTGACCATGCCCATCCCTTTATGACCACTATTTACCCATCCTCTGATGGCTACTTCCAGCAGGATAATGCACCTTGTCACAAAGCTTGAATCATTTCAAATCGGTTTCTTGAACATGACAATGAGTTCACTGTACTGAAATGGCCCACACAGTCACCAGATCTCAACCCAATAGAGCATCTTTGGGATGTGGTGGAACGGGAGCTTCGTGCCCTGGATGTGCATCCCACAAATCTCCATCAACTGCAAGATGCTATCCTATCAATATGGGCCAACATTTCTAAAGAATGCTTTCAGCACCTTGTTAAATCAATGCCACATAGAATTAAGGCAGTTCTGAATGCGAAAGGGGGTCAAACACATTATTAGTATGGTGTTCCCAATAATCATTCAGGTGAGTCTATATCGCCTGGCAGTGAACTTTGAGCTTTATCATTTTACAGATATTATTTATACTATTATAGCAACATTACAAACTAACTAGGGTTTAAAAAATAGAAAGAACATGACCTTTAAGTTCAGCTGCTTGTTTTGTTACAGAGGTGCAACCTTCCGATCTCTCTGATGAAGCCAACACAGAAGTAATCTAAACTGCCAACATGATCTCATGGAAAGTAGTGTTATAGTCATGCAAAATGTGATTAATTTATTTGTGAATTCAGCTTTTTCAGGAATTAATTTAGAAGCCACCAAATAGGTCCATGTTTTTCCTATTTAAAGACTGTCACATGAGTAGTTACACGAGTAAGTATGGTGGCACAAAATAAAACTTTTGTTTGGAGCCATAGGAATGAATGGGACATGCTAAATGCTAAAACATTCAAGAAGCGATGTGCAAAGATTTAAAGTGCACGTATTGAAAAAAGATAGGTATGTATTAATTCATCTAAATTGAGGTAAAAACATAGTAAAATATTGAAAAACGGTGGTGTTTTCCTTTAAAATTGCCAATAATCCAAGTTATATATATTTTGCTCTATTTGTGTTTTAAAGTTATTTATACTAAGTGACGTTTATTGTTTAGTGCACTGATGTCAGAATCATTTCGGATAATAAAGTTTATTGTAAAACACCCTGCTTATATTACATATCTTTGTCAAGTGTTTGATCACCACATTTGAGTGATCATTGCAAAAATGTGTTTATTTATATACAGTATATTTTGTTAATGTATGTACTTTATTCTATATAAAGTACCATTTAAAAGTTTGAACACACTTCTGCATATAGGATATGTGTACCGTACTAATGTACACAAATAATATCGGCCGATATATCGATATCAGACTCGATATCAGATTTTTTTTTTACTCCCTAATATCTGAATCGCCCCTAAAAAAAAAATCGGTCGGGTTCTACTCAGAAGTTAATCAGCAAGCAATAGCCGACATTTTACCACCTAGGTTACCTATAGACACGGTAAAGTCCAGCTTTAAGTATTTGTATTTATTGCATTGCATATTGTATGTTCAATCAGGGATGACAGAATGGTAAACAGACATGCTATTTATGACCGGATGTAACGATTGACACCTCGCTGTAAACGTGGCTCTCCTATTGACTTTGTCTCATGAAAAAATTGTGAAGACCACTGACGCAAGGGTAGCACATCTGTGTGTGTTTGTGTCATGTAAAGGCATTCTTGCACTCATGAAAATAAATGATGCTGATGAGAGAGATTTGGGTGTGCTGCAGTATTCATCTCGCTTCTGTCAGTTTCCAGGAAAGAATGCTGCTCTGTGCTGTCAGTATACCACACACATAATTTGCATTAAGATGCATCATGCCCACTGCACACACACACACACATACACGAGCACACACACACACAGCCCTTAGCTGCCACACATTTTCACATTTTCTATTCAGCATTCAGACCATGCTGCTGCTACTGAAGGTACTTCATTTACCCAATCCTCTCTCTCTCTCTCTCTCTCTCTCTCTCTCTCTCTCTCTCTCTCTCTCTCTCTCTCTCTGGTGTCAGTACACTGTATAAATTCTCTTTTTGCTATCTATGATCCTTTTTGCTTTGGCGACTTACAGCAGTATCTCTGTAAAGCAACATGTGTTGGGTGTTTGACACACCTCACACCAGCCGCAGTGCATTCCAAACATCAAACTTTATCCAACATCATGCAACAAGAGAGAATAAACAAGGTTATTACCCGGATATGTCTCCAATCTTTCCCAATCAAGCCCATTGTATACTGTGAGAAATGTATTTGCTTCACTTGTTACCCGTATTGAGAACTTGCTTTGTTGAATCAGGCGATAGGATAGCAGAGAGAGTACTTGAAAATAAAAGGCGGAAAATAAGTATCAAATTTTTCCCAAAAACCCCAATACCATTAGGAGTATAGGCATCTTTGAAGCAAACTTTTCTAACTATTACCAAAACGTTACATCTATTTCTGACAAATCACACATCCCCAACCCATTATTATTAGTTGAATCACTAATGCTTTCACAGGTCTGCATGATGTTTGTAGCATCACATTTTTAAACCCTATATAGTGCTGGGGCCGACAGGGATGTATCTGTTATGCATCAATTTCCCTGTCTATGTAAGAAGACCTCTCCTTGTGTTTTTGTTTTGTAACCTTCTTAAGAAATATTCTTTAATATTCTGAATTCTGTCTACAGCTGTCATCCCAAACCTCATCCTCTCTAGATATTGTTTGAACAGTTTCTCCTTTAAATCTCCTTCAGATGACTTTTATTGTATTATTGAAAGTCTCTTGGTTCTTAGAAGTCCCAATTCAATGGATTCTTATAACAATCATGTTGAATCATGGCTCGCAGTCCCGCTGTGTTTCTACACAGCTACATTGTCATGCATTTCTGTGGTTTGTGTGTTTTCTCAGTTCCACACATACATTAATTGAAGAAAAAATAGCTGAAAGTTAGACTTAACTGCTTTGCAAAATAATTCAGTTTGTTCAAGTGCTGGAAACACTGCATACTAAAGACATCTGCTGGTCCACGTGTACATGCAAATGAAACTCCAGTCACGAGGAGCTACAGCGAGAAGCAATGCTTGGAAATGCATTCTGTAAAATCTTATCAGTTAAAGGGAACCTATTATGGCCTTTATACAAGATGTAATATAAGTCTCAGGTGTGCCCAGAATGTGTCTCTGAAATTTCAGCTCAAAATACCCCATATATCATTTATTATAGCATGTCCAAAATGCCCCTATTTGAGTGGGAGCAAAAAATACGCTGTTTTAATGTCTGCACCTTTAAATGCAAATGAGCTACAGCTCCTCACTTCCTTACGAACAGACAGTGAGCGCTTTCAGTTCAAATATATCTGATTTATACAGTCTGAGACACTAATATCTAGTGGACAAAGTACAACTCGCTGAGGGTGGAAACTATGGTAATGCAGGACTGTAAGTGGGCGGAGCCAAAGAGTATAGAAGCCCAAGAGGTGAAACTCTGTTATGTAATGGGTAACAGTCTGTAGATGGCGCTGCGGAGCCACGGCCGCCATTATGGACTGAAAGCTGCTGAAATCGTTAGCGCGCCTCACAACTGTTCCACATTCAACCTGATCTCACAAAATACGTGAAATAGTCACGCATTATTTTGCTCAGTTTTGCGTGACATTGTCACGTATTTCCACCATATTACGTGCCCCTGACACGACTTCTTTTCCGTGACAGTTTCATGTATTGGTTACTCAACTGTTTTTCCTATTTTCTTACAATTGTCCCTTCGGTTTGGGGTTAGAACAACCTTCTGTTACATAAAATGACATCCTTACCCAAACCCAACTCTAACCCCAACGTCAGGCGACGATGGTTTAAAAAGCATACAATTTTTTTTTATAAACCAATACATTAAGTGACATCCTAACGCAAACAGCAAATCTAACCCCAAACCGAAGCGAAAATTGTTTGAAAATAGGAAAAACAGTTGACTAACCAATACGTGAAACTGTCACGGAAAAGCAAGTTGTGTCAGGGGCACGTAATATGGTGGAAATACGTGACAATGTCACGCAAAACTGAGCAAAATAATGCGTGACTATTTCACAGATTTTTGTGAGATCATGTTGTCCACATTCTTCCATTCTATGTCAGTGCCTCTTCTCTCACAAAAAGAAAAAAATACAACAAAACTTCTCATACACAAATGCTCACACAATAGAGGGTGGTGTCTGATTAATTACTGAGATCTTATGGCTCCATTTTAGTACTGTTTATAGTTCATGTGTGCACTTAGATTGCACATCTTTTTTGTACCTTTCCGCCTGTAATAGGACATTCACAGATTGTTTTTGTTGTTGCCATTGAAACGTTCACTGTGTGCATTTTCACTGAAGATGTTGAAAAAACTTGTTAATATTTTTGTGATATTCTATGTAAAAGATTAACTCTTAAGAAATGTTCATTTATAATTTTATTTATTTATTTTTCCAAATCATATATATGGTGATGTTCACTCATTTCAAAATCAACATTTGAATAAATATCTTATTACTGTGTGTCTGCCTATATATTATTTCATGAATTTCTGTTATTCATATAACAAGGAAAATGCATAATAGAACATAAATATTGATAGATCAAAGGTTTGCAGTAATTTTATAATTGTATCTTTGCAAACCGTAAGTGGTAGGCTAATGAAGCCGATTCGGTGGGGGACATACGAAAAAGTATTATAGGAATCTTATAGTATTTTGGGACAAAATAGTATAGTAATCTTATATGAATACTATAGTAATTTGGGACATACTATAGAAGTACGATAAGACTACTATAAAAATACTATAGCAGCTTTAAAATATTATAGAGGTATTAGAACATCACAGAAGTATGTAATGTTCTGTAATACCTCTATAATATCCAGAGCCGCTATAGTATTTCTACAGTAGTCTTATCGTACTTTTTGTCAGGATTCTGCCTGTATCTTGTCTTGTTGTATATTTAGTTCTAGTATGGCAGAGTCCTGACAGTACAATGTTTTATGTGGGAGATACGTGGCTGGGATTGTTTTATAGGACCACGTATTTCCTGTGTCTCGTCACTTTTTACACAATCCCTTACCTGTTATTATTTTCAGCTGTTCCCCTCATTAGTTCTCTCTATTTAATGTCCCTGTGCTCTTTGTTCTGTGCTTGTGCTTTTGTCATTCAATCTGTGAGTATCGTGTCCTGATTATAACCAGTCTACTTTGTTGAATTCAAGTAAAGTCTGTTTGTAGTGTCATCTTAGTTTATTCAGTGTTTTTGTTATCTTGCAGTTTTGATGTTTTGCCCCCTCGTGGGTTTTGTTTTACTTTTTTGTACCTCGTTTATTAAAGTCATCAGTTTTTGTTTACTACTGTCTGCATCTGGGTTCTTGCCTTGACAATTCCTGACAGAAGCACAAGCCAATATAGAACCCAGCAGACAGCCCTCACCATGTCCGATTCGAAGTGGTGGAGCGAGTTAATCTCTGAGACGCTTACTGGCGGCAGGCCATTTCCTCCTCAGAGGAAAATTCCCCTCAGAGACTTTGCCGAACACATGGAAACTAATAGGTGTTTTTTACCTGAGAACTTGGCCAACTCCTATTTTATTGCTGCTTTGAATGATCCACCACCACTGCGAGAGCGGACAGAACTGACCCGTCTACCCTACTGCGAGATGGTGAACCGCCTCGAACAGCAGCAATGGGCCCAGACTGCCAAGTCATCGGCTAGATCCGGTTCCGGCCCATTGTCTCCCATTCCAGAGGGTCGCGTCATCAGTGTTATGGCGCTAGGCGTCATTCCAGTCACTGAGAGCTCGGCCCAGCCCGTTGGCCTCAGGGGTAAGCGAGAGCGGAGGGTCTCTTGGGAGTCTGCATCAGAGGGATCTTCTTCTGAACCTGTCATGCCCACCACAGTGTCTCCTCCGCCTGCCACACTCTCTGCACTGCGACCTCGTAAGAAGAAGCGAAGGAGGGGAGCTTCGATGTCACCATCTATGTCTGAACTTTCTGCCTCAGCAACGCCGTCCACGGCTACCTCTTCACCGCAGCCAGAGCCGTCCGCGCGCCCACCGCAGCCAGAGCCGTCCGCGCGCCCACCGCAGCCAGAGCCGTCCGCGCGCCCACCGCAGCCAGAGCCGTCCGCGCGCCCACCGCAGCCAGAGCCGTCCGCGCGCCCACCGCAGCCAGAGCCGTCCGCGCGCCCACCGCAGCCAGAGCCGTCCGCGCGCCCACCGCAGCCAGAGCCGTCCGCGCGCCCACCGCAGCCAGAGCCGTCCGCGCGCCCACCGCAGCCAGAGCCGTCCGCGCGCCCACCGCAGCCAGAGCCGTCCGCGCGCCCACCGCAGCCAGAGCCGTCCGCGCGCCCAACGCAGCCAGAGCCGTCCGCGCGCCCAACGCAGCCAGAGCCGTCCGCGCGCCCAACGCAGCCAGAGCCGTCCGCGCGCCCAACGCAGCCAGAGCCGTCCGCGCGCCCAACGCAGCCAGAGCCGTCCGCGCGCCCAACGCAGCCAGAGCCGTCCGCGCGCCCAACGCAGCCAGAGCCGTCCGCGCGCCCAACGCAGCCAGAGCCGTACGCGCGCCCAACGCAGCCAGAGCCGTCCGCGCAGCCACCGCAAGCCAGTTATCTTGCAGTTTTGATGTTTTGCCCCCTCGTGGGTTTTGTTTTACTGTTTCGTACCTCGTTTATTAAAGTCATCAGTTTTTGTTTACTACTGTCTGCATCTGGGTTCTTGCCTTGACAATTCCTGACACTTTTATAGTAATATTTTGTCCCAAAATACTATTTTCGTAAGGATAATTAGGCCATGCATAACCACGTTGTTTTCGTATTTAGATATGACGACCAGAAAAAAAAATAAGTTATGCCAAGTTTTTATGTTAAGTTGGTTCAGTGCCATTGACTCTCATTATTTTTCGGCGTTTTCCTTCAGTTTTCAGGCCATAATGGCGGCCGCGCGTCACGTCATGGGGGCAACTGTTGCTATGGAGCGTTCTATTGAGTTTCGCCTCTTGGGCTTCTATACTCTTTGGCGGAGCTTTATCAGTGTGACCTCACATTGATACGAGAATCAAAATGGCATGTCTTCTTGTTCTTGTAACAGCAGTCAAAGAGAGAAAAGTTGTTTAGTATGGGGATTGGAGAAACCCGCCCAAATCAGCGTCGATTAAACAGGTTTGGGTGGAAATAGCCACAATTGTATCATCAGCTGGCATTCCCAGGACGTTTCCCCGCAAGCGCTACAATGATGTCAGGAGAAGGGGGAATCCCAAGCTTGCCAGCATAAATCGGGCACGCCGTGTAACGGGAGGTGGATCTGCCTCAGGACCTGACGCCAGCAGAGGACATCGCTGCGTCCACCCTCACTGCTGAAAGGGTTTGGGGGCTTTGAAATCGGACCCAAGAAACGCAAGCAAGGTCCAACCCCAAAGTACTCTTACAAATCAAGTTCACATACATTAAGGTTTCTTATGAAAAGATTTTAATTATTATTTACATAAAATAAACGTAATACAGCCACACAACAAACGTATGAAAATATTTTAATCGTTATTTGCATGAGAATTTTTTAACGCAGCCACACAATAAATAAAAACTATCACCACAATGCTCACCACTATGATTCCCCTTATCTCGTGTGTTAATATTTTTAAGTGTAACAATTTATGATTTACAAAAATAACTGTTGCATCTGTGTAGATTAGATAAGCAAAGTGTGTGCGCGTTGTGCACGCTATACATTATGGTCAAGCATGCGCCCTTAAAATAGCATAATGAACCACGCGCAACGCGCCACTGACTTTAGTCTATTTTTTTCTGGTCAGTTGCGAAATTGTTTTTTGAAACTGCAAAATAGCATCATGGATGGTTTGAGCCGGAACACACCTCATTTTTTGCGCTGAACCGCCCAGGGAGCGCAAGTTCATTCCCTAGTTTACCGACGTGCGTCTGTGGAGGGAAAAACCCGCTGGGCGCCGGTGCAAAATACGAATGATACATGTGTCACTTACAAAGTCAATTGCGCTGGGTGCAAGATAGGGCCCATTATGTCCAAACACCTTGTAAGGGTGGAATTTGCATAATAGGTGTTAAAACCTCTGACAGTATGTTAGCATCAGACCACTTACAGTGAGGAAAATAAGTATTTGAACACCCTGCTATTTTGCAAGTTCTCCTACTTAGAAATCATGGAGGGGTCTGAAATTGTCATAAATGGTGCATGTCCACTGTGAGAGACATAAAAAAAAAAAAAAAAACGAATTCAGAAATCACAATGTATTATTTTTTAACTAATAATTTGTATGATACAGCTGCAAATATGCTACATGCTACCACAGTAGGGATGGTGTTCTTAGGATGGTACTCATCATTCTTCTTCCTTCACACACGTTTAGTGGAATTATGACCAAAAAGTTCTACTTTGTTCTCATCTGACCACATGACTTTCTCCCATGACTCCTCTGGATCATCCAAATGGTCATTGGCAAACTTAAGACGGGCTTGGACATGTGCTGGTTTAAGCAGGGGAACCTTCTGTGCCATGCATGATTTCATACCATGACGTCTTAGTGTCCCAGCTCTTTTCAGGTCATTGACCAGCCCCTCCCGTGTAGTTCTGGGCTGATTTCTCACCTTTTTTAGGATCATTGACACCCCACGAGGTGAGATCTTGCATGGAGCCCCAGTCCGAGGGAGATTGACAGTCATGTTTAGCTTCTTACATTTTCTAAGGATTGCTCCAACAGTGGACCTTTTTTCACCAAGCTGCTTGGCAATTTCCCCGTAGCCCTTTCCAGCCTTGTGGAAGTGTACAATTTTGTCTCTAGTGTCTTTGGACAGCTCTTTGGTCTTGGCCCTGTTAGTAGTTGGATTCTTACTGATTGTATGGGGTGGACAGGTGTCTTTATGCAGCTAACGACCTCAAACAGGTGCATCTAATTTAGGATAACAAATGGAGTGGAGGTGGACATTTTAAAGGCAGACTAACAGGTCTTTGAGGGTCAGAATTCTATATCTTACAAAAAATAGTTTTAAAAAATCATATATTGTGATTTCTGGATGTTTTTTTTTTTTGATTATGTCATATCGAAAACCAATGTCTTGTTGTCATGATCGACTGATAACAATGTCCGATTCTGATTCTTCAAGCTCTTTGATGACTGTAACTGTTAACTTTTTTTCTAGATAAACTAATTGCACAGATGTCGCCTTTGTTATATTATTTAATCAGGTATGTTATTGTTTTATTAGACAATCAATTAAATAAGCACAACAAATATTCATTCTACAAAGAGCAATTTATTATGTCTAAAAAAATAAAACACTCAGAGTCTTCAGTGTATGAATTAAATATAGATGCATTCTTATAAAGTACAACAGTTCTTCAGTGAAGAGCAGAGAGTGATTTTCTCTTTAATATTATTGACAATTGAATTAGGTTACTGTAGCTTTAAGACGTGAGAGAGAGAGATCGCTCTGTACTTGTGCGCTGAATGACAGGCTGTGTCTGTGCGTGTGCATCGGGTCTACACGTCTCGGAAAAGAGCAGCGGCAAGTAAAATGAAAGTTGAAACTATCAAAACTTTAAAACGCATGCAAATAACAAACTTTCGGCATGAAGATGAAATGTCAGTGATAGATTTACATGTTATATACGCTGTTTGATGGGGATAGAAAACACATATCTTTTGTAAAGGCAAAGAGAAAAATCCAAATTTGCAGGTCGCACATGAGCAAAGGGTTGTAAAAATGCTTCCACTGCGTAGAAATTGTCTCAGATTGCACCTGCATTCAGGAGCCCTATGGTGACAAAATTAAATAAATAGATCGGTTAATGATATCGGCAAATTTAGCGAGTACAGATCGAGTCATTAAATGCGATGATCGTCCAATAACAATCTATGTCCAATCTAATGGCACATCCCTAATTGGCACTGTTATGTACACCATCAATGTACAGCCAAAGTGATTTGAGTAACAGCCTGGTTTGGCCAATGGCTAAAGATATTAAGAC
Organism: Misgurnus mizolepis; assembly: GCA_025389145.1. Lineage (NCBI taxonomy): Eukaryota > Metazoa > Chordata > Actinopteri > Cypriniformes > Cobitidae > Misgurnus > Misgurnus mizolepis. The sequence goes on along the minus strand of JAIFKI010000011.1, from coordinate 38,561,580 downwards.
AATGCAGTAGTGCTAATATGAGTAGGGAAAAGGGTCCATTTACCATATTTTCCGGACTATAAGTCACACTTTTTTCATAGTTTGCCAGGTCCTGGAACTTCTAATCAGGTGCGACCTATATGTCAAAATGATTTCATTTAAGAAAAGAAACTATTACCGTCTAACTGTATCGTGTAAAAAAAATTTCTGTTACTTTAACATGTACGGACACCTATTCAGTCTGCTGTTCTGTGCTGTTGTTTAGTTGAATAACTTGCCTTTCCAGATTAAATGTCTGTTCTTCTGCTTGGATTTTGTGAAATCATTTTCTAAATAAATACAACGTAAAGTCCACTGCGACTTATATATGTTTTTTCCTCTTCGAAACACATTTTTGATGGATGCGACTTATACTCCGGAGCGACTTATAGTCTGGAAAATACGGTACACAACAATGTTTTCAACCAAACATTTGGGATCGAGGAGGCTCCAACATGATCGGGAGCAGCAAAATAATCGCAATGATACCACACACCGGAGGTTTTTTGGACTAAACGTGTGGCTTTATTAATTTGCTAGGATTTTTGATATCACAAAACTTTATAAGAATGACTGTACATTATCCCAAAATGTTAATTTGCAGTTTAGGAATGTTTAAAAAAATGTTAGGAAGCATATTGCTGAACTTCAGCCGAGACGTCAACTCTGAACTAATGTTACAGACCATCTGTTAGATCCACACAATAGATGAATCCTGTCGTGTCATATCTGTTCCCTGTATTGCACTGCTATTTTCCAGTCCTCAGGATCCTAAACTGTTTTGACATTATATCTATTACTCTAAATGCAATTGTTATGCCTGTAACAGGAGCCGCACTCCAGAGACAGAACAAAATGCGACTTTAATTAAACGTCTGATTATTATTTGCCGGCACCAATGCTGAGAAAACGCAGATTCATTTGTTCCATCTACTAAATGCTCTCAAGCAGAACTAGAAAAATGAATGTTGATAAAAACAAAATGTCAGTAATCCAACAGCGTTTACTGGAAAAACAGCAGTGACCACACACCGTACCTTGGAAAAATTTAAACCCATTCATCCTATTTTGCATGCATTCTGTGCAAATCTATTCAATGTCAGTGAAAGCTCTCTGAGGAACGATTGCAATGGATGCAAGCTGATTATTCCCATAACTGGCCGGTCCTGATCTGCAATATGCATGAATTCATATTTATGATAATTCCTGAAAAACGTGTCCATGAGCTCAGCGGTTAAATATGTGAGAGTGCAGGGTGCCGTCCTAAAGGTCAGCATATTTTACCGAGAATTTATCCAAGCATTCACTAAACTCATTACTGATTCTGATACACTGCCATCAAAATAATATTCAGGACACGGGACACAGCGGCGCAGGGTTCAAACCTCAGACCGCTGGTGCTGTACTGTTTTTCATGTGAAGTGATCAGTATGGGGTCATTTACTGAAAGTTAAGAGAGTGATGTGTGACTAATGCTTCTGTTGTATTTAAATGAAGCCTTTCAGGATAGATAAGGGCTAAGTCAAGGTTAAGATTTAAGTCTTGTTTTTAGACAAGGCATACATTTTAATTTGCACACATCGACTCACACAGGCTGTCTGTAGAGTAAATACATTTCCCAACTTGGGGTGTGACGATACATGAGATTGGGTTCACAAGAATGAGATGAGATTTTTACACTTCGAAATCAACAATGATAAAATACACATAAACGGAAAGTAGTCTTTTATTTAACTAAAATCATAAAGTTTTTTTACTAATCTAACTTTTATTTTGTAATTTATTTTAGAATTTTTATATTGATGATCAAGTGATCCGATGTTTTTTTTTGTAATAAAAATAAACGTACTGTAAGTGAGCAATATTCTTTACATATAAAATAATGCCCAAACTCAACCTTATGTGGATATCGCGATGCAACTTTCCGCCTCAACAAGAAATCTCGTACCGTTTTAATATTGTCATGACGGAGGGAGAGGCAAATACCCAAATGCAGGGGTAACAGAAAAAGTTTTAGACACACAAAAAAAAGCAGTCACGGGCAGTGTGAACAATTATAACCACAAAGGAGGCGCCACTTCCGGGTAACGGAATGATGAGGGAAGCTTCCTCGAACCAATGACTCACAGTGGGCGGAGCCTGGCTCCGGACAGTTGACCTGTGTAAAAATGGACTGGATGCTCCAATCCTCTCGGCGGGAGTACGGTGTAACTAGGGGATCACTCGGTTCATGAAGCCCAGGTTCAAATTCCAAACCAGGGAGAGAGAGGAGAAATCCGGAGTGAGGCGCAACCAGAGAGGCGGGGCTACGTGCCGTTGCTGCGGAGCTGCACCTTGCTGCTGCGGAGAAACTGAGCGCCAGCGGGAAACTAAGGGCAAAACTGAAATAAACAAACTAGAACATGGGACAAATATAAAAGATTAGAAGAATGGAAAAAACTGGATTAACGAGCAGGAATCTATAAACAAGACATGCAATGACAAGACAAGGGGTCAAGGCTAGCTGCAGTGGTAACAAACAACGGACTGACAAAAGCCGGGGGAACGAGAGGGGAATAAATAGAAACCCTGACGAGGCTAATGAGAGACAGGTGGAGAGATCCCGCGGCTGGGAAAATCAGAAAAATCAGAAAAATACGCAGGTGTGCAAGTGAGAAAGCGGTGAAATGAAAAGCCAGAAAGGATAAGGATGAGGGCGGGGTGAGTAACGCAGACACTGAACACATAGAGCATATCAAAACAAAGCCCCATGTGCCCGACATAGAACATAAACACACCGGCAAGCCACGACTAACAAACCAGGTTCGTGACAAATATCGCAAGATCATCCCTTAGCCCATCTGTTCTGTCACACAATTGCTGCATCCCAATTTAAAGACTGGATCCTTCAAAGGACACAATCTACTCTCAAAGTCCCCAGTGCTTCCTGTCATGGCCAAGATGGCTTGCACTTCAAAATGGCACAAGGGATTCCCCCTAGGGGAAGTGTTTAGGGAAGTTTGCGAGTGCATGTCTAAAACTAATGTGTTTAAAATAGGGGTGGGCATTCCTGATCCTGGTGGGCCACTGTCCTCCAACCCTTATCAAACCCACCACCTGAATGTCATTTCCAAGTAATCCTGAAGCCTTTGATTAGGATTTTTAGGTGTGTTTGATTAGGGTTGGAGCTAAACTTTGCAGGACAGTGGTCCTCCAAGCCCACCCCTGGTCTAATGGCGCTTTTCCATTGCATAGGACCCCACGGTTTAGTTTAGTTTGGGTCAGGTCAGCTCACCTCACTTTGGCGTGGTTAGCTTTTGCATCGAGTTTAGTATCACTTCACAGTGGGAGGGATTATAGGTGTGTCTTTACATTTGCGCTGCCTATTGCTGTGACATCATACAAGTGAGAGCGTCGTTGTACATTCCCATACATTTATTTATTTCTCAGTCCGCCACATAATTAAAATTGGCCACCACAAATAGATGTTTGCACATCGCGTTTATCACTACCTCTGTCTCACATGACAGTTTCTGTACAAACACCCGTGGCGTCAGGTGACGGCGCTCCGCTGACCCTCATTGAAGTTACATTTAAGCATATATAATGCTGACGTGCTCATCACGAATGTTCCGCCATAAACTGCAAGTCTGGAAAAAACTGTTATAGTGTCACTGATTCTTAACCTGTGGATGTTTTTCATCGCTAAAAGAGTGTTTGGGAACTTATAGCAGAGCACAGATGACAAAATGTTTGCTCGAGACAGCGCAAGCTAGCACTGAGGTAAAGCTAATCTTTTACATTATAGCGATGACTTGACGATTCTCTCAGACCAATCAGTGATCTACAGTGTTTTCGCGTCACGTTTGGTATCAGCTCGGGTCACATAGAACCCAAACTAAGGTGGTACGAAAAAAGTATAGGGTACTACGTACTGCACCCAGTGGAAAAGCTCCCAAAAGTAAGCTGACCTGACCCAAACTAAACCAAACCGTGGGGGACTATGCAATGGAAAAGCGCCATAAAACAACTTGCCCCAGCCAAGATGGCTGTTCCTGAACTCCCTGTGCAAGCTAAGGTGGGCGTACTCTAGTCCCTGGTTCTTCCCTGGTTCTTTTGTCAACGGCACCACCCTGGTCTCCAGTTCCTCCTCGTTTCCTTGTCTCTGGTCAGTTGTTAAATGTTTGGTGGTTGAACATATGTCTCTGTTGATTTCTCTTGTCCCTTGTTTTATTTTATTAAATGACTGCATTTGCATCTGCTTCTCTTGACTCATTATTACAAGATCATACAAAAACATATTCATTTTGGTTATACAAATTCATATGAATAAGCCATCAAATGCGTACGAATTGCCATTGTGTTGAAATTAACAGAACGCCTGTCCCAAACTCAGGCTTTTGTTGTGTCTGTGTTGCTGTGTCGTGTATGGGCCAAGATGCTTTAATGTCCCCATTGGCATTTTTAAATGTCTTTCAACAGTTGCTCATCCTTCTTGAAATGGCTGTAAATGCTTAAATTTCCTCTACTACAGCCTGGACATGTCCCATTTCCATCAGGTATATTTTACACATTTAACAATGCAGTGAAATTATGCTGATTATAGATCAGGTGCCACATGACAAAACAAATGTGCCATAATTTCAAACAATTCGAAATTCATACTGGGTGGTGGTGTACTGGTTTAGAATCTGTGCTCATAACTGATGGAGGATGGTTGAGCAAGTTTCATTTATGAGATGTCCATCCTCCCATGAGAGATGATAAACTATGATGGATCAAATCTTATCGGAGCACCACAACCTTTACCATGACAAAAAAAACACCAAACTCCCCTTTCTGTTACAGGATCCCCATAGACAGTTTGCCCATTTTATTGTTTTATGTATTATGTGTCATTATACGTATACGTATCTGATCACATCTGTGTATGGCAAATACATTACAATTCATGGTGCTATTATAACTAGATATTATAACTGAAATTGCAACAAATGTCTCCTAGGCAAATCATCTGTGGGCTTACTCTTAGTCTTCCTCACATGGATTCTTTTGTATAGTACAGAACTACACTTGTTACACAAGAAGGACAGTAATATTCAAGTGCACATAAAACTGTTAAACAAAGAATATAAAAAACAAGGATATAAATAAGGGTTATATAATATAGCTTTAATTTTGTGATATATTGAACTGTGGTATAATGATATATATGACTCAATCTCAAAGGCACAGCTTCATTCATCTGAATTAATAAATCAATTGAGTCTAATAGGCAGTTCACACTTCCTGATGTGAAAATGTGTCATGAATGAGCACATCCATTCATTTTACACAATGAACCACATGACAAATTGGTCACTTCATGTTAACATAAGAAAGATTTAAATAAAGTACTTATTTCTGTTGTACGGAGTACATTTGATTTGCATATTCTTATAACTGTAGTTTTGTAAAATACCTTTCATTTTTTATCTTTTAAAATGTTCTTAGTACCAGACAAATACTAGTACAGTAGGCAGCTATTTAAAGACATATATTAAAAACGTAAAGATTGTAAACTCTTTTGGCCAGGATTTTCTACTCCGATTACTCATAAAATGTATAATAAAAGTCACAGTATAAGCTGTCAAAACTAAAAACAATTGTACTTTTTAAGACATTAAAGGAATAGTCTACTCATTTTCAATATTAAAATATGTTATTACCTTAACTAAGAACTGTTGAATCATCCCTCTATCATCTGTGTGTGTGCACGTAAGCGCTGGAGCGCGCTGCGATGCTACGATAGCATTTAGCTTAGCCCCATTCATTCAATGGTACCATTTAGAGATAAAGTTAGAAGTGACCAAACACATCAACGTTTTTCCTATTTAAGACGAGTAGTTATACGAGCAAGTTTGGTGGTACAAAATAAAACGTAGCGCTTTTCTAAGCGGATTTAAAAGAGGAACTATATTGTATGGCGTAATAGCACTTTTGGGAGTACTTCGACTCGCCTGAAAAGTCCGCTCCCCTTCTCACTCTCATAATGGGAGAGGGAGGGTGTTACTGCGCCAAGTCGAAGTACTCCCAAAAGTGCTATTACGCCATAAAATATAGTTACTCTTTTAAATCCCCTTAGAAAAGCGCTATGTTTTATTTTGTACCACCAAACTTGCTCGTATAACTACTCGTCTTAAATAGGAAAAACGTTGATGTGTTTGGTCACTTCTAACTTTATCTCTAAATGGTACCATTGAATGAATGGGGCTAAGCTAAATGCTATCGTAGCATCGCAGCGCGCTCCAGCGCTTACGTGCACACACACAGATGATAGAGGGATGATTCAACAGTTCTTAGTTAAGGTAATAACATATTTTAATATTGAAAATGAGTAGACTATTCCTTTAAGTGAATGCTTTAAATGTACCTGAACCCACTGAGTTTAGGAATTCTTTCCCTATTTCTATAAAAAAAAAATCCATATAGTTATTAAATGTTTTCCAAAGTTAAGCGAATGGTTTTTGTAAGGAAACTGCATTTTTAATGGATGGATGGAAGTGCTTTTTAAAGCTTTAACAATGGGGCACTGTCCAATGCCATTGTAAAGCTGAAAAGGGCCAGGATCAGTGGCGGTCAGTGACTTCTTTTGTCGAGGGCGCTCGATGCAAAGTTCGCCCCAACATGTATGTAGCCCATCATGTCTGTGGTTCCTTTTTTCAAAATATGTGTTCTGTTCCTCTAGAGATCCTGTGTGCATTACGTGTCTTGTCAAAATAAGTGCCTGCTGAGAGACGCTCGTGTTTGCCAGATACTCGCATAATCTCATGTGCAATCAGAGTTTAGTGTTAAGGGAGTGTCTTGTGTGTATTTTGTGAACGTGAGCGTCTCTTTTATCATAAACTGTTTTGACCCATGTGCAGCAGGCACTTATTTTGACAAAACACGTGATGCACAAGAATAGAATTTAGAATTTTCCTAAAACGTTATTAGGTGGAAATCTTACGCTATTGGTTTGGGGTTTGAAGTGCCACAGCTGCCGCAAAAAAGTTTTGATTCACTTCAACTCTTGTGTTCAAGTTTTACATTTGACTCACTCATTACACTCTGAGCTGATCACATGCTGAGATTCAGAAAATATATGTTCCCATGGCAACGATAAATCCAATATGGATCAATGGGTGGCTTTATTATTTGTAATAGCAAAATATTTCATTAATGCTTGCTCTTGTAATATAAATAAAGAAGAAACAAACTGGTTGTTTAAAAAAAATGTGACAAAAATCAAGTGGAAGAAGATTTAGATTTCAAACACATTTTCAGTCTGACAAAGACCAGGAACACTTTTATATATCATAATGGTAACACTACAGTAAGTTCTCATGCATTAACTTGGTTCATGCAGTTTATTTTAAGGCATCACTGTAGAGTGGAATAAAACATTCAAGTACAGAGTATTAACAACGCATACTCACTATTGGGTTGGGGTAAGGGTTGGTTTAGTTGCAGGTTATCATGCATAATTAACTGTTATTACTAGAATCATATTAACACAAAACATAACTTACAATACTAAAACAGTGACAAGAAAAAGGTTTTGATAAATACACACTTTTATTTAATAACGGTTTTAATTGTTTATATAAGAATATCCATTGATTATATGCAGCCGTTGAAGACGCGCAATGAATCTTGGGATATCCTCGGCTGTTAAGGATCCATTTGTTCCATTCTTAACAGAGCTGAGAAATGAGGACGCATTTTGAGGCTTCATTCTAAGCATCCTTTGAATTGGGACGGCCTTACTGGCCTTAAGTCGCGATGCTGTGACGCAATCGTTCTTAAAATACGTCCTTAGGAGGTCGCAGCCTTTGAATTGGGACACAGCCAATGGTCGTAATTACCATTAATCTCTGGTAATGACAGAACTTGCTACCATAGTTGCTTTTGTGAAACACACCCCACTTTAAAGGACACACCCCAAAACTACACATTTTTGCTCACACCTACAAAGTGGCAAATTTAAAATGCTATAATAAATGGTATTTTGAGCTAAAACTTCACATCCGTACTCCAACGATTTATTTGACATCTTAAAAAAGTCTTGTGAAATGTCTCCTTTAATAATAAAAACAGCATGTTGTGTTCACTTGTGTTATCTTTGACTAATATTTAAATTAGTTTGATGATCTGAAACATTAAAGTGTGACACATATGCAATAACATAAGACATCTGGAGGGGGCCAACACTCTTTAACACCACTGTATATATAGTTAATATTCAAGTGTATCAATATTAATGTTCATCATATTGTTCATTTATGCAATTGCAAAGAGTTACCATCAAAATTATAATAATTCTTACGTAATGTCAATGCACCATACAGGATTTTTTTTCTAATGCTAAACTGAATCTTTTCCCTCATATTTACAAACAGAGCATTTTAGTACAGGAGTGACCACTGGACATTCTTGGAGCAGACAGCAAATGTCATACAGTAAGCCTAATGATAACCGTCAGAGGAAAAGCCTAAAGCAAAACTTAAACCTCTGCATTTTCATCCATGATGCTTTGCAGATATGACTGGGCCACCCACCCATTCAAGTCTGCTTTATTTATATCATTGAGACGATACATGACCTGAAACTGATAGAAAGGCTGGAAAAGCTTCAGAAATGTGAGCTGTAATTGATAACATATATGATTTTTGCAACTGTGCATGTGTGAATCATCGTCGCTTGTAAACATCATTAAAAAGAATATCAATAGGATTTGATCAATAGAAGGTCATTTCAACTTATATAGCATTTTAGACATGATTTCAAACTGTCAGATCAAAAACACTTCATATTCTCTAAATATGCTCTTTTATTTAGAGTTAATCTGCCAAATATCAGGCTTATGTTAGACTTGAAACGACATTGTGCTTAGCTGGCATTTAACACAAAAGCGCTGTCTGTGGCATTTCTGATATCCGCAGAGTTGTAAAAGAGCCACAATTTGTGTAAACCATCCAAAAAGCAAAACGAATTTGTCAGACAAAATGTCAGAAACTATGTTTCTCTTTTGCTTTTAAATCGCAAAGTCACATAGTTATAAAACTGAGTCTGTACCTGGATCATATCAGTAGATATCTGAAAACAACAAAGAAAGCAGAAGGATAATGTAAACCTGACTGACACCTTTAACTTTCCGTTGACCTGATCTGTTTAGCTTCAGGTTTAGCTGGTTAACCTGACCCAGTTAGCCACTGTTGGTAGATGCCAAAAATCTTTTTTTCTATTGATGCCTATTTTATGCTCCATTCACACCAAATGCCGGCATCGCATTACTCGCTCTAGATTACTTGCGGGATTTAACTTCGTGCATATGCAAATTTTTATATATTCGTGCATATGCAAGTTGAATATTTTCAACTTGGCGCGAAGACGCGTTTGAGGCGAATAGCACATGTTTTGCGGTAAACGCGGCGCCCATATCGCGTCATTCGCATAGCCCCACGCGAAGACGCGTCTGATCGCGTCTTTGCATTGACTTTGTATGTAATCTACTCAAGCAAATCGTTCAACTCACGTCTTGTAGGACCCACAGTAGGAAGGTGAAGAAGACTTTGAGTGCTTGAATCGCATGATGGGCCATTTGCCAGTTTGACTACCGTTCAGATTGTCTTTGCACTGTTAACATTAGTATTTTCGAAATGAAAGTATTCTGGAGGACGTTAAATGTTAGCTAATAATATCACTAAAGCCCTATTCAGACGGGATTAGTTTTACAGGGGGACCTCTGAGAAAATCGTGCTTCTCAGAGGTCCTCTGTGTTTTTAATCCCGTCCGAATCGGCCATGTCTGTGTTTTTCTCTGACGACCTCCGTAAAAATTCCAGAGCAATTTACCTACTGTTTTTCGCCGAACTCAGAGGTCCTCTGAGAAATTTAATCCCGTCCGGATGCAAATGTCTGTGTTTGCCCGCAATATCTTTTGAAAACGCGGTTCATTTCGTGTTTTGGCCAACTTGATCTGCCGTAAGGTCTTACTAATGCGCGTATATTGTATTTCCTGAGTCCCATTCATTCAGATATGAATGTTTTTTCGCATTCGGCAAAATAAAATAATTAAATCAAAACGAGCTGAATATCAAACACTGTTAAGACTAAACACTGATATATCATTAACATTATAAGAAACTCCGTTCAAAGTTGTTCAACTCCCGAATGGTAATGTTAATTAATAAAGATATTAAATTGTATTAATCATTATTTCTTCATTATTTTGTGTTTGTTATAAGCAGAGAGTTATATAAAACACGTAGGATAATGTTACTTTAGTAGGATTTGTATATTTTATTTTGATTTGTTAAAATTAAATTAATAAATTACATGTTCTGTCATGATTTTACATTTAAAGCAAAATATTAAACATTACAAACACGCGTATCCAGAGCACGTGCTGCTACTGCAACGCCCAAATGAAGAAACAGACACTCCCATCTCTGGAATAGACTGCATCATTTTAATCCCGTCCGAATCGGTACATAAAATCACAGACGTCCTGGGGGACACGCTGAAACTCAGACGTCGTTTGGAAAACTAATCCCGTCCGAATAGTGCTTAATACTTATTTGTGTTTCATGACATATTACTAGGGTTGTAACCATAAATCGCGTTTCCCATTAAAATGACCTGTCTGAAATCGATTCTGAATCGCAAGGCTGTGAATCTGTGTTTTATGAGCAGCTTGTGCGTGTACTATGGCGTTTTTGTCAGTGAGAAGTCCTTATCAATCTAAAATCATTATGAGTCGGTGTCGCTTATAACGTGCATTTAGAAAAGCTAGAGTCACCATACGTGCCATTCTTTCCGGACGCATCCCGTCCAGGATTTCGGTGCGTCTTCCGGCAGTCGTATGTGTTGACCGCATACGCCATTCAGTTAAAAACATAAGATATACAATCGTAGTTTCATTCTTACCTTAAAATGTAACGGTTGCTTTTCTGTAATAATAATAATAATCCTCTATGACGTATGCGGTCGACAAATACGACTTCCGGAAGACGAACCCAAAATCCTGGATGGGATGTGTCCGGGAAGAATGGCACGTATGATCACCCTAGAAAAGCAACACTCGTTAAACAAAATCATTCAAAATATTCTTTATTCATGAAAATACCTTAAACAATTTGACAAACAGCGATACAAATATTCCTAGACATTTCCTGCAATAGTGTTTGTAATGCTACTTCTTCTGTGGCACAAAGGGAGTTTCTGCACGAGAGCACCCTCTGGCTTTTTGATGTGCCCGGATTCATTCAAATTCGTTCATTAAGAAAACGCACTTTTGTACGATTAATCATTACAGGCCTACATTAAAGCCATTAAACTTCATTATACGAGTATGAAATTCCTTATTAAACTAAACTTTCGGAGTTTCCGAGTACACAATACATGTGCGTTCTCTGGAAGTCGCCTTGCTCGACCGCATACTTCATCGAGGTTCTCACTTTTCAGTTAAAATACATTCGAAAATTAAGATTTATTTCTTTTAAGACATACAATCATTGTAGTTTCATTCTTATGTAACGGTTGGTTTTCTGAAATTGAACCCGAAATATTAAACCTTGATGACGTATGCGGTTGACCAACGCGACTTCCGGCGAACGCACCCGAAAACCTGTTCGGGACGTGTCTGGCGGAACTGGCACGAATGGCCACCCTGACTACGACTGCGTCCTCTAAATTGCTGCCTTCTGCGGCTGCAAGGCAGGAAGGCATCAAGGCATGTCCGAATCCAATGTTAAGTTTACTTCCTGACTCCTGAGATCTTGTCCCACAATTCTATGCATGTGCGTGCGGGGAATGTGATTGGTCGAGACTGGTCGAGTTTGAAAAAATAAGATGGCGGCCAAGAAAACGTCTGGAGCACAAATTTAGTGTAAATAAATGTATATTTTCACTTTTTACACCTCTTAATTGCATTTCTAGCATTAAATTCGTATTGTAGTTTTTAAATATGTGTTTAGTTATCACAAAGTCATCGCCTCATGAGGCAGCGAGGCAACAAGTCAGCTGCCTAAGTTTTCGGACGCAGCCAGTTGCTTTTTTGACATGTGCAACCTGGTTATGCTAATTTTTTTATACATTGTACACTTTCTGCAGATAAAGTACATAAACTGTTTGTCTACCTTACCAAGAACACAAAGTATATGTATCCTACAGCACTTAATGTGTTGCTTATGAATATTGAATAACAATTACCCATATTCTGACTTTATATACTGTTGTATAATGAGTCAACCCACAGTAGTGAACGTCTCAGCAAACACAGCATGAAGATCCATGTAATGGATGCTCACTCCTGTTCCCAGAGATCTAACTTCTCTAATCCCTTCTCAGTCTAATCACCTACACCTGAACCTGTTAATCAAACTCTTTGACTGGATTCTGGTTTCACTCACAGCATGTATGTTTGAGCAGACCTGGAAATAAACCAGCTACAGTAGATGGATATTTACATAGATTTACAGTACAGGGGTAAGACTGAGTATCTGCTTGACACAACAGTTAGAGACAAGCATGGTTTTAGTGAATAGTTTTATCACTGCATTCTGATGATGACTGTGTCTCATATCATTCACTGATGAATATACAGAATCCTTAAATCAGCAGACTGCAGATCCTCGAAACACAGCCGGACCATTAACAAAACATCGAGGCTTTGTGTAAACTTGTGGTTTGAGTTAGTACCAGTAATGTTTACAAAATATAATGTGTCTGCAGACATTAACTGTGTCATGTTTAACAAGAAAATGAATAAATTAAATTAAATGAAACAAATACATAACTTACAAAACATTTACAAAATTCCTGTTTCTATTTTGAGTCATGTTAAAATAGGTTTTATTTCATAAGACCTGTTTAAGATGTCAAGTAAATCTTTGGTGTCCCCAGAGTACGTATGTGAAGTTTTAGCTCAAAATACCCCACAGATAATTTATTATAACATGTTAAAAGTGCCACTTTGTAGGTATGAGCAAAAATGTGCTGTTTTGGGCTGCGTCCATTAAAATGCGAATACGCTGATCTCTAAAAAAAATGGCAGGGCTGAGGTTTTATAGCGCAGATTAAGGGGTGGTATTATCCCCTTCTGACATCACAAGGGGGGGACAAATCTCAATGCCCTATTCTCACATGCTTGCAGAGAATGGTTTACCAAAACTACTGGGTTGATCTTTATCACATTTTCTAGGTAGGCAGAAGCACTGGGGACTCAGTTATAGCAGATTTTCATGATATGTCCCCTTTAATGGTGTTATATTGGTCCAATCCACCAGATAACACCCCACCAATAGATTGACATTTAAAGGTGAAAATTTTACCCCCAAAAAACTTGAGGTGCATTACAAGCTATACATTTTCATCACTCTGTGTATTTCTTGGGAATCGAACCCATGACGTTTTGCACTTCTAATGCCAATTGAGCTACATTACCAGTAGAGACCATCAGAGACCATTATAGTTTGCAGTAAAACCTATACAAATCCCATTATAACCATTAAATCCATTAGAATGTCTGTGATGGTTTCTATTATTTTAGCAGGGTTTTTAGTATTTAACTGTTTACCAGTCTGCTATCACAAAAGCCTTAAAGCACTCAGGCTACTTTCTTGTTTAGCAGCATATAGATTAATTTTAATAAACAAGATAAATCGATTCATTGACAAAATGTTTACAACACCGCAGGAAACCGCTTTCATGTTGATATTAAAAATAATATCCCACTGTATTCAGTCAGATGATGATGTATTCCTGCGGAAATGAAGCTTCATACGCGTGCATGATGTGCAGTTGTTTGCTGTCCGGCCGCGGGGTGGCGCTGCAGCTCTTTCTCTGAACACCTAACACTGTATATGTGTGTGATCTCTGTATCTGTAGTAGGGGTTAAAATGCGGAGTTGTGGGGGGGTTTAATAGTTTGTCTTGACGTCAGCGGGCTGATCTGAGGTCTGCGCGTGTCTGGATGAAAGTCAGTCGCGCGGTAGCGGGATATTTACCACACTTACTGTAGTATATTTCAGCTGCTTTACCTTGCGGACTAAACATGAAAGTGTTCGTCTTTCTGCTGTTTCTCACGGCCAGGAGCTGCGCTGACAGTCTGGACGGGCCAACAGGTAACAACACAAATCACTGTGCGCGCGTCTTTGACACACATAGCAAACCAAACCACTTTCATCTGATGAGCTCGAGAAGTTTAAAACAAGTTTACATTCATCATGAGCATTATTTACGAAAACAACACGAGAGTTCTCGTTTTTAATGTTTTATCGTTATATTATAAACGAGTTTAGATAAATGTAAAATTGGAGCTTTCAAATATTGATACGGGTTTGAAAATTATTTAAATAACAATTCTTTATATTTAAATGTATTATACATGTGTAAACTGATAACTATTTCTTTCACATGAGAAGTTTGTCAGATAAAAAACAGGGTGAAATAGAAACGTAATGTGTTACTTTATAAGCTGATGATCGCATACAGAAAGTTTCGTATATATCAAATGTATTTATTTATTATGCTTTATTCCTGTCAGTTACAACTTGAAAATGTCTTTCTTGATATAAATTCATGTCTGTTATGATTTCAATATAGCTCAGACTCAATGGGAAAGTGTTATACTGGATAAATGATATTTAATGGGATGACTGGAGCTACACCAGTGGATTTTGAATCCCCGTATTAGCTTCAACATTAGTCGTCTGATAAATGCGTATAAAGAATATAAAGATATTTCTTTAAGAAATGTAATTAAACTTAGTAAATTTAGATGATATTCTTAAAGGGATATGTTAATTTTTTTTACTCATTTTTTGTGTTATGCTATTCAACACATTGTCATTTTGTGTTGATTTTGTGTTAAAATAAATAAAAGTGATAACACAAGTTGTGTTAAAAGTAACACAAACGTGTGGTTCCATTAATAACTCACGGATATATGTGTCCATTTTGGGATAACGCATTTAGTGTGTTGTTTTTAACACATCCGTCGTGTAGAGTTCACTTCTATTAGTTTTAGTCAGAATGCATGTAAGCTATTTTACCATGGATTTGTTGCAACGTGTTGTGATGTTGTCTTTAAAATCTCCCATACTGTCAAACGTGAGAGGAGCACAAGTTCTTTTCAGTGTGTGTGTTCGCGCGCGCGCCCGCGCCTGTGTGTTCGCGCACTGTCAGTAGCAGGGTGAGATAGGTTACAGATCGGGTCCCTCGCTGCAGTAAATGAGTGAGCTTTAAAAATGAAATGACACGGAAGGGGTGCACAATATTGGGGGAGTTGACACTGCAATGCATCGGGCTTTTTTTCAAACGATGTATATTGCAATATGATAAATGCTGCTTGACTTTGCTGATGACTCAAAGAGGAATTAACTTCTACTTTGCTTTTCTTGTGTGCCTGTGGGATGGCAACTCGAGGAAAATACTGTAGTTGCGTGATGGTGCACATCTTTTGTGAAGAGAGCATGTTATTAAAATCCTCTCTTTAATTTGTACCACCATGTCTTTTTTTCACAAGGTAAAATATTTGTGTGGTTCCCTCTGCCTTTTGAAACGATTCCTTTGTAGTGTAACACTGACAAAGGCATCTGAAATAGTTTTTCTTTTAATTAAATAAATGTTCTGTGACTGTTGCAGATGCGCATATTGCAGTGTCGATGGTGCAACAATAGTTAGAGACAGTGTCAGTGGTGTAAAGCAATTCAGCCCACATTAAAAATTCTGTCATTTAATAACCCATTTCATTCAAAACTGAAATAATATGTCTATAAAAATGCAAATAAATCAAATATTGGAATATAGCTTGTTTGTCTTCTAAATAGCAATGAGTACAGTATGATGACAGAGTTTCACAAAGTTCATCTCCACTGTAGGCTTGAGAGTTTGAAGATCTTGTTTTAGTGCTGCCTGTTGTTCTTTCTCACTGCCGGCGTTGACATTTACAGTAGAAAAACACACAATATGCTGTTATTTCTAAACTGACAAAAATATTTCTCTGGTATATGCAGCTTGGTTTTAGCCAACACTAAAAGAAGTGATTTTAACCTTTCTAAATAAATATACATTTTTGAAGATTATATTGTGGGTTTAGACATGGTCAGACACTTGCATTAGTCATTATATTATTAACATTTTAACAAAAGCAAGCTTAGCTGGAGTTACAAGGTTTTTGGACAAGCCAATGTTGGACATATATGTGACTCTGTCCGTGAAAACCCAGCTGAAGTCATTATTTTGTGATTTACTTTTTTGCACAAAATCCTCTTACATAATGTCAAGAAAGTTTGTGAAAATACAATCTTGATATCTTCAATATTGATTGAGTATGGTCAAAGATGCGGAATAATGTTTGAAATCAAACCTAAACTAATAATTGATGATAAAATGATTGACAACAGAGGGACTTAAAATCAAGATCTTAAAGTACGGTATTTTGTTTAAGCCCTGACTGTGCATTCACACCAGAGGCGGAAGAGGTGGCAAGCGCGAGTGATTTACACGTTAAGTCAATGCAAAGACGCGAATACACTGTAAAAAATACTTTGCAGCCTTAAAAATTTTCGTTGAATCAACTTGGATTTACAAGTCATTTCAACTTATAATTATTTATCTTGACTAGAGATGAGTTGTCATAATTACAAGTGAGTAGTTATAACTTATAAAATTAAGTTGACTTTTCTCAACTATATTTTATAAGTTGAGACAACTCATCTCTGTTAACAGGACTTGTAAATCTGAGTTGATTTAACAAAAAACTTTAAGGCAGCAAAGTATTTTTTACAGTGTGGGCGTCCTGTGGGCTAATTGAGTGTTGCCGCAGTCAACGCGCCAGTTGAAAAATCTGAACTTTGGTGGATATTCCTGCCGCCTTAACCAATCAGGAGCTTCCTCTAGTAGTAACGTAATTACAAGATGACGCAGATTTACACATTAATGTCTCGAATGACTAGAATTTCATGCGCGAATGAAGCTTTCAACTACGCGTGAATAGCACGTCTGGTTACAATTACTGTTTGTCTTTAGATAGATAGTGCCTAGCATATAAGCGAACTCCTTCCATAATATTTAAAAAACTTCCCAGAATTCACTTCAGGAAACTGTCTGAGAGAATGTGTACAACAATCCAGGTTACGATTGATAAGGGGCGGAAAGTTTCTGGTAAATTTCCTGTAACTTTCCATGGGAACTTAATTTGGAAATATTTTGGAAATATTCCAAATTGGAAACTTAACGGGAATTATTTTGAAATTTGAAAAATTTGGATTTCAAACATGACATCTTGACTGATTTAATTTTAAGTAGAACTTTTATTGATTCTTTCACCAAGTAACACAAAAGCATAATAAACATTGTTATAGTTATTATAATAGTGCTAGCTTACATTTAGATATCTGATTTACCGGCTAGCTAGCTAGCTACTGTATAAACACATTTTGGTATTTGCTTGTTAAACTATAATACCATCACTTAAACTACATTTAAGTTCCCTGTTATAGGCATTTTTTTTTTAATTTTCAGTTTAATTCCTGTTTATTCCCATAGAAAGTTTGCAGTCTTGAAAATATTCAGAATTTTGCAACCCGAATCCAGGCAAAGTGTGGTTATATTAAAAATGTTAAGTTTTGATTTGTTTGCCATGTTTTAGTTACCACATCCCAGACTTAAATTTGTCATTTCATAGTTTTGAACAGCGAAAGTAGGCAGTCCAGGGGTCTTCGAAAATCTTTCATCATTTTCATCTTTTTTTTGCATGACACCGAATAGAAAAAGCCCCAGGAGGCATCGAAGAGAAAGATTAGATAGAAATGGGTTTGAGCAATGTCCTGAAACACCGACAGCCCACCGGAGTCAGCAGAAAAGAGCACGGGTAGGTGGTTATATTATAAAGGAGGGCAGCAGAGGGCAAGTGCTGACAGATTCATCCTCTGACACTCGGTACACTTGATTTACTGTCTTTTGAGACTTTCAAAGAGTTGGACTCTTAGTCATCTCATCGCCACATTATACTGTACACAGCTTAATGGTTTAAAGTCTTATAGATGCTTTTTGAGAAAATGGTTCTGGCATTGTGAAGCACCTTTCTTTTTATACAGTAAGTGTGGACTGTGCGACTGTTTAAATGAGGAAGGTATTTCTTCTAACTTTCTGTTTGTGATCCATGTGGTTACTATATTAGTTTAATACCAGGTTTCTCATGTTGTTATCAGGATTCTCAACATTCCTCTTTTACAATCGTGATGACCATCTCCTCTTGTGTTGATATTTTATCATGTACCTGTCCTCTATATATAAGCAGAGATCATTACATCCCTGTGCTGTGCTGCTCACCCATAAGACATCATGGGATAGCGCTCTCCTTCAGGTGCTGTCAGTGGCTTGTTGCTCGTACCGCTCCCAGCAGCCATTACAGGACAGATGGTGCGTCAGATCCACTGTCATCCGGTGCTTAGACCCCACAGCTGCATTTCCTTTTCACTATTCTGTCGCCAGAACAATATGTTTCAGCAGCGGGAGACTTTAACATTTCCAGTTTCATTATTTCTTAGCATACAGGTAATATGAGTGTAGATTTCAACATGAGAAACACAGAACGGTTACAAGCTGATTTCATTTAGATAAAAATGTGTGAGTTCTGGGGTCTTTTCATGTGTCTGCGACACTTGCACTTTAGAGCTTAAACCTTATATCTGCCCATCTAGTGTTAATGGAATTAATGATAAATGACAG
Source organism: Misgurnus mizolepis (assembly GCA_025389145.1). Classification (NCBI taxonomy): domain Eukaryota; kingdom Metazoa; phylum Chordata; class Actinopteri; order Cypriniformes; family Cobitidae; genus Misgurnus; species Misgurnus mizolepis. The sequence goes on along the minus strand of JAIFKI010000011.1, from coordinate 38,542,826 downwards.
ATAGAGCAACTGTTTATATAATAATTGACAGGACGTCTGACAGTTTTTGCCTGCCATATGCTACTGTACAGAAGTAAGGGTGGGTTATTTTGGCAACTACCCAGAACATCCCAGCAGCCACATAGTAATGAACTCACAACCACTCAGGGGACCTCTACTAAATACCAATGTCTGAACAATTATCCAGAACACCCTAATAATGGCATAGCAACAGGCTAATAAACACCTTGGCACCAACTACACTATAAAAATAATGCAGCATGAAGTTAAAACTTGGTTTTGCAAGTCAATTAGACCTACTATTTTAAGTTTAGACGTGTGATAAGTTGAGATAACTTATAAAAACAAATTGAATTGCATTTATTAAGTTAAATGGGACATTTCACATGACATTTTACATTTTCAGATGTAAAATAAATATTTGGTGTTTTCAGAGTATATATGTGAAGTACCATATATATATAATTTATTATAGCATGTTAAAATTGCCACTTTGTATGTGTGAGCAAAAATGTGCTGTTTTGGCTGTGTCCTTTAAAATGCAAATGAGTTGATCTCTGTACTAAATGGCAGTGTAGTGGTTGGAAAGTGCAGATTAAGGGGTGGTGTTATTATAATAAGATCCCCTTCTGACATACCAAGGGTAGACAGATTTCAATGAGCTATATTTTCACATGTTTGCAATGAATGGCCCCTCTATTAGAAATATGTAACGAGTTCTAATTGTGTTGTGGTCCAGTTTTGGTTCAATAGCAGATTAAACAGATATTGTCCAGAAAGGTCATGCCAGATTGAGGAAATTGTCCTCAGCAAAGGCCAAACAAAGGGGATTGACTCCGGGATGAAAATAACAGCGTCTCGAGGTCATGGCGCCAAAAACACTCCACTAACAATATTTCTCCTCTTCTCTGTGGAAGCGCAACATCGTCACACCCTTTTTTGCCCTATTTATGTAGGCAGAGGTTAGTCAAAAACTCAGAATATTGTCGTCATATAGACGGTTTCAGCAGTAACAACATAAACAAGCGGCTGTCGCGGTCCGCACGTAACTTCTGGTAAACTCCGCTAAGAATAAATATCAACAAAGTACTTTAAACGTAGTTTATTTATATAACAAGCAAAAAAAACAACACATAGATTAGATAGGAAACCAAAACATTTCTTATTTTCTACGAGGCATTTGTTCAAGAGATCAGTTTAGCAACTAGTCAGACCATTAAAAAAACGAAACCGGAAGTAAGGTTCGGATCCAGACGTGTATCACGTGCGTCCGATGAAACCGTCTATACCTGGGAAGAAGAGGGCTGTAGTCCAAACTGGCCGTTCTCTGTAGTCCTTGAAAAGCGAATTCAGTTAAAGAAAATATATCACTGGGCATTGAACTTTAAGCTTAGTATTTTTGAGCTTTTGCAGGTATTATTTATGCTCTAACAGCAACATTACACACTAACTAAAGTTTGTAAAATGGGATCACGAAAATGGCACCTTTAAAGTAACATAAAATATATGAAGAGTTTGGTTCCAAAACGCAATAAACGCCATTTAAAAAAAATGAGTTACTGCCAAAATCAGTATTATATTAGGTCAGTATTTAAAAGTAAATTCTTAATTTTACGCAAAATCCAATATCCACCGTATTATTCTGTCATATTTTCTCCCTTTTTTCCCAAAACGCAATAAACGCCACTCCTCCTTTTCTACAAAATGCAATAAATCCGCTCCACAAATTACAGTGCACCATTCCACGCACTGTAAACAAACAATGGTGGTGCATTAAATACACAGAATCCTAGTTTTCCCCATCTACTTTGTACTTCGCGATTAACAAACAAACAAAAACAAAATAATTCTTAAATAAAATTGATAAACCTGTGATGTTTTTCTGTAACGGGAAAGAAACGTTAGCCATCTACATGTAATAATTTACGCAAGAGGCACTCGGGAGATGGGTGCTTGTTCTCCCGACAGCGTCAAGCTTCTGTCATGCTAACACATTGATCCCAGGGGATCTTATGAAAAACTTTCAATTATTTTACTCAAAGTCAACGAAAATCGAGCAGGACCAAAACATTTTACTGCTGATCGCTATGAAAAATGTTAAGCGACGATGTCAAGTATAACCGCAGCCGACAGTGTACTTAATACGACAAAGTAAGTGTTTTGATTAATGCCATTAATGTTTATTTTTTAATCAGTTTATACCACCAGTCAACTGAATGAATATAAAATGTGAAAGATTAATGCACATTTATACATTTATTCAACAGATTTATAGCATTTTGGAAAAAAACTTGTCATGGATATGGATTTATTGCATTTTATGGAAAAAATAATCAGTTTTTATAATACATCTTTGAAAATCAAGTTATGGATTTGAATTGTTTATGTTTTTATAACCTAAAGATGCTATGTAAAAGTTTGTAACAAAAAATAGTGGTTTTCATCTGGTCACTTTCTTGGTATAGAAAACACGTTTTTACCGAAATTTGTCAAAATGGATTTATTGAGTTAAACTCTTCATATGTTGATTTGACAAAAATGCTGTTTTTGTGATAGCAATGCCCTGAAATACGCACCTAAAACTACATAGCTACATGCTAAAATCACTTTAGCATCTTCATAGTTGCTATTTTTAAACCCTAGTTAGTTAAAAAAACTAACTAGGGTTAGTTTTTTAACTAACATAGACATGTGATCTCATGATCTCTCACCCCTCCTCTTCATGTCTGGGGCTTGTGTTGAGGATACAGTCAGTGGATCACAGATGATGTTATGAGTAAAATAACAATGAGATTTGTGACCCCAATCGGCCTGATAACCACTTAAAAATTACAAAGGCATCAGAAGTCATCTGCCCTGCAATAATGTGTAATATACATTATAATTTTTATACAATCATTACCCATTTCTGAATCATTATGACAATGACACTGTGGTCTCTAAACATGGATCAAGTCCTTCATGCAAGATTGGCTTACACCTGTTTCGAAAGCTCTAAAATGCTGCCTACAGGCATCCAGGCATCAAGGCACGTCCGAATCCAATGTTTGCATTACTTCCCGTCTCCTGAGAAACCTTCATTGTCCTGTCCCACGTGGGCGTGCGTGGGGAATGTGATTTGAAAAAAGTAAATAACGGCCAAGAAGCAGCTGGAGCACAAATTTAGTTTAAAAAAGGGACACCAGGCAAGTGTTTTTTCTCTACGAAGCTCCCCCTAGTGTCTGGTAGTAAATGCTTTCGAACACACTGTCGTAAAAACAAACTGTTGTCCCTCGCCACGAGCAACCCAGCTGATCAGCGTATGAGACATTTACAGATAAAAACGAATGCAATGAAAGTACAACCATGCACAAAATAAAATATCAAAGTGTTACTTACAAGCACAAAAACAAGAATTCAAGGTCTTGCGAGCCTTCTCTGTCTTTAGCTCTCGTTATTTTGAAAAAGCTTGACCAATGTTGATACGTGTGCGAGCCCTCGCTCGGTCTGAAGCCATTTTCCTTTTCTTTGCAACTTCCATTAAGGGTTTTCGCAGCTTATTTCCCGGATCTACGCACGTTTGCAACAATCGCTAGCCGGGTTTCGTTAGCCTGTCTCTGTGCTGGGGATGCTTGCCGTACACTGATCCTGCTTCTCGCGATGTCTGAGACTTTGTGAGACTGAAGGACACAGGTCGTATACACCGAACTTGCAAGCGGGATATTCTTCCTACAGGCAGTAGGGGCGGGTGAGAGAGTCTTCATTCGCCCTGTAATGAGTCATTTAACCATATACCAACTTACAATGATGATTAATTAACACGAAAACATTGCCTGTCCCTTTAAAAAAAGTCGCATTTTAACTTTTTCGATTGCATTTCTAGTGAGAATTTAGTATTGCTCTGTTTATCGTTCAAACAGAATTTCATTACGCTGCCTATGAAGGCTGTCTAAATGGGTTTCTGTGATCTGCCTTCATGCCTCCAAAGTCATTGCCTCATTAAGCACCGATCAGCCCAGGTGAAATCATAACTCCAGTTACATAAAAAGCCGACAGCAGACCCATCCTCACTTCCTGAAACTGAAGGATTTTAAGCATCCCTCCATACATTGCAAAACATTGCAGAATTCGTGAAAATGTGCCCACCTTAGCAAATGAACTGAATCTAAAATTAAATGACTGAGTTTAGTATTTTCTTTTGTCTACTCTAGAGGAAAGATTGACCTTTTGTGACATACTCTATTCAACCTAATGTGAGTAATGTTAGTAAAGGTAAATCCAAAGGGATTCTCAGGTTTAGAGAGAAGTCTGGATTGATTGACATCACTGTGTTTGATGTTCTGACTGGAAGCATTCTTTCAACCTCACACTATTATTGAACTTGAGCACTTTTGTGCTCATGTAGGTTTAATGCAACCACATGTTGGGAAGAGTACAGGAAGTGCAGGGAAAGTAGGAGGTAGAGGCGCTGGGGAGATGTCTTCAAAGAAGAGAAGCAGAAAAATAAGAAAAAGAAAGTACAGTTCATTTCTCTCTACAGTCCTCCCACTTCAGATGCTTTTTGGCACTATTTTTACATCGCTGAGCATCCACAGCTAGAAAACAAAGGTTTTGTGCAGTAACATCATCTTCCCAGAGGGTCTGTCAGGCCTGGATGCTGATGTGGAAGCAGTGGGTCGAACCCAGGACGGACCCCCAGTCTTTTGGTTCCGGATGTATCTTTAGCCATCCCAACCGAAATAACCATCTCTGTTCCCTCCCACATCCCGCACTGGTTTATTGTTTCATTCCCCAGACAACCCATTATTACACACTCAGGCAGAAAGTGGGTTATGTTTTGGAAGTGAAATCTACATTCCCGTTTTACTCACTCTATCTTCGTTGCCCATTACTCCCTCATTCATGCGAAGCAAGAGAAAAGACAAAGCCAGTTCTTAATTAAGTCCGCCAATCATTTGGAAGAGTGATTCGGGTACGGAGAAAGATCCACATGGCATCTTAATCACACCAAACAAATCTCTATTGTTAGGGCTGGATCCCGGGACAATGAAAGTCCTGGTCTGTCACAGATTAATTGGTAGCACAGATTAGCGTTTGCATTAAGAAAAATAGATTTCTGTGCTCTTGTTCTATAGCTGTCTCACTTCCATTCAACAGGCAGAGAGAGACAGATGTAAAGGATCAGGATTAACCTACTTTAACAACGAGCTGCACATTGTTCATCTCTAAATCTAAAGATGTCACTTGACGCTCTAGACTCTTGCCTGATTAATTAATGATCTGTCCAGAAGGGATTCAAGAGCTCCACAGGGGAAGTGAAAAGAGATCATGGACTGTATTGTTGATGTAGTCAAGCAGGGTTTTGTGACACTTTAAGGAGCCATTCACACAACAATGTTTTTCAACCATAAGCAGGAATGCTTTTTTTGCGTTTTGGTTGTTTCTTGACACGACAACAACATTTTGGAGTCCTAAAAACTCCCAAACCCTAAAAACATTTGAAGATGGGCAGTGTTCAAATTATGTCAAAGATTATGGGGGTCCCCTAGCTAAGCCCCCCCCCCCCTCGTCTTTATGGGGTCGCCGTGATCTCACAAACTAAGTTGTGGTCCTGGATCAACGTTTTAATCAAAGAAATCCCAAATTACTCTGAACTCAAACCCTCTCCATTTTAGCCATTTTTAACCCTTAACCACCACTCAAATTTGTGCTAAATAATAGTTGGAGAAGAATTTTTAAAAGCCCCTTACTCAACACCAAATCTAAATCTAACCATCCGTCTACTCCTCCAGAAAACAGCGTGATGCGCACTTGAGACTTTATATTTATTTTACGAGTTTGCATTAACATGTTATCAATAGGGAATGAGATAACGCATATTTGATGTGCTGTCCGAAGGGAGGGCTCCGAGATTGGGATTTTAGCCTGAACCCAGAGTACTCCCCCTTCTTTAACTGGGATAGATGAACTAGCTAAGAGTGAGGCGTTGGGGTGGAGGAGGGATGCTGCAAAACTGGACAGAGGTGAGGGACTGCTATATACAGACACCTCTTCACGCTGATTGGTTGGATTACACGACCATGGTCCTGCCTGAACCTAGTTAAATAAACTTAATTTCAGACAGAAGTCTTTCAGATTCGTTTTTTGTGAAATTGGGATAAAAAATCGGACAGTATTGCTTTGTGGCAGCGCAGCTGCTGTAGTATTTTAATTTGAATAAAAACTAGGGGACCACCCTAATTGTTATTTTTGTGTTTTACAGAGGGTCCCACAATGCTTATAGAAGGTGTGGGACCACCCCAGCACCCCACCCCCCGAATTCGAACACTGAAGACGGTTTTCAAAGTGCAAGTTTTAAAAATCGATGTCTACACAACGAAAACATGAATCTGTGATAACAGTGACATCATGCGCATGTGTTAAATCAGTCTATAGCAGTGGCAGCTGGTAACTTTTTTTGAAGCGCACGATGCGAAGTTCGTCACAACATGTATGTAGCTTGTCATGTGTGTGGTTCGTCATTTCAAAATATGTGTTCTGCGCTTTGAGAGATCGTGTGTGCATCACGTGTCATGCCAAAATAAGTGCCTGCTGCCTTGAACTTGAAAGGAGACGCTCGCGTGTGCCAGATACATGCACAATCTCATGCGTAATCTTAAGGGAGTGTGTTGCGTGTATTTAGGGAACGTGAGCGTCTCTTTTATCATAAACGGTTTTGACGCGTGTGCAGCAGGCACTTATTTTGACAAAACACGTGATGCACACAGGATCTCTCCACACGCATGACACATATTTTGGAAAAGGGAACCACACACATGACAATCCGAACACTTATTATGAATTAGCGCATCCTCGGAAGTGCAGTCACGAGCTGCCACTGGTCTATAGGCATAAGTGAGTATAACCCAAAACAACAGTGATGGCCTACAGAAGATGCGCCCAACCTTTTTTCCTTGGCCCCCCCCCCAAGTACATATACGATGTCTGAGCTGATCTATCTTGCCACTACATTGACAAGCACGTTGGGATGGAGTGGGCAAAATTGAAATAATTATCTTATGACTATCTTGGCATAAAAATAAATATATCGTTTTTAAATAAAATTATTAGTGGAACATTTTATGTATCTTTATTTGAGCTCAAAGCATAACGGATCTTGCACCCCCTGTGCAAGGACCTGGGGTTGGAAACCATTGGTCTACTGCATTGTTTTGTGCTGCCCAAGATACTGAGGTCATTAACGCTTCAACAAAGTTTACAAAAGTTTGCTTCTTTACAGCCCAGGGTTGTTTAATTACACGGTCACAGTAAAAAACCGACCTCATCGTCCATCTAAACAAAACTGATCAATGAAATCGTCATCTTGATCGCTCTGTAAAAGAATGCGCATGTTGTGCGCAGATGTGGAGTTGTTTTTTTTTACAAAGAAGCATCTACAACTGGCCTGACATGTGCACGTGAAATTTTCAAAAACGCAAAGAAATAGCTGTTCTAATTTTTACTAAATTGTGGTCATGTAAACATAGCCTAAAAGGAGAAGTTTCACACCAGTGGGCCACTGTGGGACTTCTGGAATAAGCGATCTCACATGAGCTCTTTTGGATAATGTGTCTATTTTGCTTTCATCTCCCTGAGAGATGCCATCTGTGTAGAGCCTAAAAGTGATGGGAGGATGTGAACACGGATGTGTACACACCATTCATAATACATACAGCACCCCAATCTTCTTCAGAATAGTCTACAGAGCCTTTAGGTCTGGCTATCCATATTTTACACAAAAATTCAAGTGCCTCATTAAACTCGCAAACTTTATTTAACAAACTTTGGGAGAAGCATGGTCATGTAATCCGACCAATCAGTGCGAAGAGGTCTATATATATATAATCTCCACTCGGACAGCACTCCAAATATTATCATATTTGAAGGCACATCAATCAAAGAATCATAGTAGTTCTTGATGGACCGATACTTTTGAAGCTTGCGCATCCAACAGCAAACAGCTGCTCTCAGATCAGTGTAAAAACTTAATGTCGACCAGCTCCTGTAAGAACACGTTTTTTGAACAAAGCAGCTACAGTAATGTCAAACAATAAGACTGGATCCCCAGGACTATCATCTGTCAGAGCAGATGCCTTCATCTCAACACCGCACTTTATTTGAAGAAGATCATTTACACACAGATTGTGGCTCTTGCTGTAAAAAGTAACAACTCAGCGTGTCAGAAAAAACATGATGACTGTGTTTGTATGTGAAATGAAGTGAGCGGACGGTTTAAATTATTTGATAACACCAGCGGAAGAATTTTAGAATTTTTATAGACTTTTAATTGCAAATACTTTGAAGTGTTGTGCCATTTACCCAAAGACAGAAGTTTGTGTAAAAACCTGCATATGTACGTTATTGTTTACAACCTTATTTTTAATAAGTAACATTACTTCAAAATATTATAAAGGTAATTGTATTGGTTTGTAATATTAGTTTACTTTTGCATTTTAACATTTCATGAAAGTTATGCACTTCCTTCCTGCCGAATTCTCATTATAAAAATCTCCAAAATCTAAATCTTATTACTTTAATGAAAAATCTGCAGAAATGTCTCATATTTGGCTTTTTGGATGAAATGGCTCAGACGTGAAGTGGGTTCCAGCATCTCATTGGCTTCTTCTCCTCCTCTCGCTCTCACACACACACAAACCATTTCCAGTTTTGAGATGGCACCAATTTATTCCAGCTCGGTGACATTGTGGTACCCGCGTGGAGCTGCACGAGATGATCCGAATGCGAAAAAAAACAAACACCACAGAGAAAATACATGATGCTTATTATCATAAACCACAGGAGTGAGAGATAAATGAGTGTTTGTGTGTTGAGGCAGGTCATCTGAAGGACACTTCATCAGTTATAAAATGGTGCTTATGTGACCTGTAACAGATTTTGTGTGTGATACACAGTCGAGTCCCCTTCAAAGCTCACAGCGGTCACTGTTTTATCAGGAATTATGGACAGCCTCAATGGATGGTGTGTGAGTTTGTGTGTGCACATACCATCAGGGCTCTCGCTATAAGGCAGGGGTGCCCAAACTTTATTTTTTAATGGAAATGTGGTGAAAATACATCTTTTTGATGAATTAATAAAATATAAGTTTTATTGCAATACCTAAATGCATTATTACATAAATATCAAAATCTTTGTAATTGCTAATCATTAATTGGAATACACTCTTTTTGTGTCATTCACCCTGGTGACTTTGCGCAACTCATTTTATCTCGTTGTGAGACCCGACCCACAGTTTGGAAACCCCTGCTGTAACCCGAAGCACTGAATATTTTCCTCTCTACTTCGCCTGTCAATCAAACTCAGTGAATTAATGCGTAATTGGCAAGATGTTTTGGATTAAGATTTGATTATGGTGAGCATTTAACAGTGACCAAACAGACATAGCTGTGTTTCAATAACAAACTTACGCTTTATTTTCTAAATGTCGACAAAAAAACTTTTGCCAAATGACAACATTTCCATTAAGCAATGATATGCGACTGAAACATATTTTTGTTCCCCACACCTTCTCTGTCTTGTCCTCCAAACAAACATACCACATCATAATAAAAAAATGATTTTTACGCATGTCAGGTGACCTGTAAATCCGGAAAAACTGATTTCATTGCACTAAAAAAGCACCTCACCGTGCATAAAAACTTTTTTGCTGTATATATGGAAGATTATGTGAAATTGCTGTGTTTCCATTGGCCGCGTTTTCAAATCGCTACTTCAAATTGCGCTAATTGTGCAATAATGGAAAGTGTTACATAAGACTGTAAAAAAATGGACGTAGTGTCCGTGACGTCACCCATTGGTTTGTGAAGATCGTTTTTGAAGCTTAAAGTAGGCGGTGCCTGCCATTGCCATCTTGGCCGCGCGTCACCGCGCATCACTCGCGGAAAACCGGAAATGGGTAAAGAGGCGGGACGTGGGTGAAGCTGAGGAGGCTGGTAGCTGAAACCACGCCCGTCTAGTTCGATTCTAGTGTTCAACCGTCACTCAAGTCGCCCTTAATTATGCAGAACTTTAATGCTTAATATAATTTAAACGGATGAGTTACAAAAAAATTCACCCCCTCACTGTTGTCATGAAGGGCAAAATTAGCTATACAGACCAAAAACACTTTTTGTACTTTAAACATATTATTTTCTACTGTAAAGTTGGCCATTTTTAACATGGTGGTCTATCGGAATTGACTCGCTTTTGGAGTCTCTAGCGGCCAGTCGATGAATTGCAGTTTAAGTCACTTCCGTATGGGCTTCATAAGAGAGATCGCAAGGTTTCCCCTCGGACTGTTACCATACAGGTTCCACCCCCCCCCCCCCTTTTGTTTTAGCAAACAGGGGGATTAGTATATTATGGTTTGTGGTGTTTGTCAGTATGTTACAGATCATAGTACAGCTTAACTTTAGTGAAATGCGGAAGATTCCTGTGAATGTTGAATAAGCTTGTGTGTGAGAGATCCAGCAGAAGTCCCGATGTATCCGTGACCTTCAGTGAGAGTCTTTATAATGTACATGCGTGTCTGGAGCCCCGCTGAGCTCATATCACCCTACTGTTTGTCCAGAAGTTTCTGGGACATCCAAGAGTAGAAAATAAGAAAAAAACGAGACCTATCTACTGTAAGCCAGCAGAGGACGAGTTTATTACCCCAACCTTGGTGATCTTTCTTGAAATATTCTGGGTCAGTGTCACAGATAAATGAGAAGACTGCCAGATTGATCTTTTAGAGCTCAGATGGTGGAAGAGGAAGCATGAATATGAGGAAGACAGAGGATAAGATGAAAGAAATGAGAGCAGACGGATGCTTTGCAATACTGCAGTCTGTCCAATTAGCACCACAACAGCAGTCAGAAGCTTTTAAAGGGACAATTACTATGAAACTTAAAGGGACACTTCAGCCATTTGCATAAAGCTTTGTATAGTTAGAACCCCAGTCATGTTTTTGAATGGTCGTGCATCATTTCCTCAGTTGCCACTGAGACAGGAGAAATACAGATTTCAGTTTTGCACTTCCTTCATTTTGCATCATTGAAAGCAGGAAGTCCAATATCTTTCTTGAGGGGGTGAGACTACAAACACTAATTTTCTCGGTCAAATAGGCACCAAATTCTAAATATATGTTACATTTCAACTACAAATATGATGCACTTTTAATATAGATTAATGTTTCTACGGGTGAAATGCTCCTTTAAGTCTTTATTTACTCACCCTCGTGTCATTTTAAACATATATGACCTTCTTTCTATCTTGAAACATACAGTAAAAGATGTTTAGCACAGTGGTTTCCAACCCTGTTCATGTTGGTGGAGGACATCCAGCAGAACAGTTTAGATGTCTCTCCGCATCTTTGTCTGATTTAAAATTAGTGTGGTTACTTTAAAGCCGCATTTATTTTCCACTGTACATGACAAAAGATGGCCAATAAACCAGAAGCAGAGTCGGAAAGGGGCTGCGTGGGGTGCAAACCATCTTTGGGTGTGTAATTTTCAAGTTCAATTTGAGGATGCATTAAAAAATAAACTTGTGGAACTACACCGCATGTGACACGCAGACAGGAAGTAATGCATTTTTTTGTTTGATCCAAAACACTGTGTGCAAGGTTAAAATTATTCCTTATTCCTTTATCAGTAACTTAAATCCTTTAAAATGATTGATTACTGATAAGTAAATATTAATATGTTCATAGATTAAAGGCTCTTGCGCTGGAATGAGCTTCTCTCCCATGTTGACACGAATGTACGATTAAGTTGAAATTTCATTACGAGTGCCAATAGGGGGCGAACTCCCAACAGTTTTAAACAAGTGGTTTTGCATCTATTTGGCTCCCCCTACTGGCTTAACTTACAATCTCATTACTGATTGGCTGACTTTGCTGCCACTCAAAAAATTTAGCAAATTATTTTAAAGTGGAGGGGCAGTTAGATGCCTGTGTCATAATCATCAGTTTTTCAGATTGGGCCGTTTTCTGGCTGATATTTCTAAAAGAGGAATTTCTATGAGACTGAGATGTTTAGCATGTCTAGCACTTTTTGTATGTTTGTGAATGCGGGTAGACTACCATTATTCAACAAAGACAAGGTAAAAATGGTTTTTCATTCTCTGTCCCCTTTAAAAAAGAAAACATGAAGTGCAATTTTAGTCATTAGGAGAAGACTGACTATATGTTGTGAATACTTGCAACTATTCCTTTAATCGCTCTGGACATGTGCCACTAATGTCTGACAACCCATAAAGTGTCAAATACTTTTTGTCTTTACTTCAAGTGTGGTTGTGCTCTTCTTCTTTCAAATAAATGCCATGCACTTTGATATTTTATTATGTACCGCGGTGACATTTCCACAGTAAGTGTGGGATTGATAGAGACACTTTCTCTATTCCTCTGCCCACATCCCAGCTCCCCTGTGTGTGTTTCCACCCACATTCTTCTTCGTTTGGTCTGATTATTGATATATCAGATATATCCGTGTTCATATGTGAGCAGTGTGTTTGTTGCTTCTCTCTCCATCTCTCCTTCATTTCTCATCTAGTTTTTTAGTTCACAGTAAACCCAAAAATGTGTGACTATGCCATTATTTACCCATGTCGTTCATTTTCTCTTTCTAAATTACTTTGAAGACAAAAGCAGATGTTTTAGCAGAAAAATCACATTACTATAATTTCCACATAAACGGAAAAATGTTCTAGTGCTGTGTTTCTGAATACCATCAGTTCTTGGTTGTCTCGTAACTGAATGTGATATGCCAAGTTTAAATACATACCAGTGTGATAGCATGACAGCCATGTTGTAGGGACAGATTATCAATGAACAACAACATACGTTTTAGTCTTTTCTCTAGACAAAGCCTGACAGATGGTCAGCTTTGTTTTCGGTCCTATGGAAAAAAACGGCTTGTGCATTTCTAAATCTCCTTTTGTGTTTTAAGGAAGTCATTTAGGTTTAGAACAGCATGACACAAGGACTCGTAAAAGATGATCGACTTAGTTAAAGGTATTGCGGAGGATTTTCTTTTTCCGGGTGGATCATCAAGACTATTGGTCCTCCTAGTTGTCAATCAGGAGTGTTGCGCAATTGCATTTTTTTAAAAAGTGGAGAAGGCGGTTCTTTTCTAAAATTTGAGAAAATCCTCTGCTATACCTTTAAGTCTTTATATGAGAGACACTAGTTGCATTTCCATTGCAGATTTACGCAAATTTTCTAAATGTCCACAATAGATTATTGCGAAATGATGGCGTTTCCATTAACCGATGATACTGAAACGTAGCTTTTCCTCTTGCGATGATTCATTACATTACGTCGACTGATGTTGGTAAGTTTACTAATATCACATCCACCACTCGGGAGTCGGCCCAAGTACCAAAACACACTTGTAGCCAATCAGCGAAGGGGCGTGTATACTAACTGACATCGTTGCCTGGGTTGCATATGTGTGGGGTGGGTCTATCAAAGGAAGGCACAGATTCTATTGAGGAAGGGGCGTAGGGCTGTAACGATAAATCGCATGTCCCAATAAAAAGACCTGTCTTAAATCGATTCTGCATTGCAAGATGCGTTTTGGTCAGTAAGAAGTCCTTATCAATCTAAAATCAGTCGGAGTTGAAAATGCAAAATACACTTTTTCCGAATTGCCTGAAAACCACCTCATGCGAGCATAAAAAAGCATTTCCATTTGCCGTATTTTTAATTAGCAATGTCAGTGAAATTTAATGGGGAATTGAAACGCAGCTACTGTCCGTAAGGACGCTGGAGAGCTATAGCCAAAGATACTGAATATAACGAGATTGAGCACTCCTATTACTTTGAACAGGAAAAAATGCAACTCTCAATACGGCCAATCTTGTAACGGAAGTCCCGCCTTCCAGTTAAAAGAGCCAATCATCAAGACTGATGATTCTCTGGGGAGTGGCCAACCTGTGCACATATTCGACCTCGAAAAAAGGTGTTTTTTAATGGTACAGTTGATGTCAGGTTTAATTGTTAATACGTTAAACTGTGATTTTACCACACGATCTTAGTGATATCTGCCTTTCCCCATTCAAGTCGATAGGACTTAAAAACTGCCAGGAAGGGCTGCAAATATGGCCGCCTTATGGCGCGACTTCCCTAAAGGGACTTTGCAACAGCTCAGGAGCTATCGGCAGCGCTCCGTCAAACTCTTTGATCCTGATAAGACGCTGAACAAATATTCACACTCAAGTTTTTCACTTTCCGACACACGCTACTTTCTCCTTCAGTTCTGACAGGAAAATGTGCACCGCTGCAGAACATCACACATGTTGATGAATCGCACAGTGACATCTGGGAGAAACAAAAGCTTTATGCTAACTCGAAAGTGCATGGCTTCTTTTGACTGAACAGACCCGTGGCTGTCGGCTGGAGACGTCTGTAAAAATACTTACTTGTACGGAAAACATGATCAGGAACAAAGGAGATGCTTGGATAAATGTGTGACTTATGCTACTTGTTTTAATAATGGCGCTCAATATGTTGAGGTCATGAATGTGATTCCCGAAGTACCTCGCAAGCTGATATGATGTGTAGTTCAACAGTGCTAGACAAAAGTATTTGATGAGTGAATGTGGATGGAACTCCACAACTTATCAAAAATTCATCTCGAGCATCATTTTCTTATTGACCTTTTCTTCCTGTTTACTCATAATCCCACTTTAATGAGCTGATGTTTGCTTATGTCTTGGGGGTTTCACCAGTGAGTTTATGGGCGTGTCTTGCCACCGTCCTGCTTGGATGTCAGATCTGTCCTGAGTACATGCCGTAGGGCTTTGGCCTGAGAAGAAATTGCAATATATATATAAAAAACATCATATACAGTAGTTAGGATTTGAGTCAGTATGGGGATTTGTGTTAAGATACCAGCCTTATTTCCAGTATAGTCTTAACTCTGTATAGAGACAGTTTAGGAGTCCTGTGGTGGATTGTGGTCATGTGCGTCACTACTCAAAAGTGGCCTGCAGAATGAGGAATTACCCATGTGCATTAAGACCAGCATTCAGTTTGTGGGCGTGTTGCTTCTGTTACCTGATTTGCATTATTTATTTGGTGAATTGTGTGCAGGTGCTTGGAGTTGTTCCCCAAAGTGTTTTATAGGACAGTGAAATGTGTCCATTGTTACATTTTTTTTTAACCTTCTTGTGTTACATTCAACAGATTCTGCTCATCATTACATACAAAACTGCTGCTTATTGCACTCAATATGAGACTACATAAAAGACTTTAATAAAAGATTTTTATAAGAACATTTTCTGTGGAAATCCCGGAGAGGGCGGGGGGGACAGATCCCCCCATCTAAGCGTTACCTAACAGTCATTATGTTTAAAATTGAAGTTCAAATTTAATTGGTGGCTTCAAACTTCAAAATAAATAAATGGTTTTAAAGAGGAATATTGGGCTTTTTTCATATTCAAGTACAATTTTGGTTGCATTATTTGTGTCCCCTTTAGAATTTGCTCTGGAAAATTTTTATGTTTACAGTTTATGCTTACTGTTAGATGAAGTTTACACCTATGTGTTATAAATTCTTTCAATTCCTTTTATTGTACTTTATCCTCTACCTGGGAGTTCATCAATACTGTGTTTACCAGAGTCTTAATACTATTATTGGCTAATTGGAGAGAGAAAGTATCTTGCTATGCTGAGAAGCAGAAAGGTTGACTGCAGATCATTACCCGGCCTCATTGTGTTTCTTAATCATGTTGGATCTATAGTCTTGGAACTAGTTAAATAGTAAGTGTCAGGTTTGTGTGCTTTTATACACTTTATGGCTGCAATTTAACTACTGTATGCCCATACCGGCTTGTGATCTTGGGGTTGTTTTCACCTGGCATTGAGATGCGTTTTCATCGATCGCATCACAAGTGGACGATAGAAACACATTCACGTTTACACCTGGTATTTAAATACGTACCTTTTGTCCAATTTCGACCGCTTCTGTCCTGATTACTTTGAGGGGTGGTCTGTGACTGTGGGTGAGTCCCTCTGCTTTCGTTTAAACTTTAGTAGGAGAATTGACGGGTTTAAATTGAAGCAAACTAATATTATGTCGGAATCCGCTGCTTGTGTTGTAAATAAACATGCTGCACAGTGTTTTGCACATGAATATGCAAAAGGTTTCTCTGATATTTCAGCGCAATTGATGAAATAAGCTCACGTAATTTTCACACGATCACAAAATGAAACTAATGAAAGACGTGGAGAGCAGCAGCTTTAGTTTTATCAATGAAAGCCTAAAGATAGTGCTGTGTTTGCGCTAGAAGTCAGAAAAGATTGTGCTTGGTACATAACATTAGATAAATCGGAAAGTAGGCGGTCTCTAGTGGCTGTTTGAACACATTCAACCACATGCACGTTTACACCACAAAAGCAATACGGTCGAAAAAGTTTTCGACTACCTCAGAATGTGGTTGAAAGTGGAGAAGCTTAATAAGTTTTGTTTACAACTGTCTTTAGCGTTGTCCACTTGGGATTAGGAACAGGATTTCGGTGCGTTCTCCGGATACGACCGCATAAGTCACAGAAGTTCTCACATTTCATTTAAAATACATTAGAAAAATAATATTTATTTCTTTTAATACATACAATCATTGTAGTTTCATTCTTACCTTGAAATGTAACGGTTGCTTTTCTGAAATTGAAAACGAAATATTAAACCCTGATGACGTATGCGGTCGACCAACGTGACTTACGGAGAACGCACCCAAAATCGGGACGTGTCCGTTGGAACTGGCACGAATGGCCACCCTACAGTACTTGTGATCTGATCGTCAAAAACACATCTTAATACCAGGTGTAAACAGGCTCATACACTACAGTGTTTTAAATGCAGATCGTCTTCCTGATATTTTAAAGAATCAGTTCTTATTTTCACTAACTCTACAGATCAGTTCATGCAAACATTTATAAACAAATAGAGAACCCCATTTCATCTATACTGTACAAATACGTCTAATATATCAAGAAAGAAATGAATGGGTTTCTAAGAGTCATTGCAGAAATCTTCAGGGGTGCTTGTACCGTATATTGGTCATTAAACTGTAATAAAATAAAAATGTTCATTTTAATTCCTCTCCCAAAAGTGGGAGTACTGAGCCAGTTATTAAGGTAGTTATGTCTGCACAACATGCACAGATGAATGAAGAGCTGTCTTCTTGAGTTACTAGATCTTAAGTGGATGTAGTCAGTCAGTATCTATAAAAGTTTCACTTCCTCAGGTGTAGCACTGTACTTTTTAACCGCATTAAACCGGATGTGTCATCACTGATTGTTCCTAAAAGTAGACAAATTGTGCTTTTTCACAAAACAGTATATGGTTATTATGGAGAGCGAAAGTTAGTTACGTGCGCTACGTTAGCGAGCACCAGATATGAGTGAATGGAGAAAAAAAACTAAAACTGAATACATCAGTACCACTAAAATAACTTGTATGTATATACTACAGTATATTTTTCATTTAGTACAAGTTTAAAGTACAGTAGTGATCAAAATAATTTATTTAAAATATATTTCTATATAAACAGTAAAAAAAATAAGTTTTTTGTTTATTTAAAGTCTATTAACAAACACACCACACCGTAATGATCAATGTTTGTAATTTATTAAAAGCCTATACTTTTTTATAAATTGCATTGCATTGCATTGGTCCAAATACAATGAATGGTTGAACTTTTTTTTGTTCTTACACCTTTCACATGACAAATATTTATAAAAATACATTAAGACAACTTAATTGCTATCAGTATGTAAGGAGACTTTTATCCAGCATAACTAAAAATGTGTCTGGATCAAATCACTTTGTTAAAATGTTGTGAAATATTATTCTCTTACATCCTGCCTAACAATGAACAGGATCTGTTTAATGTTTTCAAAGTTTTCTGCTTTAACTAAAAATGTCTTTGAAAAGGAGTTAGATTTGTTAACCATTAGACAGTTTTACAGGCCTGTCAAGCATGACTTTAGTTTGTACCAACAGATACACGGACCAACAGTTGTCAGATGAAAGGTCCACATGCTGACATAATGCTTGCACACAAACACACCAGAGTCCTTGTCGAGTCACATCTCTCAGCATTGCCTGGACTGGTGTGCGTTTGACACTAATGTGCGGTGAAGTTTGCGTCTCTCGTCCAGTTTGGCTCATGGTGACGTACTGTAATTATTCGGCTTGAGCATGTTTGGGCCCTGGGACATCATTACTGGCTATCCTGCCATTGGTACATTCAGCATCTTCAATTTTAGTAGCAACATCCTTCTCTGTCTATATTACCATAAACAAGGCATTAGTCTGTTTGAGCCAGAGCTAGTGTCTTATTAAGAGCTCAGTATCGAGCGTTTGTCTTTGACGGGTTTTCTCGCAGTGTGCAGGTTAAGTTCAAGTAAAGAGGACTTGACAACTGGTTGTCATGTTCAGATGTTGGTAGATGTTTTCTTCTCCTCTGGAGCTGTCATTATTTTGTCAGCTTTTGGCAGACGTGATTGCAGACTCAGCTGACACTTCATCACAGGTTCAGCATCAACGTATTCCACACAAAAGTGGCAAAGGCTCAAATAAGATTTTGGATCATTTGTATTCATCTGTTTTTGATAAATAACAACTTAATTCATACAAAACTACCAGATGATTTTTACCTAAGACTAAGCTTGTTTCCTTTTGAAGCTGGTGATATTCTAGATGCTGCTTATTTCCATATAAATTAGGTAAAATTTGAATGTTTGTGTTCAACGAAACTCAAGGAGAAATAATTTCATACAGTTAAAGGATTACTCCACTGTCATAAAAAAACAGATTCTGAGAATTTACTCACCCTGTGTCATCAAAGGTATTTATGTATTTCTTTCAGTCGAAAATAAATTAAGTTTTTTGAGAAAAACATTCCATGATTTTTCTCCATATAGTGAATATTAGTGGACCTCAACAGTTTACAGTTTCAGTGCAGCTTCAAAGGCAGGGCTCAAAATTAACTTTTTTTATTTGGTAGCACTGGTGCTCCCAACTTTGAAGAGTTAGGAGCACCAGCAAAAATGGACATCACACGGCTCATGCAAGACGAGAAGTTGTGGTTTAAAAGTCTTACAATTAAAATCTTTTTTATTTATTTTTGATGAAAATACGATCGTTTTGCTAGATAAGACCCATATGCTTTGGTTGGGATTGTTTTTGAAGCTGCATTGAAATTGTAAACTGTTGAGGTCCACTAAAGTAAAGACATAAACATCTTGGATGACATGGGGCGAGTAAAATAATCAGGATTTTTTTATGAAAGTGGAGTAATCCTTTAAGAATGTGTCATGGTCCTGCCTTCTTGTCATAGTTTTTGCTCCTTGTGGCAGGATCATGACAGCTCCATGTGTTTTGTGTGGTAGGACATGGCCTTTGTTTTGGGCTGTGTGCTTCCCTGTCTCATCTCCTTACCCCACCCCCTCGTCTCCTTGTTAATTATCCTATTATTGTTTAATGCATGTCACCTGCTCTCTTATCATTTACTCCCCAATTTAGTGAGTTTCAGTAGTTTCGTCAGTTGTTTTGCCCCCTTGCGGACCTTTTTGCTACTGCCAATAAAGTTTTGTGTCTAAAAGTCTGTAGTTGAGGTTCTACGCCGTGAATTCATGACAAAATGAATGAATAATGCCAGTTTTGAGTTTCTTCCAAACACAACACCAATTGGATGGGTCTCTTTGAAGAAAAATAAACACCTGTCCTGATATCATTGCCAGCTTCCTTCTTCAATTAAATCGCCGGCCTTCAGCCGGACTCCCAACTGATGTGGGCATAAAAGAGGAATGATGAGTAATTTCAATCCCTTCAATTGCTGTCTTCAATCCATGCTGCTGGACTTTTGCCTACTATCTTGTTTCCTTGTTGGTCAAGAAGAAAGTTGGGTGGGATTGGACTTTCCTACAGAATACAGCATGTGCTAGGGCCGGATGAGCTCGTCTCTGTTGAAGCCACTGCCCCACCTGTGTCATAGAGTAATAGGAAAGGAAATGATGAGAATTGGGTGTGTTTTAAGGAGACACTCATGACATGCATGCCAGGAAAGGCTTTGGAAACATTGAACTATCACTTTAAGAAGGCAAATGCTGCAAAGAGGCAGTACTTTGTCTAAAAATGAATGTAGTTGAAAGCTTGTGGCCCCGCTGATAATAAATCAAAGCTCAGTGGTTGAAAACAATCCTTACCACCCACTGGCTGAACCCACTGGTTCAGAGGACTCTCACTGACCTCCAGAAACCGACCTGAAACCTGGATGGGTGTCAGTGAGACAGAGAGGAAGTGAACAGCGGGTCTCAAATCTTCAATTAATCAATGTCAGCACTCAGACAAAAGCAGCCAAGCCAGGAGTTACCTGCTGCGTTCTGCCTATCTTTGATTCACTGTGTGTTGCTCTCATTCAGTCCTCACTCGTAACACTGCACTTCCATCCAATCATTTGTGAATATTTCATAAAGCGTGAAGACCGTGGCACATAGAGGAGGCCAGCCTGGTCCTGCTGAGCTCACAGGTGCCGGCTGACTGCCTCTGATCTCCACAATAAAACGGGTTGGCGTTACATCTCTATCCCAAATACTGGACCGTTACTCACCGGGCCCTCTTGCAGGCCCAATCACATCGCTCAGCAGCAGGTCTTATTTATACGCTCCGTGTACCGCAGATGAAAGCAGCAATGAAAAATGAAACAAACCCCGGCCTGAGAGGTTGTTTGGGGAGGTCTGGGCCACCAACAGCAGTACAGGGAACCAAAAAAAAAAATAAAGTTAGGAAGTAAAGATCTTAGTTTGGTCTCAGTGTGAAGTCGCTCACTTGACGCAAAGCAATTTCCTCTCTCAAATTGCATTTTCTGTGTGTGTTTGTGTGGGGGAATATTTGTGTATACTGTAATAAATTTTAGCTTTACCAGAAGATAGACTGTTTCTCTTTCTGTACAGTATGGTGTCTCGCTGTGAAGAATAATCTAAATGAACTGCATTCTGGGAAAGTTATAAAGGAACTTTAAAGTCTGGCAATGCTAGCATTTGTTCTACAGGTATTTTATCAACTATCAACAGTGTTATTTATTGTGTTTTAGATATGCCTGTACAGCTTGTTAAGCTTAAAACTCAGTTTTCTGCAAAATAAGAAAGTTTTTATCAGTTAACTCCAAAGTATTAGCCTGGCTCCGCCCTCCTACGTGCTTCCGCTTAATTTTCATTTCACTTCAGCAGTACGTCTGGGATGGCTCTATAGAGTTTCGTTTTCTCCTGCAAAAATCTGCAGGACCAATCAGCGAATGATGACGTTGAGGTCGAGCGTCAGTTTGAGTTGTAGTTCAGTAATGGCAGCGGAGAAAGACGTGAGAAAAGCTATTCGGTCCGTTGTTGCAAAACTGCCGAATATACAGAAGTTAAAGCCGGAGCAAGAACCAGGTTTGCTAAGTTTTGTTTGTCTGATTATTCTGACTTCTTGTTTCCGTCCGGTTTCGCTGCATGATATACGTCACGACCACACGTTAGCGATTGGCTTTGGCAGATCCTGAGTGACTCTGGGCAGATCCAATAGTTTTAAACTTCAACAATGGACCCTCCTTAACGGAAGTAACGCTTTGCAATGGAGCGTGGCCAGACTCTCTGTACAAATGAAATGAATGTACGAGAGTCTGGTTGGACCAGGCTACCAAAGTATGTGGGTTGATGACTAAATTCACGCATGCCCAATTCTGCAAAAATTGTTTCAGCAAATAGCTTTTGTGGACTAACCGCAACTTCCGGTAGACTTCCATATAGAATCAACAACAAAAGAGTCCTTACAATAGTTTATTTCTGATAACAAGGGAAGTAAATAACAACTAAATTACCTTTGTTACTTTCTAGTATAACATTGAATCTTGATATTTCAGGCTGCATCCGAAATCGCATACTGTGACAGCAGGTACTGTAATGATGTTAAACTACAAGGGACAGCTGTTTAATATATGTATTTGCATTTGAATAGAGACGTGCCGCTTTTGGGCCGCTTTTGGACATTTTATAATAAAACAACTAGGGCTGGACCAGAATATTCGATTATTCGAATATTCGTTCCGTCAGTTGACATTCGATTTTCAGCTTTGAGATTCGAATATATATATAAATATTTTACAGCGTTAATGCAGAGCTTTTGCCAAGCAGGAAGTGCGCTTCCACTCCCACTCTATAGGTGGCGCAGAGAGACCAACATCCATAGCCAACAGCCACCAAACGCCACCAGTAGAAGAGATCGGCTCGAACGTAAAGCGCGCTTCCTGCTTTGGCATTCATGCTAATAGTGTTGTAAATAATGTTCAGTTTCTTGCAAAAACTGATTGATTTGCTTCACAAGACGTCAATATGTCACACACATAGTTATGGGGGATTGCTTTTGTATTGGATATATATGCTTTAGCTCTCAAAGTGGAGGATTGGTTGACTTGCATGACGGAGCACTGGGGTTTCTGCAAAATATCTTCTTTATTGTTCTACTGATGAAAAAAAAACATATTGGATGGTGTAAGTGTTTATAAATAAACTTGATTTTGAAAGTATGCTATACCGTTTTATTACAGTTTATTGAACTTCGTTCATTTATTTTCGTTGTTTTATTTTAAATAGCCTACGTTGTCAGTAATTACTGTGCTGCTAATTTCTGATACAGGAATGTTTGTTTGTTAGAAAAATGTTAGGCTACCTTATTAAAAGTATTGCTCTTGTGTTTTGTTTCACTAATGCTGTTCTCGCAGGACGCGTGACAGGCACACCGCTTGCTCTGTTCTATAGTTTATTAAAAGTTTATTAATTCTAATAGTGTCACAGCCCCTCCTTCCGAAGCTTCGAATATTCGATTTCTACTAGAGTTTCGAAGCTCACAAAATGGTATTCGAAACAGCCCTAAAAACAACGCATCTCTTCTTCTTCTTCGTTGGATAACTTCTATTATGGGGGCTCTCGGGATAGTAAAGGGTCAATCGAATGAACACTTTGTGATATTTGCCAGAAGTAGTAGGTCATCCATGTACTTTTTGCCTACTGTTTATGGAATACTATGAATTCGAACATACTACTCCCCTCGCCTACTATACTGTATGGAAGTAGGCGGTTTCGGACACAGCCACAGATTCCAATGTGGTGTATTAGTTGCATTTGCATTGTAAGTGTTAGCCACTCACTAAATGCATAATATGTTTCCATTAATTTCAAGTGAACACTTACAATCAGCTCTTTTGTTAAGTGGCTAATACTGTATTTATGGCTATTAAAAAGCATGCATGCTCAGAAAATCCACCAGTTAAAGTATGATATATAATCTGTGCACCTTAGCGCTATGATTTGGGATCCACTAATCCTGATCTTGCTATTTTTGAAGGACAATATGTAAATGAGGATGCAGCAACTTTCCCACACCAGAAAGATCTCCATGCCTTCAGAGCGATGCTGGAGGGGGTTATGTTGGAGGTCTGCCCATTCTCTTATCTGCTATAGTGCAGTAGTGGTTAACTGATCTTATCATCAATTTCAGTGTCACATGATTAAGGGAAGACAGTACAGCTTGTGTATCTTTATCTTATTTAGCCCGTTCAGCTCTTTTCTTCTTCTTTATTGATCTTTAATGAACTGCTGGCAATGAGACATTACTGTCCTCTTTTATGTAATGCATGGACTTTAGTTTATACTACGCGCTGCATTAACAGTCAGGTTACATTCATGGGCTCCAACACTTCTGCTCATTTGCTCAAGGGTGTGATGCAAACAAGCAATCTCATGCCATGTTTTGAGGTGTTCGCTTGAAAACAAGATATACTTAGGGCTTTAACACGGCCATGTAAACTGATGTGTTATGATAAAGATTCAGAATTAGGATTGAAAAATAAATCACGTGACAAAGAACAGGCATTCTCGCTTTTACTGGGTATATCTAAAATGCAATAGTACGTGAAATAGCAATGGTCATTTATAACATGTCATCGGGTACTGTAGTATGCTGTGTATTTATGAAAACGTAACATTGTTGTCTTACTAATTTGTAAAGCTGCTTTTAAAATTAAACTAAAATTTAATGGCAAAAAGTTTGTAATTTTATTTGAATGATATTTTTTAATGATTCTTTACAACATGTTTCTTCAGTATGTCTCATCACAGTACGCTCTTACATTCATAACGCATTCATTTCATCACTCGACGTCTCGCTCACTTGCTCTCTGTAATTTTTCTCTCAGCGGTTTAATTTGTGTCTGTGAGGCTGTGCTTCAGGGCGCCATGTGTCATGGTTCACTGAGGGCAACACTGAGGGTCTCGTGTCACCTGTGTGTATGTGTGTGATATTAAATATATTAATAAGTGTTATTTAGTTGATTGTTTTGCACAGTGGCAGCTGGTACACAATGTTTTTTTTTTTGGGGGGGGGGGGTGCAACATCCAAAAGTGTTTTGAACCGTACCAAGTACATATGAAGGTATACTACAGTGTTTTCTACAGTGTATCAATTTATCATTGTCTACATTTTATCTGTTTACTATACTTA
This sequence comes from Misgurnus mizolepis, assembly GCA_025389145.1. Lineage (NCBI taxonomy): Eukaryota > Metazoa > Chordata > Actinopteri > Cypriniformes > Cobitidae > Misgurnus > Misgurnus mizolepis. Next base: position 38,518,287 of record JAIFKI010000011.1, on the reverse strand, counting down.
ATACTACTGACTAGTAAATACTGTAGTATTTAAATATCAGCTATCGATTACATTTACCCGACATGTACAGCAAGTATTTGTTTTGTCACAGTAAGGTGCATTATGCAGTTTGTGAATGTCGTATCTGAGTGCTTTGAAATGTGCTGCATTCAAGGTTTCATTAAACTCAGACCTGAGGGAGAGAATCAGATTGTTTAGTCATTCAAATAAGATATTTCTGTTGTGTGTGCGTGCTCTTTGCCTGTAGCAGCATGTTCGTTTCTTGTTCTTTGTTATTGTTAATTTAAGGAAAAATAACAGATTGACAATAAAAAAATCTGTGGCAAAGGGATGTTTGCATGTTTGATGGGAAAACACTTGTGTTCTCCACTGAGATCTTGCTTATATTACACCTACAAACTCATTTGACTAGCTTGCCATTATTGTAATTCCTTTTATGAGTTAAAAGCAAACTTTCTAAAGGTGCACAAAAGTTTTCTCCCTCCCTGAGGATGTACTGTGTAAATAAGTAAAAAGACTGGCTTGCTGTTTATTTTATACATACGGTATACATATGAAGAGCTCAATTCATTAAATACTTTTGCTTCAAATCCACTTAATCCCAGCCTCAAGCCATTCAGAAATGCTTTATTGGCTGAATGTTGAATGTTGAACAGAAGACTTGGATAAACGACAGCATGAATAAGAGTCAGCTGTCGAGCTGTAATAAAGTTTATCCAATATAATAGGATATTGACCGAATTTTTTGAACCTTTTACCTTTATTCAGAAAAGACAGTGAAGAGTGAATAGGACTGTGGATCATATTTAAACTTGGGTCTCTTGTGGCTTCCCCCTGAGTGGCTCCCCCTGTGTGCTTAATTTTCTTCATTTTTACATGCTGACTTTCATCATTTACAATGTTTCTAGTTGAATCTTTAGTAATTTTGCAACTTTTTACTATGCCTTGTTAGAGGATTTTGCAGTGAAAGGTATAATAACATACATGGCTCCAGACTGCGACCAAATGCGAGCAGATTTTGAGACAGCGTGAGCATTTTTTTTACAAGTACTTACCCATGTGCGACCTGCCAATTTGGTATTTCTTCTAGTTGCTGTTTCTTGTTGAAAGACGAGTAGATCACAAACCCGGTTAAATGCAGCTGAAAACGGCAGGTGGACGCCAACTGTGGGCTCTTACCAGCGTTTCTTTAGCTAAGTCCTTTGATAGTTATGATACTGCAGTTTTGTTTATCACTCGTTGTATGATGCGCCGATTAGTTGTTGTGGTATTTGTCCCGCCCCTCCTCTACTGTGATTGGATGGCTGAGTGTAAAATGTCAGACATTAGTCCCTTCCACACATACAGTCTTTACTGGTAATTTACTGGTAAATTGCAGTTAACATGTCATGTGTGAACAGAACCTTTCCGGTAAATCAGTGCTCCCAATTTACCAGTAAGAAAGGTTGTAAGATTACCAGTAATTTACCAGTAAGACAGGTTGTAAGATTACCAGTAATTTACCGGTAAGCGCTATGTGTGAACGAAAAATATAGGATTACCGGCATTTAGAACAGACGACGTCATACCGCGCTGACAGATCGGGCCAATCAGAACGTTTTTAAACAGATGACGCGTTTACCACCTCACTGTTTACGTTCGTTTCCACACCCACGCTGCTTAAAAGTCACAACTGAAGTTAACATCCACATTTCTTCAAAGTTGTTTAAAACAGCTTACCATATATTTGACAAATTGCCGATGTCCTTAGCACACCCTCTGTGAAGCCTAATGTGCAAACACAGGTTCCGTTTGACGCCACCTAACGCAATGTTGTTGGGTCACGAGCAACTTCGCGACCGTTTGCCACAGATGTGAAAACAACAAAATACGGACCGTGGATATTAAGTCATAACCCGCCATTGTGTACAAATACGACACAGAGCTCGCGGCCGCGCGCCACAGGTAACTTCCGCTTTCTCTCCGAGTTTACCGGTATTTTGATACTGATGTGTGAATGATGTCTTACTGGTAAAAAGACGGAACGTCACTGCATGTGTGAACAGCACATTTTTGTATTTACTGGTAAATTCATTCTGGTAAATTCATGGTAATTTACTAGAATTACTGTGTGAAAGAGGCTATTGACAAAAAAGTATGTGTTATTTAGCCATGCCACACATCTCATTACATTATATCATAGACTGTGAAAAAAGATGGGCGACACAACACTGCTTTCTTCCATCGTTATGAACCAAACGTAAAATGTACGCCGTTGGGCGCTGAGCCAGAATCAGGGCCAAGCAGAGCCTCTATATCTAACTTCCGCCCAAACGCTCGCACGCCCAATTCAACCATGCCCCCTTGAAACTTATAACAAAAATGAACAATTGAACATACATCAGCGTGATAACAACTACCTTAAAGGGCCAAAATCATCTTTTGGAAAATTTTATTGGAAGTTTAATTTTTTTTTTTTTTGACACGAGTCTCGCTCGTTTGCATGGAGAGGGCGGAGTTTATTACTTGTACTGCTGCCAGCCACCAGGATGTGATCAGAGAACCAACAGCTTCACTATTTAAAATGTATGAGTATTTTAGGGTATCTTATGCCTACAATTTTTGTCAATTTTTGTCCTATTCTGATAGTTTGATCAATTGTGCGTAATGACATGTGCAACAAATACATAAAGAGTTAAGTTTATTTATATCATATATATTTGTCAGTAATACAGTTGTTTTTTAAATAATTGCATTGCAGGCTGATTTAAGGTGTGCCCTGCTCGCGCTCCTAAAATTTTCAGGCTTCAGTGCTATTAGTCTTGCGTAGCCAGACCTTCAATACTGAAGGTTTGGTGTTTTTCGCAGCTATTTTTGGCCAGTGCCCACCCACGAGGCCTTTTGACCGTCATGTCAAACAACCAATCATAGTTTGTTTTGTCTAACGTCATGTTTCGAGTTTGAAAATGTCCCCACAATAACGAACCAGTTGGCAACTAGGGCTGTGCAAAAATATAGATACAGTTAACTATCGTGATACATTTTCCCACAATAGTGTATCGATATTTTAATCTTTACTATTAATATTTTTTAACCCATCAAATCCCTCTTTGTGCATCAAACAACCTCCTCTGCTGCTGTGTAGTTGTCGCTGTCCAGTTGTCTGTCACATACGGCCATTCGGCCAATGTCTCAGAAGTTAGCGTGAGTGAGCAAAATGGCAGAAAATGTAAAAACACCTGCAGCTTTTAAAGTCAACGTGGGGACGCACTTTGGCTTTAAAATAAGTAAAAAAAGCTCTATTTTTGCATTTTTGATTTGAAAAAAGTATTGCAATGTATCGCACAATGTAACGGCCATCGTATCGTATCGTGATACATTGTATATTTATACCTAGCCCTACTCGCAACAAGTCAGTTATTGAATTAACCAGCCGCAACCAAATAGAAACCATAAAACAACGGTGTGCACTTCATCAACAGCGACACCAATAAGACGCTCCCGGTAAACATATGTTTGAAGCAAATCTTTCCACTTTTTAACGCCTAAAGTACAAGCAATTCAGGAGAACCAAATACCAGCTGCGATCTTTCTGACTCCACTAACTGCCTCAAGCAAAATTCTTGGATGTCTTTTAGAGAGTCTATACCAGGAACTTTGATATTTTTGAGAATGCAAAGTTTAGCTGATCATGATAACTGCTCATTATTAGCCACGTGAACACAACTGATTCTCTTCCTCAATGGAACGTCAGAGCTTTGTTTCCCGGGGGATCGAGAATAATCACGACACTCCGGTTTATTTCTACAAATCAGAAGACGACTTCGACATTCTCGCAGGGTTTCCAGTTAAATGTACGATACACATCAGACGTTTATCCAACATTCTGTGGGTGTGCTATAGTAATTCAAGTTAATGTGGAGCCCTGACATATATAATATAACCAGTTCTTGGTAATTAAGAGAATGGTTAAGTTGAATCAGGATTCTTGGTCTATACATATCATTTTTGTTCTTTTATCTGTATGTAATGTCTATTTAAAAACAGTGAATGCGATGCAATAGATGTTGTGCTGTGTAACCTTTCCTCCCACATCTCATTCAATTCCATCTCAATATGATCCATTCATGTGAATGCTTAACTTTGAAGGAACTATCCGCATTATATTTGAACAAGCTTAAGAGGTTTCAGAGATCAGAGTATTTCTGCGACTGAAGTAGAAGAATAGACACTGCTCAAAGGTTTTTTCTTCATGGCTCCGTGCACTGGATCTGTGTATAATTGGTGCATCTATATAAAGAGAACTTATTACTACATCACACTTCTTCTTCATCGTTCATCCTCGAAGTGTTTCTGTCGCAAACAGACGCAACGCAGTAATTCTGCTCAGTACACGCTGTCAATGTTTGCATGTTATGTAAATGTCTTGGCACTTTTACTGTAGAGAAAGTCTGTGCCTTGTTTTGACCCCATCATGGGACTGACCTTGTACAGTTGACACGAGCCGTCCATCTGCTTGAACAGGTGCGTGTGTGTATGCCGACACATCCACCTGTTTGGCCAGCACTCCCTCTGAGAGCAGCAGTTGTCTGACCGCATGACCTTGTTACTGGAGTACTGCAGACGGTTTATTCTGCTAATACAGCTTTGATTGATGGATACAGCAGCGCGGGTCACTTTGACCCCCACATCTCTTGTCTTTTGTCACGATAGGAAGTTGAGCTGGTAACTAGTTCAGATAGTAAACGTACATGGGTTTGTCTTTGTTGCCAGAGTGTGTTACTGAGGCTGCGTTTACACAACACATGCATTTTTGCATTTATGAACCCCCCCAACTCACACAAAGATGTAGTTAATAAGGAAAAAAAAATTGCGTTTACTAACACACAACAACAATGATGTTAAAAGGAAAAGTTACGAACACACATACACAACAACAACAACAATGATGTAGTTAAAAAGGAAAACTTTTTTTCTTTGCTTTTATGACCACAAACACACATCAACAATTATTTAGTTAAAAAGTAAAAAAAATGCTTTTACGAACACACAGACACACGCAAACACACAACAACAACAACAACGATGTAGTTAAAAAGGAAAAAAAACATGATTGTGTTTAAAAAGCAACAAAAAAGCTTTTACGAACACACACACAGACACACAGACACACACTCACAAACACACAACAACAACAATGTAGTTAAAGAGGAAAAATTACAAACACACAACAATAAAAATGTAGTTAAAAAGGGAACTTTTTTTCTTCTTCGCGTTTACGAAAACACAAACGGAAACACGGACACACACAAAGACACACACAACAACAACAATGTAGTTAAAAAGGAAACGTTTTTTCTTCTTCGCATTTATGAATACACACACAGACACACACAACAACAATGATGTAGTTAAAAAGGAAAGGTTACGAACACACACACACACACACACACAAAAACAACAACAATGATGAAGTTTTTTTCTTTGCTTTTATGAACACAAACACACAACAACAATTATTTAGTTAAAAAGTAAAAAAAAATGCTTTTTCGAACACACAGACACACGCAAACACATAACAACAACAACAACAACAACAACAACAACAACGATGTAGTTAAAAAGGAAAAAAACATGATTGTGTTTACTAACACAAACACACAAAAACAATGTAGTTAAAAAGCAACAAAAAAGCTTTTACGAACACACACACAGACACACACTCACAAACACACACAACAACAACAATGTAGTAAAAGAGGAAAAATTACAAACACACACAACAACAACAATGTAGTTAATGTAGTTAAAAAGGAAACATTCTTTCTTCTTCGCGTTTATGAATACACAAACGGAAACACGGACACACACAAAGACACACACAACAACAACAATGTAGTTAAAAAGGAAAAGTTTTTTCTTCTTTGCGTTTACGAATACACACACAGACACACACAACAACAATGATGTAGTTAAAAAGGAAAGGTTACGAACACACACACACACACACACACACACACACACACACACACACACAACAACAACAACAATGATGAAGTTAAAAAGGAAAACTTTTTTTTTCTTTGCTTTTATGAACACAAACACACAACAACAATTATTTAGTTAAAAAGTAAAAAAAAAATGCTTTTACGAACACGCAAACACACAACAACAACTACAACAACGATGTGTTAAAAAGGAAAAAACATGTTTGCGTTTACTAACACAAACACACAAAAACAATGTAGTGAAAAAGCAACAAAAAAAGCTTTTACGAACACACAGACACACACAAACAAACACACACAACAACAACAACGATGTAGTTAAAAAGGAAAAGTTTTTTCTTCTTTGCGTTTACGAATACACACACAGACACACACAACAACAATGATGTAGTTAAAAAGGAAAGGTTACGAACACACACACACACACACACACACACAACAACAACAACAATGATGAAGTTAAAAAGGAAAACTTTTTTTTTCTTTGCTTTTATGAACACAAACACACAACAACAATTATTTAGTTAAAAGTAAAAAAAAATGCTTTTACGAACACACAGACACACGCAAACACACAACAACAACTACAACAACGATGTGTTAAAAAGGAAAAAACATGTTTGCGTTTACTAACACAAACACACAGAAACAATGTAGTGAAAAAGCAACAAAAAAAGCTTTTACGAACACACAGACACACACAAACAAACACACACAACAACAACAACGATGTAGTTAAAAAGGAAAAGTTTTTTCTTCTTTGCGTTTACGAATACACAAACAGAAACACAGACACACACAGACACACACAACAATGATGTAGTTAAAAAGGAAACGTTTTTTCTTCTTCGCATTTACGAAAACAGAAACACGGACACAGCCACACACACACACACCACACACACACACACACACACACACACACACACACACACACACACACACACCACACACACACACACACACACACACACACACACACACACACCACAACAACACAATGATGTAGTTAAATAGGAAAATTTACGAACACACACAACAACAACAACAACAACAACAATGTAGTTAAAAAGGAAAAAAAAAATCTTTATCGCGTTTACGAATACACAAACGGAAACACGAACACACACACAGACACACAACAACAACAATGTAGTTAAAAAGGAAACGTTTTTTCTTCTTCGCGTTTACGAATACACAAACCGAAACACGGACACAGACACACACAACAACAACAATGTAGTTAAAAAGGAAACGTTTTTTCTTCTTCGCGTTTACGAATACACAAACAGAAACACAGACACACACAGACACACACAACAACAACAATGTAGTTAAAAAGGAAACGTTTTTCTTCTTCGCATTTAAGAATACACAAATGGAAACACGGACACACACACAGACACACACAACAACAACAATGTAGTTAAAAAGAAAACTTTTTTCGTCTTCACGTTTACGAACACACAAACGGACACACACAGACACGGGCACACACTGACACACTGATACAAAGACACACAGACACACACTGACCTACGGACACACACACGGACACAGACTGACCCATGGACACAAACGGACACACACGGACACACATACTGATACATGAACACACGCACATGGACACACAAACACAAACACATCAGAAGGTGGCATCTCTTTCATTTCTTGCTCTTAATGGCTCTCTATCTCTCTGCTGTGCTCCATTTTGTTTTGTCACTCCATTTATTTTTACATTTACTTCACTCGACTCATTTGAAGTTTCTCATCTCTTTCTCTCTTTCTACTCTGTACACACCCACATACACACACACACACAAATCTTTAACAGAAATGTAAATATAAATCTTAAATGTATGACTAATATAAATGTAAACTGATCTGGTGTGTTAAACTGTCATTTTTGAATTCATTTATTATATTGCTGTTGTCATGATATCATGGAGCATGCATTGTCCCTGAAGCTCAGTGGTTGAGCATTGCATTAGCTGCACAAATCGTTGTGGGTTCAATCCCAGAGAAGACACATGCTGTAGAAATGTATACCTAGAAATGTACTGTAAGTCGCTTTATATACAATATAAATGTGATGTAAAATGAAGACAGTACACCAGGAGAGAGAAAAAGGGCATTGGCAAATCACTGTGATATTTAATTTCACTATTATTACTCATTCATGTTTAATGAATACTAAAGTAAACCGTAGTATTACACACTCATTGGAATGCTTGATTCTGATTGGCCAGTTGCGACATTTGAAGGTGCAGTTTAATATTACACAACAATTAAATATAAATATGTATTTTTATAACATATATGACATTATATTTACAAATAATTAAACCAAATAGTGTGTTCATGACATTTAAACATCTTGTCTTAGCTTCAAATGGAAAATAAACGTGTTCCTCGCTGAAGGTCTTCATTCCTTAAAAAAATGAGCAATGATTAAAAAAAAACATTATATTTAATGAACCGGTTTCCTACACATTATCCCTTACATATCAAATGTGTACATTTGGATAATATTAGAGTAAACCACCAAGGGGTGTGCCTCCTGGCCAAATTTGCCCATTGGCCTACAAACCATCCCCATACTAACTGGCTATATTACTCTGTCTTCTCTTCACTAATAAGCTGGTGTGTGGTGGGCGTCCTGGGACAAAATGGCTGCCGTCACATCATCCAGGTGGATGCTGCACATAGGTGGTGGTTGAGAAGAATCCCCCTTTCATATGTAAAGTGCTCTGAGTGCTGCAGAAAAGGCTATGTAAAAGTAACAAATTATTATTATTATTATCAACACTATCAGAAAAAAGGTACACAAGCTGTCACAGGCAGTTCCCTTTAGAAATGTCCAAATATTTAGGAGGTACCAATATGTATTTTTCGTTTTCTCCTTTGATTTCTTCTCCTATGCAACGATAGTAACGCCAAAACACAACATTAATTCACAAAAGATGTTCATTTTATTCATTCGCTGTAATCTACATTTTCATACAAATGTAAGAAACAGATCCAAATTCAGTCCTTGATCCCTATTTGTCAAACATCAAATCTTTCTTTACAAATTGAAATATTGCGTCTCAAGACACATTGCTTTACGGCACTGATATCAAACCCTCATTGGCTCTTGCGTGCTAAGTTACAGATTTGCGACATTGCCGCCTTTCAGTGATGTACTTTTACAATTTGAAATGCACGCCTTGACAGAGAGAAGCTGGATTAACGTTCTCGTGGATTAATAACTTTAAAACTTATCTGTACTACATATCGTCGCTGCCCGATGAAACTCACGTGTGTCCAAAACGGTTACTTTTCAGGAAGTGAAAAAAACACGGTATTTCAAAAGCAGTTGAATGTAGCGTTGTCATACTTGGTACGGCATCTTTACATGTTACAATATTCTTGCCAGTGTAATGATATAATCCACATTTGACATTTGAAGGGTATAATCCACAAATACCCTTAGTTTATTTAATATAATTTATACATTTATTAAATGTCCTTGCAAACTATGAAGGGACAATGAATCAATACACTGACATGGTAATGCTAGACAGATACTTTGTTTGCACAGTCCTACCGTTATTTTGTCACTCCTAGACGTACGTCTGGCGTCAGGAGGAAACGTTTACCTCGATGAAGGAAAGTCATTGTCTCACCAGGCTATGTTTAATCGGCTATCCAGTGCTGAGCTTTGATGAAACTTCACGAGACCGTCGAGATGCTTTCACGGGGTGGGAGATACGCAGCTTGATTGACAGCTTTGACACCAAATGGATATATTTGGATATGCATGATTTCACAACTTTTCATTGGACATTTAGATATGTGAAGCATACTGTATACGGAAATGAACCTGGACATTCAATCTGACGAAAAATCTCAAAATCGGCAAAATGGACATACGTGGTTTTCATCGGACAGCGACGATATACTCTGCTATATTAGCAACCTAAAATATCTTTTAAATGTTATATTGTTACTATTGTTACAAAAATATCCTACACATTTCTGTCCGTTACGTTGCATAATATAAAAAGAATACATTATATTTAGACATTTTTGGTATACAAAGAGTTTAGGCTAAGGTTTGGGGTAGGGTTAGGGTGGTAAAATTATTACATTATAAATAGTTAAAGGGAAAGTATACAGAGACTTTTATGGTATGAAATATTTGTAAATGTTTTACGTGTTGTAGCTGTAAAAACGTAATAATGCTATTAAATGTTGCATATACGTCTAAGGTATAGCGGAAGATTTTCTTTTTCCGGTTGGATCATTAAGACCATTGGTCATCCCAGTTGTCAATCATTCTGATGATATGTTTACATAAGGCCGTCGTACGTGATCGTCCCTAAGTTTGCTTTCTGCGCATGCGCACTTTCAGGTATATAAGTGTGGTGGGCTACGGTTTCAGACATTCATTGAAGCTCGCGTTCTCACCGTGTTTTTTCAAAATGTCTGAGGGTCGCAAGAGAAAAAGTGTTTACGAATTGTATGACAGGAAGAGAAAGTCCTCTGAAGAAAGAAACAAGACCAGGGTGTTTTTGGGAGAATAATTCACACAGGTTGGGCTTCCCACTGATGCCTCAGTCACGAAGTTTCTACTCGACAGGTAAAGTTTGTCATGCTATTTGGAGAAATCCATTTAAAATCACTGCTTGATGTAAGCTATGATTAGCGATGCTAGCCCTGGCACAAGTCACAAACCGCGCAGAAATGGTAAACATGCCGCCGACAGCAACTTGTAAACAGAGCGAAGAGAAAAACTAGACTCGTGCATGCTCTCTCTCGTGCACACGTTTAATATGCGTTCCCTCTCTGGAGCATGTGTTTTTTTTAAAATTGGGAAAATCTTCCGCTATACCATTAAACGCTCCAGCATCTATTTAAATGTACAAAAATTTTTTTTTGTTTTTGAAAATTACGTATTAATACAATGTAGTAACAGGCTGGATCCTCAGAAGTGCTATTAAAACACTCCCTGTTTTCGGGTCATAAACTTATTAAAGGATGATTTGAAAGCACAATTAAAACTCCTAAATTGTTCACTTATTTCCAAGCTAGCAACACACTTTGTTAAATTGCTTTTAGTTTTATGCATAACAGTAGTTGAAGAATGAATTAGCAAGTCATGTTTTACAAAAGCCAGGGAGAAATGAGAGTTTATCATAATAGATTATTGCACATTAAAAACGCATTATTGTTTGTTTGTAAGGCAACTTTCAGAAGAGATGAAGGTTGGTTTATGAGGCCTTGTAATGTGTAATGTTGTGACGAATGAATGGATGTTGAGTTCTCTCCAGACTCGTATTAATAAATAATACAACTCCACGCAGCAGGGCTGTATAAATCAAACGCACCCCAATTACACCCGCTATTAACATCTATCTTAGGTGAAATGTTTTGTGATTGGATTGCTGAAACCGCATTGAAGGTCAGGGGCAACATAAACTTGTAGTGTAAATGCTGATGCACTTTGATGCGTCTACAGTGAAGGACCACACCTATTTCTGTAACAGGCACTCATGCAGTAAAATGAAGGTTTGTGTGGACAACCATCTGACTGAAAACACATGGCCTACAAGTTTTCATCATTCAACATGCTGGTGTTCAACAAACTACATGTGGTGGTGAAACTAGACACACTGCTCTTGATGAAATGCGATCTCTTGAAGCGCATTCGTGACAAATGTCAATGCCAAATGTGAATGCCAATCAGTCCCGACTGTGATCAGATCACTCTTAAAGGAACAGATCACCCAAAAATTGGTTAGTGTTTCTTATGATGTCAAGATGCAAGATGACTAAATAAGTCATGAATGATAAATGGATGTGCTGTTTGGAGCTTCGCTGTTTTGTGTTTCATATACAGTAAGAAGATCACATAACATTTTAATATAAAAAATGATTTGTTTGTATACAACTAAAAATAAAAGCATACACATCTGGTACGGCGTATGGGTGAGAAAATTATGACAATTGTAATTTGTGTGTAAACTATTCCTTTAATACCATGTTAAAATGGTGTAACAGAGAACAGAGGCATTTGAAAGGGTTTGGAAATTAGTGAGGTCCACGGTGAGGTGTTAAGAGTTAAAGGGGACATTTCACAAGATTTTTTTAAAATGTGAAATAAATCTTTGGTGTCCCCAGAATATGTATGTGAAGTTTTAGCTTAAAATGTCTCATAGACAATTAATTATAGCATTCTAAAATTGCCACTTTGTACAGTAGATGTGAGCAAAAATTTTCTGACATCACAAGGGGAGCCATATTTCAATGAGCAATTTATTCACATCTTTTTTACATTTTTGGGGTTGATAGAAGCACTGGGCACCGAATTATAGCACTTAAACATGGAAAAAGTCAGATTTTCATGATATCCCCTTTAACATGTGGTATCCCATAAAACTATACTTTTTTAAGTACTCTTAGTAAATGTATTATTTTTGCGCACTAATTGTATAGCTAATATACCAATATACAGTACCAAATTTGTCTTTAGTACTTCTTAAGATTAAGTTAAGAAGATCTAAGTGTACACCATTTATTACAAAACACTTAAAAATCTTATTTTACTGGTATTTACTTTTTTTCAAGTGCACTAAAGAAGAACTTACAATAAGTATTTACATAACTCACAAATGCACTTGCTATTATACCACAGGGCTGTTGAATGCTTTATTCTGATGGCTGAGAAATTTTCCATGGGTGTTGATTATTTTTCTGTAAACCGCACACCGAACCTGTCAAATGTCTTTAAAAAACCGTGGTATAAGAGGAATAATTGACTCCAGTCCTTTGAATTATTTTGCATCGTGCAACATTACTTGGGTGTACATTATTTTCAAATAATTCAACAGCCCGTCGTCAATTATTCCTTACATATTAAAGTGTAGTTCTAGTACATTCAATTATACTTTATTTTTACCTGGGATCTAATGTATACTGTCTTAACCTTTTTGCGATTTTACACTTTGGGTACACACTGGGTCTCATTCACTAATAATTGCGTACGTTTTTCACACTTGAACTTGTTGACTAAGTATGGATTAAAGGTGGGGTGCATGATTTTTGAAAAAAAAAAAAACTTTAAAAAAGGGAGTCTGGCTAAGTACCAAAACAAACTAGCAGCCAATCAGCAGTAAGGGACGTGTCTATTAACCGACATTGTTGCATGGGTTGGATTTGTGTTTGGCGGGTCTATCAAAAGAAGGTTCAGATTATTTTAGGTAGTGGTGTGTTTGTTTAGGTTATTTTAAATATCAACATTGGCTTTCAGAGATCGTGCACCCCGCCTTTAATTATTTATTTTTTAAGAACTTTGTTTAGCCCACAGAGCTTACCATTTCTCAGATTTTTCATGCAGTCTCAACAAAGTAATTGCAAAACCGATTACATAAAATGAGGGAATCTATCTTGAGAAAACAAGACATAAAAATAACATGACACATGGCTTCTTGGTTAGCAATAAACATTCATCATCGTGATGCAGTATGAGATGATGACAGACAGTCATTACTGTATCACTCTGAAGAGGTTTATCTTGTGTTAATGACCGACTGACTGAATATTATCCAGCTTATTACATGACTGTTTGCCAAATAAATCGGCATGAAATATTTAAGCTGAAATGATTTGAGATGAATGAGATGAAAGCGTAATGTTGTGAGAGAAGAATCAAATCTTTCTACACCACGTAGCCATGGTTGGAAATGAAAAATCTATTCAAATTCTGGAAAGGTCAAGACTCGGATTCTTATTATAAAATACAAATTTTAATTCCTTTTATCAGTTCCTGCATGAACAATTTAAGCCAGCGAAACAGTAACCAGTGGTCTCAAACCCCCTGCCTGTGAGATTATTGTGTGTTAAATAATAGAATTTAAACAGTAAATTTAGAGAAATAATGTGTTTTTATGTCTCACGGAGTTGCGTATAAATAGCACAAAGTGTGAAAATCATGCAATAAATACGCCAAATTCCAATTTGTAGTGCAAATGATACTCCAGTCTAGCCTGACGTTGTCATACTCAATTCTAGTCAGAATTTGAGTCTGATACAGCTCCATTGAGCTATAATTATGAGGCGTGTCTCAACCGAAAAATGCCTCTGCACTCAATTGGATAGACCTACGACCAATCAGAGCAACGGGGTGTGAGACGTATGTTGAAATGACGTATTTGCAGCTTGACCGAACTGCTAGTTATTTCGTTACAATGACACACACTACAAGTCTGAGTTAGCGAACATACATCAACACCTACTATGTTTACAACATTTCATTTATATCACATTAAGTCATACAGTAAGACTATCTCTTACCATTTGTACATTAGTTGAACTTCATCCACGACGATACCCATTACGTTTGCTTGAAAAATATCCGAGCCTAGCATGTCCCTCCACGATTCCGGGCTTCCGAAAAGAAGCTGGCAACGACCGCTAATTATATCCATCTCGTCGTGTACACCGAGTTGCATCGCCGTGATACCCATTTTAGTTGCTTCTTTAACTTGATCCTTCATAAGTGCGACAACTTATGCCGAATCCCGTAGGAAGGACGGCAAAAACATCAACAAATGCCTTGCTCGCCTTTCTCTGTTCTTCTTTTAAAATCAATGCTCTGTCGATATCTTTTAGAAAAGACTCAATGTCAGAATCCACACATCTGATTTCTGCGGCAGCCATTTCGTTGTAAGTAGATTCAACACGCGCGCTCTTTGGTGACGTGGTTGATACGTTACTGTTGATCATCTGTCCATCATGGTATAAAGCCCGCCCTCACAATTTGATTCGTCGGCCAGTTTTGGGACTCGCATAGTAGCTCCTCAACGGTGAAACCCCAGACCGATCTTCCCGTTTCTCAAAATGTTGTGGGCGGTGCTAAGATCGGCTGGCACCCAGGCTAACTCCAGTCCTTCCCATTTACTTAAACGCCGCATCTTTTTAGTTGTTTTATTTATTGGTTTTTCAATGTTTTTGCTTTTTTTACCATTTTCGCTTGGGTTTAGGGTTAGAACAACTTTTTGTTTTATAAAAATTACATCCTAACCCAATTCTAACCCCAACTCCAAGTGACAATGGCTTAAATATAGACAAAAACATAGAGAAACCTGTATATTAAATAACCTCCTAAAGCAAATCTGAAATCTAACCCTGAACCCAAGGGAAAATGTTTAAAAAACAGAAAAAAATTTAGAAACCAATAAATAAAACGACAAAAAAGTTGCGCTGTTTAAGTGAATGGGAAGGACTGGCATATCATCATTGGAATTTGGCGTATGTATTGCACGATTTTCACACTTTGTGCTATTTATACGCATCTACATGAGACTGGGAAGCAAGATGTCAGTCTCTTGAAATGGCCCTAAGCCAGTTTGAGACCATAACCATAGTTAAAGTATGATATTTGTGATAAAACTATAGTAATACAAATGATGATCAGATTGTATACTACACTTTAACCAAAATGTAAAGGAAGTATTTATCTTTCTTGTAAAAACACTGCTCATAAATATATTAAATATATAAAATAAATACACACTGCATATAAATTCCATTTTCACATTTAAATGCTTAATTCTGTTCTGTAATTTAGGGACTGACAACTGCATCCTACCACGAAAATTATGTGCATAACCAAACTGAACAATTAGTTATTGAAAATATTTTCGTAAATGTGCATGACAGGTCTGTCTTCTGAAAAAATAAATGCCTAAAAATGCAAAAGGTCTTCTGTTTCCACGGTGCAGAGGATGACAGAGGCACAAGTATTTGCTAACAGATATTGCCAGATCTTGCACAGAAAAAAAAGGCGTACAAAAAATATCAAATAATAAACCAAAATAAATCCAAATGAAAAATTTATCAAAATATTATGACTGGCACCTTCACACTTTAATTACACCAAATATTTGTTCGCTTTGTGAGCCAAACGCCTTAAATGGTTAAGTGGTATAAAGGGTATAAAAATATGAGGACCTGGCAACACTGAGAGCACTGAGAGAAGCAGCCTCACAAATGCATACAACACACAAGGCTAAGACAGAGGTTTATTGCAAAACGTAACGCTGTAATATTATTTTAGTTAAAGCTGTGAATGATAAGCACGCGAGATGGCAGAACGTTGCTATGGTTATCTCCGTAACAATACCCAACCCTTACCATAAGGTCAAAAGTATCTTCTAAATAAAGAGTTTGGCCTCCAGTAGTTTCTGTTGAACAAAACATCAGTTTTGTTTACGGTATCTGATCTCAGGAGAGATAAGCTGGAGATGTTTAATTAATCTTACAGTAGGCCTACAGTAAGTTAAGATGGATATAAGCTGCTACTCGTAGCTCCGCTGCTCTATAGGGAAAAACTGCAGATGAAAATATTTCTTCAAGCAATCCCATTTGTGGCCTATGTGGTGCTTTGAGAGACCTGGTCTGATTCAGTGGAAATAACTCAGCAATGTCACCGAATGTGTTACAGTGTGTCCCGCGGGCTCAGTATGTTGTGCGTATGACTTGATGGCTTTGGCAACCACATTTATTTGCAGGAGTGAATCTCATGTGTCTACAGAATCAAAGAGTCGCTCATCCTTCATCTGAACCTGTGATATTTTCCATTGAGGAATACAGTTCTCACTCAGTTCCTCACTTACATTATGATTCTGTATACAATACACAAATTCTTTGTGTGAATCAGACTCACAAGACTAGGTTTGTCTGCATTGTTTATGTGTATGAAATCTGTGCTGTCCTTGAATTGGTAGATATTTGATCTCCTGATGTTTTTACCCCAAATTATAGTTTCAAACATATTTGCAATATATATATATAAAAAAATATGACACATTGATGTAGATTAAAATAACCAACAAAATATGAAATTTTTTTCTGCTAAATAAACACTTCAAAAGGACATATTTGAAAATATGCTCATTTTCCAGCTCCCCTAGAGTTAAACATTTCATTTTTACCATTTTGAAATCCATTCAGCTGATCTCCGGGTCTGGCGCAAGCACTTTTAGCATAGCTTAGCATAATCCATTGAATCTGATTAAACCATTAGCATCACGCTCAAAAATAACCAAAGAGTTTCGTTATTTTTCCTATGTAAAACTTGACTTTTCGTAGTTACGTCGTGTACTAAGACTAACGGAAAATTAAAAGTTGTGATTTTCTAGGCAGATATGTTTAGGAACTATACTCTCATTCTGGCGTAATAATCAAGGACTTTGCTGCCGTACTATGGCTGCATCAGGTGCAATGATATTACGCAGTGCCCAAAATAGTCCCCTGCTATTGAAAGGTACAAATGGGATAGTTCCTAGACATATCGGCCTAGAAAATCGCAACTTTTAATTTTCTGTCAGTCTTAGTACACGATGTAACTACAGAAGAGTCAAGTTATAGGAAAAATATCTAATCTCTTTGGTTATTTTTGGACGCAATGCAAATGGTTTAATCAGATTCAATGGATTACGCTAAGCTATGCTAAAAGTGTTATCGTCAGACCCAGAGATCAGCTGAATGGATTCAAAAACTATTGTTCAGACATTACAGGCGTGCAAGGAATCTCTTTATTTATTCACTTTATTTGCGTTTGGTATGAACGCACTGTTAGAATGCTACAGAGCCCGTGAGAGGACATGGTGGTGGACAATATTTGGGATGAGACGGGAAAAAAATTAACAGCTTTTGCGTTCCCCCGAGAAGCTTTTTGTATTCTCTCGCAAATCTTTTGCGTTCCCCTGAGAAACTTTGCGTTCTCTCGCAAAATTTTTGCGTTCCCCCGAGAAACCTTTTTGCGTTCCCCCAAGAAACTTTTTGCATTCACTCGCAAAAAGAGCCTACGTTTTCGCGAGAAACCACGGCGCTTCACAGCGTCACCTGAGGCAGTTCATTGATGCCAGCTGTTTGTAGATATGATATATAACTACTGTTATTAAAGCGTAACTAAACCCCTGGTCAGAGCCTGACTCCACCCACTGGCAATATTTGAAAAATGCAAGAAAAGTGGGCAGATACCAAAGAGATAGAGGGGACGAACTAAGTGTGTTGTAAGGGCGTGGTGATTTTGAACCTGCTTACGTCACGAGTCGTTTTTTGGACCCACCATCCACTAGGAAAATTCAACTGCAGTAGGCACCGTTCAACCTGAAGAGGGCAGCACTCAGACGTTTTACACCATATATTGTAGTATTGAAACACTTTATATCCAAATGTCAAAAAACTTACTAAAATCAATGAACAGCACTAATAAAGCCCCATTCTTACAGATCATTAACTAAAAAAAGTTGGTTTAGGGTTTAGTTACTCTTTAAAGAATTACGGTATTTCTTTGTATTTTAAGTCCAAGTTCAAAATTAACAGTGGCATGTAAGACTAGTCTTGCATAGCCTTAGTTCACTCAAAAATGGTTTAGTATTGTCACTTAACTTATCCTGCTTGACTTCTCAGCATTACGATCATTATAAAAAATTATATTAATATTTAATATTTCACATTTAGAAGTAGATATAGGCTATCCCATGCCATCTAATAAAAAAGTGGGTACTCCATATAGCTGCTTATACCCAGCACTACACCATATGGCATCATTGATGTCCGCTGTTAGATTTATTCCTACTGTTATTAAATAATGATATTGTATTTCTTTGTATTTAAGTCCAAGTTCAAAATAAGACTCTATAAACCGCTCCATTGTGAAACAGGTCATGTTTTTAGTTCAGACAAACACTTTATCTCCCGTCAGCAATGGTTCAGACCAGCTCAATGCATTCACAATGGAGCGGTTTATAGAGTGTTATTTTGAACTTGGACTTAAATACAAAGAAATACGGTATAATTCTTTAATAACAGTATATCTACAAACAGCTGGCATCAATGAACTGCCTCATGTGACGCTGTGAAGCACCGTGGTTTATCCAGAAAATTTTCTTCTTTAAATAATAATTATAATTCGTTACAGTTATATAGCGCTTTTCTGCAGACCTCAAAGCGCTTTACATATGAATGGGGGAATCTCCTAAACCACCACCAATGTGCAGCATCCACCTGGATGATGCGACGGCAGCCATATTGCGGCCAGAACGCCAACCACACACCAGCTTATTAGTGGAGAGGAGACAGAGTGATATATATATATATATATAGGGATGATTAGTAGGCCAATGGGCAAGTTTGTCCAGGATGCCAGGGCACACCCCTACTCTTTTTCGAAAGACACCCTGGGATTTTTAATGACCACAGAGAGTCAAGACCTCGGTTTAACGTCTCATCCGAAGGATGGTGCTTGTCGACAGTGTAGTGTCCCCGTCACTATTGGGGTGTTAGGACCCACACAGCCCACAGGGTGAGCACCACATACTGGTCTCACTAACACCTCTACCAGCAGCAACCTGGTTTTCCCAGGTGGTCTCCCATCCAAGTACTGACCAGGCTCAGCTCTGCTTAGCTTCAGAGGGCAAGCTTTCTTGGGCCACAGGGTGATATGGCTGCTGGCTAAATATATAAACATACAATATATCAAATGAAAGAACAGACACTCTGCTTTCAAACAAAAAAAGTTTTATCCTACCTTTATTTTTCTCTTTTATCACCTCTCAAATATGAGTAGGTTTCTTAAAAAAATACCAAATTTTGAGCAAAAAGGTGATAATCACATTTTTGTGAAGGACTTTTGATCGAGATTCAGATTCAGAGCGATCATCAAAACATACACAGAGTTTGAACAGTTTACCCTAAAGGAACAGTTCTGGGTTTTATAATTTGGCTAAGAAAAGAATATAGCAGATAATAGCGGAAATACGGATTGCCGGGAAAACTCCTAATTAACACGGAAACGTTTTTCATAACTGACAAGTTAACGCGTCAATGGCGGGGAAATAGTTTTCCTTGTGTATTTTGCGAGGTGAAATGTTGCTAAACCTGTGATTTTTCTCTGCCATATAAAGGTTCAGTGTGTAAATTTTAGCAGCATCTAGTGGTGAGGTTGAGAAATGCAACCAACGGCTCAGTCCACTGCTCACCCCTCACTTTTGAAACGCATAGGTAGCCTATAAGTTTGTCTGTTAAGGGCTTCTGTAGAAACAAAATGGCGACTTCCACGTAAGGGGACCCTCATGTATGTAGATAAAAACGTCTCATTCTAAGGTAATAAAATTATAATGGTTCATCATTATAAAAAGGTCTTTATACACCCCTGATAATATAGTTTTGTATATTATTTGCACACTGCACATTTAAAACCGTAATCATGAAGTATAACACAATAGGCAATAGTTTTCCTTTCAATGTTCTGTGATGTGACTTTTATAGACGTGCACGTTGCGATGTCGATGCTGAAATGATATATTGTAAAGCCTGACTATTTATGTACAGATATTTACCTTTACGTACAAAAGTCTCCTTTTTTTGAAAAGGTACCACCCCAGTGACAGCCTTTAAACATTTTTTTGAGAAAGTGAAACTGTGAGTTTTACATAGAAACACACCACTCAGATTTCCTATAAAAATGTAGTTCATTTTACCCTTCGCTTTTTTCCCACAGGCACTTCTTAGGGCACTCAACCGGAACCCAAAGAAGTGTTAATGGTCCAGCCTGAGACTACTTTTGAGGGTGGCAGAAAATGCACAAAAGTACACTCATAAATCTCAAAAGAGTCACGTAGAGATTCAGAAGTGCTTTCAATAGACCAAGCAGCTGACACTTTAATAAACGCGGTTAAAGTGTTAACTTCATCTACCTTCTTTAAGAACGAGACGCACAGTTCCACCCTAAAGCAATATGAAAATTTGATCTTCCTGATGCCGTCGTCTTCCTCTCATAGTGTGCAGGTGCAGGCGGGTGGAGAGATAATGACTCTGATTAACATTGTGTCTTCTCTGTGACTGTGAGTCTATTCATGTTATCTGAACTGTGTGGATGTGAGCGTGACGAGATGAAGGACAGAATAAAGTCTTGTGTTACTCTAATTGATATCTCACTATATGCTGCAGGAATACATGAAGAGATTAAATGAAAAATTGGAATGTGGCTAACAATGACACATCTACTTCCTTTTTTCCATTTACTTCCTGCCTTCGCTTCTGTTTTCCTTTCCTACGGCAGATCGGATGGTAATGGATATAAAGGCAAAAGTGTGACACCCCAACCTTCTCTCTCTCTCTCTCTCTCCCTCCCTCAGGAGCTTAATTTGCCTGTCGAGCCGTATGCTGATGGAGTTACAGTTCAGTACTGTGTGTTTGTGTTTTGTTGAAGGGCTGTTAGACAGTCTGTTTCTCTCATTGTGATCGGCTCATCCTTTCTTATGTATCCTAGGTTTTGCAATTTAGTTTGGTGCTGCTAATGGCATTTAAATGACTCCGAATAAATATTATGAAAGAAGATTGTGGGTTTTTGCATTGAGTGATCATTGTTATGTGTCTGCTGGAATGTGAAGCTACAGCTGTCCAAGAAAGCCAATGTTTTGCACAGATTGATGGTCTGTCTGTGATTTGAAGTTTATTTCCAGAATACAGAGTGAAGCTCAGTGGTAGATTTTAATATAAAGTGAGTGAATAATTGATATGAGGATGGGACATAAGGTGAGATGATGCAAAAAAAAAACTCTGCACTGTCTGGTCCAAATTTTTACTGAGATTGAATCACTGGACTAGATCGGTAGTTTTATTAAAAAAGGTGTAGGAAATCACAACTACATTTACAAGAAAAATTCGCAAATACACCTTTCAATTGTTATCGCTTAAAAGAACCACATTTCACACTTTTGTAGCATTTTAACACTTATGATGCGTTCACACCAGATGCAGAAGAGGTGACAAGCGCGAGTGATTTACATGTTAAGTAAATGCAAAGACGTGAATAGGCATTCTGCGGCGCTGACTGGCAAACTGGCCGTTGCCGTAAATTTAAATATCTGAACTTCGGTGGATTTTCACGCTGCGTTAACCAATCAGGAGCTTGCTGTAGCAGTGACATGATTACAGAAAGCGAGCGGGGGCAGATAAACAAAACAACAATGGATGACAATCATCATCGCTACACGAGACATCTTCGTACTTTGACAGGAATTAAAAGGATGTTGTTTGGAAGAAAGTGAGTGAGGAGGTCGAACAATCTAGTGAGTTTATTCAAATTGAGCTATATAAGCCCCTCCCATTATGCGAATTTAGGCGTGAATGTCTCAAATGTATGGCTGTAACGATTGATCGTGCAAATGCACGTTTTCTCAATTAATTAATTTTATTCATAGCATTACAAACGCTATTCCAGGAAATGTCTACAGGAATATTTATATCGCTGTTCTTCAGGGTTTTTTTTAGGTATTTTATGATAATAAAGAATATTTTACGTGCGAATAAGCGAGTAAACTCAAAATGTTCAAGCGTCAAACTACGCACGAATAGCATGTTTTTGCCACCTCTTCCGCGTCTGGTGTGAATGCACAGTAAGTCCACTTAGTGTTGTCTTTTGTATGGGCGGTTCAGGAAATCACAGAGATACGAGCGATTGCTTACTAGTGTTGCCAAATATTGCATGAAAAATTGAGAAAAAGAAACGGAAAACAAGAAAAAGCTTAAAATAAACGGAAATAAGTGCACATGCTTTACCTTACAAAACGGAAATATTGGAACTGGTTAGTTTTTACTTCATTACGGCAAAAACGTCATTGCTTCATGAGCAAAGGCCAAAAACGTTTAGTCGGCAACAAACGTGGCAACAGTGCACTCCTTACAAATGCACACACAACACACAATGTTTATTAAAAATGGCAGAACATAAAGCTGTGATTGTTATGGGTGTGCTCGTGGAGAATGACGAAGAGACGACGATAACGATACAAAATTTAAACTTTTAATGAAAAACGGAACATTAACCATACATACACGTAGACATATACAATAATGGACAAAGACTATGGCTACGTTTACACGTTTGCCGCTATTTTCAGAAACGGACATTTCAACCTCTCCGGTTTCAAAAATAATATCTTGCACACACGTCAGTTTTCAGAAAAGTGTTCATTTACATGTACCTGTGCATATCTGCTGTCAAGAGAAGCTCAAGCCCATGTAAGCCAATCACCGGCGGCGGACTGGTTCTTCTTGTTGGAGGGAGGAGTTGTTGCAGTAGGTGTTCGATGAGGTTAAAGTACAGCAAGAGTGATTCGAAATTAGACCTCTACGTGTGATTTCTCAACTCGCTCTCGCGGTACGTTGACACCATCCGCCAGTCGGTTCTTGCAGCGCCGCATGAAATCAAACACGCGTAAAATTGCTAACCTCCCAGCACTCGTCTCTGCTCCTCGAAATAATGGAGCAGCTGTATTTGCAAAAACAAACTCACGAAACGAGTTTGCACGAACATAAATGTGATCATGGAAGCGTTCAGAGTAGCAGTCACATGTAAACATAGGTCGCAGTTTTGACGTAGGTTCGAGCTCTTGCACATACTGTGACGTTGGCCGCCTAAACATCTGTTTGTCTCAGTTTACACACAAGCGTGCAAACAAAGGTTTTCATAATATCCACTTTGGCCGGAGTTTTTAGAAAGAATCGAGTTCAGAGGTGAAATCTACGTTTACGTGTAAACGAAGGGCGCAAACAAAGGTAAATGTCTCAGTTTTTCAAAATAACCATGTACGTGTAAACATAGCTTATGGCAGTGTTTCTCAACCATGGTCCTCAAGGACCCCCTTCCAGAATGTTTTAGATGTCTCCTTATTTAAAACACCTGTACCAACTCATCAGCCTCCTTCCAGAATGTCTTCCTAACAAGCTAATGATTTAAATCAGGTGTGTTAATTAAGGAGACATCTAAAACATTCTGGAAGGGGGTCCTTGAGGACCAGGGTTGAGAAACACTGGCCTATGGCAAACAACAGGTTTCAAATAGACAATGAGGATAATCAACATAATGGATGACAGGTGAGGATAATTACAAAACACAGATCAGGTGAGGGATTGAAGAGGATGATGGAATTTTGGTCCAGTTGGGGAGGACAGGCACGGGAACAGACTAGGAATGTAACAGTAATATTATTTTGATCTAAACTGTATACTAACTAAGCTATGGCAGAACGTTTCTATGGTTACCTCAACATCAATCATCATAGTTTCAGGAGTAAGTCTTGTTCGGAATGATCATTTAGGGGATTCACTCCGGCAAATGTGGTTGTCACTCCCAAAACTTTTACAGTTTGTATGAAAAACATAGTACTGTATCTAGGCAACAGACGAGCACTTCTAAGCAGCAACATCACTACACGCATTCTATCAACCGAGCACAGTTTGTAATCATGCTATGCCGAACCAGGCTCAAGTGGAAATATAACCGTAACCGTTCCTTCAGCACAACTGTGGATAAGCGTTATATGTTTATAGATGAAGTTGAATGGTTTTTGGGTGCACATGTTGTTATGCACAAACTTGAAGTGAATCTGGGTTTGTTGCTGGTGTTTTGTGAATGTCTGTC
Source organism: Misgurnus mizolepis (assembly GCA_025389145.1). NCBI lineage: Eukaryota > Metazoa > Chordata > Actinopteri > Cypriniformes > Cobitidae > Misgurnus > Misgurnus mizolepis. The sequence goes on along the minus strand of JAIFKI010000011.1, from coordinate 38,493,819 downwards.
AGACAGTATTTATTATCTCCATGTGGGTCAGTTTTTTACAGAAGATGTGCCGCTGTGAACACGCTTCCCGATCCATCATAAACACGTTATTCATCATAACTCTCACTCGGTGTTTGGACTGAGAGCAGGCAGAAATGGCACATCCACCAGCAGAGACACAGAGTTGCTGATAAACACCTGGACGTCCTGCTGAAATAAACTCACCTCAGACCGCAGGAGATCTCACCGGCCGCGAACAGCTCACAGTTTCGCTGTCAAATAATAGACTGCACACATTGTTGGGAGGTCTGCAGTTGTTTGAAGAGGGTATACGTTTCGTGACTTTCTAACATATGTCACTCGATCAGAAGGAAAACTTCTTGGAATTTTAAGTTAAAAGTACCTTCGTAATTTATGTTAATGGTTGTATTGTGCAAAGTTGTATTTAGGGAAAAAATACCAAAATATAAAAAAATGACTTTTGTCATCAAAGCCAACCACCTGCTTCATTCTGGTATGTATATATATACACTTTTCGCAGATAGGTAAAATTAAAGTCCTGTTTCATATTTTGTCACATATACGTACATTTACATGCAACCAAATAATCCGTTTGTTATCGTATTGATAGCTCAATTGGATTGAAAAGCCTTCATGTAAACACCTTAATCAATACGATTGAGGTCGATCGGATGCAAATATCAATCTTATTGAAAGGGGTGGTGTAGTCCGATCTGTGATCTGATCATCAAGAGAAAAGTATGCATTAAAACGCGTGCATTTTCTCATTCGGATGCAAAATACCTTGTGCACATGCGACATCAATTCAAGCGTCAACAACTTTTATCGGTACATGTGCACACAGCTGAAAGCCATGCAACTACAATTTTAGCTGTATATTGATATTGAAAAGCAACACAACTTAGTGGCACTGTGACAACCACAGTACAGGCATTTAGGGCTGTGACGATAACCGCGTCACCGCATCACCGCAGTAATGAGATGCCAACCGCGGTGCTGAGTTCATCATCGTCATCACCGCACTTTTTTATATTTTCTTTATTTTGCTGGTGAAAGTTACAGAAGTATGGTGTATGATATGAACTATACACAAAAGTCATTGTTAATCATAATTTACTGTCTTCCATCCTGTGTTCAAGGGTTCTAGAGAAAAAACTGCTTTCCGCTCAAGGGGGAGGGACGGTGCATTAAACATATATAGGGGTTTATTATGTGCGCATGTCTTATAATTGTTATTTAATTACTTAGTTTATTTAATTAATTAGTTTCAGTACTTAAATACACACAATAGCCTACTGTCACGGGCGCAATCTTCTTAAACATGAAGCCATTAATTTAAGCGCGTCATGCCCAGGTGCTCTGATATTTATTGCATGCCATGGAACTGTACCAACTCACTCACTGCGCGAATAACAAAATCTCAAGTGCAAGGAAATCTCACAGCCACGCGCATTACATTATTCAGGTGCAAGAAGGTCACCGGGCAGCACGAAATGCGCGTTGGTACTGATAATAATAGCATAATTATTTAAAACTATAATGGTCAAACATGCCAACTATAGTTATGAAGGCTAGCGCGGTCGGCTGTAGACCTATATGTCTGACTATCGTAGCGAGGAAATGCCACTATCTAAAATCACATCTTGTGATGATTAACTATCATGTGGCGTTTGTCGGACTTGGGAGCACCAAACATACCTTTAGTAAAGCATAAAACTTCAGCCCAGCAATGACAGTTGGAAATCTCCAAGACTTTTGCGAGAGGAGCAAAGTACCAGAGTGACATCAATCAGGCAGGTGAGGGCTTACTGACCGCGTGACCCGTTAATGCTGTAAACTAATTTCTCCAGCTCGGGATCAAAAAAGTTTTATTATCTTCTTGATTATGTAAATGGACAGCAGTAATTTAAAGCATTGATTGGAGTATCCATAAGTTCCCTTTCAATACGGTTCACTTCGCATTGCGTCAGTTAGCTGACGCTATGGGGGAAACTCCTGTTTACTCCGTGACTGAAGCCTATTGGTTAACGTCTGTACAAAGTACAGACCAATGACGTTTGAACCCGCGCGCGGGAGGAACGCGTCCTTATATAAGCGCGGTTCAATCGTCAGGAGCTCATTATTTTCTCCTTCAGCGCGAACCTCTCGCTGCTCCGAAGAAAAAGAAGAAGCCTTACCTCGCCGTTGACAAAAGCCCTGCAGCGGAGTCCAGGCCTAGCGTCTTCCCCCGCCGTTTTCCGGCTGAGAACCGAAGATAGCAGAGTCCAGGTCTAGCGTCTTCCCCTGCCGCTTTCCGGCCGAGAACCGAAGATAGCCTTCGCTTGCCGTGGTACGAGCCCTGTGCAGCGGACACACACCTGACGAGGTCTCCCCTGCGGCCGCCCGGTAAGATCAATATTTTTAATATAAAGCTATACGCTAAAAGAGCAGGCGCTGTTGTAATAGCGTCCAGCACAGCGGCTCGGTGAGCCTCTCTGCTTTGAATTTCCTCCGAGCGCGTTACCGGTCTGGCACCTCCCCTGCCGGGACCGCGCTTATGCTTTGGTTGTCTTATCCATGTTTCGTGCTCCCCCTGCTGTTCCTCTCTCGCCGGGATGAACACACGGCGAGCCATGAGACTAGATGGATGCATAGACAAGCACACACGGACTAACCCCCCCTGTGTTCTGTCACACCGCAACCGTTGATGCTTACAGAGTCCCTTCGCTCCTCTCACATTCAGTGGCGAGATCTCTGGCACATATATTAATCCCCCAAGTGCATCGGGTGATACCGTCACGACGCATGGCTGTTCTGTCTGGGTTGCTGCTCCCCTCTGCCGTTCCTCTCTTGTTGAGATGAACAAGCGGGGAACCGTAGACCTGGATAGATGCATACGACAAGCAAACACGGGCGGTCTGCCCCTGTCTCTGTCATAGCACAGCCACTCGTGCTCCACGCTCGCAGAGTCCCTCGCTCCTTTCCCCACAGTGGTGAGGTCTCTTAACGGCTTAGCTAGCACGCGGTATTACGGCTCGCTGCCTCTAAATGCAGCTGTCCAGTGTTCAACGATTACAGAGCTTCATGCCCCTCCCCTCATGGAGTGGCGCGATCTCATTCGTCTGCTCGATAGGGCCGATTCGCCGCTATTGGAGCACCAAGAACACTCATTATAAGAGAGCTTCATGCCCCTCCCCTCCTGGAGCGGCACAATCTCATTCGTCTGCTCGATAAGGCGGACACGCCTCTATTGGAGCGCTAAAACACTTATTATAGAGCTTTACTGGCCTGAGCCGATCTCACTTCAGATAGCTCATTCTTCGTCTGCCTGGTAATTTCTCTCTGGTTTAGACGGAATCAGAGGCAGAACGAATTTGTTTATAATATACTGAGGCCCGAATACCTCCCTTTATTCAGTCCCGTCCTATATCAGTGCGCTGAATATTGGTACATTCTTATATATATACCCGGTTTTTCTGCCCTTTTAATAAACGGCAAAACCGCGGGCCTCACGGCAGACTTCCTCTCTGCGATGGGTTCAGTCTGACATTAAACCACCTAGACATACTACCCTGCTCCGTGAGCCGTTCGGTCACCGTCACTACTGAGGCTTGTGCACCTGAACGGCTGAGCTCTGGTCTCCGCAGCACAGCTGCATCAACAGAGAACGAAACTGTCTGGGAAAAAAGGGGTTATGTCGCGCCTCGGCTGGACTGCCCTGAAATGTTTTCTGTGTGCTGTTTATCCAAACATACTGTGCAATACTGTCGGCTATGCGACCTCACTATAGTGGCAAACGGTATTTAATTCCTCTAAAAAGAGTAATTTCCGTGCTTACTATACTGTGTATTGACACCCACGGTTGTACGGTGTCTCTAAACACTTTATCGCCTTACTGACAAGCATTCAGTAATACGCACACACGGCCCGCTGTCCATAATTCTATCGACGCTAGCCGAAAAAAACCCCGGTTTGGCCATATACTGTGTATTGACACCCCACGACTGTACGGTGTCTCTAACACCTTTCTGCCAAATTCGCTCGCAGCCCACCTCAGTTTCTCCGCTACGATGCTGATGGCGCAAACGAGCACGGTCTTACGGCTGTTATTCTCTCTTCCTAGAGGAAGGACAGCCTCAGACTTTTGCATGGCTCCAAGCGTTTGAATCGCGCCCTCTCCGGACGGCCACTCAAAGGCTTACAGCCAAGCGGTTTATGACGTTTTTTCGGCCATATAGCTGATTTATATTAGCGGATCCGAAGACGCTCACACCTCCGCTCCAATACTCTGAGATATTAAGGGTAATATCAACCTCAAGTGAGCTTGCTACCCGCCACAATAAGTTTCAAAGCTTAAGTCAGACGCACAGTCAGACGCGCGCGGCATCTCGTTTAAGACGGGCACACGTACCCCTCTAACGAGCCTCAGAAAGCTGAATATCGTGGCATTCTGTTCATAAGTCCACTTCAGTTTGACTAAGCAAAGGTCCCGCCCCGAGCTGACGGCCGGGAAGCTTGCTTAAGTTACACACGGCTGCATGAAGTGCTGTGTTTAAAACCCCACCGTGTGCGCGTCAACAATTTATATGGTGCTTACACATTTGCTTTTAAAGCTGTGAATATGCCGGGTATAGGGCCACACTCAGTGTCTCTCCGGTAAGGCACTTCAGTACGTTGTGTATGCACGGCGTGATGGGATTACGTTCCCCCATAGCGTCAGCTAACTGACGCAATGCGAAGTGAACCATATTGAAAGGGAACGCTTAGGTTACTCACGTAACCCCGGTTCCCTTAAATAACGGGAACGAAGCATTGCGTCTCTTGCCGTGCTACAAACGTCTACGCAGCGAGTGTTATTCGGCTGCGCGCTTCAGTCGAATAATAATGAGCTCCTGACGATTGAACCGCGCTTATATAAGGACGCGTTCCTCCCGCGCGCGGGTTCAAACGTCATTGGTCTGTACTTTGTACAGACGTTAACCAATAGGCTTCAGTCACGGAGTAAACAGGAGTTTCCCCCATAGCGTCAGCTAACTGACGCAATGCTTCGTTCCCGTTATTTCAGGGAACCGGGGTTACGTGAGTAACCTAAGCGTTTTGCGCAGTTATTTACGGGATGATGCAATACGTTATTTCGTTTCGTATGTGCTTTGAAAAATTATAATTACACATATTAACTATAGTAACATGAAATAGTATTTATTTTCGTTTCTTTTGAGTTTAATATGAATTATGGAACAGTTTTTGTCATTGTTTGTAACCCATTTTATTGTGCAATAAATTATTTAACGTTCAACCCGTTGCGTTTGGAGGAGTGGGGAGTGTTACCCGAAAAACACTCTAAAAATGTCTAAAGAAATTGGAATCAAGGTTTTGCTTACAAGAAACAATGTTAAGCTCGGCATGTTCTTTCTAGTTTTTTTCAGGTTACTATTGTATGAAATGTATTGTACAAAATGGGTTATACACGATGACAAAAAATTATATAATTATTATATATATTATATATAAAAATATATATATGTATTGCTATATATATATATTATACCTATGGAAATAAATATTATTTTATGTTGTTATTGCTAATATAATTTGTTGTTTTAATAATAAATAAGAAGACGTTTCCGATGCTTTGCGGGGGTGGGGGGTTGTGCTTTTGGGCTTTGGGGGTTACTGTTGTGCGGTTAACCGCATAACCGCATGATTTTTTTTATGCTTCACCGCGGTGAGAAAATATCCTAACCGTCACAGCCCTAATGACAATATGATATTAATAAATACCACTTACCATTTATAAGTTAAATGGACTACGTCGACGATGATGCCTAGAAGGTTGGTCCTATAACACTCTGTGACTAAAATGTCTTGCCATATCCAAACATCCTTCTTGGATATAAAATTGTTTAACGCCAAAAGTTGCTTTTTATTAAAATAAACTTGCATTCAAAACTACTTAGAACACTGTGTAAGGCTGCATTGAAAAGTAACTTCGCATCTGCTGCCGTGTTGGATAAACAAAACTGCTTCGATGTGTAAACTGCTTCTGTCGCATCGAAGTCGTCATCGTCTTGCTGCCCCCTCCCCGTTCTGTGATTGGTTCCCTATTTCAGGGGAAAAATTGGTCCATGGTTTCCATGCTAGACTTGCAGCGTGAATAAATTTGCGCACAAGGCAGCATGAGGAAACCCAGGCTAGATGTGAATAGTTCTTAGGATGCTTTTGGGCTAGTTTTGAATGTCTTTTCACTATGTCTATATTGATTTTCCTACTGTTGCACAAAATTATAGCTATATCTATCCATCCATCAAACCACATAAGGTGTTTGTGCTTGGGGGAGGGAACCAACTGGCAAACAAGGGAACTGTAATACTTTGAGATTAGCGAGAGAGTGTGGCTTCATGTCTCTGTTAGGGCTGGGTATCGATTCAGATTTTCCAGATCGATTCAATTTCGATTCACAAGCTGTCAAATCGATTCGATTTCGATTCTTGATTCAAATTTCGATTCCGGTTCTCGGGGCATTTATACTCAATTCTCGATTCAACTCAATAAATATAGATTAAATACTATACTAATAAAAACAACAGTGAACAGCAGGTTTCAAGTGGGTAATTAAGTATTAAAATCGATGAAGCACCTGAAACCGCCATTTTAAGCACTGAATTAATGAATGACAGGCTTGCCTCTCGCTCCTTGGTAACCTCGCGCAAAGCAAAAAATAGGGTGACATCTAGTGAAGAAGACTAGTAATTCGATTAACGTTAATCTTTCGTTCAATGTTTGCAGAAATAAATATGAAAAAAAAAATTTGATTCTGCTCTTTGAGAATCGATTCTGAATCGACTACATAAAAAAAAACGATTAATTGGAACATCTATTTTTTTGCCCGATATTTAGATTGGACAAATAAAATATGAATTCTCGTATTTCTATTTCATTTATAGCTCAGACAAAATCACAAAGCCAATGGTTTGGTCTGGGGGGCGTGCCCCCCCCCAAACACCACCTATGCTTCCACATCTAAATATCCTAGGGTGGGTTTTGTGCTTCGCAATTGTGACGTAAATTAATTTAATGCAACTTCACCCAAGATTTTTATAAGGCAATGGTTAGATATTTTACAGCGCGAAACCCTTTCAGATTCTCCTCTCAGTATAAAATAAACAGGTTTACAGAGGATTTTACAGCTATCAACTTTTCCTATTTAGTATAAAACAAACAAGTAGGATGATTTTACAGCCAAAATACCCTTTCAGATATTTTATTATTCACATAGTAGCTATAGACATGACTTTTACCTGCTTACCAAGATTCTTTTGTACTTAACCATAACAGTAATTAACCTGAAGGAGCATAAAAATCTCTCTAACGTCTGACTGTTGTATGGACTGTAATGTCGGCCGCTGTCTTTGACATGAACTAGACAGGCGCTAATTGGCATTCGTGTTTGTACAGCTTTGCTGAAATAGTTGCAAGCGTATCAGCTTGAGTCAGGCACTACCGCGGCCGTACATTGATGGACGTGTCACGCGTGCCGGCCATAAAGAAAATTACTTCCCATTCAGGACTGAGATCAATTGTTTCCTTGGATAGGGAGAGACATTTGTAACCGCTTGACTATAAGTAATTGCCATGAGTTGATAGACTGCGCTCTCTGTTTAACCATTAATAACACTCCCTGTCTGTACAGGCCATCATTTCTCTAGAGGAAACAATATCAGAAAACACGCATTTATTTACTTAACAGGCCACAAAACATACCGCTGCTTTATTTTACTGGCAGTTACCTTCGAAGGCATGCGTGACTGATTTGTGGGTGCAGTTATATGAGTAAAGTGCTCTTTATGGGCAGCAACTTTATATGGGCTTGGCTACATTATGCAGGAGACCTTTTAGAAGAGCCTTTGAATTGTGAACATGCTAAATATGTCTTAAAATGCCACTTATATAGGCAACTTTGTGTAGTTTTTAATTTTTCCATCTCTTATTTAGATGCATCTTTTGCACTTTGATTTGACTTCTTGCATTTTGCTGCAGGTAAACATGAATTTTATGACAGCGCTACAAATGGGGACAAGGGGAAAGATATTAAATCTTTTAAGAAACTACTGCCATCAAAGGGAGCTAGAGAGTAAAAATAAACAGGAATCTATGTGGTGAAGGATGGGAACAGGCTGTGCGCTCTCACACATCAAAGTCAGTGAACGGATCGCGTACACCTACAGTACATCTCCAACTTTCAGCTTTAACGTTCTGCAAATTACCTGCTCTGCTTTCAAAGCAGCAGCTGACACATTCACAGCATGGTTTTTATTTACAAGACTGCTGTGTCTCACCACACCCTGCAGAGCTGTGTAGAGACATTAGACAGTTTCAGTGTTTGAGGATAGATCCTGTTTCTAAAGCTAGCTGGTTTGCTCTCATAAAGTGTTGTTACTGTGTGTTTCCGTGTCGCTACCGTGTGCTTCTGTGTCATTACCATGTTGTTACCGTGTTGTTACAGTCTGTGTCCTTACAGTGTGCTTCTTTGTTGTTACTATGTGTTTCAGTGTTGTTACTGTGTGCTTCCATGTTGTTACCATGTGCTTCCATGTCATTACCGTGTGCTTCTGTGTTGTTATCGCGTGCTTCTGTGTTTGTTACTGTGTGCTTTCGTGTCATTACCATATGCTTTTGTGTTGTTACTGTGTTTCGGTGTCAGTACTGTGTGTTGTTGAAGTGTGTTTTCATGTCATTACCGTGTGCTTGTGTGTGTCGTTACTGTGTGATTCCATGTCATCACAATTTGTTTTTGAGTTTTTATTTTGTGCCTCTGTGTTGTTACTATGTGCTTCTGTGTTGTTACTGTTTGCTTCCATGTCTTTACTGTGTGTTTCTTTGTCATTACCGTGTGTTTCTGTGTTGTTACCATGTGCTTCTGTGTCATTACCATTTATTTCTTAGTCTTTACTGTGTGCTTCTGTGTCATTACCATTTATTTCGTAGTCTTTACTGTGTGCTTCTGTGTCATTACCATTTGTTTCTTAGTCTTTATTGTGTGCTTTTGTGTTGTTACTGTGTGTTACTGTGTCATTACTCTGTGTTTCTTTGTCATTACCGTGTGTTTCTGTGTTGTTACCATGTGCTTCTGTGTCATTACCATTTATTTCTTAGTCTTTACTGTGTGCTTCTGTGTCATTACCATTTATTTCTTAGTCTTTACTGTGTGCTTCTGTCTCATTACCATTTGTTTCTTAGTCTTTACTGTATGTTTCTGTGTCATTACCACGTGTTTCCGTGTCGTTATCATGTGTGCTTCTGTGTCATTACCATTTGTTTCTTAGTCTTTACTGTGTGTTTCTGTGTCTTTACCGTGTGCTTTTGTGTTGTTACTGTGTGTTACTTTGTCATTACCGTGTGCTTCTGTGTTGTTACCGTGTGCTTTTGTGTCATAACCATTTGTTTCTTAGCCTTAACTGTGTGTTTCTGTGTCATTATCGTGTATTTCTATGTCATTACTGTGTGTTTCCATTTTATTACCGTGTGTTTCTGTGTTATTGCTGTGTGTTTCTGTATCGTTACTGTGTGTTTCCATGTCATAACTGTATGCTTCTGTGTCGTTACTGTGTGTTTCTGTGTCATTACCATTTGTTTCCGAGTCTTAACTGTGTGTTTCTGTGTCATTACCGTGTGTTTCCATGCCATTACCGTGTGTTTCTATGTCATTACTGTGTGTTTCAATTTCATTATCGTGTGTTTCTGTGTTGTTACCGTGTGTTTCTGTATCTTTACGGTGTGTTTCTGTGTCATTACTGTATGCTTCAGTGTCGTTACAGTGTGTTTCCGTGTCATTACCATTTGTTTCTGAGTCTTTACTGTGTGTTTCCATGTCATTACTGTGTGTTTCAATTTCATTACCGTGTGTTTCTGTGTTGTTACCGGGTGTTTCTGTATCTTTACTGTGTGTTTCTGTGTCATTACTGTATGCTTCAGTGTCGTTACTGTGTGTTTCCGTGTCATTACCATTTGTTTCTGAGTCTTTACTGTGTGTTTCCGATTCATTACCGTGTGTTTTTTGTTGTTACTGTGTGTTTCTGTGTCATTACCGTGTGTTTCCATGTCATTACCGTGTGTTTCTATGTCATTACTGTGTGTTTCAATTTCATTACCGTGTGTTTCTGTGTTGTTACCGTGTGTTTCTGTATCTTTACTGTGTGTTTCCGTGTCATTACTGTATGCTTCTGTGTCGTTACTGTGTGTTTCCGTGTCATTACCATTTGTTTCTGAGTCTTTACTGTGTGTTTCAGATTCATTACCTTGTGTTTTTTGTTGTTACTGTGTGCTTCTGTGTTGTTACCGTGTGCTTCTGTGTCATTACCACGTATTTTCATGTCATTACCATTTGTCATTACCATTAGTTTCTGAGTCTTTACTGTGTGCTTCTGTGTTGTTACCACATGTTTTCATGTCATTACGATTTGTTTCCGAGTCTTTACTGTGTGTTTCCGTGTCATTACCATTTGTCATTACCATTTGTTTCCGAGTCTTTACCGTGTGCTTCCGTGTCATTACTGTGTGCTTTTGTGTTGTTACTGTCTGTTTCTGTATCATTACCGTGTATTTCTGTGTCATTACCATGTGTTTTCATGTTGTTACTGTGTGCTTCTGTGCGTTACTCTGTGTGCTGCTGTGTTGTTAATGTGTGTTTCTGTGTCGTTACTGTGTGCTTCTGTGTTTTACCGCATGCTTCTGTTTTATTACTGTGGGTTTTCGTGTCCTTACTGTGTGCTTCTTTTTTGTTACTGTGTGCTTTCTTTGTCATTATCGTTTTGGTGGTGTTACTGGGTGCTTTGGTGTTGGTCTCATTTGATTTCATGTGATCACTGTACGTTTTTTGTAGTTATGGTGTTTTTTGTGTCATTATTGTGTGTTTCTGTGTCTTTATCATGTACATCCATGTTGCTCTGCACTCTTGTGGGTGAAAATTTCTGCAATTTATTCGAGTTTCAACAGAATGTCTTCATAATCTATTATCATAATGTAATAACATCTCAAATGCATTTCAAACAACCATGAGACCTCTCTACACCAGCCACCCATCATTCAGACAAAGTTGTTATGCGCCCTTCTTTTCCTGATGGATAGAATAAAGTAGCCTGGTAATACCATCCTCTGCAACTTCGTGGAGTCTGGCAGGGCAAAATTGACAAGCGTTTACTTTCTCGTGGGGGGTGCTTGTCTGAAGTTTTAAATCATTGGTGTAAACGTAAGCCAATTACATAACGTTTGGTTATGACGTGTGTTATGCGTCAGCTCTGTTAAACGCAGCTCTTTGTTCATTTTGAGTCTGTCGGAAATGCTGCAATGTAATTGCAAGATTGCAGCATGACATGGCAATATTTAAGGACGGGAAAAGAAAGGAGACACTGACCTGTCAAAAGCGTGCCAGTTCGAGCTCGACAGATAAAAGAGACAAAGTTAGACCCTCTAAAACTCCAACTCCTCCCCAGTTTCTGATGATCAATAATAGTTGATAAATTAAACTTTTACCAAAACATGTCGTGAGTAGGGCCACAACATCACCTTCATTCAAAATGTTTAACAAACAATTGAGCCGACGTACGAAGTCTGACGTAGTCAGGCTAAGAACAAAGTCCCACATTTTTTTATGATGATTTTCTTGTTTCCCTTGAAGAACAATGGGTGTAAACACAATTCTTGTTCACTTTGAGATCTGAGCATTTTATTTATTGCCTCCCACACAAAGCTTTTTACATATTTTACTTTAAAAACATTCCTTTTTCAATCGTTTTATCGTAATCATTTGTATATCTTTCTCCAGAAATAATTACCAAACAATTCAGTATAGCTTTACTTAACCCTACTAAAAAGACCAGCTTAAACCATCCTAAACTGGCCGGATGGTCTTAGCTGGTCTACCAGCCTGGTTTTAGCTGGCTATGCTGATGCAGCAGGCTGGTTTTAGAAGGGTTTTGTCCACTTTTTTAGCTGGTCAAGTTGGTCTTAGCAGATCAGGCTGGGAAACCAGCTGACCCACTTCCTTTGTCAGGTTGGGTGGACCAGCTTAAATCAGCCATCTTCCATCTTAAAGAAAAGATTAGCCAAGCCAAGCTGGTGGGTCAGCTGGTCTCCAAGGCTGCTTGACCAGCTAAATAAGTGGTAAACCCCCCCACCCAAAACCAGCCTGCTACACTAGCTGAAAGGCCGGGAGACAAGGTAAGCCAGCCATCTTGTTTTAATAATCTGCTTTTAAGTGGTCTTATTAGGAGGGTACTGTTAGATTTTGGATTTAAAGAATAAAAAAAAAACTTTTTTGTATGTTGTTTTGAACCCTGAAGAAAAGAGAAGTTTAAGACCTTGACTGACGCATGAGGAAAGCACGGGAACATTGTGTGAAAGGAAGAGTAAAGCTCCTGCATTATTTAAAGAAACAGATGGAGAGATAAACAGAGCACAGGCCCTGAAGTCTCCATCACTGCACCCCCTATGAGCCGGTCTACAACACTCCTTTAGCATCTTAACAATTCACACTGTTATATGGCTCTGTGCATAAATACAAATGTGTCTCATCACGCAAGCTCTCTAATTCTCACATAGTTGAAATAAAAGAAAACAGCTGAACATTAGTGCCGTGTGGTGGTAGAGGCAAAATCCTGGTCTCTGTCTTTTAAATCATTAACATTTGGATGATCTACTCCTTTAAGGAAGGACCAAACCAAACCGTTTCCAAAATAAAGTTGCAGACGTGAGGTCGGTTTACATTGGACGTCCCTGACACACCAAATGGATGGTGGCCAAGCAGCACGTCTGTTCTACCACGTCTGCAGTACCAGTTTTAGCCACAAGTTTTGTTATTGCAATACCAGTTTTGGCCACAATCCTACATACTGTTCCTTTAAGCCTTATATTCAACATGCATCAATCTGCACAAAATGCACAACTCCAACTAATTTATGTACTGGAGGGAACGTCTTACTCCCGTTGTGTATGTGCACAATAACAGCGGGTTTTGAAACACATTCAGTCAAAGCACGGGCTTCATAACATTAAGCAGCTTTTGCTATCATTTTAGCAATTAGCTGTGTCGTGTCGTCCTCTCACCTGTTCTCATCAATATAACTTATGCTCGATGGCTCTGTGGTATCTCTTGACATTTGATGTTTAAATATGAGATGATATGAGGGAACTTGTGACGGCACTGTACATTTTGCACTTGACTGACTGTATTTTCATGTTACCAAAGTGAATCTGAAAATTACTGCAACCTTTTGAAACCATAGTGCCTCAGTGATGTAAGGTGTGTTTGGCTTCACAGCATTGTGTGAATGAGCAGGGATGCCACAGTGCGACTGCGCATAGAAAGCTTTTGAATCATGCCTGTACTGATGTCCTACTCCAGTCTACACAGCTGTTGTCTACTACACCAGTCTACTACAGCAACTTAGTTGACATCAAACACGCACCCAGTCTTTACACTGCTAAAAATGACTTTCTTACGTATTTTTATCTTGTTCCCTTTCAGTCGGTCACTACGACGTCACGTCGTGACCGACGAATTGGGAACTCGCTTAGAGAGACCAATCTGCTTCGTATACTACTAAAACGCCAATGAACTTGGCATTGAGATATTTGCATAATGCTGGCGCCGCCCCGCCAGGTGCCTTTATAAGCAGCAGGTGCAAATAGGGAAATTAGCTTTTTCGCTTCGAAAGCCGGCTTTATCTGCTACTGAGAAGCTACTTTACTCTGTTGGGATTTGATTGCTGAAGTTGGTTGAACTAGCAGTATCACAGCGGACGCTTCGCTTATTCCACGGCTCTACATCTGTTTATTGTTTTGAGTTTAGTGTGTGCGTTGCCTTCCTGTGCGCTCATCAACTAAGCATCTGAGTGAATTTCCCTAAAAGAGTGATACGAGAGAGCTTTGTGCCTTGTTAAAGGCAGCCACTCTCTTGTATATGCGGAGATCAGCGTCCTTTTCAGGATAGCTTTTCGCCCGTGCGATCTTGGATGCGAGAAGTATAAGGGTTCCAGTGACGGTCACGAGCGCTGTCTTCGTGCTCAGGCATCGAGCACTCCGGGGCTGCGTTCGTGGAGAGTTTCTGTTCTCTCTGTGAGAGCATAACCCTCTTGGATTGCGGAGACGACTGTCGTTTCTACGGGAACGCTGTCCGCGCCTTTGCAGTGCTGACGCCGCCATGGTGCGGCTGTCAAGCGCTCGCAGGGCGCCCTTCGCGTCACTACGCTGAGTAGGACGGAGGATGCGTCCTCCACCTACCGGCCTTCTCATCCTCAGCCGGTTTGAGGCTCCGGTGGAGACTGCAGAGTCGTGTTCTACGATGTCTGCCGAATCCATTGGACCTCCTTCTGGTCCCGTCACTTCTGCAGCATCAGAGGGGTGTCCATTTTTCCTCCGAAGCAGAGTCGTTCCGGAGATGGCGGCCGTGCCCGCGAGCGGCGGAGACGGTAGAGTTGGAAAGGTTAACCCCTCTCCGCCCGAACCGTCCCGCCCACATGATTGGTACTTCGGAGCTGCTCGGGCCTCTCGGTCCTCTCCTCCTGTGCCTTTCTTTCCCGACGGCACGAAGAGCTGACGTGATTTGCGGCCGTCCGGCCGTTCAGCTTCACCCCTCACCTCCCTCACCAACGGAGCTGCTAAGGGCGGGGACCCCTTCAGTGGAGCGGGATGCGTTCCTGGAGGGACCACCCAACCCTTCCCTCCCGTGTTTGTAGACAGTCGTCCGGTTACGGACGCTGCCCATCAGGCATGCCGGAGAGGCGGCTTCGGCCCTGCACGCAATAACGTTGCTGCAGGCTCACAAGGATTTACGAGGGAGCCCGCGACCTTCAGTCGTGCGATGTCCACCACAGTGGTTCAAGATCGCCACCTTTGGCTGTGTCTGGCTGACATGACGGACGCAGACGAGAACAACTTGAATGCTCCTGTCTCACAGACCGGCCTCTTCGGCGAGCCAGGGGAGTCGTACAGCTCCGCTGCGCAGACTGAGGCGATCTCCTAGGTCATGCCCCGGCGGAAGAGAGCTGCCCTTGGTCCACCACGCCGGCTCCTCAGTCTGCCTCTCGCCGTCCTGCGGCGACCACCTCCGTTCCCCTCCTCGGACCCCATCTCGGCAGCGCAGGGGAACCGGTCGTCAGCAGCTCGCCCCGCCCGCTTAGCCGCTTCCCGTGAAATTCGGGAGTTTAAGTGGCCAGTGAAGGGCGACCCGGATTGGGAGAGGATCACTCTTCAGGAGATGGAGCTCCTTCCCCCGATAGAGGGTCGGGTGGAAAATCCTTGGTTTGCATATGTTCCACCGGCTGTTCGGCCGGTACCCACTTAACCACACATAAGAGTGCATTCCTCTTCCCTCTCTAGGTCTCCGGAGGATCGAGAGAGCCGTGAGCGGGTACACACCAGCTCCCCTACCTCTCCTCTATCGCCAGCGGGTGACCTGAGGAGTCCGAGCTCTCCGCTGAGGAGACCGGACCACCAGCACCCTCATCGGAGTCTGCGCTCTCCGTAGAGGAGACCAGACGACCGTTACCCTCAGCGGGCTCAGGTCAGTGTCACACACACATACTGTAGATGTTTATGCTGTCACAGCAGACGCACCGGCAGTCCCACCTGTCTCGCTTCGCTGCCCCACCGCGGGTACTTCGGTAGTGTCGTTATTTCTCCTCGTACGGTGCCTGGGTGCTTGGCTTCAGTTCCCAGCCCGTTTCGTTGGGTTTTACGCACGATCCGCCTCGGTTACGAATCCGGCACACCCCAAAATTCGGGCTTTCGTTTCACTGTAGTGAAAGCGTCCGATGCACATGTACTGCGTGCAAAAATCGATATCCTGTTGGCGAAGGATGTTCGAGCCGGTCCCTCTTACCGAGATGATGATGATAGGGTTTTTCCAGCCTTTATCTCATAGTACCCAAAATACGCGGCGGGTTACGATCGATTTGATTTACGCACCGGCTCTACGAAGGTGTTCTTTTTGGATGATAACGCCGAGGCTCGTATTTCAATATTCAGATCGGTTTGCAGCCTTAGACCTGTAAGACATGTACTTATGTGTCCATCTCCCCTCGCTTTAGACCGTTTTTTTCGCTCTGCGTCGTGGGGTGGGCATATTAATACTAAGTACACCATTCGAGCTGTCTCTCTCTCTCCCGTGTCTCCATGTGTAGTCACGGCATTAAAATGTCAGAGAGAGAGCGTTGTTCGCATTCTGCTTTTTTCTACGTCGACTTATAATAGCCCGTTCTTGGCAGACGTGCGCGAACACAGAGAGTTAATGCTTCGGCATCTCGCTCGTTTAAGTCTTCAGGTCGACTGGGAAAGAGCAACTTTGCCCCGTGCAGAGGATCCTTTTTCTCAGTATGGAAATAAGACTCGATCGACTAATTGGCGTGTTTAACAAGAGCGCGCAACCAGTCAGTTCTGACTTGCCTCAGTTTAATTCGAGGGAAGTACGCGGTCCCTCTGAAACAATTTCAGAAGCTCCTGGACATATGACAGCATGCTGCGGCTGTGACGCCGCCCGAGCTGCTCATATGAGACCGCTTCAGCATTGGCTTACGATCGAGTCTCGAGGAGAGCGTGGCACACCGACATACACCGTGTAAACATTGCACCTGCGTGTCATTTAAATTTTTCCCTGTGGTAGACCCGGCATTTCCGATAGAAGATATGCCCCTGAGGGGTCTCCTGGCATTCTGTATATTGCAATGCCCTCAGCACGGGATGATCAGCCACGTATGACGGGCTTGCAGTCTCAGGGGTGTGCATAGCACCCCAACTGCCGCGAGCGGTGCGCTGTATATCTGGGACTTGTACGCTCCGCTATGGAGATGCGAGGGAAGGATGTATTAGCCGACACCAATAACATTGCGACTGTTGCGTTATTTACCGTTAAGGCGGTTTTGCGCTCTCGTCACCTGTCGCATCTCGCTCGTCATCTCCTCCTTTGGAGTCAGAAGCATCTGAGGTCCCTTCGTGCCATTTACATCCCGGGTTCGCTCAATACAGCGGCAGACGCGCTTCCCGAGCTGCGCCCCCGGCGAATGGCGACTCCACCTCCAGACGGTCCAGCTAATTTGGAAGAAGTTCGGTTGTGCGTAGATAGATCTGTTTGCGTCGCCGGACGATACCCACTGTCGCCTATTTTATTCACTAACCGAGGGCAGCCTCGGCGTGGATGCGTTGGCACACAGCTGGCCGCTGGGGGTGCGTAAATACGCATTCCTTCCAGTGAGCTTTATTGCGCAGACACTGTGCAAAGTCAGGCAGGACGAGGAGAGCCTTTTATTAGTCGCCCCGTACTGGATTGGTTTTCAGAGTTAATGCTCCTCGCGACAGCCCCTCCCTGACGATTTTCCCTGAGGAAAGACTTTCTTTCTCAAGGAAGGGGCACATTATGGCACCCGCGCCCCGACCTGTGGGATTTCCATGTATGGTCGTTGAGCGCGCGCAAGGTTTAGGTGATTTATCGCAGGCGGTATCTAACACCATCGACGCGGTTCGAGCACCGTCCACAAGACGGGCTTACGCGCTTAAAGAAACCTTTTTCGTCACCCGGTGCTCTTCGCAACGCGAGGACCCCAGAGAATGCCCATTAACATTGTGCTTTTATATCTTTAACATAGGTTAGATGGTAGGCTGTCCCTCCGCCATTAAAGTTGATATCGCCGCTATTTCTGCTCATCACTCTCTTTTCAACGGCAGATCAGTTGGCCAGCATGATTTAATTATTACATTTTAAGAGGCGCTCGCAGGCTAAACCCCTCGCGCCCTCCCTCTTTCCTCCTGAGACCTGTCCATGGTGCTGAAGCCTTCAGGTCTCCCTTTTGAGCCTTTGCAGTCTACGAGTCTGATGTTTTTATCAATGAAAACTCTGACCCTGATAGCATTGGCCTCCATGAAGAGAGTAGGGGATTTACATGCATTCTCTGTTGACGATTCGTGCTTTTAGTTTGGTTCTGCTGTCTCTCTGAGACCCAGACCAGGCTACGTGCCCAAAGTTCCCACCACTCCCTTCAGAGATAAGGTGGTGAGCTTGCAAGCGCTGCCCCCGGAGGACGCAGACCCAACCATGGCTTTGTTGTGCCCCGTACGCGCACTGCGACTCTACGTGGATCGCACGCAAAGCCTCAGGACCTCAGACCAGCTCTTTGTTTGTTATGGTGGCCAGCAGAAAGGGAAAGCTGTCACTAAGCAGAGGATGTCTCATTGGATAGTTGATACTATCGCCCTGGCTTATAATCTTCAGGGTATTCCTTGCCCCTTTAATTTGAGAGCGCACTCCACACGGAGTGTTGCCTCATCTTGGGCTTTAGCTCGTGGTTCCTCGCTAACAGACATCTGTAGAGCTGCTGGTTGGGCGACACCTAATACGTTCACTAGATTTTACAGTGTTCGTATCGAGCCTGTATCCTCTCGTGTTCTTTCCTCACCAGGGGGAGCACGGAGAGCAGTCTCGCAGGTCGGCTTGCAGCCTCCAGCTGATGCTTCATAACTGTGTCAGTATGGAAGGCCTTCAGAACAAAAATGCGTAATGGTTTGAATTGTTCTTCCTCCGCTGCCTTGGCATCCTTTGTTGCGGAGCATTGGCTGTCAGCCTTTCACTAGCTGTATCCTCGCGAACCTACGTGTCTGGCTCGGGCTCCACATTGTGTCCCACCGGGTTCCTTTGTGAGTATTTTTCCGTGGGGTTAATCCTACCAGCCCACGTTTCCCTTAGCAGAGCACTGCTTTGCTTACACAGCCACGGCTGTCTTTATTCCTCAACTACGGTTGACTTCGCCCACCATTAGCCCTTAAGACGGGCGGTGGCTTCCGCAGTGTTCCTATCCCGCTCAGGTAGGGCGCTTCCCAGTCGCTGGCACTTCTGTGGGGTTAAAGGAACATCTAGTGCCCGGCCTTCTGCCTTAAAACCTATCTCCTCCTCCTTAAGTGGAACCGGAGGGCTTTACGCAGACACTGGAAGAGGTCAGCCCCTAGTGGCGTTTTGGTAGGGATTCCCAATTCGTCGGTCACGACGTGACGTCGTAGTGACCGACTGAAAGGGAACGTCTCGGTTACGGATGTAACCCTCGTTCCCTGAAGGAGGGAACGGAGACGTCACGTCCCGTCGCCACAGGTGCTGCCACCTGCTGTTTATCGGCCGGTCTCATTTTCCCGGCTTTCTCAGCGAAAAGAAGCTAATTTCCCTATTTGCACCTGCTGCTTATAAAGGCACCTGGCGGGGCGGCGCCAGCATTATGCAAATATCTCAATGCCAAGTTCATTGGCGTTTTAGTAGTATACGAAGCAGATTGGTCTCTCTAAGCGAGTTCCCAATTCGTCGGTCACGACGTGACGTCTCCGTTCCCTCCTTCAGGGAACGAGGGTTACATCCGTAACCGAGACGTTTTCAGTAAAAATATCTAAAAATTTTTAAAGAGCAAAATGACCTAGGAAAATTTACCGAGCCCCTAAGGTGACATTGGAGTAAAAAAATCTAAAGTTTAGTTTCATGTGCTCACGTGAAACTTTTATGTGCTCAAGCAAAACCTTCATGTGCAGAATTTTTTTTTAAGTTCAGTTTTGCGTGCTCGCGTAAAACTATCGCGCGCGCACGTGAAACTTTCGCTTTCACGTGCGTGCGCGATAGTTTCAGGTGAGCACGCGATAGTTTCAGAAGGAAAAATATCTGCCAATGAAATAAGAAAAATTTTATTGAATTAAGTGTTTGTGAAAAAGTAAACTTATTTCAAGAATTTTTTTCTTATTCCATTCGCAGATATTTTTGCATGTTTTAAACAATAATTGACTTAAAGTTTATATTTTTGGTCTAAAACTAGACTTATTTTCTTGGTTAATTTTGCTCATCAAGAAAAAACATCTTGATTTTAGATATTTTTACTGAAATTTGTTTTAGTATTTTTGTCTTGTTTTCAATAAAAATATCTAAAATCAAGATGTTTTTTCTTGATGAGCAAAACAACCCAAGAAAATAAGTCTAGTTTTTAGACAAAAAATATGTAAAGCAAAAAAAATCTGCCTATACACTAAATAAATAAAAAAAATCAAGAAAAATGTGCTTACCCCATTGGCAGATTTGTTTTATTGTTTTATGTACAAAATCACTTAAATTTGATATTTTTGGTCTAAAAAATTACCAAGAAAAAGCATCTTAATTTAGGAATTTGTAGATATTTTTACTCAAAACAAAGAAAAAATACTAAGAATTTTTTTCTTGAAAATAATTTTTTGCAGTGTACCACAGGTGCTTTTAACGCTTACCAAATATTCAAATGCCGCCATAATCACAAAAAATAAATAGACCCACACGGTTGTTTTCGAGTACTTGAGGTATCGATTACTCGTGCCCATCCCTAGTGTGGAACACACCCAAAAAATTATGTACAAAACCTACCCGGCTTGGTATCACTGCAAAAATTTTTGCTTAGTATTTTTGCCTTGTTTTCAGTACAAATATCTAAAAAATTCTTAAATTCAATTGTATTTTCTTGATAAGCAAATGACCGTAGAAAATAAGTCTAGTTTTTAGAGTAAACACGTAAAATTTAATTGAATTTGTGCTTAAAACAAGCAAAAAATTCTGCCAATGGGGTAAGAAAAAAATATTTAATTACACTTAATTCAAAAAAAGTTGAAAAATTTGTTGTTTTTTGCTTGTTTTAATCACAAATCCACTTAAATTGTATATTTTTTGTCTTAAAACTACTTATTTTTTTAGGTCATTTTGCTCACTTGTTTTAAACCTTATATTATGTTACGGGTCAATTTGACACTTTGATTTTTGAGCTGTCGGATAACCCAGTTAACCTGTGATTTTATTCTTGAAATTTTGTGACTTTTTCTCATTTATGTCCATGAACATGCATGCAAAGTTTGGAAATGCTGATATGTTTTGAAGTGTACCAAAATACTTTTGTAACGATTTTGAGGTTTACGGGTCAATTTGACCCGCATTTTGTCAACTGTATAGACCTAAATAAATATATATAT
Source organism: Misgurnus mizolepis (assembly GCA_025389145.1). NCBI lineage: Eukaryota > Metazoa > Chordata > Actinopteri > Cypriniformes > Cobitidae > Misgurnus > Misgurnus mizolepis. Next base: position 38,472,837 of record JAIFKI010000011.1, on the reverse strand, counting down.
TTTTAGTGTTTTTGCTATATTGGTGTTTAACTATCCTGAAATGGGGGTAAAAATGCTTCTCCTCACTGTTTTGAGTACTGAAAAAGACTTTATCAGACATAGATGGTCAAAGTGAGCTATCATTACTATTTACAATGTATATGAAATACTACTTAATAATAATTTTTGGCAGTGTGAGTGCGTGTCTATTTAAATCCGATCGACTGTGATACTTCACACCAGCAGAAGGGGAGAGACAAAGCACCTGATGATAATCTCTGACATCATCATTTCTCACTGCATGGTTGTTGCTGATAAAAGCTCCTGATCTCCTGTAATAATGATCATCTGTGCGTTTCACAGGCCTCTAGTGTTGGATGATAGCAGCTCTGATTTTACAGCTGTGTGTTCAGTGACTTTCAATGAGTTTCTTCATGGAGAACTGAGGATTGATGGTAAAATCCTGCTCTTGAGTCACTTGCAATGGCAGCTGAGGATTATAAAAACTGATAATGCATGCCTGTCTGTGCTGTTTAACTTTGACAAACTGAAGGAAGTAATGGAAAGTCTTGCCTGAGAGTCTGTTCTTGTAGCTTTGCAGAGAAATATGCATTTAATTCGGTATGATGGATCCATCAAAATCCTGAGAGTAAAACCTATTCAGAAACACTTCTGTATGAAGGGCTGTGTCTAGTCTTAAGTGCTTTAAAGTCTTGGCAAGTTTCAACAGTTTGTTCAGCTTTGGTAGTTATAACTTAACGTCGATTTATGTTGGTTGGGTATATAGAGAAATTTTTTTTCAGTGTGCAGCATTATAGAGAGTAATGGATATGCAATTGATGTACAGTATTGTATCAGCCCCGCACTGTCAGAAGAAATGATGGGAAATCATCGCTTTGAAATGCAGCACACCCTGTGGCTCATAAATTGACTTGTTTTTCTGCTGAGATGGTTTATGGTCTTCTTTATCAATAGTATGCAAATAGTACGCAAAAATGATTGCAGCAATAGCTCGTGTTGTGATTGTTCAGGTGCTCTCATCTTGAAAATGCATTTAGATGTGACTTGAACGATGGCGTGTTATGCAGCCCTATCTATTTTGAATGTCTCATTAATATTTCAGATGTAACTTTCAGGGAATTTATTGTTAGCTACCACCTTCTTGTGTACGCCTAACACTTTTCTGGACAATCTGCCAAGCTGCATGCAATGACGGCACATGATTTATAGCCAAGTTGTTTACTGCTAAAATTATGTAAATCGTAAAGACCGAGTACTGTATATGACTCTTTCATTCCCAGCCTATACGCTGTGTGCACATGTTTTCAACAGCTTATCAACATCGGAGGAACGCGATCTTGTCAATTTCAATGGAAGCTTGGCAACTTCTGGCAACATGAGCGACACTGACATGCACAGTCTTACAGCGATTATGTGGGGCCTTGTAAAGGCTTAAAACGGTTTTCTTTTATTGGGGAAAGCCTATAAATGGCGTAAGTAAAAACCGTAAGCACAGGTAGTTTTTTGATCATTAACTTGATTTTGCATGGCATGTAAACACCTTAACCGGCTTTCTCTCAGTTTTGTTCATGTGCGCATGTCTCCGAATGTAAAAGATAAATGTCACACATAGAAGTAAGCGCAAAGTAAAACTCTTTGCCAAAGCAGATGGCAGAAAAACTGAGAAAATAAAAGCTAATGTTACAGTATATTTACAGGTTCTGCAGACACGAAAAGAGATACAACAGTATAGCTTAACACAGATATGTCGTCGGCTTTTTTAACGACTACTGTATATGTCCAATGTAAACGCAAATTTATTGATTTGCATGTAAACCCATGAAAACAGTTTTCTATAATAAGCTGATTTTTGATAGTTATCCACTTATTCTGTGCATGTAAACGCACTCTGTTGGCGGCAGTCACTTTGTAAAAAGTTTTATTTTATGCAAATGATGTGACTTTTTGGAGCAACTACCAATGAGTGTAAAGCAGTATAGTTCATGTCACTAAACTTTCACAGGGAGGGATGGGAAGTGCTTCACCCATCGTTGCTTTTCAGTAGGGAAAGTCATGCTGTGATGTACTGGTTTTCTACTAGTTTACTACTATGTTTCTACGTGATATGAATTCGCAGGTTAGAGTTCACCAGACTTGAACTTTTGTTTGCAGCAAAATACAAATCTTTGCACGAGTTCAAAATATTTGTCCGAAATTTTTGCACGTAAAAAATAATTATGACCTCACGCTTACACACTGCCTCCAAAAACTTTTGTCCGTCATTCAAAACAAAAATCAGATCAGGTTCATTTTTCTGCTTTTTTTCGCATCTGTAGCAAGCATTTTGAGAGGTGTGTTTACGTCAGACCCACCGTACAAGAAAACGGCAAAAAATAGCGCCTGACAAGTTGATTCACAGCAAAGAAATGATGACAAACAAAGTGAGGAATACAAAGGAAAAGAGATAAAGACTTCATTTTGTATTATTTTGCAATTTTTTTGCAACGGATGAATTAATACGCATCAGATACAGTGTGGAATGTTTTGTATTCCTGACAAATTTATAGGATAACAAACAAGAAAATTTCGCACTACAGTGTGCAAAAATCTTAAAGGGGACATTTCACAAGACTTTTTTAAGATGTCAAATAAATCTTTGGTGTCCCCAGAGTGCGTATGTGAAGTTCTTGCTCAAAATAACATATGAATAATTGATTATAGCATGTTTAAATTGCCACTTTGTAAAGGGCTCGTTATAGTCGTGCGTAGGTCCTACGGCGTAACAGCGACGGCGTAGGTTCTGCGTCGGTTTTCATTTATACTTTTGCATCGTCGTCTGCGTCGACGTGCAAACACACGCGCGACCGCTGGTAGGCAGTAACCACTCGTGTAATCACAGTAGCAGTGCGACCGTCAGAGAAGAAGCAGCTTAGCAAGTGAACCCACAAACGAAGAAGAAACATCAACTTGTTGTGTATAATTTGAGAAGACCAGCAATGATGGAAGTAAATAAACAGCGACTTTTGATGCAGTTTGAGTTAAATCACTCCTCAACCTCATCGTCACAAACGGAAATACCTATGACGCAGTTTTTTTACCTGACGAGAGGGGTTCTGGTGGACCAATCACAGCGCTTGCGGTCCGCGTAGATCTGACGCGCTGTTAAAATGTTTGCGAGGTGCGCGTCAGGCTACGCAGAGCTACGCACAGGCTACGGATAGCCGGCGTAGAACCTAAGCACGACTATAAATTGCCCTTAAGTGTGAGCAAAAATATGCTGTTTTGGGTGTGTCCTTTAAATTGTTTAGCATCACCGTCCCAAATACGGGACACCCAAGTTTGCATCAATATTGTTGATGTAAATTTTAATCTATCACTACAAACTATATATCATTGGAAAGGTCTAAGCCTCCAGAATAAACATTTCAACAGTGTTTTATAAAATAAATTATGTAGGGAGAGTAATTGATTCATTTACGAAGAGAGTGTGCCTCTGCTAAATGTCACTGTCCCATCAGCAAGACGCCTACATTTACTTCAATGTTTGCATGTGAATTCTTATCTAATCATGACAAACTGTATATTGTTTGAAAGCTCCAACAGTATAGATTTAACTTAATAGGGTGGGGTGACGCTTAAGAGGTTAAAATGCAAATGAGCTGATCTCTGCCCTAAATGGCAGTGCCGTGGTTGGAAAGTGCAGATTAAGGGGCGGTATTATCCCCTTCTGACATCAAAGGGGAGCCAAATTTCAACTGCCTATGTTTTCACATGCTTGCAGAGAATGGTTTATCAAAACCAAATTACTGGGTTGATCTTTTTCTCATTTACTAGGAAGCACTGGGGACCCAATTATAGCACTTAAACATGGAAAAAGTCAGATTTTCATAATATGTCCCCTTTAACACTGCGTCCACACTTGTAGCATTGATAACACCTTGAGGCACTGATTATAATGGGACCGATTTAGTTTAAACTCAACCACTTTCGTTACAGTCAACAATCTGTCTACACTGGAAGTAATCATTGTTGTACTACAGCAACACATTGCTTATTTTAATAAAGAAATGCACCAGTCTTACAAACACTCTTTATCTTGTATAGCACATAATAAAAGCACAATAAACAGCAATAACATTTCACTTGAAGCTGCACTTGGTTGTTTAAAGTAGCTGCCCGAGTGCATTTTAGAGATTCCCATTGACTTTGGATATGGCCATCCTGAGGTTTTCTAGCTTGTGCTGTGCTGTGCCAGGATCCATCCCGTCCATTAACAGCCCGGCACCTTTACCCCATCTGCCATTGAGTGTCATTCAACCACTGCGCTATCCTGTGACTGTATGTGCAGGCGGTCATTATCAAGGAAAATAAACCTTGAAGAGTGATCAGGTCTACAGTATCATGCTTATCAATCACGGCTAGATATCAAATAAATAAACAAACGTGAAATATTGGTTAAAAATATTTAATTTAGAAACAAAGAGAGCATTTTATATGAAAGAGAGCATCAATATATGAAATATAAAGCATTGTGGACTAGTAAGAGCCGAGAGAGCTTTTATTTATGTTGTGTGTCAGTGCCTCCGTGTGTCTGGCTGTAATTTCACCACCTTTAATGTACTGTGAAAGCCAGCGGTTGTGTGAGTGCTTCTGTTTTTACTCTAGGTGGAGTATTAATACACACACACACATCATTACTTTTATTCTGTACAAAAATCAATGCACTGTCATTTTAAAAGCACTATGTTTGTTCATGCAATCATATCCAAAATGTAGTATGATGCAGTTTAGTAAATATGCAATAATAAATACAGTGTCCTTCATCATGTGTGGAGTAAAGACTTTTTCTCTGTACTTAACAGTTTTTTGAAGTGTTTCTTAAGAGCGCTATCGACTTTAACCACTTATGAATTGTTTGATTACAAATCTAAATCTGTGAAGTGCAGTGGTCGTGCGTCACAAATGTGAAACAAAAAAGACATCAACATTTTGGGTGACATGGGGGCGATTAAATTATCCGTTTTTTTTTTTTTTTTTAGAAAGTGGAATATTCCTTTAAGAAGTCACGACACAGGCAAATAAGTGAACAGTGTCCCAATGAGAAGTAAGCTAGGGTCCGTACCAGTGCCTGAACTTGTGTACACAATGTACTGATTCACGACCTTGGGACCTTGGCGTGACTTCCCTAAAGGGGCTTTGGTTTCACTCTTTGGGCCCTATTTTAACGATCTAAGCGCATTGTCTAAAGCGCACAGTCTAAAAGGGCATGTCCAATGCCACTTTTTTCTAATTTAATGACGGGAAAAATGGTTTGTGCACCGAGCGCATTGTTCATATTTTCCTAATGAGTAATGGGTGTGTTTTGGGCGTAACGTGCAATAAACCAATGAGAGTCTCAGCTCTCATCCCCTTTAAAAGCCAGTTGCGCTGGCGCTATGTTTAATCCCTATTTAGATGACAGACTTTGTAAACTGAAAAACTAAGCGGAGGAAGAAGACCACAAGTTTAAGATTAATGTTAAAAAATTGTGTTGTTTTCATTTTTATAGAAATTTTTAGTTTTAAGATTAAAACCTTTAAAAGCCGTTTTCTTTCAGTCATAGAAGTGCAATTAGCAGGCTTTTAATTGATGTAAATGTATTGATATCCTACATAATCATTGTAATCTCATAAAATAATTTGCAAATATGCAAGAAAAGGTTTGTACTCTAAAAATACAAACAGGAGATAAAGGATTTACAAACGTGCAGAGAGCCGAAGCATTTCAGCACTCGGACAGCACCATGGGATAAAAGAAAAAAAAAACATAGCTTAAAATGTTTCTCACCTCATATCCACAGGTACAGAGTCATCATATACAATAAATCCATAAGATAGCATTTAAAAACATTTAAAAACAGATGCAGATTGTTTAAAGCAAAGCATTTATTTACTTACCAGGCTACAGGTGAAGCAGCTCTTTACTGAAAAGCTCAACTTCTCATAATTGATCCTCATTTATGTCCAAGAGACTCAATAATAATCTTTTACATTCAATCCTTTAATCTTTCATATTTAAAAGCGTTTTTGTGCTGCTGCGCATTCATGTATGTGATAAGCAAACCCGCGTTGTCGTCCCGTTTATAGGCGTATATTACTAATGCGCTCTTTAAATAACAAAAAACGTAGTCTATTTAAGTTGCCTCAAAATAACAATGCGCCTGAATAACACAGTCTCACCCCATTTCGTCAATATTTGACGACACTTGACCATTCGTCATATGTTGACGTGAAGGGTATACCTTTCGCGTCATTTTTTGACGAACTGGGGACTTCAATACTATTACGTCCGTTGCATTCTCTTTCCTATTTTATTACCATTTGCGCGTCGGTTTAGGGTTAGATTACGCAAAATTAAACAGTCTACGCGAAATTAAACAGTGTACGCGAAATTAAACAGTTGTCACCTGGCGTTGGGGTTAGAAACAGTTGTCACCTGGCGTTGGGGTTAGAGTTAGGTTTGGGTAGGGATGTCATTATGTAAATCTAACCCTAAACCGACGCGCAAATGGTAATAAAATAGGAAAGAGAATGCAACGGACGTAATAGTATTGAAGTCCCCAGTTCGTCAAAAAATGACGCGAAAGGTATACCCTTCACGTCAACATATGACGAATGGTCAAGTGTCGTCAAATATTGACGAAATGGGGTGAGACTGGGTTGGCCTGAACACACCTCGTTTTCAGACCAGAACGCCCATGGGCGCAAAATTGGAGAAAAAAAATTGGCACAAATGCATTCGCTATTTAAACAACGTGGCAATAAACGTGAAAATTATCATTGCGCTGGGTTGAAGCTAGCAAAAGACACTTGCGTCGTGGATTGCACTGCATTGCGCCGGGTGAGAAACTGGGTTTTTAAAAATGTGTTGATTTGCTGTACTACAAACAACTAAATAGATTAGTGTTGGATATGTTAAACACACTTTAAACGCTTTAGTCGTCTTCTTTGTGAAAGGAACTTCTGGTAGATTATTGCAGCAGTATAAACTGTGTTTTTATGTGGATTATTTAATTACTCCAGCACAAAACAGCCCTGAGGTTCCTTGTTTACTACAAAGTTACCTGACTCATATAAAGTTATTTACAGAAATACTTCATCTGCTTAAAGCTGTGAACTTTTCTTATGAAACATTTCAGAGTTTGATAAAAAACAAATGAATGCAGTACAAAAATAGTTTTTGTTAAGAAAAGTTTATGTTTCCTATGTATTGCATTGTCCATAGACATCATTAAAAGAGTTTAGGTTTGATATCTAAGCTCTGTTTATTTAAAGAGCACCTATTTCATTGCTAAAAACAACGTTATTTTGTGTATTTGGTATAATATGTTTGCATTGTATATGGTTAAAAAACACATTATTTTCCACATACCGTACATTTTTGTAGCTCCAGATTTCACTCTCTTTCTCAAACGCACTCATTTGAAAAGGTCTGTGTCCCTGATTGGCCAGCTAAACTGTACGTTGTGATTGGCCTGAAATGTGACGTTCCTTAACTTACAGGCTGTGAGTCCAAGCGGGATGAATTATGATAATGTTGGTCTTGTCTACATCACCAATCCCAGGAAGTAAACTGTTGCCTACAATCTGTGTGTTTGTTGAAGTCCAAGAAAAGAGATTTATGTTAATAAAAAGCTTTTGTGTGTTGTATAACCTTTTATTTTCCAACGCAGTGGCTCGTATAGCAAATACCTGGTGAATAAAACAAATCAATGAAAACATTTGAATTGGGGGTTGTTCTTATCCTAAGCATTATTTAACACTGAAAGGCAGTGCTTGTACTATTTATTAAACATATATGCAATCTTTATTGTAGGCATTCAATAAAAGTCTTTATTAACCCTTAACGAAAAGAGTAAGTACAAAGGTACAATGAAATATTTTAGCTTGTACCCATCTGATCATTTGGATACCAAGTGGCCTTTGAAGCATGTAATCATTTTTGTAAATTCACTTTGTAAGAGAAAACGGCTATGTCTTACATTTGAAAGACAACTTTGTCACATCTTTTATGCAGTTGTCATTAACATGTCCATTTTAAATGGGTGTACGTGTATTGTTTTTCTAATTATGCTGTCTTTCTGTTTTTAGCCGGCTGCACATTTGAGGAAGACTCGGACCCCGGGCTCTGTGAATACAGACAGGCAGAGGAAGATGATTTTGATTGGCAGCTGGTACGGACCTACAGCTTGCCGCACGTGAGCTCTGACCTTACACGGGGTAAGTTTACTTTGAACACGATGGTTCTTCACGTTATGACTGTCGTCCTTTATTTGTATGTGAAATCGCTGTATCTGACATATTTTATTGCAACAGTTGACAGTTCTCAGCACAGATTGGTTTTAGCTGACAACACAGCGCGTTTTGAAGCATCACAGATGCGCTCCAGGCAAACTGTTACAGACAGCAGGCAGCCAAACTGCATGTGTCCTTTGTGGAGAAGGCAATCCCAGAATGCTTTTCAGGAAAGGCAGACATATGTTATATTAAAAAATATATATGTTAATTGAAAAAAAATTATCAGTAATTTAAAATCTATAATCAATACAATTTTCAATAGTTTGAAATCCTTTGTTCATGTTTTCATTAATATTTTTTCATAGTATATAACAATAATAAACTCATCAAAACTATGGCATAACACAACTAAAAGCATTCAAAATAAATCAAACTTGTTATATTTTATTATCTGCAATGTAGTCACCCTTTGCCTAGTAAACTTTACCCATTGCATTTAATCCAGAAGCTTGGTCTCACCCTGAGATATGTTTTAAAACAATATTGGCTGATTCAATATTCAGTCATCCAAAAATGAATAAATTGTAATTTTCTGATGAAAAAAACATTAATATGTTTGGCACAACTATATTTTTATCTACAAAAGTTAGCGGTGGTTTCTTGGACACGGCTTATCCAGTCCCAGACTAAAATGCATGTTTAAGATGCTTTAATTTAAAAAAAAACACCTTGTCCCGACTCATTTTTAAATATAACAGTGCCATTGTTTTGTCTCAAGATGCACACCAGTATTGTTTTTGTAAGGTATGTTTGTAAAAACTATTTAAATGTCCTAGTATAAATAAGGCCTTGTCCTGGATTAATCTAAACCCTGTCTGGGAAACTGACCCACAATCATACAACTTCACTCATTTTTTTTAAGATTATGGGAAACATTTCAGTTGTGTTTCCAACCTGTAATGTATGCATTTTGCAGAGGCTTTTATTCAAAGTGACTTGCATTGCTTTCAAACTACATCAGTTCATGCTTTCCTTTGAACTTGAAAGCATGATCTTGCCATTGCACGCACCGTTAAAGGGATAGTTCACCCAAAAATGAAAATTCTGTCATCATTTACTCACCTTCACGTTGTTACAAACCTGTATAAATATTTTTATTCTGCAAAACACAAGATATATAAAAAATGCAATCAAGCTGATCTGGGGCACCATTGACTTCATAGTAGGATAAAATAATACTATGGAAGTCAATGGTGCCCCAGATTGGTTATTAACATTTTTTTTAAATATCTTCATTTGTGTTCATCAGCAAAAAAACCCAAAACATTTATACAGGTTTGTAACAACTTGGGGGTGAATAAATGATAACAGAATTTGGGTGAACTATCCCTTTAAGTTATGGGCCTGTCTCATGTTTACACACCAATCCTACAGAAGGGTCTTTGTAAGTATACACATATCTTTCTTTATCCTGACACTGTGAATAGATTTTTCTTTTAGCTAAAGTATTTTCAGTAATATCCAATGTGTGAAGTGTCTTTCTGTTGTAGGAGTGCTTTAAGTTGATGTTCAGATTGGAGTTTTGTAGCTTAAGGGGTTCAGCAATAACCCAGGTGCTTGGATAGGAAAAACAACAAGACAAAAATATCAATTTTCTTCTCTAATAAATGTAGTCAAGTCTAATTTATACATTTTTGCGGTGGATTCATAGCAGACGCACTGTGAAACTTTTATTCCAGGGCACAAAGGCATACAGTAGTTTTTGGAAATGGCATTACAGACTGAAGCAGTTCAGTGTGATCTCTGTTCTTTTCCAATAAACTGTCCTTTTAATTATTGAAAATGTAATAATGGCTTCATCAAGCTGATACCACAATAAATAAAAGAACAAATGAATGGCACTGGACTATGAAATTACCTCGGAAATGAACATCAAACATGATGTTAAATAGACCATGACAGAAGTTTGAGTGATGGATGATGATTATCTATAGCACAACCTCCGTATAAAACATCACTTTACATAGCAAAACTAATAGCAAAATGATGTGAATGGATTTGTCAGCTAGCTGTATATTTCTCAAAAAACTGTTGTGGTTGTCCTGAGGTTGTCTCATGCATGCAGTACTATGAGAAGTTTGTTTTATTAAAATGATTAATATCCATGTACGGCACGCTATATGATTATGCGACAGATTTTGCAATACCGTGGCAGATTTGCTTGTGGCTATTGGTCAGTTTATCTAACTTAGGCCAATGTAGAATCATTAAATGATATGATAATATGCTGGACGTTTCCAAGACCAGTTAAGAAACTTGTCTGGTTGCCAAGCAACATCACAGCTTGCTGAATTCGACTGATGTGCAGTCACAGATGTGCATATGAGCTTTATTACAAGGTCAGGAGAACTTGAACAGATCTTCAGATTGGAGTCCATTTAATTTTTGTAAAGACGAATCTTCATTCTACACCATACAGTGATATCCTAGAGACTTTTAGTATATTTTCAGTATTTCTATATTAGTCACTAAGCTGGTTGGCATGGTTTTAGCTGGTCTCCCAACCTGGTTTTGTCCACTTTTTAGCCGTTCTGCCTGGTTAAAGACCAGCTAACCCACGAGCAAAAACCAGACTATGCTGGGAGGTCAAGCTTAAACCAGGTAAGACATTAAGCCTGGAGTATAGTCAGTTTATTACGTGTACACAAATGTACGTGCATGGTCGAATGCACACAGTATGGTTTATTTAAAGGGGAAGTTTCACAAAAATATTTTAAGATGTGAAATAAATCTTTGGTGTCGCCAAATTACATACGTGAAGTTTTTAGCTCAAAATACCATATAGATAATGTATTATAACATGTTAAAATTGACACTTTGTAGTTGTAAGCTAATTTTTTTGGGGGGGGTCCTTTAAAATGCAAATGAGTTGATCTCTGCACTAAATGGGAGTGCTGTGGTTGGATAGTGCAGATTAAGGGGCGGTATTATTATAATAAGAGCTCCTTATGACATCACAAGGAGAGCCAAATTTTAATGACCTGTTTTTTCACATGCTTGCAGAGAATGGTTTGCCAAAACTAAGTTACTGGGTTGATCTTTTTCACATTTTCTAGATTATTAAAAGAATTGCTGCCCCAATTATAACATTGAAACATGGAAAAAGTCAGATTTTCATGATATGTCCCCTTTAAATTGTACGTGTACGCAGACGTTTGACGAATGTGCATTATAAAAAAATACGACATTCTCCTGTAGGCGCATATGCGATTTACGCGTACAACGTATGTGATGTTTCAAACATTCGGCAGTATGCGTACAGTACACGCGCACTCTTCTGATGACAAAAATTTTGTCACATGTTTGCACACTCTGGTGAAAAATAAATATACTTTGTTGTATTTCAAGTATATTTAACTTTGCAATAGTACATACAGAAATGTATCATCTTTAAATATATTGAAAGTATGTTTACAACATATTTGCTTATAAATTAAACTTTTAACATACTTCAAAATAATTATAATTTAGTATATATTCTAAAAGTATACTTTAAAAAAATACTTTAAGTTAAAGTTCTGTGCAATTTTTAAAGAATACTAATTTTAATTTATTTTAAAATATATTTTAGGGATACTTTATCTGTTTGCTTAAAGTTATCATTATAATAATGCACTTGTCAGCATATTTCTAAAATAAATTATTTAGTACTATGTGGTGTACAAATGTATATTATCTTTATGCAGCAATAACGCAGACTTAAAATTACGAGAGAGCAGTATGTTCAGTTACATTTTATATTATAGATGTATAAATTTGTAATGCACTTTTAACACAAATAAAACACAATCTTGATTCACTTATCAAGCCTGCATTTAGCACAAACACAGTCATGTGCTTAAACTGTATTAAGTACACTTGAAGTTGTTCCACTTTAGCACACAAAAGTAAACTAAATATACACTTAAAGTTGTACTTTATTGTACTTTAAACTAAAATATATTAAAGGTGTAGCGGAGGATTTTCTCGAATTTAAGAAAAGAACCGCCTTATCCACTTTAAAAAAAATGCAATTGCGCAACACTCCTGATTGACAACTAGGAGGACCAATAGTCTTGATGATCCACCCGGAAAAAGAAAATCCTTGTGCAATACCTTTAAGTACAAAATTAGTTGTTCCAAAATAGCACTCTTTAAGTAAACTAATCAATAGCACTCTTTAAGTATACTGGTCATTAGTGTGACCGTAAGTCAATGAAGTACATCAAATTAAATATATTTAGCATACTATTTTTTCAACAGGGCACCCTCACATACAAAAATGGACCATACTTCGGCCTTTAGGCTAATTTTAACTGTTTTTGTCAACGGAGGTTGCTTGTGAAACAAAAAGGTTCTTTGGATTTTAAAGGTTCTTAATGGAACCATCCCCCCCAAACATTTTTTATATGGTATCGTGGACCACCTTTATTTTTAAGAGTGTTGTCATGGTAGGAAAACGATAACTAACTATCCTAATCAGTACCATGTTATGAACTGAATTATACCGTGGGATAAATGTCTGGTTCTGCTGCCCACCATACACTCATACATTGGGTCAAAAAGGGACGAGGCCAACAATTTACAACCCAGCTGCTGGGCTCATCCATTTTTGAATCAAGTTCACAGCTTTCTTACTGGACATAAACGGCTCGAAAACAATCAGTGGCCGATCGTGTTGACACCTCTGTGAGTGGACATTTAAATGCAGCACACATCCAGACTGGGTTAAATTCTATCAAAGCTGCTAAAGACACTCCAATTGAGACAACAGCTTAGTTTATTGGGCGCTACTTGCTCAATAGTATTGATCTATACTCGGCCATGAACAGCATGATAATGAAGGGGAACTCAGAAACAGATTGACAGAGGGAAGGGAGAGGGTTTTTCAGGTCTAACAGAAAAAAATTACTTTGGTGCTTTGAATGAGGTGCGCTGAACATATCCAGAAAATCCAATTTTGCTTTACACAAGCACATACATTGACTTCCAGAGATTTGTCTGTTTGAAACCCGCTTGTTATTTTTGAGCACTTTAATAAGTTTTAGTGAAACAACTCAATATTTAAGCAATTTTAAGAATAAAATAGATGAACTCTGAGTGAGGTTTTTCTTCTTGTGTAGCATAAACAACACAAGAGACGTGATGACTGAATCTGTATTTTTGGGTGAGGCACTTTTTTTAAACATAAATTTTGTTTATTAAGACTACCTATCGTTTGTGTTTTAACATGTTACACATCATTAAAACGGCTTATCTTGTGTTCATAAAGTTTGACTTTAAACAGATGGGTGATACCCAGGTCTTCTTGCCGCCTACTGATGCAAGAACACGTCAACCCTGCTCCAACACTCGCGTACCTTTAAAGATCAGGTGCAAAGAAGCAAAAATCTCTGAAATGGCTCTTTGCATTTAAATGGCACATTAGCACAGGCCAATTTTCCTCTTGTTTCCTGATGAGACTGAGATGCTCATTTGTGTTGAACCAGAGAAGTGGAGTTGACTTTGATGTCAAGGCGTAAGAGGACAAGCTTTCCGTCTGTTGGCTTGTAGCTCGGCTCTTTTCGGAAGCTCCTCAGACTGCTTTGTAGTGTTTTAATTGGAGAAATTAATTGCGTACATTATTAAAATAAGAAGCAATGCCAGGCTTGTTCTCGCATCTGAATGAGAAAGTGTGGAAAATGTATGTTCATAAAGTCATACTGTAGTGTTTCTGTTTAACTGCAGCACTCCATCAGAACGCTCTGGATTTCTGCTTCAATAAGTTGCAAAATTGACTTAACCACCAAAACTATTCCTTACATACACTTAACACTTTAGGGAAATGTAAGGTGTTACTACAGTATTTAGGCACAGATATGTATACATTTATGCACCTCTGAGGAACTGATTGGCACTCTTTGGTACCAATAAGTACATCTGAGGTATTAAAGGACGGAATGCACAATGTTTGAAAGCCAATGTTGACATTTTAAATCACCTAAACAACACACCCCTACCCCAATAGAATCTGGACTTGGTTTTGATAGACCCGCCCCTACGCAACCCCGCCAAGGATGTCGGTTGGTAGATTGGCTACAATCTACCAACGCCCCTTACTGCTGATTGGCTACAAGTGTGTTTTGGTGTAGTCGGCCCAACTCCCTTTCCAAAACGTTTTTCAAACATTGTGCACTCCGCCTTTAATATAAACTCTCTATGTGCAAAGGTGTACTTTTTAACTCTTTCCCCGCCATTGACGAGTTATCTCGCCAATTAAAGGAGCATTTCACCCGTATAAACATTAATCTTTATTAAAAATGTGTCATATTTGTAGTCGAAATGTAACATACATTTCGAATTTGGTGCCTATTTGACAGAGAAAAGAAAAGGAGTGTTTGTAGTCTCACCCCCTCAACAAAGATATTGGACTTCCTGCTTTCAATGATGCAAAATGATGATTGTATCATCATTGAAAGACATCATTGAAAGAAGGAAGTGCAACACTGAAATCTGTATTTCTCCTGTCTCAGCGGCAACTGAGGAAATGATGCATGACCATTCAAAAACATGATTGGGGTTCCAACTATACAAAGCTTTATATGGGTGAAGTGTCCCTTTAAGAGAAATCATTTGCATAAAAAACATGAGGTTTTATGTTAAAAATGTATAACTGTAACACTTACCCCTCGTTCAGACAGCCAGCAACGTTATCGCTTTGTGTCGCCCGTTTCTTTCAATGAGGCGTTTCTAAATCTGCTTGTCATATACAAATAAGTACCATCCATGCCATTTACTGACGAGAAAAGGATGACGTGAACTCCACGGCTTTGTTCTCATTGGTAGTCGCTCCCGAAATTCGCTCGACATTTGCATAAAGTTAAACTTTTCTTAACTTTCTCGCGTCGCTGGACACGCCCATACAGTCGCCAACGGTCACTTTCGCTCGTGTCGCCGGAAGTCGCCCGGTTTCCATTGAAATGAATGAGATTGCGTCGCTCTGCTACTGCTGGTCGCTGGCTGTCTGAATGGGGCGTTACCCAATTTATAAAAAAATGAATTTTTTTACCTATTTTAAACGCTGTGTATGTGTATGTATCTTTAACAAAATTCCTTAACAAAAATGCAATTATTTCAGCTTTTTGCTAAAAAATATTATTTTTTAAGAAAAATACCCATATTTAGGAGTTTATAAGCAGAGTAAAAATAAAATAAAAATTAGATAGGATGAAACGTTTTTTTTTTCAAAAAACATTTTTTTTTAAAGGAGAGGGTCTGGTCTTTCGTTTGATATATTTGAAGAGTTTCGTTGCAAAACGAGATGTTTTTTTATTTTTCAGAAATCTAATTTTTTGGTTGTGCATTCGAATTAATATCAATTCAACTGCAGTTGGTTTGTTTTGATTTAAACACTCATAACTTAAAAAATACAGCTAAGTAGCACCATAAACCAAAATAATAACATGATAACATGTTTTGACAAAAATGTTAAAAAAAGATTTATCTCGTTTTGCAACGAAACTCTACATTTGTATGTTTATATTTTTTTAGAAGAACATTTTTAGTGAAACCTTTGTGAAAATCAAAAAAAAAAAAAATGCTAGCGGGCAACTTTTCAAAAAAAAAAAAAAAAAAATGCTGGCAGGGAAAGAGTTAAATGTTTACTGCCCCAGTGACCATTTGGGGGACGTGAGGAGATATGGTATATTCTTTTTTGTTCTTGAAAAAATAAAAACATACAGCGATAATTTTCTAAAGATGACACGGTGAAGACCATCTTGAATTAATCCTAATTACATTGTAAGCCCATGGGGAATTGTGTGAGTTTGAGTCTGGTTTTATATAGGAGGCTGGAATTGAGGAAAGCTGAAGTTCAGAGGAATGCAAGTTCTTCAAGCTTCAGGGTAGCAGAAACTTATCTGCAGCTTGTTATGGTCCTCTATTAGGTCTCTCTCATAGCCTTCAGCAACAACAGTAAAAGTAATGAAGAGATAATGATGAAATTGTGGGTTTGGTTCATTCAGAAGTCGAGATATTCTTGTACACACAGTGGAGAGATGAATTTGGTCTCTGAAGTCATTACAGTTTCTTCCTAGGGTGATAAAAGTTATGCAATTGTTTATAAAGCTCAGAGGGCACCAATAAGAAGTCAAACAGAAATGCAGGAGACACATAATTTGGAGAGCCATCACTGTGAGAAACCCTGATGCTGGTGAGCTGATTAAAGAGAAAGAGAGAGAGAGAGAGAGAGAGAGAGAGAGAGAGAGAGAGAGAGAGAGAGAGAAAGAGAGCGAGAGAGAGCGAGAGAGAGCGAGAGAGAGAGCGAGAGAGAGCGAGAGAGAGCGAGAGAGAGAGAGAGAGAGAGAGAGAGAGAGAGAGAGAGAGAGAGAGAGAGAGAGAGAGAAAGAGAGAGAGAGAGCGAGAGAGAGCGAGAGAGAGAGCGAGAGAGAGAAAGGGAAATTTCAGGGAAATCTCCTCAGATAGTCTTACACCTGATCAAAAAAATTTACAAACTAAACTAAAACAATTGGAATCCATCATTAAAAACAACCAAAACCCTTTAGATTACCCGATTAGCTTAGAAGAACTAAAAGAAGCACTAAAGAAATTAAAACCCAGAAAGGCATGCGGTTTAGACAACATCAGAACAGAAATGTTGAAACACAGTCCTGCAGCAATGCAAGAGGCACTTTTAAAAATGTTTAATTTAATCCTACAAACTGGACACTTTCCTGAAACCTGGAGTACAGGTTTAATACACCCGCTATATAAGAGCGGAGACAAATTTGACCCCAATAACTACAGAGGCATTTGTGTAAATAGTAATCTAGGGAAGACTTTCTGTAGTATCTTAAATGCTCGGATTCAGGCCTTCCTTACCAAACACAACGTCTTAAGTAAAAGTCAGATTGGATTTTTACCAAACCACCACACCACTGACCACATTTACACACTACAGACGCTAGTCAATCAACACGTTCATCATAAAAACAAAGGCAAAGTTTATGCATGTTTCGTTGACTTTAAAAAAGCATTCGACTCGATATGGCACGACGGCTTATACTATAAAATTCTACAATCAGGCATAGGAGGAAAAGTATATGACATCATTAAATCCATGTACTCAGAAAACAAGTGCGGAGTTAAAATCGGTGACAAAAGAACAGAATTTTTCAGTCAAGGGCGTGGGGTGAGACAGGGCTGTAACTTGAGTCCAACTCTATTTAACTTATATATTAATGAGTTAGCAGTGTTACTGGAACAATCCAGCACACCCGGTCTCATCCTAAACAACTCTGAGATTAAAGCTCTTCTGTATGCAGATGATCTGGTGCTATTGTCAGACACTGCACAAGGTTTACAGCAACACCTGGACCTGCTGGAGAAATACTGTCAAAATTGGGCCCTGACGGTCAATCTGAAGAAAACTAAAATTATGATTTTCCAGAAAAAAGCAAGATTACAGGATAACAGATACACATTTACTCTGGGAAACACTGCACTAGAACACACCTTACACTATGACTATCTTGGGTTAAAAATCAGCGCATCAGGCGGTTTTAGTCTCGCGGTAAATGCACTTAAAGAGAAAGCTAGACGAGCATTCTATGCCATCAAAGGCAAATTTAAACAAACAGACATTCCTGCTACAGTTTGGTGTAAAATATTTGATAGTGTAATTATGCCCATAGCTCTGTACGGTTGTGAGGTTTGGGGTCCACAATGCCTAACAGATTACTCCAAATGGGACAAACATCCAATGGAATCCCTGCATGCTGAATTCTGTAGAAATATTTTAAGAGTTCAGAGAAGAACACCTACTAATGCATGCAGGGCTGAATTAGGCAGATATCCCCTAATAATACACATCCAAAAACGCTCCCTTAAATTCTGGTCACACTTAAACTCAAGTCCCCCGAACACACTTCAATATGAAGCCCTTAAAACTCAAGAGAAGAGACCTAAAACCAGTCCCATCTGTCAACTGGCTCTAAAACTCCAGACCAGCACTAATAAACGCAAACAAACCACAATAAACCAAATCATTAAAGAAAGTCAAACTTTATATTTGGATCATTGGGATAATGAAAGTAAAAACCAAAGTAAACTAGAATGTTATCGGGCACTAAACAGAAAATACAGTCTGTCAGAATATCTCTCCACTGTTAGAGATGTAAAGCAGAGACGAATCCTCACTAAATACAGACTCAGTGATCACAGTCTGGCAATAGAGAAAGGCCGACATAGACAAACATGGCTCCCAAAAGAAGAGCGAATCTGTGTCCATTGTGACAGTGGTGAGATCGAGACAGAGACACACTTTCTCCTTTACTGTGGTAAATATAAAGAGCTTAGAGAAAAACACTTTGACAAAATCTCAAAGCTCATACCAGAGTTTCATAGCTCTTCAGATTCAGATCAAATGAAGATGTTACTGGGGGAAGACAGACACCCATCAGCTGCTGCTAAATTCATTTATCAGTTACACACCATCAGAAATAATCCACAGCCCTGATCTTGTACAGTATTTTTATTTTACCTCTCATCTGCCCCCATAAATTTACATTTGTATACTTCATATGTTTATATTTCAAAGTCTACTTTATATTGTAAATATCCTCTGATTCTATTTTATTTTATTTTGCAGTAGTACTTCATCCATCACCCAGCACCTTAGCTTAATTGCACCTTAATGTTTGTTAATATTGTGTTATTGTATGTTTCTCGTTTTATGTATAATGCTTTGGCAATATTGTAAGTGACACAATCATGCCAATAAAGTTCTTTAAATTGAAATTGAGAGAGAGAGAGAGAGAGAGAGAGAGAGAGAGAGAGAGAGAGAGAGAGAGAAAGAGAGAGAGAGAGAGAGAGCGAGAGAGAGCGAGAGAGAGAGCGAGAGAGAGAGAAAGAGAGAGAGAGAGCATGAGAGAAGGGCATTGACTGACATTAGAACAGAGATGACTGGTCTTGTCAGAGTAATTGATATCCAGGTAGTCGGTATGTGCAGCAGGTTATCTGTGCGACTCGGCGGGTGATAAGTGAAATGATAATGATGGGCTGTTCACTGTCATTAGCGTGAGCTTCACTAAAATGGATGGCCATTTGAATAATGAACCAAAAGCAGCCTTTTAAATCACAGTCTATCAAATGGCAGTGAGCGAGATTCACTGACACCGTATGAGGTTTCTCGTTGAGCTCCCAGTCTGACGTCCAGCTTCTGTTCAAAGTTCAAGGTGGTCTAGCTAATAACGTCAGTTATGTTATTCTGGGAAACAATCGTGATTTATGCGCATTTGTAATTTAAAAATGGCCAATGCTTTCACACGCTGGCCAAGACCTGGTCACAGGCAAAAATTGCAAGTGCTTCTCAATCTGGCAAGGTCAGATCTGTTTTTACTCGTCAAAAGTACAAGGTACACATCAAAAGTCTGACTAAAAGAGAACAGAGTCCTAACATTTATAGGTACGTTCATAGTTCGGATGTGGATCAAATATGTATTTGTTTAGAAATAGAGAGCTCCAGGAACAAATCAAAGTAGTGTAAAATTGGGTCTCCGGTGCTTCTTTCAACCTAGAAAATGTGAAAAAGATCAACCCAGTAACTTAGTTTTCGTAAATAGCTCATTGAAATTTGGCTCCCCTTGTGATGTCAGAATGGGATAATACCGTCCCTTTAGGACGGTTTCACATTTGGTGCGATTGCCTGGTCCGAACCCGAGTTCGATTGCTCCCCCCTCCCCATGTCCCCCATGGACTGTGTTCACATATTATTTTTGCATCCGAACCGCGGTACGCTTGCATCATCAAGCTGCAGCCGGCGCGTTCTCATGTTGCTTGGCAACCGCTGTAAACGAGAAGACGACAAGTGTGATTGACTAACTGCAAGCAGAGAGATGATTTCTGAATGCCTCCGCAAAAATTGACGTCGGCGGACAGACCGCGTTGTCATCGAAACGACTTTAGTATGTTTGCGGCAGACAGACGAAAGTGCGTTTCTGTATTATTTCTTTGAAAACAAAACCAAAGGTTTAAAAAAATAAGAACAAAAGTCAAGCAAGCATTCTATGCATTTTGTTGTCAATGTAAGTGCACGCACACAAACACACACGTCTGTTTTGGTGGGACATTCCATATAATACGTAATTAACAGCGGTTCACTTCCGCGATTTGGTACGATTGCGCTCACATTAGCAGCGAACCGATCTGGAGTTCACATGAAACGAACCCCAGACCACCCTTTTTAAGCGGACTCGAGTACGTTTCGCGGGTGCGCACCCGAGTTCGGAAGACAGCGTTCACATCATCCAAATGTACCGAACTCTGATGTCAATCGAACCCGGGTGCGCACCAAAAGTGCTAATGTGAAAACGCCCTTAATGATCATGTAGGCTATGCATACATTTACAGCAAATAAAAGGCTGCTAATTTGACTTCCATGGCTGAAAGAAAATGACTTTTAAAGAGAATCAAAGGTTGGAATACAAAAAAATCTTTATTTTTTAAATCAATTTTTTATCATCAATCTTAAACTGGTGGTCTTCTAAGTTTTTCAGTTAACAAATTCTGCCATCTAAATAGGGAATCGGCATGGCGTGAGCGCAACTGTCTTTTAAAGGGGAAGAGAACTATGTTACGCCCAAAACACACCCATTACTCATTGTGAGAATAGGAACAACCCTTTTAGACTGTGTGCTAGGCGCACAAACCATTTTTCCTGTTGATAAATTAGCAAAAGTGAATTCGGACAGGCCCGTTTAGCATGCGCCATGCACTTTAGGCCATGCGTTTAGATCGTTAAAATAGGGCCCACAATATCTCTGATTATGGTCGGCATGAGGAAGGAAGTCATATACACTCAGGATGGCAAGAGGTTGATTAAATGATGAACTAATTTTAATTTTTGGGTAAACTATTCCTTTAAACATTATAATAAGTCAAACTTGTAATGGCTGTGAAGTTGTGAGACTGTCTGATGTGTTGTGTTTAGCGTTTTTGTGTTGTGATTGCCAAATAATGCTTTAGATTGCATTGGTGTTTCCATCAGTGACTGTGTGTGGGTCTGTGCTTTTATCTTGCAAGTTTATTTCTCAGTAATGAAAAGAAAACTATTATAGTTATTACCTCTAAACGACAAATGAAATGACTCAGAATATTGTACAAAACTATACTGTTTTTGTGGCAAAATATAAAACAATATTTGGCTAAGCGGCCTTCAGTAAATAAATAACTTGAGTATAAATTCACATGAGAACCAATGTTATTTGAAAAATATAAGATGCATTTCTTCTTCAGGTGAACGAGTGTACACATCGGATCTGATATTTACAGTGAATGGTGATTTTTTTTCACATCTGTTTTTTCATATAAATCGTTCATGTGATCTTGAATATTTCAATGTATAAAATAAATGGAATTAATCCTGGCAGTTTAAATGATAAATAATTTCCCAATACATGTCATCATTGCAGAATTATACCAAGATATATAATTTCATGATGACCGTAGCCAAAAGTTTCACCTGCTGCGGGTAGAGGCGCTAATTCAGTAAATGTTTCAGCGGGTCATATCGGTTGGAAGATAGGTTGGTAGTGAGAGACATTTTTCATAAAATTCTTGTTTCCTGCATTCCTGAAGTTATTTCTCTGAAGATCAATTTTCTCTTTGTAGCCTTTCATATGAGAAAAAAAACACAATTTCAGGGCACCCTAATTCGTGGCACCAGAGAAGGCAATTTAATCCGGCTGTTTGACTGGCGTCCCTCAACCGCCTGCTGATTGAATCTCTCTCCTCAGACCTGCACGTCGGCCAAATTAAAACACAAGATCCTTTTGTTTCTGCAATTATCAGACACATTGAAATCTCTTGGCAGATAAGACTCATTCAGAAGCCATTGATATGTTACCACCGACTCGGCTGCAATTATCACCTCCTTTGTTCGGTCGTGATTGCTGTTTTTCTGGTAACAACGACAACGTGATTTCTTCTGATTCGTGTGGAGGTGGGAATGTTCATGTCCCTGATGCAAGTAAACATGCTGAGGACCTTCCACCATATTCCAGCATAGGTGAACTTGTAGGACGTGCTTGGCTTTGGTTGGTGATCAATGATATTAGTTGAGTGTCTGTGTGAACTAAATAAAGCTTTAAGAGTTCAATACGGCAATCAATAAGACAGATG
This sequence comes from Misgurnus mizolepis, assembly GCA_025389145.1. NCBI lineage: Eukaryota > Metazoa > Chordata > Actinopteri > Cypriniformes > Cobitidae > Misgurnus > Misgurnus mizolepis. Next base: position 38,450,386 of record JAIFKI010000011.1, on the reverse strand, counting down.
GGAGGAGAGAGAAGGACTGTACAAAGAAAGTGATTTTCGTACTACCCTTGCATCACTGTTTATCGATGCTAATAGAAGAATATAGCAGCCTGTTTATGAAAGGAAGGTCACTTGAAGCAGCAGGTTGTGCTTAAATTTCTAAATGATGTTTGAGGTCACCGTGTGGTTTGGGAAAAGAAACATCATTCCTACAAAAATGTTAAACTTGATCTTACTGACTGCCTGAGCTTTTCAGTTCATTTATGCAACAGACTGAAAATGTTTTTGGAAAGTATAAAAATCTAAAGTTGAATGGAAAACACAGTGGAGATTATGATGTTATGATGAGCACATCTGGACAATATTTTTTACCACAAATCACTTTTCTTTCTTTCTTTCTTTCTTTATTCTTTACACCATTCCAGCATCTATAGCTGGGTTTCCATCACACTGATTTTATGCGCATTTTGAAGTATCGCATAAGAAACGAGTGATAAAAAGCCACATTTCAAATTTCAAATCCCTTAAATTGTAAAAAAAAACATTTTTTACGCTCACTGTGAAAAAGAGTAACAAGTAGTGAATCATAAATTATCCAGAGATAGTGGGATTATGTTTTGTGTATGTTGCTTGCTCGTGACTCGCTCTTCCCTCTGGACACCTCCGGGATTTCAGGCTTTTCCGAAAACATTCGCTAGAGCCGATCTGATGAAACTAAGACTCTTCTGAGATATGAATGATGTAATACGTCTACATGATACTCAAGATTAACATGAGATTAGCAGAAAAAAATTTTGTTATGTGAGCTTAAAACTTTTGTTAAAGGCGGTGCATGATTTTTGAAAACCACTTAGTCGGGCCAAATACCAAAACACACTTGTAGCCAATCATAGATATGTAGACTAGATGTCGCCTTGGCTACGGCAGTTCATTGGACCGAATGCGTCAAATAGAGCCGCCATCTTGAAACAGGGGAACCCCGCTTCAGCGTCATTGTAGGCAATGGTGTAACAGAAATAAAATCACCATAAATCGTCATTAATGCGATTTTCTTGGTTTTCTTTTGGTTCGTTTCAACAGTCAGACATGTATTTAGCATTGAGTCCAGAAAAAAAATACAAGTTTTAATATTATGAAAATGTACTTTTTCTAACTGTAATGCATAGTGCTAGTAGCCCTAACATCCACACGCAGCACAAAAGTCCGGCATCGTCCATGAATTCGAAGTACAGGCGGAAAAAAGCAGCTTTACCTAGCTACTTCCTATGACAAGACCCCTGTTCCAAGATGGCGGGGGTTTTGACGCATGCTTAGAACCCCAAGGCGACATCTAGTGTATATATCTATGGTAGCCAATTAGCAGTAATGGGGCATACACACCAAACACGAGTTTAACGATTTGCGTGAGTAGATTACATACAAAGTCAATGCATAGACGCGATCAGACGTGTCCTAGCGTGGGGCGATGCGAATGATGCGATATGGGCAGCGCGCCCAAGCTGAAAATATTGAACTTGAGTGAAGAATTTGCATGGCACGAAGTTAAATCCCGCGAGTAATCTAGAGCGAGTAAAGCGATGCCCCGCGTTTGGTGTGTACGTAGCATAAGGGCCGTGTCTACTAACCGACATCGATGCCTGGATTGCTTATGTGAAGGTCCAGATTCTATTGGTTTAGGGGCATGTTTATTTAGGTGATTTCAAATATCAACATTGGCTTTTTAGAGGTCATGCGCCTTTAAATAAAATCGTGTATTTTTTCAGTAAAAAATGTCACCTTTGCATCACTTGTGACCTTCGAAGGCTCCAGACTATAAAATGTGCAGATGTTTTCTCCCTGCTATATTTTCTTGTTAAACACAGCATGACACATTTTTGTCTGCTGTGTGTTTCCCCTGTGCACACTTTTAAATAAACAGCCGTATTTATAATTCAATTAAAATTCAAACCATGAATGCTTGTAGGTCGGCGCAATTTAGGAATCCATCTGAGAAAATAAAACGTTTTAAACCAGGCAGCTCTAAGAATAATCAAACAATCTAATAAAAATATAAAGTGCAAAAGGCTTATTGCTCTATTCTGTGAGAAAACAAACGTGATTTGTACTTTTTAATCCCAACTCTACTTCAACGCTTTAGAGATTAGACTTTATGTTGTGCCTTGACCCATCAGAGCAAGATGCAGGACACAGCACATATTTCCAAACGTGTAGCATCCTAATAAGCGTGCTGGTTCTCTCCCCATCCCATTCTTTCCTGAAATAGAGTTAGATGTCGGGAAATGTCTCCAATCGACATTGGCTAACCGAAGACCTGACAGGGCCGAAAGATAAGGATGCTGGGTAATGGCACCAAGTCAGAAATATAAATATCAGGAGGTTGAAAGAGACGCTTCCAGGTAGGCGCACATAAGAAGGAAATGTCAGACTGGTCTTTTTCTGAAAGTAAATGAAAGATCTTATATTTCTGTGTATACAGCTCCAAAAAGCAGGATGTAGTTTGCTCTGCAAATAGTGAAAGTTTGCAGGAAGGCGAGATAATTAAAATCCAGAGCGACTGTGTCCTGTCTGGCTGCGTGTTGTGTGATCTTCACTCTGGTTGGAGCACGTACACGCTCCGCACTCGCAGCACAAAGTCATTACACCTTTCATAGCTCTTCCAAAGTCAATGTTTGTTATTTTAATGAAAGCCCTTTGGAGAAAATAACTGGGGAACAGACTTCTTCCAAGCCTGGAATGATAAAAACGGCACTCAGTGGACTGGAGGCTATTTCTTTGTTTCTGTTTTATAACTGCTTTAATGCTTATTAGCTGGTTTAGCTTACATATTCACAGTATGCATGTACGCAGTACGCAGTACTTCACAATGTAAAAGTAGAATGGTGCTGATAGGACGCTCATTGAATGAGCATTTGCACATGATTTACTCTTAAAATAAAGAGTAAAGCTGCATACATGACAGAATAGTAAGAACATGCTTGTCCTGGACCCAAGTGAAACACCCAGACTTCACCACTATGGTAATACCCAAAAACTCATACATAATAGAATCATTTCTATACAGATAACATATTAGTGAAAATATTTTTCAAATGTAAACTATTACTAATAACATTACACAAATCACCTTGTTTATTATCCTCTAAACATTCCATTACCCTAATACTGCTGTGTATATCATTACATTTTACACTGGCCTTCTTCTTGTTTTAATGGTCTTTAAACTAAACAAACAATATCATTCTTATGCAATATACCAATCACTTTTGATTAAGAAACACCTCCCTTTGGTATTGGTCCTGACTTTATATATTTTTGTTTTGATAGACCCTGATTCCTCTTAAATTATATTGAGTCTTTCTAGGCTTAAACCTCTCCTGAATACAAACTGGAAGCTTGAGATTATAAACCTTATACATCATTGCAGGTGTACTTATATCAACTAAATCCTGTAATTTCAATGCATTTATTTTAGTGCTGGGCAAGGATTAATCGTGATTAATCACATACAAAATAAAAGTGATTTTTTTGCATAATATATGAGTTTGTGATGTGTGTAAATATTATGTATATTTAAACATACACACATACATATATATACACATTTAAGAAATTATTTGTTATTTTATTTATATATAATTTAGAATATACTGTATATAAAAAAAATTTAAATTAATATCTATATACACATGTAAATGTTTCTTAAATACATACATGAATGTGTGTGTATTTATATATGCATAATAATTACATACAATATATATTTATTTATATTTGTATATATTATATATTAACAATAAAAGTGGATATATAAATAAAAATGTTCAGAAATGTATATATGTATATGTGTGTGTTTAAATATACATAATAATTACACACAGTACAGACACATATATTAGGCAAAAATGCACTTTGAATATGTATGTGATTAATCGCGATTAATCTTTTCCCAGCACTAATTTATTTAAATAAACAATGGTTAGTTGTGGCTTAATAATCAACTCTGTTAACAATTCTAATAGCTTTCTTCTGCAATATAAAGATAGGTTTGATAATATATTTAGAATTATTTCCAAATATTTCCACACAATAATTTAGGTACGGAAGAATGAGCGAATTGTATAATAGATGTAATGAATTTTGATTTATACATGATTTAATTTTTCACATTATACCAATAAAATTAGATATTTTTGTCTTTAGATAGTTTATGTGTAATTTCCAGTTAGGTTTATCATTAACATAAATAACCAAAAATGTTGTATTACACACTCTCTCAGTTTCTATATGATTCATTTTAATTTTGATTGGTTCCTCAATTTTTCTATTACCAAAAATAATATATTAAGTTTTATTCAAATTCATTGATAATTTGTTATGGTCAAACCAAGCTTTTAATTTGGAAAGCTCTTTTTCCACTATCTCCAAGAAAAACTCAACATTTTCTTCAGAGCAATAGAGACTAGTATCATCTGCAAAAGTTTACAATTTAACTTTTTTAGTACCTTGGTAAAGTAATTTATGTACATTATAAACAGCTTTGGCCCCAGTATAGAGCCCTGTGGAACTCCATGTGGTAGGTTTGTTCTTTCAGAGTCAAAGTTGTTAATATGTACGTATTGACCTCAACCAATCATGGGCAATGCCTCTGATACCATATCGTTCTACTTTAGCCAACAGCTGATTGAGATCAATGGGATCATATAATAAATTATGATATAATATACATATAATACATAATTTTAGCATTATAGAATAACCAACAATAACATATCCCTTAGCATTCATCTTGTTTAAATCAAGTCCTTGGTTATTAAGCCAGACTGAGAATATTCCTAGCCATATCTGCCTAGAATATCACAAATCGGTCTTACTACACGATGTAACTACAGAAGAGTCAAGTTTTAAATAGGAAAAATATCCAAACTCTTTGGTTATTTTTGAGCGCGATGCTAATGGTCTAATCAGATTCAATTAATTATGCTAAGAAATGCTAAAAGTGCTAGCGCAAGACGCGGAGATCAGCTGAATGGATTCCAAAACGCTTAAACTCAATTGTTTAACTTTAGGGGAGCTGGAAAATAAGCCCTTTAAATGACATGGGGGTGAGTAAATTCTGGATTTGTATGTTTTATCATGGTTTGAATTGTCAGTAGTAAATTCTTTAAATATGAAAACATAGAGTACTTACAGGCTGTGAGTCAGAAGGGTTAATGCTTTTCTCCACACTTACTGTACGTCTCTGGAGATTATGCCGAAAGTTGTTGCTGAACCCAGACTATTGCTTTAACTGTGATAAAGTCTGCAAAACAACCTTTGATCTTGTTTGTTTCACTGTAAAAGAAGTGAAGTGGTCAAACCCTGTCTTAACACCACGTATACTCATTAAGTTCATCTATATGTTCAGGTTTTTGAATATAGCATGACTTGCTTATTTCTGACACTCCAGTTGTATAAAGTTTCATCTTTCACTCTTCTTTTGCTTCTTTATTTCTCGGGCGTGTGGGCTCTCGTCAGTCAGGAACCCTGCAGTGCCCTCGCACTCATTTCCCAAACAGTCGGATAATTAATTGGAAAAAGTTGAAGCAATGTAATCCGGTTCTTTGCCAGTCTAAACCGCTCACACATATCATCCCACAAGAGGCTCAAAGGCTCGGACACTTCAAAGCACAACTGTGCGCACTTGTCAGACAATTGGTGAGACGCCGTATCTCTCTTTCTAGTGCGCGCTGAGAGGCGGCCTGTGTATCGTAAGGGCATGAAATAGATTAATTAAAAGCATTCAGCCGGTGTGGTATGGATTAAACGCTCCTCTCTCAGACTCCCCTGGCCTTTAAATGGAGCTAACTTTGAGATATGTACCGTATTTTGTACTGACCTCCCTCAGGAATCGTCGCTTCGCTTTCTCAGATCTGAATTAGAGGCGCTAGCAGAAGCTTTAAAGCTTTTTTCCCACAGGAAGTTTTTCATGTAAAATCTTATTTGCTGTTTCAGTGGGTATGTAAACAAAGAGCTCTGGGATTTGAGTTATGGATCTTCGATGCTAGAGAAAATGTAATGTAAAATTATTACTTACAACAATTTTGATAGGGAACACATATAAAAGGCGTCATGCGTGCCTAAACGTGAGGTCTGTAAGAAAAGGTGGCCAGTAACATGTTGCCATCTACCAAAACAGTTTTTGTCAAAATTCTGACCCTGTTTTCTTTGAGGGCAGAAATTTTTCACACACTCAGTTTGAAATGGTGGATGGAGACCAGGAAAATGTTGCCAGGTATTAAGTACAAGAAGATATTAATAAAAATAGTTCTTTGAATAAATAAATGTAGTATTTCTGCATGTCACTTTAGGGAAGCCATGCCACTAGGTGGCCATGTTTGCAACCCCTCCGGGCAGTTATTTCAGTCATGCAAGACTCAAGTCCTGTCTACTTATTTAAAAAACATATTTCTGACCAACAATTAAACCTGATCTCAACTGTACATAATAAACTTTTGTTTCTTAAGCTCAAATTGTGCTAAAACTAGGGCAAAAAATATATTTTTAAATATTATAATAAATTAATTCCAAAACATATATGTACTGAAATATATTATAAAATATTTTTATAAAACATTAATATATATTTTTTATATATATGTATTTTCAAGCATTTATATTCAAGTCACATTGGAAGAAAAACTTTTATGTTAAAAAACCTGTTAAGTTATAAAAGAAAAGACCAAAATTTTATATATTTTCAATTGCAAACATATAATTTTATATTTTATACACATACTTATACTTTATACTAACTTTTTTATGTTGGGCTAGGAAAAATATATATTTTGTTCTATGCCTGGGTTATACAATTAGAAATGTATTTGTTGCACCTTAAATACATTTTTAAATATAGGTTAATATATGAATGTTAAAACTAAATATATTTTCAAATAAAAAATAAAATTTTAATTTGGTTTTACTTTCTACAACATGTGCTTAGCATATATTTAAAACATATATTTGGCCAAATAATTTTTTTTTGCCATATGGGTATAGCAGTGCTCAATCTATAATAGGGTGACCATACGTGCCATTCTTCCCAGACGCATCCTGCCAGGATTTCGGTGCGTCTTCCAGAAGTCGTATTTGTTGACCGCATACGCCATTCAGTTAAAAACATTAGACATGCAATAGTAGTTTCATTCTTACCTTAAAATGTAATGGTTGCTTTTTTGTAATAATAATAATCCTCTATGACGTATGCGGTCGACAAATACGCCTTCCGGAAATCCTGGCCAGGATGCATCCGGGGATAATGGCATGCATGGTCACCCTAATCTATATCCAATATCTTCGCTTATAGTACATCGTTGTTAACCTAGCATGCTAACATCAAACTGACTGAATTAATGTGTCGAGTCTCTCAACGAATCTTAAAGGAGCAGTATGTAAGAAATGTATATCAATTAATCTTAAAATGGTCCTGATATGTCCCTAGACATTAAGAAATCATTTTCATTTCAAATACTTATATCACTGGCAACAGTGGTCTGGCCAGGATATTGTCATTCAAAAAGTGGAGTTGCAGCCCTCAACTGATTGTCATGTTGTGTATTGGCCACCAGTTGTGTGATTGCAGTACCAGTTTTGGCCACAATCCTACATACTGTTCCTTTAATGTACTGTAAGTGTAACACAACTGTGTGTGTCATTTATTTGATGGAAGTCTACTTTAAAAGAATATTGTTTTATATATTTTGGAACCTTGCATGTATAGTGTGATTTAGCTCGATTGTCTTACATTTGTTGTATAGTTTGCACCCTTTATTATTTAATAAAGTACTCGAGGGTGTGCCCATACAGTATATAAAAGAGGAGCTGTTGAGATAACAGCTGTAAGCAGCACATAATTTATCTTGTTATGATATAATAACTCAGTATAATATCAGCATAATATCACCTAATGGACAGTGAAAGGATTAAATACAAAAACATGGTGTGTCAATAGGGTTGCCAACTTCTTCACTTTGAAATACGAGACAAAAGATGGTCTGCCGCAGCAGTGCAGACGTGGTTTTGTGTATACAGTGTATTTAAGACATTTGTCAAAATGATAGCTAATCTCCTTATTAAATAATAATTTATACGGGACGTCCCAGCTAACACAGGACAGTTGGCAATTCTATGTGTAAGTGTGGTTGTAATTGTTAATGAACCTTGAGTCTCAAGAGCTGTGAAGGGAAAGTGAATCCTCCCGCTAGCTGATAAATTTGTTGTGTAATTTCATTTAGGAATGAAGTGAGGCTCTCATTCACTAAACATTGCGACAATGATACGTTATTGTCCAATTATGACCATATAGTCATACTGTGGAGACAGGACAGATTTGTTGATTTATGTATATTGCTGTTTAAAGTACAGTTCATTTACAATTCCAAGCCAAATATTTTTTTTTTTTTTAAGTTTTGCTGATTTGTGTCATTCATAATCAGTCTAGTGATGTGTGTGCACGAGTACACATGCGATTTTTATAAGGTTTTGTATTTTTGAAACTTTAATATCATGTTATGAATTGTACAGTACTTCTGTCCGTGATGTCAGACTATGAAGATCTGATGACATTTCAAGTAAGGGAACGTCTCGGTTACGGATGTAACCCTCGTTCCCTGAAGGAGGGAACGGAGACGTCACGTCGTGACCGACGAATTGGGAACTCGCTTAGAGAGACCAATCTGCTTCGTATACTACTAAAACGCCAATGAACTTGGCATTGAGATATTTGCATAATGCTGGCGCCGCCCCGCCAGGTGCCTTTATAAGCAGCAGGTGCAAATAGGGAAATTAGCTTTTTTTCGCTGAGAAAGCCGGGAAAATGAGACCGGCCGATAAACAGCAGGTGGCAGCACCTGTGGCGACGGGACGTGACGTCTCCGTTCCCTCCTTCAGGGAACGAGGGTTACATCCGTAACCGAGACGTTCCCTTTCAGTCGGTCACTACGACGTCACGTCGTGACCGACGAATTGGGAATCCCTACCAAAACGCCACTAGGGGCTGACCTCTTCCAGTGTCTGCGTAAAGCCCTCCGGTTCCACTTAAGGATAAGGAGAATTAGGTTTTAAGGCAGAAGGCCGGGCACTAGATGTTCCTTTAACCCCACAGAAGTGCCAGCGACTGGGAAGCGCCCTACCTGAGCGGGATAGGAACGCTGCGGAAGCCACCACCCGTCTTAAGGGTTAATGGTGGGCGAAAGTCAACCGTAGTTGAGGTAAAATGACAGCCGTGGCTGTGTAAGCAAAGCAGTGCTCTGCTAAGGGAAACGTGGGCTAGTAGGATTAACCCCACGGAAAAATACTCACAAAGGAACCCGGTGGGACACAATGTGGAGCCCGAGCCAACACGTAGGTTCGCGAGGATGCAGCTAGTGAAGGCTGACAGCCAATGCTCCGCAACAAAGGCTGCCAAGGCAGCGGAGGAAGAACAATTCAAACCATTACGCACTTTTGTTCTGAAGGCCTTCCATACTGACACAGTTATGAAGCATCAGATGGAGGCTGCAAGCCGACCTGTGAGACTGTTCTCCGTGCTCCCCCTGGTGAGGAAAGAACACGAGAGGATACAGGCTCAATACGAACACTGTAAAATCTAATGAACGTATTAGGTGTCGCCCAACCAGCAGCTCTACAGATGTCTGTTAGCGAGGAACCACGAGCTAGAGCCCAAGATGAGGCAACGCTCCGTGTGGAGTGCGCTCTCAAATTAAAGGGGCAAGGAATACCCTGAAGATTATAAGCCAGGGCGATAGTATCAACTATCCAAAGAGACATCCTCTGCTAGTGACAGCTTTCCCTTTCTGCTGGCCACCATAACAAACAAAGAGCTGGTCTGAGGTCCTGAGGCTTTGCGTGCGAACCACGTAGAGTCGCAGTGCGCGTACGGGGCACAACAAAGCCATGGTTGGGTCTGCGTCCTCCGGGGGCAGCGCTTGCAAGCTCACCACCTTTCTCTGAAGGGAGTGGTGGGAACTTTGGGCACGTAGCCTGGTCTGGGTCTCAGTGAGACAGCAGGACCAAACTAAAAGCACAAAACGTCAACAGAGAATGCATGTAAATCCCCTACTCTCTTCATGGAGGCCAATGCTATCAGGGTCAGAGTTTTCATTGATAAAAACATCAGACTCGTAGACTGCAAAGGCTCAAAAGGGAGACCTGAAGGCTTCAGCACCATGGACAGGTCTCAGAAGGAAAGAGGGAGGGCGCGAGGGGTTTAGCCTGCGAGCGCCTCTTAAAATGTAATAATTAAATCATGCTGGCCAACTGATCTGCCGTTGATAAGTGAGTGATGAGCAGAAATAGCGGCGATATCAACTTAAATGGAGGAGGGACAGCCTACCATCTAACCTATGTTAAAGATATAAAAGCACAATGTTAATGGGCATTCTCTGGGGTCCTCGCGTTGCGAAGAGCACCGGGTGACGAAAAAGGTTTCTTTAAGCGCGTAAGCCCGTCTTGTGGACGGTGCTCGAACCGCGTCGATGGTGTTAGATACCGCTTGCGATAAATCACCTAAACCTTGCGCGCGCTCAACGACCATACATGGAAATCCCACAGGTCGGGGCGCGGGTGCCATAATGTGCCCCTTCCTAAAGAAAGAAAGTCTTTCCTCAGGGGAAATCGTCAGGGAGGGGCTGTCGCGAGGAGCATTAACTCTGAAAACCAATCCAGTACGGGGCGACTAATAAAAGGCTCTCCTCGTCCTGCCTGACTTTGCACAGTGTCTGCGCAATAAAGCTCACTGGAAGGAATGCGTATTTACGCACCCCCCGCGGCCAGCTGTGTGCCAACGCATCCACGCCGAAGCTGCCCTCGGTTAGTGAATAAAATAGGCGACAGTGGGTATCGTCCGGCGACGCAAACAGATCTATCTACGCACAACCGAACTTCTTCCAAATTAGCTGGACCGTCTGGAGGTGGAGTCGCCATTCGCCGGGGGCGCAGCTCGGGAAGCGCGTCTGCCGCTGTATTGAGCGAACCCGGGATGTAAATGGCACGAAGGGACCTCAGATGCTTCTGACTCCAAAGGAGGAGATGACGAGCGAGATGCGACAGGTGACGAGAGCGCAAAACCGCCTTAACGGTAAATAACGCAACAGTCGCAATGTTATTGGTGTCGGCTAATACATCCTTCCCTCGCATCTCCATAGCGGAGCGTACAAGTCCCAGATATACAGCGCACCGCTCGCGGCAGTTGGGGTGCTATGCACACCCCTGAGACTGCAAGCCCGCCATACGTGGCTGATCATCCCGTGCTGAGGGCATTGCAATATACAGAATGCCAGGAGACCCCTCAGGGGCATATCTTCTATCGGAAATGCCGGGTCTACCACGGGGAAAAATTTAAATGACACGCAGGTGCAATGTTTACACGGTGTATGTCGGTGTGCCACGCTCTCCTCGAGACTCGATCGTAAGCCAATGCTGAAGCGGTCTCATATGAAGCAGCTCGGGCGGCGTCACAACCGCAGCATGCTGTCATATGTCCAGGAGCTTCTGAAATTGTTTCAGAGGGACCGCGTACTTCCCTCGAATTAAACCGAGGCAAGTCAGAACTGACTGGTTGCGCGCTCTTGTTAAACACGTCAATTAGTCGACCGAGTCTTATTTCCATACTGAGAAAAAGGATCCTCTGCACGGGGCAAAGTTGCTCTTTCCCAGTCGACCTGAAGACTTAAACGAGCGAGATGCCAAAGCATTAACTCTCTGTGTTCGCGCACGTCTGCCAAGAACGGGCTATTATAAGTCGACGTAGAAAAAAGCAGAATGCGAACAACGCTCTCTCTCTGACATTTTAATGCCGTGACTAGCACATGGAGACACGGAGAGAGAGAGACAGCTCGAATGGTGTACTTCGTATTAATATGCCCACCCCACGACGCAGAGCGAAAAATGGTCTAAAGCGAGGGGAGATGGACACATAAAGTACACGTCTACAGGTCTAAGGCTGCAAACCGATCTGAATATTGAAATACGAGCCTCGGCGTTATCATCCAAAAAGAACACCTTAGTAGAGCCGGTGCGTAAATCAAATCGATGGTAACCCGCCGCGTATTTTGGGTACTATGAGATAAAGGCTGGAAAAACCCTATCATCATCATCTCGGTAAGAGGGACCGGCTCGAACATCCTTCGCCAACAGGATATCGACTTTTGCACGCAGTACATGTGCATCGGACGCTTTCACTACAGTGAAACGAAAGCCCGAAATTTTGGGGTGTGCCGGATTCGTAACCGAGGCGGATCGTGCGTAAAACCCAACGAAACGGGCTGGGAACTGAAGCCAAGCACCCAGGCACCGTACGAGGAGAAATAACGACACTACCGAAGTACCCGCGGTGGGGCAGCGAAGCGAGACAGGTGGGACTGCCGGTGCGTCTGCTGTGACAGCATAAACATCTACAGTATGTGTGTGTGACACTGACCTGAGCCCGCTGAGGGTAACGGTCGTCTGGTCTCCTCTACGGAGAGCGCAGACTCCGATGAGGGTGCTGGTGGTCCGGTCTCCTCAGCGGAGAGCTCGGACTCCTCAGGTCACCCGCTGGCGATAGAGGAGAGGTAGGGTGAGCTGGTGTGTGCCCGCTCACGGCTCTCTCGATCCTCTGGAGACCTGGAGAGGGAAGAGGAATGCACTCTATGTGTGGTTAGTGGGTACCGGCTAAACAGCCGGTGGAACATATGCAAACCAAGGATTTTCCACCCGACCCTCTATCGGGGGAAGGAGCTCCATCTCCTGAAGAGTGATCCTCTGCCAATCCGGGTCGCCCTTCACTGGCCACTTAAACTCCCGATTTTCACGGGAAGCGGCTAAGCGGGCGGGGCGAGCTGCTGACGACCGGTTCCCCTGCGCTGCCGAGATGGGGTCCGAGGAGGGGAACGGAGGTGGTCGCCGCAGGACGCCGACGGCGAGAGGCAGACTGAGGAGCCGGCGTGGTGGACCAAGGGCAGCTCTGTTCCGCCGGGGCATGACCTAAGAGATCGCCTCAGTCTGTGCAGCGGAGCTGTACGACTCCCCTGGCTCGCCGAAGAGGCCGGTCTGTGAGACAGGAGCATTCAAGTTGTTCTCGTCTGCGTCCGTCATGTCAGCCAGACACAGCCAAAGGTGGCGATCTTGAACCACTGAGGTGGACATCGCACGACTGAAGGTCGCGGCCTCCCTGGTAAATCCTTTGTGAGCCTGCAGCAACGTTATTACGTGCAGGGCTGAAGCCGCCTCTCCGGCATGCCTGATGGGCAGCGTCCGTAACCGGACGACTGTCTACAAACACGGGAGGGAAGGGTTGGGTGGTCCCTCCAGGAACGCATCCCGCTCCACTGAAGGGGTCCCCGCCCTCAGCGGCTCCGTTGGTGAGGGAGGTGAGGGGTGAAAGCTGAACGGCCGGACGGCCGCAAATCACGTCAGCTCTTCGTGCCGTCGGGGAAGAAAGGCACAGGAGGAGAGGACCGAGAGGCCCGAGCAGCTCCGAAGTACCAATCATGTGGGCGGGACGGTTCGGGCGGAGAGGGGTTAACCTTTCCAACTCTACCGTCTCCGCCGCTCGCGGGCACGGCCGCCATCTCCGGAACGACTCTGCCTCGGAGGAAAAATGGACACCCCTCTGATGCTGCAGAAGTGACGGGACCAGAAGGAGGTCCAATGGATTCGGCAGACATCGTAGAACACGACTCTGCAGTCTCCACCGGAGCCTCAACCGGCTGAGGATGAGAAGGCCGGTAGGTGGAGGACGCATCCTCCGTCCTACTCAGCGTAGTGACGCGAAGGGCGCCCTGCGAGCGCTTGACAGCCGCACCATGGCGGCGTCAGCACTGCAAAGGCGCGGACAGCGTTCCCGTAGAAACGACAGTCGTCTCCGCAATCCAAGAGGGTTATGCTCTCACAGAGAGAACAGAAACTCTCCACGAACGCAGCCCCGGAGTGCTCGATGCCTGAGCACGAAGACAGCGCTCGTGACCGTCACTGGAACCCTTATACTTCTCGCATCCAAGATCGCACGGGCGAAAAGCTATCCTGAAAAGGACGCTGATCCCCGCATATACGAGAGAGTGGCTGCCTTTAACAAGGCACAAAGCTCTCTCGTATCACTCTTTTAGGGAAATTCACTCAGATGCTTAGTTGATGAGCGCACAGGAAGGCAACGCACACACTAAACTCAAAACAATAAACAGATGTAGAGCCGTGGAATAAGCGAAGCGTCCGCTGTGATACTGCTAGTTCAACCAACTTCAGCAATCAAATCCCAACAGAGTAAAGTAGCTTCTCAGTAGCAGATAAAGCCGGCTTTCGAAGCGAAAAAGCTAATTTCCCTATTTGCACCTGCTGCTTATAAAGGCACCTGGCGGGGCGGCGCCAGCATTATGCAAATATCTCAATGCCAAGTTCATTGGCGTTTTAGTAGTATACGAAGCAGATTGGTCTCTCTAAGCGAGTTCCCAATTCGTCGGTCACGACGTGACGTCGTAGTGACCGACTGAAAGGGAACACAGCAAGTGCCGATGCTCTTTGATCTTTTTGTGTGAATATTTATAGAGTGAATGTTTCAGGGCTCTGGGACAATTTTAACATCAAACGTCTTCGATATGGGACAAGACAGTGGCTGACCGAAGCACTAATGGCTCCTTATTCTGGTGCTGGGGATTCACAGCATTGCACATTATGTAAATGGATCTCACTTAAAGAGCTCCTATTATGCTTGTTCACATTTTCAACTTCAGTTGGTGTGTAATGTTGCTGTTTACGCCTAATAAAGATCTGGAAACTCCATACTAAAGAGAGATATTTCTCTTTAACAAAAAAACATCACAATACACGTCACAATATCCCTCATTTAAATAATTCCCATCCCAGGCAGACACATACAAGTGGGCGGGGCCTTGTTGGGTTGCTTTATGTGTTGCCTGTCTATGTCATTCTGACTTCCTAAGATGGATGAATGTTGATGTAGTATTTAATTGCAGGCTTACTTATTTCACTCTTACATTTCTTTTAATAATTTTTAGTTTTATCAATAAAGATTTAAATACACCAACTCTTTTACTAACCCAATGCTATGCCGTAGTAATCCTGTTCAAAGACTTTTGCTGTAAAAGCTATTCTGTGTAATACACAGATGTTGTGTCCATATGTGAAGCTTATTTCTGAATGGTTTTTAACATCTGAAATAAAAACATACTTCTGTGAAAGTTGCATTTGTGTAAGCAGTCCTCCCTGAAGTAGAGCTGGCGAAAAAAATGTGAATTCTCATGCGTGTCTTATCAGTAAAGCCGGTTTGGTGATTAGTAGTAAACCGCTATTACCTGCTTTCAGATGGAGCAGCATTTACTACACAGAGCCTAGGCAAATTTGCATTCATAATTGTGGAAGATCGTCTGTAATTTTGCTTAGTTTCTTGGTGAAATATGGCTCTGTGTAGTAAATGCTGCTCCATCTGAAAGCAGGTGATGACGATTTACTATCACCGAACCGGATTTACTGATTTTGTTGTCTTTGGGATGCTTTTGATACACAAATCTGGCAACCCTGGTTTAATTTTGTATTTCAAAATATATGCACACGTATGCCCCCCCCCATTTTTACCTTCTAGTGAAACAAAATTAAAACTTCATGAGAACAAATAACCCCTTTAACAAATCTGATTCAGCTCTTTATCAGATACATGAACAGAACTGTGCCAGATAAGAGAGATGTACAACATGTGCAGTGATATAGCTTCCCCAGGACTAAAATTTGATTGGATCTAAATTCAATCATAATAAAGAGATGATGGGACAGTGTACCAGGCAGGGTACAAAATTATATTATTCAAAATTACTTCAAATAGCAGGTAAACGAAGAAACTTTTTTATAATTTCTCTTAAGATTTATGTACGTAATAATTAGCCAATCACAATTATATTCCTCACAAATTTAACTCTAGGGTTTGCTTTATTGAAAATAAAAAACTCTTATTTTCTACTTTTCTAATATTCAAGTCAGATCCTGCACATTTAAACGCCGGAGGGGAGGAATGTTATTCAATCACCGAACCAAGAAAAAGGACAACTGGCCCATAACTTCATTTGATTTGCTCCTCAAAGCAATATTTCCCCCTGCATTTGGCACTCGGCTAGTGTTAATTTTGAACCCGGTTACCGGTCCAGACCTGAACAGATTAGTTAGGTTTTGAGATGTGCTCGGACGTGCCAGCGTTGATGATGAGTCCAGCATTGGGAAGCTGTGAGTGCTTTAGTGCGGCACTAATTCATCACTGTCGCCATGGCTGTGCATGGACCGGACTTGAGCTCGACCGAGGAATGAGAAGGTGCACTGAAGGTGTTGATTGATCGGCTCTTTCCCATTGTTGTTCATTTTTTAGCTGGTGTGGAAACTCTGTTCTGCCCACTGACAAAACTACCGCAGAGCTGTTTGGAGGAAATTCTTCCTCGCACACTCTTTCTGTCCGGATTCAACACTTTTTCAACAGAGTTTTAACCATTAGTACCTTAAAAGCTTTCCGTCACCTGACGTTCTGAATTTGTCTTTGGTTATTGTAATGTATAGCCTTTTCTTCCTGTCATCCATACGCTTTATCTTTATCTTGGGCTTTTTTCACTGGTTCTTTGCTACTTTCATTTATCTTGTTGGATTTTTAAGTGTTGTGTAGCAGAAACTCTCAAAAGTACTGTAGGATAGGCAATTTCGTAGAGGTTTTCCGAGCCAGCTTGCAAAGCATAAGATCCCACCAGAGCACTCTCTAAAGCCCACTGGAAATGAATCTGTTGGTTCAACTTAAAAAGTAAGTTATCTGGTTTCCTTAACTTTTTGAGTTAATTCAACTTTAAAAAAAAATAAGTTAATTCAAAAAAGTTGTGTAAAAATCGTTGTGGCAACCAGGATTATACCGATAGACGATACTATTGTGTATCGACGGTAGTCAGACATTTGGCAGATTGCAGGTTTTCATGACAATAGTTGCCGATAGTTATTATTATTATCATTATAGTTTCACATTAACATGCGCATTGCATGCTTTTCCTCACATGAGAGGCTTTGTGGGCTTCACTTTGCGCAAGATAGCGTAGATTGTTTCTTGCACGCACCTGGACTTGTAATATGCACGTCTTGGACTATTGCTCGGACCTAAACGTGTGTGGCATGGACTTCTAGCATCTAAACTCTTCCTTGCACATGAGCTCTGCATGTCTCTGTCATTTTCTTGCACTAGATAGGTTGTTAGGTGTGCAAGGGTTTAAAACCAGCCAGTGTTTTGTTCCCGTTTTTTTTTTTACATCGCTCCCAGATGAATGAAATCAGTTTTAGGAAGGTTGCGGTCACGACAGTGTTACCCTTAGAGTAAATCAGCTTTTTGTCCACCAATCAAGTGCCTTGTCATAAATGAGTAAAAAATGAACAAATAAATACATTATTAAACTATTGCCCTGGTCCTGTGCATTACACAGAAGATATGTAAACCTGGACTACAAAACCAGTTGTAAGTCGCACAGGTATATTTGGAGAGTTTGGTTTCAGAAAGCAATAAATCCATTTTGACTAATTTGTGTAAAAACGTGTTTTCTATACCAAGAAAGTGACAAGATAAAAACCACCATTTTCTGTTGCAAACATTCACATAGCATCTTTAGGTTATAATAACATTAAAAATTCAAATCCATATTTAGATTTTTAAAGATTTATTATAAAAACAGATATTTTTTTTTCGCAAAATGCAATAAATCCATGACAAGTTTTTTTTTAACTAAATGCTATAAATCTATTGAATCAAAATATAAATGTGCATTTATCTTTGCCATGTTATATTCATTTTGTTGACTAGTGGTATACACTGATAAAAAATAAACATTAACTCTTTCGCCGCCATTGACAAGATATCTCGTCAATCAAGAGAAAACGCTTTCCGCAATATCGCTATTATTCACCAGGTGGCGCCCTTCCACAACTTTTTAAAACCGGAAGTATTGCCCTATGGCAAGCGGCTGCATGTCCGTGTCTGTTTTAAAGATCGCTCTGAATGGGATCTCTATGAAAAGTCCGTCATAAAAATGGAATTATCTCTGCTTTTTGCTCAAAATATGGTGTTTTTGCAGAAACCTACCCATATTCAAAAGCTGATTGCAAAAGAACCACTGAAGGTAGGATGAAACGTTTTTTTTTTTGTTTGAAGGCAGAGGGTCTGTTCCTTTATTTGGTATATTGTTTGTTTATATATTTAAAGAAGAACATTTTCTGGAAGGCATTAAACTTTGGTGAAAATCATGAAAAACGCTGGTGCTGGCTGGCAACTTTTTTTAAAAACGCTGGCGGCGAAAGAGTTCATGGCATTCATCAAAGCATTTACTTTGTCTTATTAACAACACTGTCATTGCTGCTGTCATCCTTGGGACGTCGTCGCTGAACTTTTTTGACAGTGATCAGCTGTAAAATGTTTTGGTCCTGCTCAATTTTCGTTGACTTCGAGTAAAATAATGGAAAGTTTTTCATTAGATCCTCTGGGGTCAATGTGTTAGCATGACAGAAGCTTGATGTTGTTGTGTGAGAACAAGCAACAGCCGACATTTTTCCTGCGCCCGAGGGTCTCTCACATAAATTATTCGATTTTTATGGCTAATGTTTCTTCCCTGTCATAGAAAACCACCACATGTTTATCAATGCCATCAAAATTACGATTTTGTTTTTGTTTGTTTGTTGATCACAAAGTACAAAGTTTACAATGTGTGGAATGGTGCGCTGTGATTTGTTGAGGGGATTTATTGCATTCTGCTGATTTTACTGTAACTAATAACAAAAATGTTGTTTATTGCGTTGTGAACCAAACTCTTCATTCATAGAAAAAGCAAAAAGACTTTGCCTGGGACCAAATTATTGATTTTTCTTTTATACCCAAAATCATTAGTATATTTTGTAAAGATCATGTTCCATTAAGATATTTTGTAAATGTGCTATTGTAAATATATCAAAACTTTATTTTTATGAGTGGATGTAGCAAAACGCGAACAAAATTGGCCAGAAACTCACCTACAAACTCACTCCTTCCTTCCCATTCTTTGGGGATTTCTCTTTCAAGTGTGTTTTGTATGTAAAAGCTTACAATTTCTCCATTCAGTCAGCAATGTCATTACAATGGTAAGCCAGTAGAGAGCCGTAAACAAACCTTTTCATTAGTAAGATGTGTTAAGGACTTCATTTGGACTTTTAACTCAATATTTTGCTTTTATTACACCCTCAGACTCCAGATTTTAAAAACATTGTATCTTGGCCAAATATTGTAGAGAGTATCCATAACTTTCATGTCAGTAGGGAAACCTTCAGACAGTATCAATATCCAGTATATCTACATAGGTTGCCATGGTAATAATGTAGGTTACAGCATGCTTCATCTAATGGTGCTTTTCCATTGCATAGTACCCCACGGTTTGGTTTAGTTTGGGTCTGGTCAGCTTACTTTTGGGGTCTTTTCCACTGGGTGCAGTACATAGTACCCGATACCTCGGTTGGGGTTCCAAGCGACCCGAGCTGATACCAAACGTGACAGAAAACACTGCAGATCACTGATTGGTCTGAGAGAATCGTCACTACCAGCGTCATCGCTATAATGTAAAAGATTAGCTTTACCTTCATGCTAGCTTGCGCTGTCTCAAGCAAACATGTTGTCATCTGTGCTCTGCTGTAAGTTCCCAAACTCCCTTTTAGCGATGAAAAACACCCACATGTTGAGAATCAGGGACACCATACCAATTTTTTCAAGACTTGCAGTTTGTGGCGGAACATTCGCGATACGCACGTCAGCATTATATATGCTTAAATGCAACTTAAATGAGGCTCAGCGGAGCGCTGTCGGCTGACGCCACGTGTGTTTAAACAGAAACTGTCATGTGAGACAGATGTAGTGATAAACGCAATGTTTAAACATCTATTTGTGGTGGTCAATTTTAATTTTGTGGCGGACTGAGAAATAAATAAATGTATGGGAATGTACAGTACAACAGCGCTCTCACTTGTATGATGTCACAGCAGTTGGCAGCGCAAATATAACGACACGCCTATAATCCCTCCCACTGCGAAGTGATACTAAACTCAATGGGAAAGCTGACCAAGCCAAAGTGAGGTGAGCTGACTCGACCTGACCCAAACCAAACTGTGGGGTACTATGCAATGGAAAAGCGCCATAAAACTGAGAGTCTCAGATTGTCGTTTTGAATGTTACAGTACGCTCAGCTACTTATTTCAAAAGATCACAGCAAAATCCAATTTCATGAAACGACCCCTTTAACTTTAGTAAGTGCACGGAGCGCTGCAGGAGTTGTGTATCACTGTCAATCATGAATTGACACCCGTGTGTTTTGAGGCCAGCGGTTACAGATGACTTCAACTCCACTTACTGTAAGACAAGCTCCTGTTTCAACCCTTTGTCAAGTTGTGTTTTTTTACAGATTGATTTTTGTGGCATTATTTTTTCACATTCTCCTGAAGAATGTTACTGGTTTCTTTGGGAGCGACGTGATTATTATTGTATAGGCCTGTTTGTAGTATATATATCAATTAAAACATGGTTATTTGTATTTGAACTATTTGAATTATTTTTCTTGATTAGTTGCATTTCATTTAAAAAAAATATGTCAGACAAAAGTGTAAAAAGTGCAGGACTTATTTAGCCTGTTTTTACCTAGACGGTCACGTTGAGGACATTTGCATACTGTACGTAAGCACCACTGACATTTTCTGCTCTCTGTTCATGGGATGCATTGATGGTGAGGGCCAGGGGTTTTAGCACTGAGGTGTCTGTGTGTCTACAAGATGACTGTAATCCTCAGAGAAGAGTCCATCACATGAAGTGTGTGATTCATCTGAGAACCGACGCTGTCGACTGCACACAGCACTCACACTGATACACACAGTGCCATTAGCTTTAATCTTAGCCCCCCCCCCCCCCCCCCCCCCCCCACACACACACACAATTTCATTGCATCTCAGAAGGAAAGGTTGAAGTGTAAATGACAGACTGTGAACACTACAAGAAAATCAGATGAGCTACGGTTAATTTATGTTGAGACTTTGAGGTTACTTTACTCAAAATTGCGTCTTAAATCAAGTATGTGAAACGCACAGTAGATTTCATCACCGTAACAGCATTATCACAGTCTGAGAAGCGTTTTACTCTCAACCACAGTCTTGAAATGTAATAAGTGGCAAACATAAGCCAACTGTTTCATAACTGCACTGCTCATCAAATTCCTATCAAAGTTAAACACATTTACAAAGACACTGGGACCATTAAGACAAAGGGCTTAGGATGAATCACAGATCATAATAAACCAAAAATAGAAAACAGAAAGATATTGTCCACAAGCTGAAACACTAGTTTATTTACTGAAAGCGTCAGGTTGTGATGTGAATGTTATTTTTTAAGTTCACCCAAAAATGAAAATTCTGTCATCATTTGCTCTCATGTTGTTACAAACCTGTATAAATGCCTTTGTTCTGATAAACATGAAGGAAGATATTTTGAGGAATGTTTGTAACCAAACCGTTCATGAACGGTTTGGTTACAAACATTCCTCAAAATACCTTCAGTTGTGTAAATCAGATAAAATAAATTTATACAGGTTTGTAACAACATGAGAAATGATCACAAAATTTTCATTTTTTGGTGAACTGTCCCTTGAAGGAGTTTTTAGTGATGACACATTTGAGAACATCTTGGGGCAATTTCCCAGACAAGGTTTAGATAAAGCCAGGAATAGTGCTAAAGCACTATCCGGACGTGATTAGATTTCCAAATGAAGTTTGAGTTTCAATGTCACGTCTGTGATTTTATGTATGGATTCAGATGGGCTCGTCTTGATGGTCTACGCTAACGTTTGCGTAATTCTTGACGTTGTTTTAAATAGGCTACACACGAATGATTGCTGGCTGCCAACAAAATAAATGTGCCTGTCTTATAAAAAAATCTGGGTAACACTTTATTTTACGACCCGCAAAGTACCGCGTAATTAAACCGAATTTACAGCGTACCTATTTGTAACAACAGAGTACCTCTACAGTACGTACTTGTAGTTATAAGGGAATAATATTTTAAGTTTGGGGTAATAAGGGGGTAAGAATATATGGAAAATTAATCTCTAAGTATTTCATAACTACAGTGTACCTATTGTAATATTACGTGGTATGTATGACTTACGTCTATGGGTAATATGGTCTATGTGTAATATGTTTTTTTTCTTCATATTTGCTACTTACCTGATGAAGTGTTTTGTATAGCCTACAGTTGATGTCTACAAGCCACGTCGGCAAATAAAATATAACACACAATAAAAATAATAGCAACTTGTACCTCTTTGATCTGTATATGTATACAGGAGTTACCAGGTAACTCTTATATTTGCGGGCTGTAAATTAAAGTGGGGCTTATTCCCCGATTGTTCTTTGTATGTACCAGGTAACTCTCATATTTGCGGGCTGTAAATTAAAGTGGTGCTTTGTTCACCTCTTGTTATAAATGTTATAGGGTAAATACCATAAACATACAGAATATTGTTATTTTTATTTTAAAACAACTTATTTCAAAACATCTTTAAAACACTATAATTAAGCCAACACTTAATGTTTATTATCACATAACTTTTATTTAAAATAAAAAGTCATGACAATTTTTCATTGTTTTTGCGGCTTGGCTTCCTCTGTTGGTGTTCTTGTCCACTCGGATGATGAGTTGATGTCGTCTCAAAAATGCTGTTCTGCATTACATATAAAAAACATAAATGAAAGCCTTCAGTAAATGTTTCTTCACTGTGCCTTGACAGAAACAGAGTTTTCTAAGCCAGTTACGTTTATAAATTTTAGGCTTACTTATGTGCTAGCTAACCTGCTACCGTTAGCTAGCAACTTTCTTGAAAAACATTGTTTGAAATGCGTGAGTCATGTATTAACAAAACCAGTCACCTTATCCAGCATGCGGATCCTGCTAACATCACTCGCAGCCGTACTCCACAGTGTAGAACGTTTTTAAAACCTCTTAAAGAAATTTCACCTCAGGATCGCGTTCCAGCAAACCTCCTGCAGACGACCGCGCGCTCTACACCTGCGCAGTAGCCTACGCATGTAGTCGTCTTTTGCTTTAGCGGGAGCTGATATCTGCTGTTGTTTCATTCTGGTTTGCCACTGCATAAATTATATTTGGCTAAAATACTTGTGTTTACAGTAAATTAATTGCAAAGCACCACTTCAAATATGTCCGCAAATCTAGGAGTTTCCTGGTAAATAGGAAATAAGTTGCTATTTTTATTGTACTTACATTAAAAAAAGATAACCACATTAAATCAGCTGGACTTTTGTTATTAAAAGCAAGTAATATAGGCTACTAAAATAAAAGTGATGTGCTGTTATATTTATTTGCTGATGTGGCTCGTAGACATACATTCAGTAGTCAATATGAAAAATTCACAATAAAAAAATAAAACTAATTTCCCCATAGACTTGACTAAGTCATACATACCACGTAATATTACAATAGGTACCCTGTTGTTATAAAATACTTAGAGTATAAATAATTTATAATTCTTCATATTCTTACCCCCTTATTACCCCAAACTTAAAATATTATTCCCTTATACCTACAAGTACATACTGTAGAGGTACCCTGTTGCTACAAATAGGTACGCTGTAAATTCGGTTTAATTACGCGGTACTTTGCGGGTCGTAAAATAAAGTGTTACCAAAAATTGTGTGTCAAATTTATTTTTGTTCATATGTTTAATATTGATTGAATAAGGTCACGTCAAAGATTGAAATCATAATGAAATGAAAGGATAAAATCAGACTTTGATGCTCATTATCTCAGAATTTGATTTTTAAACTGTAGTATGGCTATTACAGACTGGGTCACATATAAAAATGTTTTGTCATAATTGTGCTGCTTTTTTCACATATTTAGACATTTGTATCCATTTATAATTGAACTATTGTTAGAAAAGGGCTGGATGAATGAATACAGTGTGTTTACCTGTCTATTATAGCCATACATATACACACATTATCTGCTTATAAACTCTTAAATATACTCTTAGAAAGGATGCATTAATGTTTTACGCATCTTTTTGTGGTAAGCTTTTAACACATCACATATACATTTTACACATTAAAAGTAACACAAAATGTGGGGTTTCAATAATAACACAGAGATGGGTGGATTCTGGGACAATGCACTTAGTGTGTTGTCCAAAAATCAACACTAATGTGTTGTTTTTAACACATCCATTCTAAGAATGTATGGGTATTTTTCTAAGAAAAAAAAAAATTTAGCAAAAAGCTGAAATAATTGCATATTTGTGAAGGAATTTTGTTAAAGATCAAATTCAGAATGATTATCAAAACATACACAGAGCTTAAAATTTGTAAAAACGTTTTGGCTTCAGTTTTTCATAAATTGGGTAAATGCGCACTCTAGTGTGTAATCACGGTATTACAGATTAACATAAAAATTCATCAGGAACCCATTTGTTATGCAAATGTTTTCTTTTAATAGATGAGATAACCCATCAATGGTGGGGAAAGAGTTAAGCAGTTTTTACAAACACACTTTACAAAAACATTACTAAACCGTATTAGGACGGTAATTGTTTCTTGTGGGGATGTATGGTATTTTTATCATTTACAGGGGGTAATCAGCGATTATATTGCTGTCCGAATCCAGAATGTCCAACCACCCGCGTAAAAATTCCCGACTGAATTATCTACTGTTTTTTGACAAACACCAAGGTTGTGTGGGAATTTAATTGCCGTACAAACAAATCCATATCTCTGAGTTTATAAATGGGGATCAATGCTAAAGTTAATGTGCACTTCCTTTTAGACCACTGAAAGAACCACATGGTCACATGCTTTGTGTTTATTCTGCATCAGTGACGCGTCTTTGTGCAAGCATTTTATATACTTTCATAACTGAAATGATGAACGTGTGAGTTTTTTCGTAGAGTAGGCATCCAAAAATATTTTTACAGACATCCTCATGAGAAACAATTACTGTCCATATGACTATAGTGTATCCTCAGATAAAACAATAACACTAATATATTTTAAGATATGTTAAAGTTATGACAGCTCAAACATGCATTATGCACTCTTAAAAACAAAGGTGTTAAAAAGTGTCTTCACAGCGTCATCAAGCTACACCTTTGTTAGTGTTTTGCGACCTCTAGAGGGCGAAAATGACATATTGTGCCTTTAATTATAATAGTTATGTGTGAATACAGCTTGAGAAAATCCTGATATATTAAGCACACATACAGTACCATTAGTCCATTAGTACTCAGTACTGTAATTAACATGAACACTGCAACTGCATGTGAAGTGTGATAAAAAAAGTCTTTCTGATGTATTTGTGTGATTAAGGGTGCTGCTGTCTTCATATCTGTTGTGTCATTAGTGTTATTTTTCTGTAAAAGCCACATCACAGAGACAAACAACATTTACGCCCCATTGAGCTGGAATGAGACAGAGGGAGATATGAGTGAACATGGTGAGATAAATCTCACAGTGACAGGACAAAACTAGAAGAGAAAGCCAAATGGATGGGCTGAATAATAGCAGAAGATTGTTGCTTTTCTCTGGACAGAGTCAAATTGTTCTTTCAGTCTGGTGGCACATGAAAAACTGGCTCATGTGTGCTGTAGGACTTCAGTTTGTGATTTTTTGGGGGGTAAAAAACATCCCCTGACATTATAAATCAGAATAGTTGTAATTTGACAATATTGTGAATATGAGAATATAAGAGGAATTTACACCATTCTATTCATGTCATTGAGAAATATTCAGTTTCAATAGAAACAAAAATCACTTTCACGTCAAATGCACAAATCTGCACAAATATTCATATCACACACACACATACAACAAACATACATTCATAAAGATTTGCCTTGCCGATCTTTCACATGCCTGCAATCACTGTTTAATACACAGAGAGAGAGAGAGAGAGAGAGAGAGAGAGAGAGAGAGAGAGAGAGAGAGAGAGAGAGAGAGAGAGAGAGAGAGAGAGAGAGAAAGAGAGAGAGAGACGCACAAACACACACAAACAGACATAAGGCTTGCTGTGAAGCCTATTGTTGTCATTGAAAAAGTGACCGTTAGCTGTCTGGCCCTCAGCTGCCACACACACATACGCACACACGCATGCATGCACACAAACACACACACACACAAATATAGGGGTAACACTTTACAATATGGTTGTATAAGTTAACATGCATTATGCTGCCATATTGGTGTTTGGATTAATTTAATGTAGATTAAATGAAATATAAGAGATTTTTTATTTTGGGGCGGCGTGTTCCTTTAAACATGATTATTTGATTGTGTCTGTAATATCTTTAACACTATATAGAGTATATATATTTTATAATTTTTAAACATCTTTTTGTAATATATATTAGATTGAAAATTTGTCTCAGAGTGATTTTTGTCTTGCAGACAGTTAGGCCTGTGTGTTTTATAAATGCCTTCAGTGTATTTTGCCTGCATACGGATTTCTATTGAGGTCTTATTTGCATCAGACAGTTTTTATGGATTATTAATTGTCGTACAATTTAATTCGTGTGATAATGAGATTCAAAGAAATAACGGTCAGTAAGTGCTGTGAAAAGCCAGCATTTTTTTAATGTTTGTCTAGATTTGAGTTTTCTGATTGGCTGTTGTGTTACTCCGGTGGCCAGTTGGGTTGGAGAGACATCAGTTTTAAATGTACACAGGCGGTTGGTGGTCCCACTGGGCTGCTGGTAGTCCTGAGGGCTTTAACCGATCCGCCAGTTAATCCGGTGCCTCTTTTATTCACTGGGGCTTTTAAATGTTAAATTACCATTCAGTCTTTTATTGAGCCGACCAACCGTCACAGCAGCTGACAACTGCAGCCTCACAGCCAGTGAAAGATTAAGAGTTACTGCGCCCCCTAATGCCAGAAACTATTCTACATTATATTATATTATATTATATTATATTATATTATATTATATTATATCATACTATACTATACTATACTTCTATATTTTGCAATGCATGGTTCAAAACTTTTATATTCCATGGCATTTTGCTATATTATATTATATTATATCATATTATACTATACTATACTATACTAAACTATACTATACTATACTAAACTATACTTCTATATTTTGCAATGCATGATTCAAAACTTTTATAGTCCATGGCATTTTGTTATATTATATTATATTATATTATATTATATTATATTATATTATATTATACTATACTATACTATACTATACTATACTATACTATATTATATTATATTATATTATATTATATTATATTTTATTATACTATACTATACTATACTATACTATACTATACTATACTATATTATATTATATTATATTATATTATATTATATTTTATTATACTATACTATACTATACTATACTATACTATACTATACTATATTATATTATATTATATTATATTATATTATATTATATTATATTATATTATACTATACTATACTATACTATACTATACTATACTATACTATACTATACTGTACTGTAATGTAATATACTATACCAGGGGTTTTATAACTTTTGTGTGTGTGGACCACTATTTGTAATCAAGAATTTTCACGGAGCACTTCATAATAAAATATGTCTTCACAAAGTCCTGGATTTATCTGCACCTCTGAATAGGTTTACTAGCACTAAAACTATAACTGATCATCACATCAGTACAACAGATTCTTAAAACATATTCTAAAAAATATTTTTTTTTTTCTTAAAAATATATATTATTTTATATTTTATTTTGCCTTTACACGGACCACCTGCAGTACCTTCACGGACCACAGTTTGGGAATGGCTGTACTATACTATACTATACTATACTATACTACACTATATTATATTATACTGTACTGTACTGTACTATAATATACTATACTATACTACACTATATTATATTATATTATATTATATTATATTATATTATATTATATTATATTATATTTCTATATTTTGCAATTCATTGTTCAAAACTTTTATATTGCATTATATTACATTACATTAAATTACATTATACTATACTATACTATACTACATTATATTATATTATATTTTGCAATTCATTGTTCAAAACTTTTATATTGCATTATATTATATCATATTATATTTCTATATTTTGCAATGCATGGTTCAAAACTTTTATATTTCATGGCATTTTGTTATATTATATTATATTATATTATATTATATTATATTATATTATATTTTTATATTTTGCAATGCATGGTTCAAAACTTTTATATTTCATGGCATTATTATATTAACATTATTATATTAATTATATTATATTATTATTATGCAATATTTTATATTAATCACTAAACAAGAATACGGCTGCAAAACTAGTCTTGCTCTAATGTTGTAACTTTTTTTTTTTCACTTAATGTTAAACACATTTCTTGATATAATTTAACAGACAGTAAATAGCTACATTTAGTACATATTAGTACATTAGTAAATTTCCATTCTTCATCAAATATATAACTGCAGAATAGTTGTTGCAGACTAACCGTGGCCTTCGTAAACAAGATGAGCAGCGGTGTACCAAGGCAAACACACTGACAGGTGTCAAAGCATGAGCTCCACTGCATCATCAAGTGTGCCAAAATTAGTCTGTTACATTTGTATGCGGATGCAGCGTTTAATGCTCTTGGTTCACTCCTAGTCGTTCTTTTCGTACAGTGTGTTACCTGTCACAGGACTAGTTTGAGAATCAACCAGTTCAGTTCAGACTGGAAGAGGTCGTCAGATGTTTCATTCATTTCAGTCCCAATTCATCCTCTGATATAATCTCTATTCTATCATCCTCTGAACGTTTATCTATAAACGCCGCTTCCTCTGCTGCAGTTTACCCACAATGCATTAGAAGAGGTCAGACATTAAATGAGCTCAGTGAACAGATACAGAGAAAACAGACAAGATCTGTTCAATTGGCTGTGGGCTGAGTTTAATTTTGATCTGCGTCCTGAGAGAGATTTTATGAAAGTGCCAGACAGTGAACTATCTGGGATCTGGTCTCGCACGTCATTTATAATTACAGTGTTTTCAGTCATTATATTGTCTTTTAATTTTAGCTCCCCTACAGCATGTTTTTTTCATGGAGATTGCTCTTTTAATATTCAGTGATATCTGTTGTTGTCTGTTTGTCAGAGCTGTGTTTTCATATTGATAATGAGAATAATGACACATACTGTGTCTCATACCGTAGGCTTGTAGTGCTAGTCTGTATTACCGGTGCCTTACACCATTACATCACAGCAGGTGTGAGTTTTCTGTTTTTACTTGATGAGATTGACTGACAAGACAGCAACAATGACAGTAGCCACATGCTTATTTGTTTTGTTATAATAATACTTTCTCTAAGATCCTTTTAGCGTCATATATAAATACTGTTGCATTGCATTGTTTCATACGATATGTTTCATATGTTAACACCTGCAGATTCCATTATTATAAATATGTGTTTGAAAAACTTCTTCCAGCTCTTCATGTGTTTCTTCAGTTTTTACTCTGTTCTCTTCCACACCGTCTCAAGAGGGTGTCCAGAGAAAGTGTTAGGAAATGAAAGTGACTTGACTGTCAACAGAGCCAATCCTCCCCATACGCATGGTACACAATCTGTTGAGTTGTTTGTTATAGTTTTTCTGACAGCTATTTTGGTTTAATTTATTAAATAATTTTCAATTAGTTTCCCTGATGATCTGCATCTCTTATAGAATATATTTGGCAGTAAACCAGTAGACCGTTTTATAAGTACCAGACTAACAGATTTAGGGCTTTTCAGAAAACATGTGTCAATGTTATAATTTGGAAGTATTCTGAAAGGAGTCAGAAATGTCCATATGGCAAAAATGTACAGCTACAAGATAATATAACAGTTTTTTAGTAAAAAAATGTATAGCTACATTTAAGAAGAGACAGTGAATGGGTTTTTATGAACGAGCTGACAGGGCCCTCTCTCAAAGTTGGTTAGGGCCACCAGAAGTCTAAGGTCGGCTCTGATTGACAAGTATGGTAGCCCATACTAAAAATTTGACTTTTGCATTTAACCTTTTCTACAAGTCGTGAATGCACACACCCAGAGCAATGAGCAACCTAGGGAGAAATTGGTCAAATGCGCTTTGTTTAAGGGCACCTCAGTCGCAACCTGAGACTCAAACCAGCGATTTCGGGTTACAAGCCCGACTCTCTGAACATTAGGCCATGACTGCCCCCATACTGAAGGTCTGGGAACCATAGCTGCTTTGAATGGCCAAGGACTGCTTAAGAGGCCATATGACCGACATGTAAAGCAACCAACATTTCTTATGTTTAGAGGCGTGGACATTTCAACTCAATAACATGCCGACGTGCAACCATTATTCACGTCTCTAAAGTTTATAACAACAATACAAAACACATTAAAATATCTTACATACTTTTAATCATGCAGCATTTATTCGATGTTGATGAAGCATATTGTCACTGATGTAAACACGACAGCTTTCTTCTTTGATCAGATGACATTGTGTTTCCAGGCGGACTGTTAAAGATCTCCCAGAACTCCTGTATAATTCAACCAATCATCTAAAGTGTTTCCAGTTAAGTGTGGCGTATGCATTAGACATTCAGCCAACAGTCTGTGGGCATGACAACTGAGGCTGAGACCAAAGTCCTGCACGGGTCCATTTTTGGAGACCCGCTCCTACCTGTACCCGCAAAGTTCGGCACCAGATCAGACCAGTGACCTTTGATAATATCAAAATTAAATCCGCACCCGCCCAGACCCGTCAATATTTAGCCCGTTACCCGACCCGCACACGCATAAATCACACATGCTTATTGTAGTTCTAACGTAGGTTCGAGAGGAGCCTAAACATTCAGGTCTGTCAATCATCATTATGGGCGTATATAAGGCAGCCTTCTGGCCTCCGAGTCCAGTTGCAGTTTTTCCGGCATCCCTCCTCCTCCCTATCTCCTCCTTCACAGTTATCTTTCTTGCTCTGTGCATTTTTGTTGCAAGGGGGGGGGGGTTGAACTTGAGGCTCGCTCTGAAGGTTCAGAGCTCAGCTGAACTTTTGAAAGTCATTTCAATTAAAGTGCTTTGTTTTTTATCTCGTACCTCTCTCAACAACACAACAGCGTGAACAGCTAATGAAACAGGGTAAAGTGCACTTTGTTTTGCGCCATTCAAGTAGCCCACCATCGGCACCTAAATAGGCTATGGAACCTGATAACTATACACAAATAGACCTATTAATGAAAAAAAAAAAATACAACCTACCTACACAACCCCTGCTGTGCTCCTACAACTCTCGAAATGCTTTCTAAGATAAGACGTTCCCAGATTCTGGCTATCAACAGCAACTTTATGCAACTCCTGCAACGCGCGCTCCAACTAGGCTACGAGAAGCATCAACAAAGGTCGCGCACTGTCGCAGTGGTGGTGACGTGATGGGTTAAATGTTATATGTTGCGTGTGTAATGGTAATTTACACATACATTTTAATTCGCATAACTGCCCGCCTGCACAGAGTTTATTATCCGCCCGCATCCCCACCTGTCGTTTTAGACACTTTTATGACACGGGTATCCGACCCGTTGAAGGACTCTGGCTGAGACTAGCCCCCGTAAGACTGGTGCAGTCAACAGCCAAAGCACAACTTTAGTTTCATCAGGGAGAGAGACAGACAGACCAGGAGACTAACAAGCAGGCTGATCAACAGACAGACAAGCAGACAGACGGTTGTTGGTTCCTAGCCGGTAATGCTCTATTGATTTGTTCTATGAAAGTGGCCGTCCAGCATCTTAAGACTTGAGACCACTGATCAATCTGTCCACAACACGCACACACACGCACACACACACACACACACACACACACACACACACACACACACACACACACGCACACACACACACACACACACACACACACACACACACACACACACACACACACACACGCACACACACACACACTCTGATGTCCTTGGTCTGAGTCTGTCACAGCCCTTCAGATGCACTCAAATAATTTGAGCACTTAGATCGGTGGCACTGTAGAGAACTCATCATTTCACCATCTTTCACATCTTCAGAAAGTGTTTCTAAAACTTTGACATCATTTTGCTAAATATATATTTTAATTCTCTTTTAAAAGTAAATGTTAATTAACTATGCATGAAATCATGTAATCATGGTTAACCACCAGATAAGATTAAACAAAATCCTTTTAAATTCTCCTGGGATTTCAAATGGGCCGATGTATTAATAATGAATAAGAAGATCAAAGCTCTAAACACTGATGTGCTCTAAATGTGTTATTACTGCTCTATAAACAAATATTCTCAATTTAGATACTAAACACTAAACACACAGTTTTGCCTCTGGGTTGGATGCAAACCATGTTTATGAAAAGCCTTATGCATATTTATACAATTTGTAATCTCTTGGTTGTGGTCCGAATTTAAGTGCAATTGTTCCTGCCGCCCCCTGCAACACTTGTCTCGTTACTGATTTTGCCAAGAGGTTGTTGGGACCACGCGTTAATTTTGCCAGACCTATTTCTGTCCAATATTTAGCCAACGTCGCTTAAAAATAACCCAGCGATTTTTAGAGTGCATGTAGAAAAAGATGGAAAACACATTGGCCCTCATTGATCATACTTGCGTAGAAACGGGCGTATATGTTGGCGTAAGATTATGCTTACACTCCTCTCACCGCCTGATTTATGAAACTGTGCGTACCGTTGATATTCAGGTGTACGCAATATCTGCCCTTCATAAATGCCGCGGCCGAAAACGAGCGTCATTAGAATAACACGCCCATATAAATTCAAGTCTCCGCCTCCCCCACGCCCTCATTTTACGACATTGACACATGGAAGACGGCAAAGAAGAGAAACCGGGGAAGTGGAAAGAAACAAAATTGTTTTATTTGGGAGTTTAAAGAGCGGGATTAAAGACACATTAATAATTGCATGACATTTTGTAATATTTGTATTATTATTTTTATTATTAATGACGCTTAATTGATATTTAGAATAATAATTATTTATTATTATTATTATTATTAATATTATTATTTACTGTTGCCTACATCTAAATTCTATGTCTGCTTAATGGTTCGGTTAAGTTTTTTTTTAAATAATATTTTAAAATGATGTAGTAACTTTTGTAGTGTGTTTTTCTGTATTTACATACAGTTGTTTGTTAGCTGTATCTTAGATCCAGTTTGATACGGAGCTCCGGATATAATTCAAATTAACAATTTGTTTCCAAGACATCCACATGTTTTACTAGGCTAATTCATAATTTGAAGTAATAATAATTGTAATAGTAATGATGACGAAATATTATAATAATTAATCCCAAGGAACAAACTGTTGAATATTGGGAACGAATTTTATATTTATGGCCATACTTTAGACTAAATAAGAAAAAGAAGTGTCCATAATGTAGCATAAAAGATAGTTCGTGGCCATGATTTTGTCCGCATGTCATCATGATCGGATTTATGGCTCCATTCAACACAAACATTTTACTTTACCTATTCATGTGTAGCTATTTATTTATCATCGAATGGTATGTAACTAGCTTACCTTTTGATGCATTATTACCATGTTTTCGTAGCACATCCTTGTGCTTTCTTGCAATGTGCCGCTTCAGATTCCAGGATGAATATTTGCTAACTTTTACAGTCTCTCCGCACTTCCTTTTAATGTTTTCTTCCTGTCCAATCTTAACTTTGATTTTTACTTTACATTTATGTATAAGGCTTGAATTCCACAACTTATTGCTAGACGTTTTTACAGATTCTCGAACTAGCAAATTATCAAAGGGCGTTCTGGGATCAACGAGCGGTGCTGAGCGAGCGGAATTTTTAGAAAGGCGCTTTGATGGTAATATTACCGCTCCGCTCACATGCTTTGCCCTGAAACGTCAGGTAAAGCGCCCAGGCTCTCAACTGAAGGAATACATATGCATACAAATCAAATGCTTTGGTAAAGTCTCACAAATTAAACATTGAAGTCCATGTTGCATAAAAATAAACACTGAAGTTTATAACTACTATGTTTTTTTTACAGTGGGTCATAATATATCATATATTTTAGTTTGTCAGTGCGTTTTGTGGTGTTAGGAAGTGTTTGCGCATTTCTGCACTAACTCAAAATGTGCGTACACCACCTCCTGAGCAGGCGTAGGATTTGAGCGTGCCGTACACCAACGTCCATATTGATAAATCTCAAAGTCACCGTGGTTTTGGGTGTACGCCGGGTGTACGCTGGAATTTTGGTGTACGCACTTTTGATAAATGAGGGTCATTGCGACTCACCATATATATTTTAATTATTATTTTGGTGTCACATTATCACAGCCGAGTGTGCAACAGCTGTGCATATTTGCATGGGAATGCGCTGTTCATCAGTTGTTCATCAGCAGTTTTTTGGAGGAGACAGATGATGCCAAAGATTTTTATAGAGATGAGATGTTCCTTCTTTATTTCGCAAATCCGCCGGTGCCATTAGGAGGAAATTTATTCGCGCACCCTGGGCATTTTTTTGAGAGACCTGCGGGGCCTGGTGGGATTTGACGTGTAATAGAAATTGAGTCAACACATGAAGTTAAAAAGAAAATTAAGCCAAGCAGCATGTGGCACATACCCTGGCAACTTCAGAGAGCACAGGCTCAAGGCATGCTGTTATATACTATATGCCTCACGTCTGAAAGAACTCATGAGCACTATAGTTGTTAAAGGATTATTCCGCTTTCATAAAAAATCCCAATAATTTACTCACACTGCAAAAAATGACTTTCTTACTTAGTATTTTTGTCTTGTTTAGACAGTGTGCTAAATGACTAAATGTAAATGTAAATGTAGAAATATCTAATAATTCTTAAATCAAGATGTATTTTCTTGATGAGCAAATGACCTAAGAAATTAAGTCTAGTTTTTAGACAAACCATATCAAATTTAAGCAACTTTGTACAAACAAAATTATTAAATAAGAAAGTCATTTTTTGCAGTGCACCCCCATGTCTTTCTTTGTTCAGTCGAGAAGAAATTAAGTTTTTTAAGGAAAACATTCCAGGATTTTTCTCCATACAGTGGACTTTATTGGATCTCAACATATTACAGTTTCAATGCAGTTTAAAATTGCAGTATAAATGCATCTCTAAAGGGCTCTAAAAAATCCCAACCGAGGTGTAAGGGTCTTATGTAGCAAAACAATCTTAATTTTCAGCAAGAAAAAAAAATGCACATTCCACATACATGTTGGAACGGTCCACTTTCTCCCCATTTAGTTTCGCATACGTAATATGTGACATTTCGACGCGATTTTGCAATACGTAAAGTGATTCTGTGTTCAAAAAAATGATACAATGATACATCGTCATGAACTCCTGATTATGCGGGCATCGATACAGCACCTTCCGTATCGATTCGGAGTAGGTTGAGTGAAAAGTAGCAGGGTATACTTGACTTTCCTTATCCGTCTCATGTGCACACGCATCTGCACACCTTGCATAAGTGTGCCGCGTACCCTCTCTCTCTCTTCCTTTCTCGATGAGTTCAGTATGAAAGAGCAGATATCTAAACCTAAACTGCTGCAAAGTGTGAGTCATGAAGTTAACGTAGCATTGCACAAAAAAGACTGCACGTCATCTCGTAAGCAATCCATAATAAACCTATTAACCTATTAAAAAAAAACATTTGCTTTGAATTTATTTAAACAACAATTCTCTGTGTTTTAAAAATAATAACCATGCATGGCATTTTCGTGACCTCATATGAATTGAAAGCCAATACTTGTGTTCTCTTTTACTTTCATTTTACAGCTAAAAAACACACTTTCATCTTTATATTAGTATTACCATAATAACCTGTTGTCGAAAAAGTAAGAACTTGTAAAGCGAATAAAGTTTATTTATTAATCATAAAAACTGTAACTCAGCTGAAATGAGGTTGCCTCCAGAAATGATTGATGTATTCGATTGTATATACAAACTCACCCAAACCCTTGAATTATCAAAGCAAAGTCAATGAATTTCAACAAATTTGTGTGAACAGCTGACGGCTGATCCTAAATCAGCATTTTCCTCTGAGACATTCACTGCATCTCTGCCCAGATGTGACAGTTTTGTCTATTGTGCTCTGAGCTTTGATGGAAATCCTGTTCTGAAAGATCTTAGAAAGAGAGCTGTGATTGTTTGCCAGGTCTCACCACCTTCACCCGCCTCTCATTTTCATTCACCTCCCATTCAGCCGTTCAGCCCGCAGCTCTATAAATGCCAAAATCTGCATGGCCTCTACAGAACACAGGCAGAAAGCCTGAAGGGTTCGAACCCCAGAGAGAAGAGCAAAAAGAGGATAGGGTTCAAAGGAAAATACCAATTAAGGCTCAGTTCAAACACAGAAGCTACTGAATATTTCCTATGTGTTGAGCAAAAAATTATTCAAAGTGTTTTTATTTGTGACCTGCTGTTACCCTTCAAATACTATCCTAGGTTGTTTCCTAATGACTGGCATCACAGTCCTGCATTATGCAGGCTTGTAGCGGACGAGTGAACCGATGGTATTTGATGCAACGGGTGGAGTAATATTATTAACGTGTCATTTGTGGTTTGTATGGGGGTCTTAAACCCTAAACCATTTCAACTCGACCCTGTAAACACTGAAAGGAAGCTATTTGTAAACTGTCCTGTGCTTATTTGTGTTCTTGCTCTGTCTGAGGACCATTAAATGTTTCTAATTACAGTGAGATTTGCGGGCGCGGTTCGAGTCAATGGGTCAGAATTCAATTAAAGGGACTGTTAGTAGGATTTACCCCCATCTAGTGGTGAAATTGTATTTTGCATTTAAACGCCTTGCCTTTTCCAAATGCGTGTTGCAACTACGGTAGCCGTTATGTAATCGGTGATCTCCTTGTCTGTTGCAGCTGGTTCACGTGATCTGAATGAAAACGCGTTGTGGAAACGCGTTGGTAGGCTAATGCTTTTTGTCCCTCTCTGATATTATAGTTTATCAATACGGCGAAACGACATGGAAGCCTCCTTGGACTTACCCGTTCAATGTAAGTAAAGAGAAGAAATTCTAAGCTTACAAAGAAAAGTCAGATCATTGTCAGAGGTCATTTGACACCAATGAGGACATATTTATTAATAAAGACATTGATTTTGATTAATAAAACACTTAAAATCCTACTTACAGTCCCTTTAATGCTTCTTCCAAATAACAAGTGTAAATGCATTTACTAGAAATATAAATTCATAAAGGTTGTGTTCATCTGTGAAGATTAACTTGTTGGACAAAACGTGTAAGTGTCAATGTTTGTTAAAAACAAAGCTTATTTTTTTGCCATAATCCAAAAGTCTTTGGAAAAAATTAATGGGCTTTTTGCGAGGGAACCAGTGTCCCTCTATGGCCTACAAAATACTGTATGTCATACCTGCGGCACTATATATGACAGGGGTGGTGATGGCGCAATGGAAAAGACACTCACCTTTGGTGTGAGAGACCCGGGTTGTGTCCTTGAGGAAGACACTTACCCACTAGTTGCTCCAGAGGTGTGCGACCTCTGACATAGCAATCTTTGGATAAAAGCCTCAGCTGAATGAATAAATGTATATGATATTAGGATTAGTGCTATGTCAACTGTCACTGACATAGGACACATTTGCATGCTGCGTTTACACCAACCGCGTTTGAGGCGGCAAAATCGCGTCTACCGCGCCTAGTTTGCCGCTTGAACAGTTTGAATGCATTTGCACGTGTAGAGCAAAGTAGATGCGCAGAAAAAGCATGCATTTGACGCACCTCGGAGGTAAAATCCGCTTCTTGTGGGAGCGGCAAGTTCTATGCGGTTGTCTGTTTGCAAGATGACTGATGTTGATTGTGCATTTATTACCAATGTCCTCACTGACACTCTTCCAAGCGAAGTCCTTTTTATTCATGTATCTATAGAAATAAGAACTTGTGTCGTATAGGTCCGGGTGACTGCTCACGGACAATATCAAGCCTTCATGCTGAATGATTGCTCCGGGCGGGGCTGCCGCCACAGCAGCAAGCAGGCTCCTGACTGGTTAACGCGGCACGAAAATCCGCCAAAGTTCAAATTTTTCAACTCGGGCGTCATCCGCAAATTCGCGTCAAACGCAAAATGCACAAAAAGCACCATTCGCGCGTACCGCGCCATACAGTACTCTCAATTTGCGCCATTCGCGTGAACTAGATGTGCGAATGAGCAGTTTCGCAGCAGCAGCCATTTTAAAATTAGTCCTGGGGTGCGTTTCCTGAACACTGACGTAACTCACTGCTGAATCACCATAGTACGATGCATAGTTGGAGAAACTAACTAACTTGTCAAGACATAGTAACTTTGTTGCACATTCATCGTTTGAACCATGTTGGTTCAACAACATAGTTGATGATGTCACGTGGGAGGCTAAGTACTAATTTGTGCAAATCAATTTAATGTCAGGTTATTGCTGCAAATAACATAAATTGCACCGTACGACTGATTTTGTTATCATGATTTAGTTATCTGTTGTTTTATTTAAATATATTTAATTCATGCCCAAGTTCCCTCTTACGTCACTCCTTCCAGGGATT
This sequence comes from Misgurnus mizolepis, assembly GCA_025389145.1. NCBI lineage: Eukaryota > Metazoa > Chordata > Actinopteri > Cypriniformes > Cobitidae > Misgurnus > Misgurnus mizolepis. The sequence goes on along the minus strand of JAIFKI010000011.1, from coordinate 38,411,729 downwards.
CCGCAGGGGATTAAAGCTCGTAGGACTGTGCACGTGCGCAGTTTTCAAATGCAGCCCTTTAATTCTGTTTACAAACTTAAAGACGTAAAATACATTTTTATATATTTAGAATGATCAACTTAAGTCTACATATTATAATAATAAGGAACTATGCTTCTAACAACAGGTGATCTGTCGTTCAAACCATACAGGTTCGCGATACAGCTTGCGAATGTTCGTTTGAACTATGGTTGGAAACACCAAATACTTGACCTTTGTCAGTAACGACGTAACTTACAACAGTAGTTGGCTAACGATGCTTTTGGGAAGCGCACCCTTGGACGGTTTATCTGGTGCTCATTTAAGCCTTTTGCATTAGCTTCAGAGAGTTGCTTCTAGTTTTAATATTGCCCCCAGAGTTTGTATGTGAAGTTTTAGCTCAAAATACCCCATGGATAATTTAGCTAGCATATAGCATGTTGCCACCTTAAAGATGTGAGCAAAAATGTGCTGTTTGTTAACATAGTCAATGGCCCAACTAAAGTAAACACTGATCGCCATAATGGTGGTTTGTTGTCAATTATTCTCTATCTCTCTTTCTGCACTAAATGGCAGTAATGTGGTTGGATAGTGCAGATTAAGGGGTGGGATAATTATAATAAGATCCCCTTTCTACATCAAATGGGAAGCTTAATCTGAATTACCTACTTTTTCCATATGCTTGCAGAGAATGGTTTACCAAAACTAAGTTACTGGGTGGATCTTTTTTACACTTTCTATGTTGATAGAAGCACTGAGTAGCGATTATAGCACTTAAATATTAGGGCTGGGATGATAAATTATGGTGAAAGGCCACTACATCCAGAAGCCAAATGGCACTGTCGTGCAGAAACTCAATATGTGCTGCAAAAAAAGTGCCATTTACACACGGGCATTTTAGATTGATAAGGACTTCCTACTGATCAAAGAGCATATGATACATGAAAGAGCTGTACATAATATCGCCATTGAGATATTCAGAATCGATATCAGATGGGTATTATTAGTTTAAATCGTGATTAATCATTCCAGCCCTATTAATAATGGAAAAGTCAGATTTGCATGATATGTCCCCTTTAAAAAGAAGGTGAATTGGTCTTTCAGTTTCTTTTGCTTGAAATTCACTCCAGGAATAGTCAAAGCTTTTTTTGTTTCAATTACCAGGCTCTCAAGATTTACATTGACTGCTCAGACCAGTGGTAATAAATCTGACCAATAGTTTAGTCTGCTTTGGTGTTCATAGTAAGGGTGCTGCGGACATGAAGCAGCACATAATGTCTCACATTGGTTCTCCATCATTACTGTTACATTAAGGTCACGGTAAATTCACAATATGAGCTATCAAACTTTCAACAAGACTTCATAAATGTATGTATATTTGTAACTCTTGAACCAAACTATAGTACTGCATTAAATAAACATTTTTATAATAGATTCATCTGACGATTAATTTTGATTCATTGCATAAAAAAGGCAAATTTTATGTATATCGCTTCTGTTTGTCCAAAAGCGGATGAGGGGGAGTGTTAGAAAAATCTGTTAGAAAACATTAATTTTTTCCTGCAGTTGTTTAACTGCAACATGATCTCACGGGAAATCTTTGGTGCAGTTTGACCAATTTTAGAGGCACAAAATTTGACCTGGTGTTACAAATGTCCACAGCAGAATCAATACACCAAAATTAAACATAATTAATCATTTGAATGTAAACATGTAAATGCAATTTTTTGTTGATGAGTCCAGGCCTAGGACAGGTATTAATATTTTTTACCAACAAATACGAACACAAACTAATGATGTTGCCCTTGTAAAACAAACCACAGTGAGCAACAGTGGCCGACCTTATTGATGGCAGAGTTTGAAACATTGGAGGAAAATGAAGTTGAAACTTGCCTCCGCTGTCACTGTGATAAGATGGTGCGCTGTGGCCGTGGGTCTCGCTCTCAGCGGGATGATGGAAACGCAGCACTGCTCCTAATCTTCTAATATATGTTCTCTCGTCCTTGGCCAGGGCACATGGGAGAAAGATGAGGCCTTATCAGCGCTCATATATTTATGGAAAATATTTCTGCACTGACAATTTTCAACTCCATTTGAATCTGTCTCTGTCTCTGTCTCTCTCTCTCTCTCTCTCTCTCTCTCTCTCTCTCTCTCTCTCTCTCTCTCTCTCTCTCTCCTGCTCTCCTGTGTTTCTTACAGACTCTTTTCTTGTGCGTTCTCTCATAGGGCCTTCATACGAGTTGGTTCCAAGTCTTACTAGCAATATAAAACTAACCTTAGGCTACAAGTGAACTAAACCACGGTCTCTCGACATCAGCGTCATCACCACAAAGTTTCCAACAGTTTAACTTTATTAAACACATTTAAAAACATGTTCCCTTGTTAAAGAAATACTCTGTGAATTAATCGTTTTTTTGGAATTCAACTGTGCCCATGTTCCATTGGTTTTGTGATCTGAATGGTGACATTAAAGTCCCAACAAAGTCTGTACCCTGCAAAAAATGATGTTTAAGAAAAAAAATCTTAGTATTTTTGTCTTGTTTTCATTAAATATATCTAAAAATTCTTAAATGAAGATGCTTTTTCTTGATGAGCAAAACGACCAAAGAAAATGCGTCTTGTTTTTAGACCAAAAATATCAAATTTTAGTGATTTTGTGCATAATACAAGAAAAAAATCTGTCAATGGGGTTTTTTTCTTAAACACTAAATTCAAGAACAATTTGCTTACCCCATTGGCAGATTTGTTTGCTTGTTTTATGCACAAAATCACTTAAATTTGATATTTTTGGTCTTAAAACTGGACTTATTTTCTTGGGTCGTTTTGCTCCTCAAGAAAAACCATCTTAATGTAAATTTTTTTTATCTTTTTACTGAAAACAAAACAAAAATACTAAGAATTTTTTTCTTGAAAATCATTTTTTGCAGTGTAGTTCCATGTAGCAACTTGTTAGCAACTGCACTTTTAAAAACGATTCACAAAAAAACAAAAGTTTTAGTATTACTATGTCGTAGAATAAACCGAGAATATTTTTTGGGCTTATGGGCTTATGTTAACCCAAGATCTAATAAAACTTTATTCAAAAACCCATTGACTTCAGGACTATGGAACTGGAAGTGCTAAAATGCGAATTCACTTCAGGGTTTTGCCTACAAAAATATTTCCTTCCTGTAGCACTAATAAAAATAAAGACAAAAAGTAATCCCCCCAAAATATATATATATATATTTTAACAGTATATTGAGCTGGATAGCATTATTTACCCAAATATATACTTATCAAAACATTTAGGCCTTTGTCTTCTAACACATTAACATATACTGCTGAACATTAACAGAGGATGAATATGGTTTAGAAACTAGCCGAGCTCCAGGAACAAGCTTAAAAAATAGGCAAGCAGGCAGTTAAGCAAGCAAGCAAGCAGTAAAATGATAGATTATTACATCTATTACACTGTTTTTATTACTGTTACAATGATACTATATTAATAACAGTTTATTATGATGTCAGCATAATTTCATGAACTTGTTCAATTGATTTTATAAATATCATTGAATGAGTTAATAAATTGTTAGAGACGTTTGAAGCTAATTGTCAAAGTTGGTTTGGCGATCTTGTAGCTCTGACCTCCCTTTTATCTTCTGCCACCTGTCAGGGCCTGAAAATGGCCTCCAAAAAAGTCTGTGAAGAAAGGGTGTGATGCTCACACCCTTCAGCTGAGAGGAGACAGGCTTGTACATGCACACAGAGCAAGAGGAGGCCACAGAAATTAATCACTTCTGTAAAATACAGAGTGGTGGGTGCGAGCAGAGATGTGATTGGATGTTGGAGGTGTTTGTAAGGTCTGGTCTGGGCATTATTGTTATTATAACTACAGTATTTCAAGTTGTATTTCTTGATAAACTTGATGGTGATCTTAACTCTTTCACCGCCAGCGTTTTAAAAAAAGTTGCCAGCCAGCGCCAGCGTTTTTAATGATTTTCACCAAAGTTTAATGCCTTCCAGAAAATGTTCTTCTTTAAATATATAAACATACAATATACCAAATGAAAGAACAGACGCTTTGCTTTCAAACAAAAAAACCGTTTCATCCTACCTTTAGTGGTTCTTTTGCAATCAGCTTTTGAATATGGGTAGGTTTTTGCAAAAACACCATATTTTGAGCAAAAAGCAGAGATAATTCCATTTTTTGTGACGGACTTTTCATAGAGATCCCATTCAGAGCGATCTTCAAAACAGACACGGACATGCAGCAGCTTGCCATAGGGCAATACTTCCGGTTTTAAAAAGTTGCGGAAGGGCTCCACCTGGTGGATAATAGCGGTATTGCTGAAAGACGGAAAATCTCGTCATTGGCGGGGAAGCGTTTTCTCTTAATTGACGAGATATCTCGTCAATGGCGGGGAAAGAGTTAATTTGCCAAGATGTTTGAAACAATTTAATTTTAATTTTAAATTCAACCCGAATTACGGAAAAGTTGGGACGTTTTTTAAATTTGAATACAATGAAAACTAAAGGAATTTCAAATCACATGAGCAAATATTTTATTCGTAATAGAACATAGATAACATAGCAAATGTTTAAACTGGGAAATTTTACACTTTTATACACTTAATTAGCTCATTTAAAATGTAATGCCTTCTACAGGTCTCAAAAAAAGTTAATTGATATTAAGTCTGTAACATGATTAGCTATAAAAGGTATGTCTTAGAGAAGCAGAAGTAAAGATGGGCAGAGGCTCTCCAATCTGTGAAAGACTGCGTAAAAAGATTGTGGAATACTTTAAAAACAATGTTCCTCAACGTCAAATTGCAAAGGCTTTGCAAATCTCATCATCTACAGTGCATAACATCATCAAAAGATTCAGAGAAATCTATGTGCGTAACGGACAAGGCCGGAGACCTTTATTGGATGCCCGTGGTTTTCGGGCCCTCAGACGACACTGAATCACTCATCGGCATTATTTTATCAATGACATTACTAAATGGGCCAGGAATACTTCCAGAAACCACTGTCGGTAAACACAATCCGCCGTGCCATCAGCAGATGCCAACTAAAGCTCTATCATGCAAAAAGGAAGCCATATGTGAACATGGTCCAGACGCGCCGTCGTGTCCTGTGGGCCAAGGCTCATTTAAAATGGACTATTTCAAAGTGGAATAGTGTTCTATGGTCCAAATTTGACATTCTTGTTGGAAATCACGGACGCCGTGTCCTCCGGGCTAAAGAGGAGGGAGACCTTCCAGCATGCTATCAGCGTTCAGTTCAAAAGCCAGCATCTCTGATGGTATGGGGGTGCATAAGTGCATACGGTATGGGCAGCTTGCATGTTTTGGAAGGCTGTGTGAATGCTGAAAGGTATATAAAGGTTTTAGAGCAACATATGCTTCCCTCCAAACGACGTCTATTTCAGGGAAGGCCTTGTATATTTCAACAGGACAATGCAAAACCACATACTGCAGTTATTACAACAGCATGGCTTCGTCGTAGAAGAGTCCGGGTGCTGAACTGGCCTGCCTGCAGTCCAGATCTTTCACCTATAGAGAACATTTCGCGCATCATTAAACGAAAAATACGTCAAAGACGACCACAAACTCTTCAGCAGCTGGAAATCTATATAAGGCAAGAATGGGACCAAATTCCAACACCAAAACTCCAGCAACTCATAGCCTCAATGCCCAGATGTCTTCAAACTGCTTTGAAAAGAAAAGGAGATGCTACACCGTGGTAAACATGTCCCGTCCCAACTATTTTGAGACCTGTAGAAGAAATCAAATTTGAAATGAGCTCATTTTGTGCATACAATTGTAAAATTTCTCAGTTTAAACATTTGTTATGTTATTTATGTTCTATCGTGAATAAAATATTGGCTCATGTGATTTGAAAGTATTTTAGTTTTCATTTTGTTAAAGTTTAAAAAACGTTTCTAGAATTTGGGTTGTAAGATGTTAACTTGACAATTAAAATTGAAAAAAAAAAGGTCAGTAACACTTTCCAATAAGGTTGTATTAGTAAACATTAATAAACACATTAACTTACATAAACAAACAATCAATTATATAGTTTTAGCATTAATTAATTATTGTTAGTGTTATTTAATGTCAATACAGGTATTCATGTTAGTTCATGGTGCATTAACTCATTCCCCGCAAGCCATTTTTGTGATTTTCACAAAATTTTCACAAAAAGCCTTCCAGGAATAAAATATATATATATATATATATATATATATATATATATATATATATATATATTTATATATATATATATATATATATATATTATTCATGGAAGGCCTTTTGTGAAAATTTTGTGAAAATTACAAAAAATCACAAAATCACAAAAAAAATATATATATATGCAAATATACCAAATGAAAGAACAGACCCTCTGATTTCAAACAAACTTACAAAAAGGGGAAAAATGTTTCATCATATCTTTTTTCTCTGGTTATAAACTCTTAAATATGGGTGTTTAAAAAAAAAAAAAAAATTGCAAAAAGCTGAAATAATTGCATTTTTTGTTAAGGAATTTTGTTAGAGATCAGATTCAGAATGATTATCAAAACATACACAGAGTTTAAGATTAGTAAAAAAAACTTTTGGCTTCATTTTTTCATAAACTGGGTAAGTTTGCGGTATTGCAGATGAACATAAAATTAATCATTATTTAAAAACAAATTTTTTATACAAATGTTTTCTCTTAATGGACAAGATGACTGACAAGATAACTCGTTAATGGCGAGATAATTTGTCAATGGCAGGAAAAGTCTTAATTAATGTTAACAGTTACAATGCTTGATTTTATACATTTATTAGTAAATGCTGAAATTAACATGAACTAAGATTAATAAAAGTATTGTTCACGATTAGTTTAACCTAATGCATTAACTAATTGTTAACAAATACAACCTTAGTGTAAAGTTTTACCAAACTTTCCATGGATGTAAATTAAATCTTTGAATAAATAAATAAAAATCTTTCATAATATTCATGTAAATTAATCTTTGCGATAAATATCTTTTACCTCAACTGAAAAAGCAGCAAGCTCTGTTAATTTTAATCACAATTATTGTCATTTAACAGTTTTACTTGCAGTGCAATATATCAGTATCTGCTTCTGGTGTGTTTTATTAGGACACCGGCCCTTCATGACCGAGTATGGGTACCCCTGCTCTATATCATTATGTAAAAACAGGATATTTAAAATCTCCAAAATCACGTCACAATCATCCAACTGGAAAATGAGAAGCCTATAATTGAGCTATTACTTTATAACACGAATCAATAGTCCCCACAAACGTAATTTCAGAGGTTTGTTATAATTTAGCTTTACAAATATTGTACGTAAAAAGACCAGGAATGTCCAGTAAGAAAGTATATGAACTCACTTCAGGTTCAAATAATTTAAGCCATATTCTCAGTCTGTTTAACCTTCCCTAAGAGTGGGATGATGTTTGGCCGTGAAATTCTTGAAGACATCCATACAACGTAGGCTTTAAATGTTATTATTCAGTCAGATTGCATTACGTTGAGCGTGCTGATCTGAGATGCCCATAAAACACCACTAATTATAACCCAACACAAACACAATACAAGTCATTGAAAGGTGCTGAATGGCCCTTTGACTTCAAAGGTTCAGTTTTTAAAGTGAATGACTCTTAGACTGTCATAGTGATTGTGGCACAGACGCTGATATTCATTCAAACCCTCATCTGCATACTGTCAGATGGACCTGTGAGGAGCTCCTTTTATCCTCAGTGCTTTTTAAAGCTCGCTCTGTTCCATATGAGCGCCCATGCATACTAACCTGACAGTCAATGTGTGACCCTCAGGATCATGCTCTCTAGAAACTTTCTTCAACAGGTTGCGTTTTTCTGACATGCAAGTGACCAAAAAATTTCCAATAAAAAGGCAAAAATGAACAAATCTTCATCATCGTATCCAAATGAAAACTGTCGGATACTTTTGCCATCTTAATTGTTGGTACTTATCGCTCTGTGGACAAATGCATATGTGTGCAGGCATGTAGTGTTTCTTTACAAAGTAACGTGGCCATCAACTGGCTTGGCGTACTAAATACAGCATATTTTTGACAGTGTTGTCATATTTATGTGAAATTAGTCATAAACATTTCAGTTTTTAACAACAGGCCATCATGTAAACATATCTTAAATCTGAAAGAAGCACCAGGTGCCACTCTTTCGCCCATAGTGTGGCTAAGGAATCTGAAAGAATATGTTGATGTAGAGGAGTGAGAGGACTATGACATGGGCCCCTTCAGCTGATTGAAGACCAAACCAAGTTTATAGTGCTCGAAGCTGTGGTCAAAGTTGTGGGTCATCTGTATTGCATTGGTATGAGAAGCAATTTGCCTTTATGACTGCCCCCAGCTAGACTTGAGTATATAAAGAAATGAAGGGTATCAAGCATTGAACCCTGTGGCACCCCATTCCAGGAGACCTTTTAGGATGGAGGTAGACTATAAACAAGCAGTTCCTGTGAAGCCCAGCTTAGCGAGGACAGACAGGGTCTGGACGTTTACGGTGGCTCATGTTGAGGAATTTAAACAAAAAAGAAAAATAGCAGAAGTTGAATTTCCCACAACACAATCTAAATAACTTCACCTGCCACTTAGACATAGCACTCAATGCTGATGTGTGTGTGTGTGTTAATGGTGGTATAGCTTTTATGTGTATTTGTGGGTTTCTACCTAGAACTGTGTTCCCAGCAATCTGTTGCCCTGCTGTATGTGATTGAGTGCTGTGTTTGTCAGACATTACCACTTTAATAACGGTGTCCGTGTGATTAATGATAGGGAAGTACCCAAGCAGCGCTCCTATCATCACCACACTCATTACCCCTGCCTTAAACTACATTACCCACAGTGCACTCTGCCCTGCCCCAATGTCATAGCAATCAGTTCTATTCACTGCATTTAAAAGTGTGTGGTAGAGTTCCCAGCACCCTGTTTGGCTCACTGTGATATAAAATGTAACTGATTTGAGACCCATCTAATGTGTATGCTGTCTTCAATACAATTCAATCTTTATTTATTGCCACATAACCGTAATGTTGCCATAAAACACTATTACATAAAGCACTATTAGGGGAATTCACTTAGAATCAACTGTGAACTTGACAGTGTTGTTTTTAAATTTCACATTTACTTCACCTGCGACTAACGGCTTCACTCCAAGCTTTGCCCCAACTGGGCGTAAACCCGGTTGTAACACTAGTCTGGACGTAAAATGCGCTTTACATTCAATTCAATTCAATTTTATTTATATAGCACTTTTCACAATTATTAATTGTTTCAAAGCAGCTTTACATTAATAGATGTAGGAAAAGCATAGACAAGCGAACGTATTATTAATATAACATATACAGTAAAGTAGTAAGTTAAGCCAAGATGGTGGACTCTCCAAGGGATGAAAAAAACCCTAGGAGAAAAACCCTCCTGGCTTGTCCAGGCGGAAAACTCCTAGGAGGAGAAAAACCCCTGAGAGAGATACATATATATTTATATATATAAATACTATCGGGGTATGTGAACGGGTAAGCGAATTAAACTGATTCCGCCAGTGTTCATTGGTCAGGCATTGGCTGGGCATCATGTTGAAGGACGGTCAGTAGATCAGTGGTGTGATGACCTTCACAGCAGCAGGAACTGGGTCTGTTTGTCTCATTGTCCTCGGGGTCGAGGACGAGACAGGAAGAGAGAAACAGAATCCTATTAGCGTAGGGGCCGTTCACATGTAATGCAAGTGTCATACAGTATTGTGGTTTAAATAAGCTCAGTTCCAGACAGGCTAACTATTGCGGCATAAGTATATTACCCAGTTGAGTTATGTGAATGCTTTGTTCTGGACAAACGAACTATTGCGGCATAAATAAATTTACTGGACATTTTATGTGAATGCTTTGTTAAAGAAGAATGTCTTAAGTTTAGACTTAAAGTGATCGACTGTGTCTGATACTCAAACATTATTTGGTAAATCATTCCAGAGCTTAGGGGCCAAGTAGGAAAAGGATCTACCACCTTTAGACACTTTTGATATTCTAGGGATAAGTAACTGGCCAGAATTTTGTGATCGCAGTTTACGTGGTGGATTGTATTCTGGTAGTAATTCTTTAATATACGAGGGTGCTAGGCCATTTAAGGCTTTGTAGGTGATTAGTAATATTTTAAATTGTATGCGATATTTAACTGGTAGCCAGTGTAAAGATGGCAGAATTGGACTAATGTGGTCATAATTTTTAGATCGAGTAAGCACCCTTGCAGAAGCGTTTTGAACCAGCTGTAACTTGTTTACCTGATTTGCGTGACATCCCCCGAGTAACAAGTTACAATAGTCTATTCTAGAGGTCATAAAACCGTGGATAAGCTTTTCTGCATCTGATGCAGACGCCATATGGCGTATTTTTGAGATATTTCTAAGATGGAAGAATGCTGTGCGGCAGACGTTGGAGATATGACTATCAAAAGATAGATTGCTGTCGAACATCACACCTAAGTTCTTAACCGTGGAAGATGGCACCACAGTGCAGCCATCTATGTACAATTTGTAATCTGACATATTATGTCAGTAATAAGTATCTCTGTCTTATTGGAGTTTAGCATAAGAAAGTTATGTGCCATCCAGTCACTAATATCCCTAATGCACCTGTTGCACCATTTAGGAGTTGCACACGTCTGAGACTAAATCTTACATCTAGTCAAGGGTAGGGGTAAGTATAAAGTCTTGACTTGTTTCTTTGGCAAAAATTGAAATAATAAAATTGACAAAACACAGTAATTGGCACATCTGATGCACAGGACACACAAGCAGTCTGCTTTCATGCATGAGAGAAGGATAAATAAATTCTTGCCACATAGCAATTTTGATCCGGCCAGCAGTTTTTCCTCTGCCCACATAACAAAGAATTACAGATAAGGGCCACAACTGGCCCATGTCTCAGGCAGTTAATATCCCATAACCGGCCCAGACCTGGGCCAGAACAGATTCTAACATCGGTACCAATTCTCAGCCCTAGGTTAATCATATCAAAACCAGCATTTAACCAACCTCCAAATCTGAGCCATAACCCAGCATAATCTTGCCCAAATTATATAAAAAAATAAATCACAAGAAAAATAATTTCCGAAATGTTTGCCTTTTTATTGATCAATCACACACACAAGACAAAAGCACCACATCAAAAACGGTAAACGGTAACCCCACCTATTGATTGAACAAAATTATCTTGACAATTATCTGAAGACATATGTTTGTGTCTGAAATTAGTTAAATTATTGTCCAAATATATTAGCTTCCTTTAATACAAAACTACCATTCTGTTTAATAAAGCTTTTATTAATTAAAACATTTAATTTACGATGACTTTGTAAGGGTGGATTTACTACAGTCTGTACGAACACTGAAATTATGACTGAGAAATGTTAACAGCAAGATGGCGTAAAACTGTGTATTTCTTGTCAATTATCACCCTTCTGCAACTTATACCAACGATGGAAGTAAGTACAGTTATGATAGCAACATATATGGGAGACCATTGCTAGAATATAAATATATTGAATTGCTTTATGTAGTGTTTAAGTATTACCATTAAATCAAAACTAAACAACAAATTTGTAAATGAAAAGATTAAATAACAGTACTGACTTAAAGTTACAATTGAAATGTTTACACTATAAATACATGAAATGGTAAATAATACGTACAATTAACTGTTTCCAATGTATGCGAGATATTACCTGATAGTATAGAGAACAGAGAAAAAAAAAGTGTAGAAGAAAGAGATTCACCATTGAGAACTGGAATCTTGGCCTAATGGCCTTAACCCAAGAACTCAGGTAAAGAAGAAAAGCATAGAGAACCCAAGAGCAGAGCCCAAGGAGACCAGCCCATAGAAGAAGAGTGAAAGAGGAAGAAGCCCAGAAGACCCCCAAACATATTCTTTTATCCCCTTGCTTTGACCATGTGACCAAACCCAACATGATACACTAAAATTGACCAACCCGAAGACCACCTTTAACCCCCACTGTACTGAATAACAGCTCTGCCAATAGTTCATCAGTAAGCACAGGAATGCAGATGGTACAGGATAAATTCCTACAATTTCAATCCTACAACTTGAAATGAAATACTTTGAATAATGAAGAAACAGCAGCAACAGAGCCCAAAAAGGAAGGAAATACTGTTAATAACATAAAAAACCTGCTAAATAAAATGATCACATTTCTTCACATTTTAGGCAATAACATATATGTTTTGGGTTATTTTGGAGTATTTAAGTCACAACATAACTTATGGTCTCCCTTTTTTCTGTAAAGATTTAGAAAGCCTAAAATTCTAATCCTTAAATTCTTCTAATTATTTATTGTAAATCACAATATTTCAAATGTGGCTTCCAATCACTACACTGATCTGGGTCACATACCTCCCACCCACAACTGGCCCAAATGTTGTCTGCCATCATGGATCCACTGCCATCATTGCCACACCTGTCCCATACTTGGTTGACATGTTGCATGTCGGTTGCCGGCAGCACACCAGCAGTGCCATCATGAGGCCACATTCGGCCTGAGTCATCTGCTATGAGGGTTGTAGATATTTACAAAGACATAGTAGAGAACTTGTTAAAAGCTTTCATTTAATTTTATTTTAATCCAGAACTGTTATAATTAATCAGCAAATTATTACCTTTTGTGCAAAGGCTTTTGTTTAGTTAATGTGAATGTTGTGTTTGATGGGTCTGCACGTGACGCACACATCTTCAGGGGGGCGTATTGGCAAACGTGTGGGAGAAGGGAAGCTCTCATTGTCATGTCATCTATTAGCTGGCAGCATGTAAATGTAAGTTTATAACCAAGCGAATGGCATCTCAATGTGTCACATTCAAGTATAATTGCGTCCCTTTTTTGTATTTATACTGGGGGGCAACCTTCTGATAACTCTCTGATGAAGCCAACACGGAAGTGACTTAAACTGCAATTCATCGACTGGCCACTAGAGGCTGGATCCAAAAGGGAATCAATTTCGTAGACTGTAAAAAAAGATGGACGTAGTGTCCGTGACGTCACCCATAGGTTTCTGAAGATCGTTTTTGAAGCTTAAAGTAGGCGGTGTCTTCCGTCGCCATCTTGGCCGAGCGTCACCGTGATGTAGACAAAAATTATTGTCCAAATATATTAGCTTCTTTTAATACAAAACTACCATTCTGTTTAATAAAGCTTTTATTAATTAAAACATTTAATTTACGAGTGTGGATTCACTACAGTCTGTAGGAACGCTGAAATGATGACTGAGAAATGTTAACAGCAAGATGGTGTAAAACAACTGCAACTTATACCATCTTGGCCGAGCGTCACCGTGAATCACTCGCGGAAATCCAAACATGGGTAAAGAGGTGGGACATGGTTGAAGCTGAGGTGGCTGGTTGCTGAAACCACACCCGCCTAGGTCAATTTCAGTGACAGCAGTGGCCATTCAACCATCACTCAAGTGGCCACGCCCTTAATCATGCAGAATTTTAAGGCTTAATATCATTTAAAAGGATGAGTTACAAAAAAATGTACCCCCCTCACTGTTGTCAAGATAGCTTTGGAGACCAAAAACACTTTGTACCAGGCTGTAAACATATTATTTTCTACTGTAAAGTTGGCCATTTTAACATGGAGGTCCCTTCATAGCAATTGTCAGGGGGCTTTAGTAACTTATCCATCCCTTTTTTTTACAATCTATGATTAATACGCACATTTAACCTTCTCACGAAAACTTTTCAACAATTCATAACACGTCCATATGCATATTTCACACACAAATTCATGCGAACACATGCTTAGTGAATGAGACCCATTTTCACTGTGGTTAAACGCTTACATGGGGACGTGCATCGTCTAGACTCAGCGTTGATGCACCTGGTTGTAGTTTCAGATGTATTTTTCAGGTGTATTTTTTACACTGGTGCAACTGCCCCCTGAAGTCTTCTCTGCTGTGTTTAATGAGCAACCAATGTAATGATCACTAATAAAAAACTTTGCAATCGAAATATTATACATAGCATATTTATTGAATTCAATTTAAATGTCACGTACAATAATTACAATGCACTTGGTTTAAATTGTAGCAGAAAGCGCATTACAAAACAATATCGTAAATTAAGGTTAATATAACCCAGCTGTTTGGTTCGTTCATTTTTAACCCAACGCTTGGTTGGATATCACTTTAGATGGAAACATTTGCGAAATGAATGATATAATCTCTCTCTCTCTCTCTCTCTCTCTCTCTCTCTCTCTCTCTCTCTCTCTCTCTCTCTCTCTCTCTCTCTCTCTCTTTCAGGTTCTTACCTGTTGGTGAACTCGTCTCAGTATGGTCCAGGGCAGCGGGCTCAGCTCATGTTACGTCCCCTGAGTGAGAATGATACACACTGTGTTCAGTTCAGTTATTTTCTGTACAGTCGGGATGGACACAGTCCGGGCAGTCTCGGTGTGTATGTGCGTGTGAACGGTGGATCGCGGGGAAACGCCGTGTGGAATGTCTCCGGCTCTCAGGGCCGACAGTGGCAGCAGGTGGAGATTGCCGTCAGTACCTTCTGGCCCAGTGAGTACCAGGTAAGGTCGGTCTTGTGCACACACATCAATAACTAAAATACATCCTATTTTACATGACACAACATTTTTATTTCGTTGCATGTCTTTTCCCTAGTCTATATAAAATGTTATACCAAGTTTATCATAACTTTTTATTCACAGTTTACGTTACAGTGTGCATTAGATGCTAAATGCTAAATGTGTAATTAATTTGTGAAGTTAGACGTTTCTATTAGAGTGATACATGTAATACAGTATACAGTATTGTACACAAACACATCATTTACCTCATTTACCATGTTAACGTGTGACCTAATGATGAAAACAAAACATTTGGTTTTCACCAGTAAATTCTCAGATACAAAAGGTACAAAAGCTGTAACTGGAAATGTACCCACTAAAAATGTACCTCGAGGTGCATTATGTATACCTGGGTCTCCAACCCTGTTCCTAGAGGGCGCCTGTCCTGCAGATTTCAGTCACAACCCCAATCCAAGACACCTGAACCTGCTTAGCAATTTGTTCAGGGCTACCTAAAAATAGAGGCAGGTGTGTTGGTGTAGGGTTGGAACTAAAATATGCAGGACAGGTGACCTCCAGGACCAACGTTGGAGACCCATGAATATACATTTGTCCATAATGTATACATTTGCGGTGCAAATATGCACTCTTTATGTACATAGGTGTACTTTCTGAAAGGATACTGCCCCACTGACAGGTTTTCTGTGAACCTGCACCTAACTTGGCAGGGCTTCAAAGTACTGTAATGCTATGTACACACCAATGGTGGGTCATTGCGTTACTTGCTCTAAATTACTCACGGGATTTAACTCTGTGTCATGTGAGGTTTTCACTCGCGTTGAATATTTTCAACTTGGTCGAAGACACGTTTGAGGCAAATAGCGTGTGTTTTCGCAGCAAACGCGACGCCCATATTGCATCATCCCACGCGAGGACGCGTCTGATCGCATCTTTGCATTGACTTTGTATGTAATCTTCTCACGCAAATGGTTGAACTCGCATCTGGTGTAAACCCACAGTAAAGCTCAACACTGCTGGGTTATTGTCAATTAACCATAAGTTGAAACAACCCAGCAGTTGGGTCATTTTAACCCAGCAGTTTATTCTTTCCAATAGTGACCTAACCCTGGGTTAAAAACAACCCTGCTGAAAAAACCAGCATACCAGCAAGACCAGGATATGTTGTGTTTTGGTGCTGGTTTGCTAGTGAACACCAGCTAAACCAGCACCAAACCAGCATCAGCACCAACATTAGCACCAGCTAAACCAGCACCAAACCAGCATTAGCACCAGCATCCCATGCTGGTCATACCAGCAAGACACAGCATATGTTGTGTTTTGGTGCTGGTGACCACCAGCTAAACCAGCATCAAACCAGCATAATTCCCATGCTGGTCCATGCTGGTTTGATGCTGGATTTTTCAGCAGGGAACCTAGCAATTTTTAGAGTCTGGTTAAACCATAGTTAGTGTAGTAAAACCATGGTTTTGATTATAGTAATCAATAAACCAAAAAAAACATGGTTATTTCACTTTTACAACAAAAAACTTTGTTAATTTTCGTAAGGGTCCATTTAGCAGTGTGTTACTATTCCAGTGTTTCACTAAAGGTTAGCACACAGAACACTTGTTAAAGACTGTGATTAATAACTCGCCCCTCGTTTGAATTTTAAAAACCCATTGTGACCAGTAAGTTGAATGTGTGTGTGCGCACATTCAATTGACCCCTGCTTGTGTGTGACCCCTTTGAAAGAGTCGGTCCAGTGTGGTTTCTATAACCCTGACCTGTATCGCTCCTCTCTCCATAAATCAGAGCAGCTTTAATGAGATTACAGACCTTCCACAGTCAGTGCACACAAACACACACATACTCACACACACACACAAACACACAGAGAGAGAGTATGCTGCGTATATAGATGGACTGTATGAAGAAATTATCTCACCCATCTGTTTCTCTCTCTCTCTCTCTCTCTCTCTCTCTCTCTCTCTCTCTCTCTCTCTCTGTCTCTTTTTTTTCATTGTTGTAAATCTCGTAAGAACACACTGCTTGTTGGTTTTTACAAAACAGGGTGAAATATACAGTAATATTATCAATTAAAGGTGTTTGATAAAGTCAGTTGTAAGAAAGTTAAGCCCACTTTGTTCGCAAATTGTTGGTTGCCTCAGGCAGCTATATCGATTCATGCAGATACTCTATACAGTGTTTCTTTCTGATCAAAAGGGGATAGCAGAGTCTTCAAAGCGCCTCTGGGCAGTTATTTCAGTCATGCAATACTAAATTCCTATCTACTTGAACAGGGAAAGACTAAAATCACATGCTAAAGTCACATTTACACAACATATTCCCATCAACAATTAAACCTGACATCAACTGTACCATAACACTTGTTTCAGAAGCTCAAATTGCTCTAAAAACTTTTTAAGTCGCTTTAGCTACTGCATATACACACATGTTTGATAAGCGCCTCACGTGATTCTGTACAAAGCCACTCCCCCAGAAGGCGGGACTTCAGCAGTAACAACATAAACAAACGGCTTTCGTGGAACAAACTTAACTTCGGTAAACTCAGCAAAGAATCAATAACAATAGAGTAATTTTAAAGTAGTTTATTTCTGATAACAAGCTTAAAAAAACAAGAAGTAGGTTACCTTAGTTTATATCATAGCTAAAGCGTATCAAAAACTACACTGAGCTAACAAATTTTAATGTTATTAACATATTTAATGTTAACTACAGATCGGCTGCCAAACGTCCCTTCACATAGCGGTGATCCATGATCGCCGTTCCCCCTCGTCTTTAGGAAACCAAAACATTTGTTATTTTTGATGAGGTATTTGTTCCAGAGTTCAGTTTAGCCACTAGTCAAACCATTAAACAAACAGAGACTGGATGTTAATTTACATCCAGACTCATAACCAAGGGGAGGCATTCACGGGCCTTGCCCCCCAAAGAGGTTTTTTATTATTTAATATATATCAAAAATAATTAAAAGAAATTAAACATTGAATGTTTCATGACTTTCAATGTAATCAAATGAGGAAAAATATTGTTGATATGTTTATTTTTTTTATTAAATAGACCAGTTTCTCTGATTGGTTGTATTGCTGAGTCTCATGCTTCTTTACGTCTTAGCATATTAATGTGACTTGATACTAGCAATGTGTTTTTTCGTGGCATTTTATGGATGGTGTAAAATATGGATATTAGAACATTTAGAACGAACCAGCACTGCCTGCTTCATCTGACTTCATGCAAACACAGACTGGCTCAAACTCGGAGATTAGAGGTCGAGGTGGAATTTTCAAATCTATATGACATTGTTTTAAGGAAGTTTAATGTTCGCATGCAGCTTTTTTTAAAGGCAAGTTAGCGTTGTTTTAATTTACGTAAGCTTTAATGTGAAGTGTGGCTATAGACCGTTAACAGCATTGTGACGTGATTATGATAATACTGATTAGTTTGTGATCTTCTGCACTTTATACGGGAAATGAGCTGACAGTATGCACCAGTTGTATGAGTGTGTGCTTGCACTGTATTTGTTGTTTTAATGCTTTGTTTTTGCAAGTTATTATTGCTAATTGCGTGCCCCCCCGTTGGAAGCCGCCTGGCCTCCTGTTACTTATGGTGTGGCGCCGGCTCTGAATTAATGTATCCATATCCTACAGATCATTGAACTCTTGCCTGGCTGCCAAAACTCTTTGCACAGTTGTGATCCTTTCTCATCATCTCCCCTCATATTTAGCAAACCACATTTTTATTTTCGATAAGATATTTTTTTCATAGATCAGTTTAGCCACTAGACAGACTGATAAATAAATACCGACTGGAAGTACATGACAACATTACATTTTGTTCAATAAAAACTAATATTTACACACATTTCTTTAGTCTGGCGAAAGCCGTCAATTTATGTTTTTACGTGCAATACATTTTTACGTGCAATACACAATACGGACAAAGATGCAGCACCTTGTTGTGTGTTGTTAAAGCATCAACAGTGATTCGGCAAATAGACAGCGACATTTGTTACAGCCCAAGTTCATTTATGTTTTTACCCTTTCCAGCCGAAAAGCTAATGCTGCATTTACACCAACCGCGGTAGAGGCGTGAAATGTGAGTGATTTCAATGTTAAGTCAATGTGAAGACGAGATGACGCGCATCAGGAGGTCCCACGGCGCGGAAGAGGCGTTCGGCGCGGAAAACGCTTTTCCGCCTCTTTCGCGCGTGACGCTCGCGTGAAAGGCACGAATTGACCATTGTTGCGCGGTAAGCGCGAATGATGCTTTTTGTGCATATTGCGGTTCACACGAATTTGCGCTGACGCCCGAGTTGAAAAATGTGAACTTTGGCGGAATTTCGCGCCGCGTTAACCAATCAGGAGCCTGCTTGCTTCTGTGGTGGCAGCCCCGCCCGGAGTCACTCATTCAACCAACGCTTAATATTGTCCATAGGCAGTCACCCGGAGCTATACGACACAAGTTCTTATTTCTATAGAGGAGACAGGAATAAAAAGATCGACCCACACCATTTATTTTCCCCCTATAGTAAGGTTACCAAATACAAACTGGTAACTCTCTCGATAAATGCACACTCTCTCGATAATCAACATCAGTCATTTTGCAAACAGACAACCGCATAGCACTTGCCCCTCCCACAAGAAGCGGAGTTTGCCTCTGATGCGTGTCAAATGCTTGCTTTTCCGCGCGTCTACTCCGCTCTACACGCGCGAATGCATCCAAATTGTTCAAGCGGCAATATGAAGAAAATATGAATGCTATATATCGCAGACTTATTGACCCGAAAGAGGTCAAAAACACTTGTGGTCTGCATTGAATCGATGTGTTGTTTAATTTCTGAGGAGGTGCGCGTCAGGACATGGAGTATGGTACGCAACTATGTGTAGGCTACTCCGTAAACCCAACACAGAAATTAGGCAGAAGTTAGTGTTGCCTTGTCCCCCCCCCCAAGTGCACCTTTTCAAATGGGCAAGGGCACGGTTCAGCACACCAGGCGTATCGCACGAGTCAAAGCCAACTAGTCTTTGGGGATCAAACAAGCTTTGGCATGGTTCAGATTTCCCTGTGCGAATCTGCAGAGAAAAGCAGTTAGCACATCACAAGAGACTAATGCGAATGTTTGTTCACCTTTGTAATTTGTTCAAAAGCACAAACCCTGTTCCTATCTCCAAACAGTGCACATTTTTGAAGTCTTTGTTATCTTTCCCGGAAAGCTTGGCTAATGAGGTGATGAGTTCAGTCAGGTGTGGATCAAACATAATGGGTACTGTTGGGCTTCCTTTGGGAAGTGAGTCCAAAAGCACTGCAGTATGGGGTTATTATTCATTGTATCTCTTTCTGCTCCAGCATTCCTTGTGTATAGTGTGTTTATCTGACTTGTTTGTTCATCTCTCTCTTTCTTTCTCTCTCATGGCTCACTGGAGACCTTACAGACATCTCCACCCATCTCCCACAGAATAAATCAACTCACGTATGCTCCCACTGGGTGACAGAGACCGAAGGAGAGAAAGAGAAATGAATGAAAGATAGAATGAGATCTGTGTGAGTGCCTGAGCGGGTCAGTAGAGATGAGATCAGCAGTCAAATCCGTGGGGCAGCAGCTTGTATTGAGGATATCATTTTCCTCTGCTCCTAATCCGATCTGCCATTCCCAGGGTGCTTTGGGAAAACATAAAGGATCTGTCTCATTCGGCTCTAGCGCTCGCTGTCACCTCTTACATCAGTGTGGAGTTCACACTGTAAGACGGGTACAACACATTTGTGAAGCCAATTTGAGCAGGTCGGCCAAAGTAAGGGCTCTACAGACGGCAGGCTTAGAAATGCTAGAAGCCGTGAAGATGCTGTACAAGGCCTGTACAGCTTTATTGCCTGAAACAACCAAACATCCTGGAGCTATTGCTGACATATCAATCAAGTGCCATGGGTTTATTTTGGGTTATTCTAGAGAGACTGAAGCTACTGTAGTCCACAGCCACCCCATCACAAAAAAAACTCAACTTGACCGTAAAGGGCCGGTGGCAACATACTGTATGAAAATGATACCTCGGATGCGACGGATTTTATCATTTAATTTGATATGAAACAACAGAGTCCAGAATTCACTGGACCAAGTCAATAGAGAATCAATAAGAGTCCGGGTGAAGGGTTATAACTGGTGCATTATACAGTAGCAGCGATTGTAAGGACTTTTTTGCACATCTTTCTTACCTGACACACTCAGCTGAGTTCATGGATCTCTGCCAATGAGTTCAAATAAGGGAGACCGGCATAATCTGATTTGCGGTGTGATCTTGTGTATGAATAATAGAATGATTAAGATTATATTATTATCTTAAGAAACACTAACATTTTTACCAACCAAGGGCTGGTTTCACCAGCAATGCGCAAGTTACAACTAAAGCCGGGAGTATAATATGTTTATTTTTAGTTGTGAGCACAGTTGAACACACAGCCTTGCAAAGCATAGTTTATGTGACTTGTATGTGTACGCTGACGTTTGATGCATGTGCATTGTGACAAAATGCAATGCATCTCTTGATATACATACACATACACGTATTTTCAACCCAGTGTTGGGTCAAAAAGGGACAGGGGTTAAAATCAACCCAGAAAATGTTTATATTTTACCCAACTCAGGGTTGAAAATAACCCAGCATTTTTTTTCAGTGTATTACATTCTTCAGTAGGTCGCATGTGTGACCTGCACATACAATGTACCTTGGGGTTTAAAAAATTCTGGCAGTGTGCGTACAATATGTGCGCACTCTTCTGATGACAAAAATGGCATCACGTGCACTGTACGCGGACCCTCATGTATGCCTAAAAAATGGCCCATACTTCAGCCTTTAGGGGGCGTGCACACCAAAGCTTCTACGCCCGCGGTCGGCGCATGTTTTCAATTGTTTCCAATGGAAGCTCTGCGCTTTTCAAATAAGCCTGCAGCTAGCGGTTTTCTTCCGTGATGAAAACAGGAGCACAGTGTTTTTTCTGCACTCAACGCTGATCGCTGAGAGTTGAAAAATATTCAACTTTGAGTGAAAAGCTCGGCTCGTCAATGTCAGTTCTCAAACGACTGTCCAATCACAGTGGAGGAGGGGCAGAGCATTACCACAGCAACCAATCGGCTTACGGCTGAAGTATCAGAGCTACCAAGCGCTCAGCTGAAGAAAGCTGGGGCTCAGCTGAAAAACTGCTAGGATTCGGCGTTGTCCAGGCGTTTTCAGACGCGTTTAAAAGTTTTGGTGTGCACCCCTTAGCGTAGTTCTGTCTTAAGGGGGCCCTTATGCACTATAGTTTTGGGTTGCACCATAAAACTTAGTTGAAGCATAACTCTACGTACAATCTAAGTATGTACGCAAGCCTCAAATCAGGAGTAACAACTGGAATAAATTAGCCGACTGACTGAACTAAATCAATAAGATATTGTTTTCCTCAACAGACTTTAATCCTTTATACATATACTATATGATTATTCATAAATTAGACATGGACAACAATGTATGGCATTTCAACACAATTTCTGCTCATACATATAACATATAGGCTGCTATTACATGGTTAAAGGTAAACGCAGGGCCGTTTCTAGCCATTTTGACACCCTAGGCGAAACCCCTTATTGCCCCCCCAAACAAGATCATACAATTACATACAATACAAAACATGCAATTCATACAAAAGGTAAAAATCATGTAATTATGTAACACT
Organism: Misgurnus mizolepis; assembly: GCA_025389145.1. Classification (NCBI taxonomy): domain Eukaryota; kingdom Metazoa; phylum Chordata; class Actinopteri; order Cypriniformes; family Cobitidae; genus Misgurnus; species Misgurnus mizolepis. Next base: position 38,389,370 of record JAIFKI010000011.1, on the reverse strand, counting down.
CAAAACTTGCTTTCAATTTTACAAAGCAGGTAAATAAGATAAATTACACGTTTTTATAAGAGAACCATTTTACTGAACCATTTTTCTTTTAATTGACGATTAATCTAATGGTGGTGCTGAGGGCTGAAAATGCAGACTTTACGTAAGGAATAATTGACGATGGGCCATTTAATTATAAGAAAATAATGCACACCCAAGGTGCAATGCGGCACGACGCGAAGCGGATGTGCATTATTTTCAAAAAAGTCAATTATTTCTTTTATACCACGGTTACCACAAACATTGCTCTGGTGCCTATTTTTAAGAAATCTGACAAGTTAGGTGTGCAGTTATCAGAAATTAATGCATACCCACGGAACATTTCTCAGCCAATCAGAATACAGCATTCAACAGACCCGTGATATAAATGGAATTAATGATCAGGCAGTAACTGATAGCCCTCTGATCCTATGGCATAATATAGACATCAGATTGACAGTACTCAAGCCTAATTGTGCTATAGGGGAACTGTGGAGGCAGCAATCACATTTTAGGGGGGCTATGCCCAGTTTGTGCTAGTCGTTGGACCAGAGTAGGCAAATATTTTTCTCTCAAGGGCCACATCAGATTTTGAAATACATACCACATAGTATGTGAATGACAAATTTATTTATTTCAAATCGACACTCAATTATTACTGTAGTGTGGAAATACATAGACATTCATCTTTACCTTGCTTGTAGGAACACATCTAAAACTGTCCCACTGCTCTTGTGCATATCAAATTATCAGTTCTAAATATTTTAATATCTTAAATATCACAATTAAAGTAATATATTTAGCATCGTAAGACACAACTCTCTTTTTCATGTCCACTGTGAGCCATATTTACAGTTATCATCATGAGGAAAGTTAACCATCACTTTATTTTTGTAGTAACCATGATTAATGACCATTTGTATTACTATGGTATTTTATTTGTAGTAAAACTATTGTTATTATGGTAAGACCATAGTAAATTGTGGTTACTTACTACACATAAAACTATTTTTACTATAGTTTAGTCATGCTTCATTTTCTTAAGGGCAAATTATCACAAGTGTATTGCATAATAATGATTCAATTATCATGAAAATAAATGTGTTTAAGCTGGTTGCGGTCTTGAAAAACTGCAATATTTTTGGGCAAATCACATATAATATCTTCTGTCTGGTGCTGGTTAAATATTTTGCTGTCTATTCTGTGTTAAACACGTGACATTCAGAGTTTATCTTTTATTTTGTTGCAGTGCTCATTTTTCAGTCAAAATATATACACGCTCTTTGGTGCCCCCTGCAGCTGGTGGCGCCCTAGGCATCCGTCTAGTTCGCCTATGCCTAGCCCTGGGTTAACGTCATATTATGCAACTACGCATTACTCAAGAGAGCTAATGACTACAAGCTACGTTCTGCCTTAAGATCAAATGGTGCAACTGAATAAGATAGAGAGTTGGTTACAAACTAACTAGTAGTTACTAAGCCTCTTGCGTGGACTAGTAAGAACGAACTTTGAATTGTTGGTGCATCTGTTTCCCATATGAGGGCAAATGACTGAGAAACAGTGTGAGTCAATGAAAATCAATTTGTTTGTTGTACTTTTGATTTCAGTGTCATCGGTTTTTCTGAACATGACCTTGTTCACCGTCTGAAGTGTGTTTGTCTCAGCAGGTCACACAATTGATGCTATAAAATGGCGTAGAGTTGTGAATAAGTGTGCAATTTAAGGAAAATTGCATTATAAAGACTGCAAGGGCCAAGGCTGAGCAGAACTTAAAACAATAGTTCACCTCCAAAAATTTAAATGAACCCATATTTTACTCAAGCCATCTCAGGTGTATGACTTTCTTTTTGTAGCCAAGTGTAATTGGAGTTATTAAACAAAATCCCGGTTCCTTTTAGCTATATAATGGCACTGGATAGTGCCCTATTTATTAAAGCTGGGTAAGTAAATATTTATGTTTCAAACTTTGCAAAACTATAATGGTGTGTTCATAAGAGAGATAAGGTCGGGGGGGGGGGGGGGACATTACTTCACATCACTTCACATCATGACTAATAACTGTATGAATTAGTTTTTGATGGATAAATACGCTTTTTAGGAGCTTTAAAATAGGCCACTATATCACTATAAAACATAAAAGAGTCAGGATATTATTTCATATAACTCTGACTGTGTTTGACTGAAAGAAAAAAGTCCTATACACCTTCACTGTAAAACCTGACAAGTTCAGAGTACATAACATTTTTGGTGTAATTAGTTTCACGAAGGTTTTATGTAAACAAACTTTTTTAAATCAAAAATTTTAAGTAAATAATACTGAAAAAATTAATTAGTGTAAGGGTTTTGTCATGTGCTCTATGTAGTTTATTGTTAAGGTCTTTTATTTTGATATCATGTTCTTGTTTCTAGTCTTTTTTTTTAAATCTGGTCATGTCATGCTTCACATTTCACTTCCTGTTTGTCACTATAAATCTGGTTCAAACTCTACATCACATACCGAGCGTTCATTGTCATTAAAACTACTGTTACATAAGGACTGTTTACCATATATATTTTTTTATACTGTACTTAAAACTTATTTTTTACAATTTAACCCTAACTGTCACGAATTTTCGCGGTTTTTCGTGATCATATCACGAATATCTGTTTATGTTTCATTGTCACGTATTGGTTACTCAACGGTTTTGTCCTATTTTCTTACCATTGTCGTTTCGGTAACAACAAAGTTCTTTAAACATAGTTTATTTATATAACAAGCAAAGTAAACAACACATAGATTACATAGGAAACCAAAACATTTGTTATTTTTGACGAGGTATTTGTTCAGGAGTTCAGTTTAGCAACTAGTTAGACCATTAAACAAACTTAAACCGGAAGTAAAGTTCGGACCAGACACTTATCGCATCACTGCACGTGTGTCCGATGAAACAGTCTATAGGTACATAATTTCGTGAGACTGGGTAGCAAGCAACACATAACCAACCCACAGCTTAAGCACAGGCACTACACATCTGAACAAAGGTAACAAAAATGGCAAACTCTTCTAAATCTCCAACTTAAGGCTGCGGTATTGAAATGACGGTTTGGAAGTAATAAATACAATTTTTGATGTAGCAAAGTTCTTTGACTCAATTTTTTTTTTTTTAAAACACACCAAACCTTTAAGTGTATTAAACTTTTTCACAGGTTTGATTTAATTTCACTTATTTAGCTCTTTCCCCGCCATTGACCAGTTATCTCTTCAATTAAGAGAAAACGCTTCCCTGCCAATGACGAGAATTTACCGCTATTATCCAGGTGGCGCACTTCCGCAACTTTTACAACCCGGAAATAACGCCTCATGTGAAAGAGAAAGAGCTCCGTGTATGTTTTAATGATCGCTCTGCATCTGATCTCTATCAAAAGTCCTTCACAAAAATGGAATTATCTCAGCTTTTTGCTGAAAATTGGGTGTTTTTGAAGAAACCTACCCATATTTGAGAGGTGATAAAAACAGAACTAATGAAGGTAGGATTAAACTTTTTTTTTTGCTTGAAAGCAGATAGTCTGATCTTTCATTTGATATATTGTATGTTTATATATTTAAAAAAGAAAATTTTCTGGAAGGCATTAAACTTTTGTGAAAATCATGAAAAATCCTGGCGCTGGCTGGCAACTTTTTTTTAAAAGCTGGCAGAAAAGAGTTAAAATGAGTACATTGTGTACTGTTCAGGTTTACTGTGCGGATGGCTTGAGGGTGAGTAAAATATGAGCAAATGTAAATTTTTGAATTTTTTAAAACGAATAACCAGCATTACATATATTTTAATGTATACTATTATTATCAATATGCTTACTCACTAAAATCAAAGCTTTGACATATGTACATGACTCAAAAAGTCAAGGCTTGTGTTAAGTTGATCAGAAATTTGTAGTCATCACATCAGATCATCATTCTGCTTTACTGGGCTTCCCATCAGTCAGCCATCTGCTCATTAGCATTCTGTTTACATTTTAACTAAATGATGTGTTATTAGGGTGTCTAGTGCTTGTCAATATTGTTAGCCACCTGTTGACCCACTTTTAAGTTTTTTTTTGTGTGTTTGTGCTGTTTTGATGGTGAAACGTAGTGTTGTAGCTAAGATCACAGCAGGCCCAATTCCCATTCCAACAGATGTTTACATTTATATTCTTTCATTTCGTAGATGCTTTTATCTAAAATAACTTTTGCAGCAAATTATGCAGCATGTAACATTTTGTCAGAGAAGCCAACAATAAGCATAGGTTTACAATTACGAATAGTTAGATACAAATAGATAAGCAACATAGAAGATGTATACTGTAAAAAACGGTGGACACTTGGGGAGTCATTCTTCAATTGGGGTGCCAAATGAAAGGCAGAAATAGTAGAAATGCTTGTTTGTTTTTATTTAACCCAGTAAGACCAAAATATAGAAAAAAATTTCGAATCAAAATCCCTAAATTAAAAAATATATATATATTATGCTAGCTTCAGGTGGTTATTGACTGTTTTGCATCAAAAATCTGCATTTCTTCTGTGACAGCATTCATTTTGGCAATTACAAGCTGCACTGCTAGTAAATTTATAACTTGCTAATCATAACTAAATGCAGTCCTGTCTTCATTTTCTAAGCGTGTCTTGTTTTATTCACTGTTAATTACAAGGTTACCAATACCACTGTCATTTGCTCAAACAACTTGATGGAAAGTAACCTAATTCGCATTGGTTTGTTTTTCTTCTTTTTTGTTGTGCTAATTTTTAAAAGATTCCCTTCATGTTTCAATGGAAACCCAGCTTGTGTCTTCCTAACCCAAACTTCCAGATACTAGCGTCATAAGTTGCCATTCTTGGTACAGAGAAACGGCTTTTGCTTTTTGTCCACGCACTTGTCCAGTACTTCATTCGTCTTTATGAACAAACCCCAGTGGCATTTGCTTCCAGCATCTAATTTATTTATTCCACCCATCGTCTCTCAGATCTCAATCCTCCATGTAGTTTCGTCTTCCATCATCTTAACTGTCAGTGTGGTCGTGTTCTGCCGGCTTAATAACACCTGATTAGTTGAGTCTAATGGGTTATCTTGAACCTCAATTGGGTTGCTTAATGTTGCTGTGTACCGAGAGCACAGCTGCTCAGATAAATCTCACATCATCGCCATCCATAAACCTTCACGGAAGAGAAAAATATATGCAATGGCATTAGGGAACAAACAAAAGCAACATGCAGACATCATATATGTCTTCCAGGTCTCTTTCAGTAACTTTATGCTTCATGAACCAGCTCAATGCAACGAGGATGTGTTTGTGCGTGCGTCGCTAACGGACGCTGCTAATCACTAAGACAGACTGAAGTCCTCCCACATCTGAGCCATCAATACGCCAACGTAAAGATTTAGTGTGATGGTTAGCGATAGTGATGGAGGCTTTATTGTGACCCCGTCTTGTCAGAGTGGGTCGCTTCCTGGGTTTCTCGCAGACATTCACCCGAGGTTTATTGGAGATGTGATTGTCATTGTCAACATTCTCTGGTTTTCAGAAGCCTTTGAAAAGGAGATTTTAGCTATTTGTGTTTGCTGTCCTGAGCTAGCCCGGATGAAACAGATACGGTACATGGTGTTTGACAGCATCCCACCTGTGTCAATGATACTCATTCACACATTTGTTTGCTGCCTACGGTATTAGAGTATGCGTAACATTGATGTTGAAGACATTTAGGTGGGTTGAAAAGCATGGAGGTAAATAGAGGCCACTGTGAAATCCAACTGATGTTTATTGTGCTGTTGATGTCAATGGATGAGGTGTTTTATCACATATCAACAATGCAACCAGACCTGCGGCATCTTCTAATGTTTTGTTGTGTGTCTCTTCTGGCTTATTTATTTGATCTATATTAGCTTCTTGTCATTTTGCAACCTTTAATTCATAGTGAATGGAACCTAAGGTGGGCAATACATCCTAAATATAGTCATCTCACTGCAAAAAATGACTTTCTTACTTAGTATTTTTGTCTTGTTTTCAGAAAAAATATCTAAAAAATCTTAAATCAATATCTATTTTCTTGATGAGCAAGATGACCTAAGAAAATAATAAAAAAATTTAGACAAAAAATATACAATTTAAGTGAATTTGTGCTTAAAACAAGCAAAAATATCTGCCAATGGGGTGAGAAAATTTTACTTGGTTCACATTTTTTTTTCACCCCATTGGCAGATAATTTTGCTTGTTTTAAGGACAATTTCACTTAAATTGTATATTATTTGTCTTAAAACTAGACTTATTTACTAAGGTCATTTTGCTCATCAAGAAAAAGCATCTTAACTTAAGAATTTTCAGTTATTTCTACTAAAAACAAGACATAAATACTAAGTAAGAAAGTCATTTTTTGCAGTGCTTAAAGGGATCGTTTACCCAAAATGAAAATTCTGTCATCATTTACTCATCCAAACTAATTTCTATGTTCTGCTGAACAAAAAGATATCGGTTATCATGCCGGTTACCACTGGGCTATTGAATGCTGTATTCTGATTGGTTGAAAAATGTTCCATAGGTGTTGATTATTTTTCTTTAAAACGCACACCCGAACTGTCAAATGTCTTAAAATAAACACCAGAGCAATGTATGTGTATAATTGACTGATAATTGACTTTGAATTATTTAAAAATAATGCACCCCTGCGGTGTAACGGCATTACCACCTTGGGTGTGCATTATTAACTCTTTCCCCACCATTGACGAGTTATCTCCACCAATGACGAATTTTTCGGCAATCCGTGTTTTAGGTGTATTGCATGGTACTTGCAGGTGCGTAATAAAAACAACAAAGACGATCTGCATGAAAGTGAAGTATCAGAGAAAATGTAGATCATAATGAAGAGGTATACATTGAACAGGCACTAGAGATGTTAACTCTTTCACCGCCAGCGTTTTTAAAAAAAGTTGCCAGCCAGCGCCAGCGTTTTTCATGATTTTCACCAAAGTTTAATGCCTTCCAGAAAATGTTCTTCTTTAAATATATAAACATACAATATACCAAATGAAAGAACAGACCCTCTGCTTTCAAACAAAAAAAAACCGTTTCATCCTACCTTCAGTGGTTCTTTTGCAATCAGCTTTTGAATATGGGTAGGTTTTTGCAAAAACACCATATTTTGAGCAGAAAGCAGAGATAATTCCATTTTTATGACGGACTTTTCATAGAGATCCCATTCAGAGCGATCTTTAAAACAGACACGGACATGCAGCAGCTTGTCATAGGGCAATACTTCCGGTTTTAAAAAGTTCGGAAGTGCGCCACCTGGTGGATACTAGCGGTATTGCGGAAAGACGGAAAATCTCGTCATTGGCGGGGAAGCGTTTTCTCTTAATTGACGAGATATCTCGTCAATGGCGGGGAAAGAGTTAATGGACTCGGACTCCGATCACTCCCGTTTTGAATCTGATTGGGAGCAGGAGGATGCATTCCCAGACACACTCTCAGCACGATCCTGGAGTGTTTGATGATATATTTTAGAAATAACTTAATCTTTTTTTACCCGAACACTTGTATAATTGTTCGTAAAAAGAACAGCAAGCCACAATATTCAAAACCTTTCATGTAGGTAGCACAAACACAGCATGAAGAGTTGTGTACAGTAGTTTGAAACCCAGCGCACAAGGTCTGTTTGGAAACTTTCATTGTCAAGTTTGTGATACCCTTTATGCTCTTAACTGGAGCTCAGCCTCGAATACATTCACAGCCAACAAATCAAAGAAATACAACGTCTATCAGCTTACAGTGCCTGTTCAACAATATAGCAGCTGGAGACACAGTCTTGCCTTTGTTAGCAGAGCGACTAAAGGTTATGGGGAGGGATGAGTGATACAGTGTAATTGGCCATTCGGGAGTTTAGATCAGTAACCTCAGGCTCGAACAGAGAGAAGATCTCACATCAAATTCATTGATGGGTCAAAAACAGCAGTGTGTTGTGCTGAGTCACTGCCATAGTAGTTTACAGCAACTGTTTTTGGGTTAACGTGTGTATAGTAGTGAATTATTTTGTTGGGTGAGCACAAGATTGTGCTGTTTATTGAAAGAGATTTATTTGTTAAGCATTGTTTAATACTGTGAAGGTGCATTTTCAAAACTATTCACACATTCAGCAGAACAGAAGTCTTTGCAGACCAAACTGTGAATTATTTGTTATTGCTTTCAGACAAAATGCATTCATTGACCACATTTGTCAAAATTCACAAACTCGTTTCTCATTCATAATCCACAACATGCAAAACTACACTTGTGTTCACACTGTAAAAAATCCAACTCGCAAAAAGTTTAAACAACTATTTTTTATTAGTTAACTGGACAATAAAACAAAAAAAAGTTGACTTAACAAGTGGGAATAAGTTGGTTCAAAAATTGTTTAACCAACTTACATTTAACCGTTGACTGGATATACACATGCAAGTTTAAAAGAACACAAGTTGTTTTTGGTTGTTGGCGCATGCGCACTGTAGCCTATGTGGACGTTGGAGCTCATGTGGATTGTGGAATAGCGCCAAACTTCATCGTTTAAAGTAAGTATATTTTTCTGTGTATTTGAAACTGAATTTAAGTAATGTAATGGCGCTGTGCAATCTTATTTTAAAGCAAGTTTTCATGAAATAACTAATCAAGGAGAAAATATGTTGGAATACCGGTTTTATATCTTGCAAATCTTAAACTTAATGTTTTCAAATCCTCGCTATATCCAACACAGTTATTGGAAATAATGTGCGATTCGTCTCATAGACTTAACTCAAAATGTAATTGTGTTGTTTTACATCATAAAAACGTCATTGCAGCTCACGTGGAATGATAGCGCCTTGCACGAACAGGACAAACGTAACATTAATCTTCTCAAATTTCATCGTTAGAAGTAAGTTTCTTTATTCTGTGTTTTGAAACTGAAGTCCTATTTAATAAATGTAACGTTAATGTCACTGGGCTAACGTTAACGTATTTTAAAGCAAGTTTGCATGAAAGAGCTAATCAAGGAGAAACTGTCGCAATCCCGGTTTTATATCTTGCAAATCTAACGTAATGTTTTTAAATCTTGGCTATATCCAACACAGTTATTGGAAATAATGTGCGATTTGTCACATAAACTTAACTTAATGTTTATTGCATCACAGAAAACTCTGTTAGAGCTCACGTGGAATGGTGGCATTTTGATCTTCAGTAAAACGTGCAGCACGAGTTTGCAACAAACTTCATCGTTTAAAGTAAGTATCTTTATTCTGTGTATTTTGAAACTGAAGTCGTGTTAAAGTAATGTAATGTCACTGGGCAAGCTTATTTTAAAGCAAGTTTGTATGAAAGATCATCAAGGAGAAAATGTGTCACATTCCCGGTTTTATATCTTGCAAATCTAACGTAATGTTTTTAAATCTTGGCTATATCCAACACAGTTATTGGAAATAATGTGCGATTTGTCACATAAACTTAACTTAATGTTTATTGCATCACAGAAAACTAATATAATACTTTATAATTATGTTTAATGACAGGCTCACTGATGGTCATCATTCACTTGCATTCTGCAAAGGATAAATAATGCAATTAAATGTAAATTAGTATTAGTAAAATAATATGCAAACTTTTAGTGTGCGTGCGTGCGCGTGATATTTAAAGTATGTTAGGTAGGTGTTTTGTTCCTACAATATAGGTCAATTGGAACCAAAACTTTAACATACAACATGATAGTTGATTATGTACATTAGGGCTGTCAAAATGGCTGAACAAGTACATTCAAAATTCGTCCTTGAAAAATAATAAAATTCGAATTATATTCGAATTATAAAGACCTACTTTATCTTGGAGAAAATACTCCTAAAAGCCCACAAGAGGGCGCAGCACAAAGCCCCAATAATATAATCATGCACACCATATTTTTTGTTAAAACGAATGTTAACACTACTAATGAAATCAAAATTAACCAATAGTTGTGCACCTGTAAATGTACAAAACGAATGCCATACATAGACAATGCATATTAATATAGGGCATTTTATATAAGTACATAAATTAACGTGTTTCTAATAAAGTATGAAAACGAATTAATCTTTATTTAAGCCAAAATAAGTGGGAAAGATCATTAGTCATTTAAATTTGGTCGAGCTTAAACGCTTTTCACAACAACTTATATAATATATTGTGTGTTCCTTGGTTGAAAATATGTAGAAATATATGCGAGTAATAAAGTACAGAACAGAATTGTTTAACTTACGCGCAGAGCGAAGCCGTTAATAAAGCAGACTCTCCGTAATTAATAGAGGACGTGCCGAAACAGTCGAGTTGGCAGATGATCATCATGTTTATATTTCACGCAGATAATGTTGATGAAAAACTTGCATATTATCAAATGTCCAGGTGAAAGTCAAGTTTCCAGTCAGTTAAAATAAAGCCACCGCGGCGTTACATTAACTCATATGCGGTGTGGACTCTGTAGATGCACATATGTTTTAATGTTGCTAAACAAGCAGCTGTATTATGGCACTTTCGTGTTGATCAGTTATTTTAAACTTTAAAACTGCATTTAGAAGCAGACGACAATAATTCATCTCAGTTAGTTTCACTTTGCGGTTGAATTCCAGTTGATGCTCCAAAAACCAAAGCAGCATCACACAGCCCTTTTAATATGTATTCTGTCCGACTCGTAATCCCCACTGTCTTTTCTTGCTATTTTTCAAATGAATAACGCTGGCTTGCTCCGCATAGTTGGCTGAGCCGCTAACACTCTGTATAACAATCCGCGTCAGTTATGCATTATATCACATTGCGTGAGCTTCCTGACACAGGTCAAATTCGAATGCAAAGTTTTACGTTCGAATATGCATATTTTTTACATTCGACGAATATTCGAAATTCGAATTAAAATTTGACGGCCCTAATGTACATTGCATTTGCCTCCACATCTTAACCACATCCAAGATAAACAAATCTTCATAAACCATCCACACTAAACCTATAATATCTGGTTGTTTCATATAATTAGTTGTTTTTCAGAATAAAGTTATAAAACTGATATCAGCTGATAATGATGTATTTGTTGTTTCATTAGGACACATCGCCAATAGACAGACAGACCAGAGGGATAAAAATGGGAATTCTGGCGATAACTGAGGATGATGTCGCCTCTAGCGAATTGCCAACCTTTCAAAACTTTGCGATTGTTTTGGAGGAGGCAATTGTTCTGAAGGACATTCCAGACCTTCCATCTGCGGTTTCATACCTGTTTGGCCTTGTCTTTGCTTTGAATTTTGAATACCCCAAAGAACTGAAATATACTTTTGAAGTAATTGAGAAGGTGTTCATGGAAATGGGCACTCAGTGCTCTGCGAGAGTACAGTCCTTAAAAACAAAACTCTTGCTGTGAAAGTTAAATTGTGTGAATTGAAGTTGGAACAGAGTATGTTAAAAGGTAAAACAGATTGTTGAATTGTTGTGAATTGTTTACCCATGTTCAGGTATGTTTTAAGACTGTTTAAAGGGACACTTCACCCATTTGCATTAAGCTTTGTATAGTTAGAACTCCAGTCATGTTTTTGAATGGTCGTGCATCATTTCCTCGGTTGCCACTGAGACAGGAGAAATACAGATTTCAGTGTTGCACTTTCTTCTTTCAATGATGTAAAAATCATCATTTTGCATCATTGAAAGAAGGAAGTCCAATATCTTTGTTGAGGGGGTGAGACTACAAACACTCCTTTTCTCGGTCAGATAGGCACCAAATTCTAAATGTATGTTACATTAAAGTTTTTGAAATGTAACTTTGAAGTCTTACAATGTCATTTTAATTGTTTTGTTTATTTGAATGCTTATTATTCATTTTCAGATTATTTATTGTAATTTTATTTATATTTTAATTTGTGTTTGTACTTTTTTTACAAATATTTTATACAAAAGTGTATTTTTGTTAGAAAAATTTTAATTTAATTTTACATTTCAAAAGGTGGACTGACCATCCAGTGTTGAACTGCAACGTTTACATGTTCATTGATGTTTTGATGTTTTAAGCATTCTAAGGAATAGAGTCAAAGCTTTTACATGTGAAAAGGGATACATTTATCTTTAGTTTTTATGTTTTTAATTTGTATTATTGATTTTGACATTTTCCAGTATTTCTTTATTTTTATTATATTGACACTCATATTTTTTCTGTTAGGAAGTATGACACTTATTTGACCTTGTTTGTATTTCTTTACAGAATGTTCAAAGTAAACAAAACTTGAAGCAAGCATTTGGTTTTATTTTACAAGACTGTGTAAATGCAAACTACAACAGAAAAAGTTCACATAACATAATTTGAGTTGTGTCAAAAAAGGAATTAAGTCCAGTTAACTAACAAAACTGAGTTGGCTGAACCAATAGAGAACTTTTATTGAGTTGTTTCAAAAGGAATTAAGTCCATTTAACTAACAAAACTGAGTTGGCTGAATGAATAGAGAACTTTCATTGAGTTGTTTCAAAAAGGAATTAAGTCCAGTTAACTAACAAAGCTGAGTTGGCTGAACAAATAGAGAACTTTCATTGAGTTGTTTCAAAAAGAAATTAAGTCCAGTTAACTAACAAAACTGAGTTGGCTGAACAAATAGAGAACTTTTATTGAGTTGTGTCAAAAAGGAAATAAGTCCAGTTAACTAACAAAACTGAGTTGGCTGAACAAAAGAGAACTTTGACTTAACTCAGTGATTCTAATTGAGTGAACAACTTTTTCAAAAGTTGAGTAAACTCAAAAATGCTGTGCAGCAAGTTGAGTCAACTTTTTATTTTTTACAGTGCATAAGTTTTACATACCCTGGCAGAATTTAGGATTTCTTGGCCATTTTTCAGAGATTTTGAATAATAACAACAAAAAAACTTTTCTTTCACTCATGGTTTGTGTTTGCCTGAAAGCCATTTATTGTCAATCGACTGTGTTTACTCTTTTTAAACCATAATGACAACAGAAACTACCCAAATGACCCTGATCAAAAGTTTACACACCCTGGCGATTTTGGCCTGATAACATGCACATAAGTTGACACAAATGGGTTTGAATGGCTATTAAAGATAACCATCCTCACCTGTGATCTGTTTGCTTGTAATTTGCATGAGTGTGTTTAAAAGGTCAATGAGTTTCTGGACTCCTGACAGACCCTTGCATCTTTCATCCACCGCTGCACTGACGTTTCTGGATTTTGAGTCATGGGGAAAGCAAAAGAATTGTCAAAGGATTTGCGAGTAAAGGTAGTTGAACTGTATAAAACAGGAAAGGGATCTAAAAAGATATCCAACGAATGCCATCAGCAGTGTTCAAACTGTAATTAAGAAGTGGAAAATAAAGAGTTTTGTTGAAACCACAGCCACAACCGCCATGGAAAATTGTTCAGGATGCAAAGAAGAACCCACAGATAACTTCAGGTGAAATACAGGACTTTGTGAAAACATGTGGTGTGGCTGTTTCAAGATGCATAATAAGGAGGCACTTGAAGAAATGGCTGCATGGTCGAGTAGCCAGAGGAAAGCCATTACTACACAAATACCACAAAGTATCCCGCTTACAATACGCCAAACAACACAGAGACGAGCCTTAAACCTTCTGGTGCAAAATCATTTGAAGTGATGACACCAAAATTGAACTTTTTGGCCACAGTCATAAACGCTACATTTGGAGAGGAGTCAACAAGGCCTATGATGAAAGGTACACCATTCCTACTGTGAAACACGGAGGTGGGTCACTGATGTTTGGGGATGTGTGAGCTTCAAAGGCACAGGACATTTGGTCAAAATTAATGGCAAGATGAATGCAGTATTTTATAAAAAAAACTGATGCGGAGTTCAGAACGCATGATTTTCAAACTGGTCGGGTGTTTCAGACTGCATGATGTATTGGCGACAGGGGTTTTCATACTGCATGACTTTACCGTAGGAAGAATCGCCGTCAACTTTGTCCTGGTCTGCAAACTACATCTCACAACCAAACGCAACGAGAAGTGACGCGAAGGAAATATCACGAGGTCACACATGCAAGACTGAGATTATTATTAAAAATAGTAGCCAGCAAGAAGCTTACCATTCATAATTTGCAACAGAAATAACAAGAAATAAAGATTATAAAGGAGGAAATGTTTGGAGAGACTTCCAGCTGTCCTGTATGGTGCTCTCTCATTGGCTGTAGGTCATCGCCGATGTTATTTTCAGTCAAAACACATTTCACACAGCATGATTTTGAATCGCAGACCGGTCCAGATATTTAGCATGCCAAATATCTCACGGGTGTCTGCGACTCGTCGGCGTTTCTCTCCGAATGCGTCTTTGATAATTCATACGTCCAACTCGGCATGAAGGAAAATCATTCAGTGCGTAAGCTGTGCATGGGACGCTCTTGGTCATTTCAACATGACAATAATCCAAAACACAAGGCCAAGTCGACCTGTCATTGGCTACAACAGAACAAAGTGGAGGTTTGGGAGTCTCCTGACCTCAATATCACTGAGCCAATCTGAGGAGATCTCAAACGTGCAGTTCATGCAAGACAACCCACACATTTACAGGAACTGGAGTTTTTTTGCCAAGAAGAACGGGGACCTTTACCATCTTACAAGATAAAGAGCCTCATCCACAACTACCACAAAACACTTCAAGCTATCATTGATGCTAAAGGGTGCAATACACGGTGTTAAGAACTGGGATGTGTAAACTTCAGATCAGGATCATTCTGGGAATTTCTGTTATCATTATGATTTAAAAAGAGTAAATGCATTGGTTGATAATAAATAGAGTTAAATGTGTTATCATTCATATTCTTTGAAAAATGGTAAAGAAATCATAAATTCTGCCAAGGCATGTAAAGTTACAGGTATGAGCACAACTGCATATGTTTTAAATGCTAACACACTGCATTTGAAATGGAAAACAAATTCAAACATAATGATGGCAAATTGCATGCATTTCTGCTGTAATTGTTGCTTTACAGTTTCTCGATTGCTGGGAACAATTCGCCATTTTCTCAAATCTTCAGACACAATTTTAAAATGTCACACCCAACAGAACAAACAACTAACTTCTGAATCCTAATTTTAAACTGTGCCCTCAGATAATACACACATACTGTCAAAACCACTGGAGGGATTCATTCACAACACACTACCAAATGCATACCAAATAAGTTTTCAGATCAGTAATTTTGAACTTTATGAAATTACAGCACTGACTGATAACTCTTTCAAAACAACCTTGACAAAAGAAATGCGAAACAGTATTGTAATAAATACCTCTCCCTGCTGAAAGAAACAGCATACCAGCAAGACCAGCATATGTTGTGTTTTGGTGCCGGTTTGCCAGTAAACACCAGCCAAACCAGCAACATACCAGCACCAGCTAAACCAGCACTAGCACCAGCATTCCATACTGGTCGCATCAGCATCCCATACTGGTCATACCAGCATATGTGAACACCAGGATAGACCAGTCAGTAGTTGATTCTGTCTTTCATTTTTCCCCAGTTCCCAAAATCTTCAGCTACTTTTAGATATTTACTTTCAACTTTTTATTATAAATGTGTGGATATGCACCATTGATGCGCGGGTCAATGTTTAACAACCTGCACCCGACCAATGTTTTCAACTAACCTGCCCTCAAAAAAATGAAAATAAATATTGTACTGCTTCCTGGCCCGCATTTTTTAAAAGTAGTAATTGATTCAAATAGTTAATTGGCATCTTTATTTCAAACAACTCGACTGACCGCGACCTGAATAACATTTAAAATATTTTTGGATGACTTGTAACCGTGGGTGTCCGCCGGCACCCGTTCATTTTGGACCAACTCATGCTTCACTGATATGCACCATGCTTTCAAACTGATGTTCTCCCCAAACTGAAATTAAACAGTGTTTTCTCGTCGGCACCACACTGTGTGTTTGCACATGTGATATCAGAAAGCAATGTGATGTTCATGTCATGGGAGGTGACTGCGCTGCGTAATCGAGTTACCCCCCCCCCACACTTCTGAATGTTTTACTGAGATTTCTAATCCTGTGCGAATTGGCCATCAATATTACAGACATCCTGTGGTTAAGTTGCATTATTCCATCTTCCGCCATATAACTTATCCCGTCCGAATAGGGCTAGAGTCGGACTATATTGGGTCTATAGTTAGCCGTCATTTCACTGTCTCAGTTATTGCCTGCTGGGGTAAAATCTCATCAACATCACAAATGATGCTTGCTCTTGCCAGGTAGTGTGAGAAAAATGCCCTTGTGTGCCTTATACAACCCTGGATAGACTCCACAGACACATCTCCACAGGCGTCCAGCATTGCTTCCAGAAATTTGGATTCAGAAATGGGGAATATGCTGGCAAAGAAAGAATGGTAACCCTTGGTTGGTCATTGGATCAGATCCTATTTATTGACTCTTTAATTCTGATTGCTGTTAACAATTTTGAGTTTTAGTGATTGCAAATGTGTGCTTTTTGAGTTTATCTTGACTTGAGTTCATTATATTAAGAGTATGTGTTCGCTTAATGAACTTATAGTGCAATTTATTTGGCCAATTTTGTGTTTTTTTGTTTTTTTTTTAAATATTGAAGCATGTGTGGAAACAGGTGAATTGCGTTTACTGTTATGGGGAATCTGTGTGATGTGTGTGTGTTTGGGAATGACATAATGGTATTGTTTTTATGCCCACATTGTGTGTGTGTGTGACTCCGTGTGTGTGTTTAAGCAATTGAGAAAAACTGTAACAGAAAATTTTAGCAGAAAATGCAGAAAAATAAATTGTGATTGCAGGGTACCCGCGGAGTCTTAAAAGTCTTGAAAAAGCATTGAATTTCATTTTCCCATATTAAGGCCTTAAAAGGTATTGAATTTCACCTCAAAGTCTTGAATTTTTCACGGAGGTCTTAATTTTTCAAATGATCAATAGATTTACATGCTGTTAATTCAGACACAAAACTCACGTGCACGAAAACCACGCGCGAGTGATAGATACGAGCGCAGAACACTATCCATGTTTGGAACAGCATCTTAGCGAGCGCGCAGAACACTATTCGCGCGCGGGAAAGCATTCTCGCGTGTTCACAGAACACTATTCGCGCGCTGAAAAACGTCCTCCCGAGAGCGCACCTCTGTTCATAGCGCACAAATGCAGTCACGCGAGCAAAGTAAAAAGTTAAATAAAAAGGCTGGGATGATAAAGTAAAGGCTGGGATGAGCGCTCGTTCGACTTTCTCTATGCGCTTGCAGTAACACAACACGCACTTGCTCGATCAAGTTGACTTTGGGACTGTGAGGGCAGGACAATGACGGGTGTCCAAGCACCTGTGATCGGTTGTTTGATTTAATCAGTGACACACACAATCTTCTGTTCCACAATCCGTCTCTAGTAAATCTAGGTAGAGAAGACACGTTTTAATATGATCATTATGTCGGAGAAGGTCATTTATATGTTAAACAATAGTCTTGTGTGATCCATGCAATAATAAGCTGCAACAATAACGCAAATTTGAAAGCTATTATATATTTTGTTTACTGTTTAATTAGATAATATCAACTTGCAATACATACTATAGGCTACATATTTACATTGTCACACTAAGTTAGCATTAGAAAACTTTAGTATGGTCCTGTAAAAAGATTAACAGAAAAGATTGACAGAAATATATCTATATATGAGCTTGTGTCCAGTTTTTTGTTTGGTGCAGTGAACAGATCTCTTGTCTTTTATAGGGTCAAAATAGCATTACATTTTAATTTGTTGTTGTGTTTGAGGGGTTTTTGTTTCATTTGCCATAATATGGTTAATTTTGTTTGTCAGTATTTTTCTGGTTCGGAGCATTACTGATGAGTGGTATTAGATGTTGTTATTATCTTAACTATATTAAACAGCAAAAAATTAATACCTTAAAATTGGTGTTATTGTTTGGTTTGCAGCTTATTTCATGGATCAAACAAGGCTATTGTTTTAACATAAATTACCTTATCCGACATAATGGTCATATTAAAACGTGGCGGGCTGCACAAGATAAAGAGGAGGGCCACATGTGGCCCCTGGCCCTCCAGTTATCCCTGATTTAGGGATTTTCAAATTTACAATAAATGTACATTTAAATCTATTTGATTGTTGGTTTTGATTGTTGGGTAAAGATAAGGGTTAGGCCGTTTGGGCCTTGGACTCAGCCTTTCAGAGGCATGTTGTCATGAATGTTCAAACACTTGTAAATAGTAATTATTTGAGCTATATTACGTTATTTAAAATAATTTATTCTACTCGAATGGGCGCGATGTAGGTATTAAATTTCATTTGAAGTGGTATTAAAAAGGTCTTAAAAAGGCCTTGAATTTAGGTTTGACAATCCTGGGGGTACCCTGTGATTGGAGCAACCGTGAATATCCCAGGCCAAAGAGGAACTAACGTCATTTTACAATCTGTGCACTGCCCAATGATGTTTTGCTGTTACACATTGGCACCTATAATACAGAGAGGCTCATTTCTTTTCTGGATGACCTGCATAATGGACTTGTGCCAGCAGAGGAGAGAAGGCAAGGCATATCAAACTACTCAACCTTCATTGTTGTGTGGGATAATGTGACATTCAAGCACTTTGTTACAGTATTTACAGTACTGTAAACCCCATAAAGGATTTGTTTCTCTACGTTGAGCGATGGCCACCTCCAAACGTTATGACCACCATCCACACAACCAGATGACTTTATCGAAAGCAATGAATGTGGGGTGTGAGAGCATTTCTCCTAAAGACTGCCAGGGTTAACAGAAGACCTCAGAGGACTAGAACCCTTACAGTCATTTACAATAATTAACTACACCTGTTGTTTCAGTAATGTGATGATTATTATTGTAGTCCTTGAATTCCCTCTTTTCCACCCATTAACTGTAATTTCAAAGATAAAGTACTATATTTATAGAAAGAAATTGACTAGTTTCTGATTCATTCACATGATTTAATTCATAATTATTTTAACATATTTTACCATAGAAAACTTTTGTGAAAAGTTCATTTAAAAAAGTAAAGTGAAAAAAAATATTCTCTAATAAAATACTGATTTATGTGAAAAATCATATTTAAAAAAAAAATAAAAGTTCATAATTTATGTAATGCTCACTGTTGTTAGTGTTTTTTAGGTGAATGTGTTATGAATGTATTGGTCTAAATGAATTTAAAAATTGTAAAGGGTCCTTTTACATGAAAATTATTTCAATGGGAAAGTTTTTGTTGTTTGGCTGTTTGTTTACACAACGACATCGTTTTGGGGTCCTTAAGTGTAAACTATTTAAGACAAGCTTTAAAGAGCACCAATTATGCTAATAAATTGGCACGTTAGCACGTTATTGCAATATCCCATAGTACATACATGTTATTAAAACTTGGACTAATGCATTGTGAGTCTTATAAATTGCTTACATACCTCACCGATTTCCCACTGTCTGGAAAACGCTCGGTTTAGTTCCTGTCTCCGCCTCCCAAAATGTCTAGTGTAATCGGATTGGTCAGATGACTACTCAACTGTTATTGGTCAGCTGGGTTCAGCGTGTGTTTGAAAGGTTACGCCCCTGACTACGCGTGGGTTGACACAGATTCTGACTGAGAGTCACAGCCTCAGAGGCAACGTAAACAAGCGCTATATTTCTCTATAAACGATGGTGTCTGTACTGCCTTACCACTTCAAGCTCGATCCAGAGAGTTCAGACGGCCGTTACGATATAAACGATCTCCGTCAATGAACGCGATTGGATTTAACTTTTTTAGGTGTCCTTAGCTCTGCCAGAATGCTAAACGAAGATGAAAATGTGTTGCAAAGACATCCAAAAGGTAATTATAACGTACTACATAACTATATGGAAACACCAAATGTAGCACATAGAAAGTATTTGTTGAAATGATTATAAAACGATTTCACTTGGTAATTTCTACATTATTTTACTCTAGTAAAATATATTATAAAAGACTGCTTACATACTCTATTACTGTGCAAACTATATGGAAACACCAAATGTAGCACATATAAATTATTTGTTAAAATGATTATAAAACGATTTCACTTGGTAATTTCTACATTATTTTACTATAGTAAACTTAATTATAAAATACTGCTTACATACTATTTTACTGTGCAAACTATATGGAAACACCAAATGTAGCACAAAGAAAGTATTAATTGAAATGAATGTTAGTTCTACATTATTTTACTATGGTAAACTTTATTATGAAAGACTGTGCTATGTTTTTACTTACTAGGTTTTAAGGAGAATGCAACATGTTCCAGGGCCTCTTACCTGCGTGATTCATCATCCAGGTTTTGCACAAATTGTCTAAATCCCTACACACAGAACATTTATTGTACCGACTATAAGCCTTTGAGGTGCAGGACTAGAGTAAGTTTTATTACATTTTTAAACCAATAACACTAAAGTATCATTATAGTAACAAAGTACCCAAAAGAACAAAAGATGTAACTTTAAAGAAAATATAATAGTCAGTCAAAAGTTTTTTTTATTTATTACAAATATATATTTAAATGTTAAACAATATATAAATAAACATACTTTAGTAACCATATTGTGCTCTTGTTTCAAAAATTGTTCAATTCATTTCTTACAGCTATCTATTCAGATAAATGGCATATCAAAGCTTTGTCAGCTGGTGCTATCTAAGACGACACTATAAGGTTATCATCCTGTCGTGTGTTGTTCTCCAGATACGCTTGGAGCTTCCTGATCAGATCGGTCACAATTTTGGCTTTCGACGACCCCTGCACTGAAGATGGCATGCAATCACGTCCTCCTTTGAAGGTCTCTCAAACTGTGATGCCAGGTCCATTGGAATCAGGGCTTCCTTCAGCTTATCTTCAAATACCTCATCAAACACAAGCCTGATCACATCATCCACATAACTGTAGAAATATTGCAGTCAATAAATCTTTTGTTTTGATCATTTATTTCCCTGCTTCATACATTAAGTTTTTAATTATGAATGTATTTGAAATAAAACATTACTGCTTACGGTATGTCACTTGTGTGTTTTGGGAACATAGCCTTGTACTTTCCCTCTCCTGCTTTTGTTACGGCTTGGTGACATTGTAATGGATGGCTGCAAGGTACAAATACCTGTAAAATATAAACAAGCAATTAATTTATTGTAAAAGTAAATACTACTTTATTTAACACAGTTACTAAAATACTTAAATACCTGCACAGCATTCCAATAAATGAGAAAATAAATTTTTTTTTGCTGCAAATCTGAAATCTCAGGCTACGGACAGCAAAGGCATCCACTGATGATGGTGATGGAAACATTGTGAAACGATGCTACTGCCTGGGTTCCTATTATTATGCAGAGAAAAAAAACTTTGTCATCATCAGTTATACATTTAAGACTGGTAGTGGTTTCACTAGGTAAATACATAATATGTGTTACACACCTTTGCTCCTCATATGCCAGTCTGACTCCTTGTACTGTGTGTTATGATGTTGCATGTTTGCATACAGTGTAGAAGGATGTGTCCAGCTGCGAATCTAGGATATAGACAAATAAAACAAACATGTATTCAGTCAAAAAGACATATTATAACAATAGAGTACAACGACTATAACTCGTTAGACTATTCATTAAAACGTTAATGTATTACATATTACATGGCCCAACATTAGCAACATACATTACGTGTTTACTTCGTTTCAAAATCTAAGAAAGCTTCAAGTAAATACAACAGTAAAATACATATAACTTTAAACAAATCATCTGTACTTAGAGTTTCTTGAGTTTGATCATGAGAACAAATTTTATTACCGGTAACAGTTTAGCTGGTATTTGTATTTGTATTTAGCTTAGCAACTTAGCAAGTTTGTAAACATGTCTAAACCAACATAGATAAAAAAAACGATAGTCTGCATAATTCAACATACACGTGTGTAAATATGGTACGTTGTTTATGAAATACAGTATTACAACACAAGACAATTAGCTTGCAAGCTTAGCTCTACATGCACATTATGTTAATCTCCGGTTACCGGTTACGTAATGTACAGTAAAAGGCAAATAATAAACGTGAATACTTACAGCCTGTGATCCAGAAGTGCAGTAATCCAACTTTCAAGAGGAGACTTCGCGCAAATCCAGCTTCGGTTCATGAGAAGCAGTTATTGTGAAAACTCCGTGAACAACTTCTGACTGGATTTTTCCGGAACCGTATTAAACATGATGTCCTCTGTGGAAGTCCATAAAGTGCTATTTTGCCCTCGCATCTAAAGAGACAGCGTCTACTCGAGAGATTTAATCGCTTAAACAATGAAACAAGAGCTTGCAAACAGGGTCAAAGCAGGAACTCACAACCTCCGCCATTTTAGCTGTCTTCTGACTCGGCGCTCCCCACCCTCGTCTTTGAGGGCGTACCCAAGCAAAGCAGAGAGGGCTGAACTATGATAATGTTGGTCTTATCTACGTCACCAATCCCAGGAAGTAAACTGTTGCCTACAATCCGAGTGTTTTTTGTAGTCCTCGAACGTTAGAGACGATAACTCGTGTCATCGTTTTCTTTGAGGTATGTACTTCTTGAATATCGTTAGCATGTACTTATGCACACTTACACACAAAAGGATGTTTAAAAACGTGTATCCCATAATAGGTGCTCTTTAAATTTCAACTTTTTGATAATAACGTCCTTGTCATCTCTGTGTAAAGTTTAAAGCTGCCGTCGGCAAGTCTGAAGGATTGTGCAGTTTCCAAATGGTTACAATTTCATGTCCCTCCATTACTACCACCGAGCAACCTCCCTTCTCGAGCTCGTCCTCGTAAGCGCGTGTGCACCAGTATTTTTGTGAACTCATACTTAGCAAGAATACTCAGATTACTTACATAACACTCCGAAACACAATCAATGGTTGATAAAGAACAATTACCTGTAGAGAAGAAATATGGCAAGATCTGCATCCAGCTTGAACCCTTTAAAATATCATAGATTCCTTTACCTTTCAAATGCTGGTCCGATATTGATCCTAGTTTTATCACGGTCACGGTCGCTTTCTATCTTTGTTTCCTTCTTTTCATTTGTTGTTTTCCTAGCTCTGGCTGTTAACCGAGGAATCGGAAGTTTGTTAGTAAATGTTCTTTTCGCCATCACGCTGCGTTCAATCCAACAAGCTTGTGAACTTCAGGCAGATGCACGTGATATTGTAACGCGCGCGAGGGGAGGGGGAACTGTGGCGCGTGCAGGTACTGTGATTGACAGGCAGATTTTACACAGCCCTGTGCGGATTGGACCAAAAGAACCGGCCTGCGCCGATTGGACCAAGTGAATCGGGAGCGGTGGATTTTTGCAAAACAAATAACAGACTCTAGGTGGAGCTAGAAGTGCGGGTTTTTTCTTAAACAGTCTAATTGATGTTGTTCTATCGGAGCATAGTGTTGGTTTCAGTGATTTCAAAAAATATGATAAAAAAAGTTGCCGACCGCAGCTTTAAACTACGCAAACGTGAATCAGTGACATCATGCATGTGTGATAATTAAGTCTATATGTATGCGCCAGTATAACCAAAACAACAATGGTGGCCTAATAGGACTGTGTTTGTGCTGCTAAAGGTAGTGAGTTTATTAACCACAACAGAGTTTAAAAAACTTCGCCACTGTTCAGTCCAGGGTCACTTGTAGTAATAACCCCTACCTCATCATCCATCCAAACAAAATTGCTCTATGCTGTCGCCACATTGATTTTGTATGTTTGTATTTATCGCTCTGTTGAAGAATGTGTGCTGGTGTAAAGTGTTTCTTTACAAGGCAACATCACCATTTATTGGCCTGGCATATGTAATGCAGCGTATTTAGTCGTCTTTGTGGATCCGTGTCCATGCAGATCTTTTTGACAGCGTTTATGTAAATGTTTTCATAAACGCAAAGAAAAACTTTTTAGTCTTTTTACTACATTGTTGAATAAACAATAGATATATCTACATAAACCTTGAAGCAAAATGCACTTTTTTGAAAATGCATTCTTGAGCTTTTTATGCAAGATCCAATGTTTTGACATGTATGTATGTAAAGTCTGAGAATTGTTTATAAACACATTATAAATGTTAGAAACGTATTGCCTAAACACATTACAAAGACTGTAAACTATGTAGTACTGAATTGTGCAGTTACACCGTCAAACAGTTTTTCCACATTTCTGTGTTCAGGATTATTTGTGTTGGGGCGGGGCCATGCAGTGGCTCCAGTGCATCATCGAGCCACTGCTTTAGCCCCGCCCCTAACACAATCCTGAGCATCCATTTAGGTTGTAGCTGTATTTGAAATTTGAGAGAGATGGCAACTTTCCCACGAGTGAGTGTGGTTTCAGCGCCAGCAGAAAATCCTGCCTGTTTTAAAAAAAATATTTAGTTTATTTGACTTTTTTAATCACTCAAATTTGACTTTACACGTAATTTAATTAACACGGATTTTAATACAGTTTTTATGCTGCATACCCTATAGATATTGAATGATTATAAGGCCCTATTTAATTTATATCTTTATATGTTTAACATTTTTGTCATTTCCAATTTCTGACAGTAACCTTTCCATTATTTTGCAAGAAAAAATATGTATATTTATTATATTCCATATGAATGTCTTTAATATTTAAGGTGTGGTTTTATTACCGTTCTCTTGCTGTGTGTCCGGTCTTATTCTTTCTTTGTCTCTTTCTCCACAGATCATTTTCGAGGCCACAGTCTCATCTGAGCAGAAGGGTTACATCGGTCTGGATGATATAGTCCTGTTAAACTATCCTTGCTGTAAGTTCTGTCTCTCCGCAAACACGTACACACACATTTTCGTTGACCTTTTCCAGTCTAGAGGAAGGCGTATAACCGGGTCAGAGCCCCCGGAGAGAGACACAAAGGTTCCCATTTCCTCCTGTCAGAGCTTCAGGGTGCCCGCTTTGATCTGAATAGCCATCAAGGAAGACAATTATGCAATGACACTTTTGCTTCCACTTCTCTTGTTCTCGCTCCACATCATCTTCCTGTAGGTGACCTTTTGTGCTGATATCTCTCCGTCTCTCAGCCCCTGCGGTGGACGTCTCAGATGTGTTTCTTTATACGCGTTGGCTCTCGTGCCCTCTGTGTCATTGCTTAATCTATTGCTTTAGTCAGGTGTGAATGAGCGCGAGCGTCTCGTGTCCGTCTCTACGCTGTTATTTTTATCTCACAAATTCCCCGTGTCCACACACACACCTGACGACACTTTCTCCATTAACGCAGCGGGAGACTTGCGTTGTCGGATGCCGCGTGATTCAGCCCCTGTCATTTCACCGTATATCTCTGTACCTGCTGACTTTCAGGAAATGTGGTGCAGTCATGCTGACATGAAAGTGA
The DNA here is from genome assembly GCA_025389145.1 of Misgurnus mizolepis. Lineage (NCBI taxonomy): Eukaryota > Metazoa > Chordata > Actinopteri > Cypriniformes > Cobitidae > Misgurnus > Misgurnus mizolepis. The sequence goes on along the minus strand of JAIFKI010000011.1, from coordinate 38,363,986 downwards.
TTGTATGTTTGCTTTTAAATTCAAGTGCTCAGTTTGCTTCGTGCTTTAATTTGGATCGTGTTACTGAGTCGAAACATTTCTGCATTTAAATTTGAAAAACCACAGCCAGAGCAAAATTGCAGATGCAACGGAAACAGGCAACTAATTGATACATGAAGAGTTTGAAAAACTCAGAGTTTTTACATAAATCTAAAGGTTTATCTGTTTTGCACCAGTTTGCAAGAGGGTTGTGTTTGGACACATTATTAACTTGCTTTCACCTTTTACAGATTTCCACTATTTAGTGTTTTTCGTAAAGGCCGTATTATAGTTTGTTTAACCCTTTTCAACTGTACTTTATAATTCAATATTTACATCACTGTAACTATATTATATCACAGCTGCCCGATGAAACTCACATATGTCCAAATCGGTTACTTTTCAGGAAGTGAAAAAAAACGTATTTCAAAAGCAGTTGAATGTAGCGTTGTCATACTTGGTACGGCATCTTTACATGTAACCATATTCTTGCCAGTGTAATGATATAATCCACATTTGACCAAAATTGAGTTTAATGGACATACGTGCATATTTTACAGTAACGGTGGTCGATACGCGTTCTTCCGATCATTAATTAGAATGGCCAAGTCGCGTTTCATATCGACAGATGAATACGCTCAGTTAATTAAATAGCCTACGTCTTAGTTTATTAAATACGCTTAGTTTATTTAATATTATTTATACATTTATTAAATGTCTCTTGCAAACTTTGAATGGACAATGAATCAATACACTGACATGGTAATGCTAGACAGATACTTTGTTTGTCCTATCCTAATTTTGTCACTCCTAGACGTACGTCTGACGTCAGGAGGAAACGTTTACCTCGATGAAGGAAAGTCATTGTCTCACCAGGCTATGTTTATTCGGCTATCCAGTGCTGAGCTTCGATGAAACTTCATGAGATCGGCGAGGTGCTTCGACACCAAATGGATATACGTGAAAATGAGATGACATGATTTCACAACTTTTCATTGGCCATTTAGATATGTGAAGCATACTGCATACGGAAATAAACCTGGACATTCAATCCGTCGAAAAATCTCAAAATCGGCAAAATGGACATACATGGTTTTCATCGGACAGTGACGATATACAATCTTATAGTATGTTTGATCTAAACCCATGACCTTTAGTAGAACAACGCTCTACCAGTTGAGCTACAGGAACATGTTCACCACTACATGTCGTATACTACATTCACTTCACAAGTTTTTAAGGCTAGGTTTGTATTTCAGACAAAATAAATCAATGTTTTCACCCCATCACCTGGCTACTTCTAGACACCCGGTCATTTTAAAGCACTGTACCGAAATGCTAATAAAAGCTGTATTATAGTGTTTGAAAATGGCAAGGCTTTGAGATGTCTGAAAACCTTTGAAATTGATTTTCTTGGTATGCATTTTTCCTAAACATTTGAAAAACTCTTCTGGAGCTTGTAATTGCGTTAAAATCATTGCTTTCTCCCCAAGAACGTTGAAGGAAAATATTTTTTGCTTCTAGTCAGCCAGCTTTGCCCTTGTATCATACTTTTACTTTACTAGTTTTCATTTCTGCCTGTACATGCAAGCATATGTGTGCTAGAAATTCCTATCAAACTGCTGAGGTAATGTTGCTTAGGCGAGTAAGGGCACTAAGTAGTCAGCACCATGGACAGCTCTTCTCTGAGCTATTGCTACATTAAGCTCCTTTATATATATAAAATACAACAAACGTTCACAAGTTCTTGAATGTAATAATATTTTAGAAATGAGCTTTAGTGAAAAGGAGCATAGGGAGCAGCGATGGTCACTGTTTTTTCTGGGTTGCACTGTGGGAATTTTTATGGAAGAACATTTAGTGCACAAAGCATGTTGCGATTGATACAGCTCCTAAAATGCCCTCCACTCTCAGAAGAAAACCAGGGAAAGAATCCTTTAGGTACAAATATGTATACATTTGGTATTAATATGTACACTGAAAAAAAAAGGTAAGTGGTTGCACAGAATTAAATTATCTAAATTTAAATAAATGTTTTTAGTTGAACTTATTCAACCGTTTTTTAGTTACCTTAGCACAATTAATTTGAGTTAATATTATTTAATCATGTTAGTTCTACTAAATTTTGGAAATAGAGATATTCTATACCTCAGAAACAGCACATATTAGCAAGCTAACCATAACTAACACTCAATCAAAACCAAAACATTTCTAATGTAAATGTTTTTAAATCAAGGCACTTCCGGTACATTCACACGGGGCGAAGCGGTAACGCTTCTCATTTACTTTTAATGGGTGACGTCATGCATTGCCGAACTGAATTGTGGATCCGTCAACGTCACGTCACTGCCGTTGCTCGCAGCAGAAGTTAAACATTTCTCAACTTTTCAAACGTTAATGCGTGCGCCCGCCTTATGCAAATAACCTACTGCGAGCCAGTCGGTAAAGTTCATGCAAGATCGAAGTAGGTGTTGCGGCCACTATGATTGGCTGTTGGCCACGCTTCAGACAAGCCTTCCATCAAGCGTAAACCCTTTGGCCCATGTGAATGTACCGTTACACTAACAGTGTAATGCTTTATGATCAAAACAAGACCAAATAACTAATACATGTCACTGAGTCAAGCAACTCGTCTGCACAATGGAAACCATTTAAAAACCCATCAATGAAACAGAAAGTCTTTCAAATACTACACTGTAAAGAGTAAAAGATGGATCAACTTAAAAAATTACTTCAATTGGTAACACCTAAAAAATGAACATGTTTAAGTGAAAAATACTTTAAATGAGAAATTTAAGTTGCAAAGAACTTTTTTAGGTGTTACCAATTGAAGTATTTTTTTTAAGGTTATCCAACTTTTTACTTTTTACAGTGTAATATAAAAACACACAAACATTCCCGCCAGCCATTTTTTGAAAAGTTGCCCGCCAGCATTTTTTTTTTTGTGATTTTCTCAAAGTTTCACAAAAATGCCTTCCAGAAAAAAAAACTGCTTTCTGCTTTCAGACAAACAATAACCAAACAAACAAAATGGGAAAAAAACATTTCATCCTATTTATATATTTTTTCTCTGCTTATAAATTCTTATAGGTATTTTTCTTTTTAAAAAAAAAATTAGCAAAAAGATGAAATAATTGCATTTTTGTGAAGGAATTTTGTTGAAGATTAGATTCAGAACGATTATCAAAACATCCCCAGAGTTTAAAATGATTGGCTTCAGTTTTGTTTCATAAATTGGGTGAGTGCATTATTATAATTTTTTATGCAAATACTTTCTCTAAATTGACGAGATAACTCATCAATGGTGGGGACAGAGTTAAAAATGCATATTTTTTATATTTACTCTCATTAGGCAGTCTCATGCAAAGCATGCTGGGAACTGGAAATTCTCACCCATTGCTTTACAACACAAATGTTTCATGTAGTCCCAACTTAAATAAGTTATGTTCAACAAAGGTGGTATTCCTAAAAAACACGTCATATTTTTTATTAAAAACAAAACAATATAGGAATGGATTAAATGAGCACATTTTAATTGTTACATTTAATTAGGGTCAGTATAATTTTTTTTAGTGTACCAATGAGGTGCTAATATGCACTCTTTAGGTACTTTTTGCAGGAGAAGCGATTCGGTAACAGCTTTTTATAATTTTCTTCTGAGAGTGTACTGAACAAAGGAGCTTACTGAAATGCACTAAATTGCTGACAACTACATCCAATATAAGCCATTTCACGAAATGCATGTGCATCAGAAGTACCTGTCATTTCATCTGAAAGCTACCTAATGTGTCAAGCCCAATGAAACGGTATATGCACTTGATGTGCATGATTAATATAAGGTATTATATTATACCGGATATGTTGTTATAGCTTAAATGGAAATGGGGCAGGTACATCTAAATTACACTGTAAGTGTAGTGCTGTACCACTCTGAATGAAAATAAACATTAAGAGAGACAAACTCACATTTTCACATTAGATGTTTTGTGTTAAAAGGCATCTCTAGGAAGCTGCGTGTGAAATGATTGTCATGGATACCAGATATATTGCAGCCTAATTATTTGGCATAATAACTTGCAAAGGCAAAGAAAATGTTTTCTTTCTCTGCAAATGATTCAAGAGATGATCTCTTGTTTCCTGTGATAAGTCCTAAATTGTATATTGTGTTTTGAAACCGCATGCCGCATAATTTGCATGTTTCAACACAGTCATGAACAGCTTGATAGTCCATTAATAATTTAAACTTGTGCTTGTAAAGCTGCTTTGCTGTGTTGGCATGTCCATAAGTGTTTATTGGGCTTGTTTCATAAAGTAATCAGGTTTTGGAGTTCAATGTTGAATTAATTCATCTTATTATTACTTTTTCTTGCAAGATCTGGCAACACAAATAAATGCGCCGTAGCTCGTACCGCAGAAATCACATTGCAGTGAGTAAATGGCTGTAAAGAGGAATTGAAATAAAACTGAAAAAAGTTATTTGGCAAAATTTACAGTTTGTCTTATTATAAAGGACAGGGCCGACTGTTTAATATCCTCATTGAGCCATTCTGAGCCACACGCAACTGGTTATGAAAGAGCCAAATACATTACAAAAATCTGTGTTATACCAAAACAAACCATGGTTGTATTTTAGTGGAAGTGTTTTCTGCCCTATCGATTGTTGATTTTGCCAAAAGCATATATAAACTATACGGTTGCAGTTGCAAGAGCATGTTTGTTTGTTGTTGAAAAAGATCTATGGGCTTTTTATAATCTATTTTAGATATTCATTGCTCATTATTTCTTTCTAGTCCTTCAGCTGGTGGATCTCATTCTTGAAATATCCTCCACATTAATGCCAATGACTGATAATGGAGGGTGTTTTTGAGAAAACTGATGTTTAAAACAGAGCGACATCCAAACACTGCGCAGCACTTACAGCCAAACCTTTCCTCCAGCAACTTTGTCAAGGGGTTGGGGTGAGAGACTGTTACCATGGAGACAAGTTTCCAGAAGCCACCATAAGAAGTGTGTGTGTGTGGTTTTGCTACCTATAATCGTCTATTATAAATATCTGCTCACAAACACTTTTGTATATTATCAGACCAGCTGGTTGACCTTCAGCAGTCCATGTCTTCCTCTTTCATAACATATTGTTTGTTGTATTTGTTTGTCTGTGTTTATTTCTAGACGCATATGTCCTCACCAAACAAAAGCTGTCAAATCCTTTGCTTTAGCTTGGTAAAAAGGCTGACAAGAAAACACGCTCGTTGGATGAAGAAATCTTAAAGTCAAATTGCTTATTCATTAATGCAACACATGCAGCACTAGACACTGAACTAGAGTTTTTTTCGGGTTCAAAGAAATGTACCCGACCCAAAATGACCTGACTCACTTTTCACCAGAAACAGACATGCAAAAAATGGGTTTAGGTGTGATATTATACTTTTATAAAGAAATTAATGTTGTGTAATTACATTTTTAGAATATATTAGGCTTAATATAAGGTTTGTTCTCTAAAAATAATTTTTTTGTTACAAACAAAAGATAAAGAATTTACAAACGTGCAGAGAGCAGAAGCGTTTCAGCACTCGGACAGTGCCATGTTTTTTTGTTTGTTTTTTTGTTTTGTTTTTAAAGCATTACCTACATTTTTTTCTCATCTCACCATATCCACAGGTACAGAGTCATTATATACAGTAAATCCACGGGGTAGCATTTAAAAAAACATTAAAAAATAGATGCATTTGTTTAAAGCAAAGCATTTATTTACTTACCAGGGTAGCTACAGATGAAGCAGCTCTTTACGTCTCCTAACGTCTCATAATTGGTCATCATTTATGTCTAAGAGACTCAATAATAATCTTTTACATTTTAATCCTTTTTCATATTTAAAAACTGTTTTGTGCTGCTGTGCATCCATGTATGTGATAAGCAAACCCACGTTGTCATCCCGTTAATACTGTATGCGCATATTATTAACACGCTCTTTACTCTAGCAAAAAACACTCGCGTCGACCACTGCGCCAGTTGTATAATAGAGTCCAAAGTCTCTCATGAGCTAGGGGACGAATGTCCAGGGAGTTCAGAATTTCTGTGGCATCAGCGAAAGGTGCGTCTTTTCTGGGTCATGGTGCTGCGTTCCCATGTCTTCAAAAGACGCAAGGCGGAGAAAGTGCACCCGGATGAGGCCACGGAGATGGGTAGGCACGGATAGTAATGAAATTTAAACCCAAAATACACGTAATAACCTACGTGTGTCAAAAATAATTTCCTAAAATATTCATAAGTAATGTATAAATTGTGCAAAATATTTTTACTTAAAAAAATCTCCCTCTTGCCAATAGGGGGTGCTGCAGCACCTGCAGCACCCCCACTTCCCGCGGCCATGCCGACATGTGTGCAGTCTGAGACCTGCACGCACCAGTCAGACAGAAAGGAACCCCTTGCATCCAATTTGGCCCGCTGCTCCATTTATTTTCATTTGTTATCTGACGAGACACCAAGGTAACTGCTAAAATGTGCATTCAAAATTGACTGACAGGTCTGTCTCAATGAAAATTAACCTACTGCCAGCCACACAATCTTGCAAGCGTTTTTGGCAAAGGACTTGATGCACACACACAAGATAGTTTGGGTCTTCTACGATCTGTTAAGCAAAATCCCAATCATTTTAAAATACCCCATATCTCTACACTGAACCCAGTAATTTAGCATCTGGTTTTTCAATTATAAACTGTAATTCATCATCTTTGTAACTATGATATAAGTGTCCTTGTGGGCAAGAAAAAACAACACGAATACAAAGAGCACACATTTGAAAAACTTGATGTGTGTGTTTGGGACTAGATTTTGAAAAGATTTCTCATTATCCGTCTTGTGGCTGCTCTCATTTGGCCCATGTCTGACTATGGGATTTGACCACGAGACTGAAAGCAGTGACTCAGATCAGCAGTTAGACTCTGAATGTTAGTGGTATGGGGACAGATACAGCTTTGTGTTTACCCAGAATCCTGTGCTCTTGCCAGTGGCAGCTCTGTGAGGGTTTTGCTCAGATGCTGAACTGAAGCAACATTATGCCGGAGGACTTGGAAGCAAAACAGAGAAACTAATCTGTCCTACATTTCTACTAGAGAAATTACAAAATCTATTAGTTGCCTAGTCTGTCTAAAGTCCTTTTTAATTCTGCTATCGTTCAGACACCAGCGTATATTTCCAGTACAATAATATTGCTAAATATGGATGACAGAAGAGTAAAACTAAACACATCTTAACCCCCTCCTATTATTTTGGGCGTCAAAACTACTTTGACATCTCTGAAAAATAAAGCTGATTTTATTTTTAAATCTTTAAACCAACTTTTTCACTTTTCCTTGATACTTTTGACTCGAAGTTACTTTAATAAAAGTGTCTGGCAAGTATGTACAAGTAGGGGAGAATTGGGGCGAAAGTAACCTGGGATGAAAATAACAAAGCGGTTTTCTCCGAGCCCTGATAACATTTGCATCAGCATCTTTAGCACGTAACCCTTGACAGAGCTGATAATATCATGTTATTTTCTCAACGTTTTGCACGTCCGGAAAGCTGTTTTTAACCATGATAAGTAAATTCCTAAAGGGGTCACTTTTTTCTTATAACGCTTTGTGTTTCTGGTTTCATGTGTTAAAATACTGATCAATCTACAGGTTATTTAGTGACTTAATACATCCTGAAGTTTTCCTTCTCTGAGTTTTTCAAAATAAAAGTAAATCGAGTTTAAATGTCATTAGTTCCTGTCGGGACGAAAGTAACACTTATTACTTTTGACCTGCTGCTAATAATGTTGCATTATGTTGAAAATGTATATTATTCTAATTTGATTAAATTTAATTTTATATAATTTAATAGTGTTCATACTGTTAAATAGATGTTTTTTTCTTACCAATTCAAGTTTGTACTGTCAGGTTTCTTTTCAAACATAAAACATTTTGAAACTGAAATTTAAATTAAAAATGTAATTGCATTATTTTTTTGCAAAGATAAACAACAAAATATGTTTGCAGTTACATATAAACAAGGTCATAGTCATGTATATTTACAAAAAACAAGTGTAACACAACAACTTTTTTTTGTGTTTGAACCACCTGTGTGTAACCTTCATCCCATCTGACAGGGTCAAAAACAATGCGCTACTAATGTTTAAAGTGAAATTATACTGAAGTCGTTTTACATTTGATCAAAATTTCACTTGGTATTGATAAAAAAAAACACTTGTTAGTTATTGACCACAGCAAAAATATATCTGTCTAAAACATTATCTTTTAAATTACATTTTAAATGACTGAAAATTATACTTTCGCCCCTTTTTTTCCCCTACACGCAGTGTTCCTGTAAAACGGATCTAATGAGTATTTGTAACTATTCATTTATTTCTTAAATAAAATAAATGTTATATATTTTCATTACTACTTTATTTTTTTACTAAATATACACTAAATTTGTGTGCTATAAAAGAAATACATTTTCATAAAAATGTATCTATTAAATAAACAATTTATGGATATAAAAATAAAAAAGTAATGTTTTTCCCTACAATTCTATTCTAAATTTAAAGTTATATTAAACTATTTGAGGTCAATTTGATCAGCAAGATGTGCAATAACAGCCAATATAAAAATGAAAACTATGAAATAAAAGAGTTTTAACTTTTTGTCACTATTTTTGGATGAGGAACCTTTTAAAAAAATGCATTTGCTGCTTCTTTTTTATCACTTGTGCTATTTAAAACTATTTAAATGTCCTCATATAACTAATATCTAAACTCTGTCTGGGACACTGCCGCTTAATAATTTGGTGCTGAAATGTTTGCAGCACATCTGCTTCTGAGCTGCTCAGAGGTCTGTAACCTGTTAACTCTTTCCCGCCATTGATGAGTTATCGCAGTTCACGTATGCATTGTATGAAATCGAACTTAGCCGTTATGTGTCTGAAACTGCAGGATGTAGCATCTATGTATTTATAAATCTACTGTATGGTCCAAGTGGTGTGAAAGTGTGAAGGCAGGGACTAATCTGCATATTCATATTTTTCGTCCGAGCTGTGAAAGTAAAATTGTTTTAAAATGTTCACATAAATCAAAAGCCAAGCTAATATAAAAATATGCAATAAATAAATATTAAAATAGAGTATATTTATAGAATATGCTTTGGCGGGGAACTCAAGTACTCGGTGCGGGCAACCTGGTGCCCGTTGGCACCGTGTTGGAGACCACTGCCTTAGAGAAACAGTATAACTGCATTTTGCTTCTAGACTTAATAGTCATCCTTAAAATCTGCTTCACATTTACATGTTCAATAAAAGCTGGTGCATTAGCTGCATTCACTTTTATAGCATCAAAAATGTCAGGTTAAACCGCTTGAATATCATTTCAATTATAATTAAACTAATAAATAGCGTACGGCTTCACCCACAGTGCGCTCGGGTCGAACAGAGATCGCATTGTGTCTATTCACATCTGGCTTTCGTTATAGACACCCCGCTGTAAGTAAACCATCAATTAACCGGTTGTGTGCCACTTATTAGCAGCATGTTAATGGCTGATGCTATTGTACTGTAGATGAGAGCTGACCACTCGCCGGATGTATTGTATCAAAGCCAACATAGTGCTCGTGGAGAGATCTTTAAGTAATCGCTTAAATAGGATTTTCTGTATGTGGTTTGTGAGCTTTAATCATTGTCATTACATCTGTTAAAGCTCTCATCTGTATTTTTTTTTGCATTAGGTGTGAAACAGGACTTCACTCGAACTCATTCAGACAGAAAGTAACCATAAGCAGCATTTGTGTTTTGAAGGAAGCGTTGAGAACAAGCGAAGAAGAATTTTCCTATGGCACAAATACACTTTATAGTGTGAAATGATTTGATCCTGAGCTGGAAGTCAAACCAAAAGGTCTCTTTGGAGGACATTTAAATATCCGAAGTTTAAAATCAAAAAGTGAACAAATTATTCACATGATGACTGAATCAAATTTGGATTATTTTTGCCTATCTGAAATTCCGGGGTACGTATCCTACAGGAGAGACAGAACGGGTGCCAAAGGGGGAGGGGTTTGTACCCCGGAATTTCACTTTTTGACTGACCTAATCCAGGTGTGCCTGACCTCAGCAGTCACAACAACAATAATCAGACACACGTGGATTAATCAGTTTGTCCAATAATGGCAGACAGGAAACAAGCTGGCTGAAGTTCAGGAAGTAGTGCAGCTGGGCATAAAGCCTATTGGTTAAAAGAGAAAATAGATTTGATTAAAAACAACAAAAAGGACAAAGGACAGCATGTACTATAAATACATGAATGCAATATAATACAAAAACAGACACCCAAAAAGCTTCCTAATGATTGGGTGCTATGTAATGTGGTAATGTCATGTTGAAAAAATGTACTGTATGTAATACAGTTTTCCGTTTTGCTGTTTTGTGCAGATAAAGTGCCTCATTTCTCCAGGCTGGGTGATGTGGAGGTGAATGCAGGGCAGAACGCCACATTTCAATGTGTGGCAACCGGACGTTCGGTGAAGTCGGACCCCTTCATGATGGAGGTGAGCGTATGAGAGAATCGAAATGCTGATAAGAACCTACTTTGTAATGAGAGCGGTATGGCTGTATTTATATGAATCTTAGAAACAAGTGACCTTGGAAAAACCTATTAAAAATATTCAATGCACTTTTGTTTCCAATTAAACAGCATTGTTTTAATTTTCTGGTCCTGTTTAAGATAGAGATGATATATTGTTTAAACACTTTCTCGTGGCTCATAATATTAGCACTGTTATACACATTTTACTGAATCTTTGTAAAAATTTTACAGAGCAAATCATAAGCACGTACAGTTTTCAGTTAACTCAAGGATAGTGTAAGAAAAGCAATCTCTTCTGTATAGGGTTTTCGGAGATTATGGTAACACTTCATTCTCATTGATTTAGATTTTCATCAAATTCAATAACTGTAGCTTCATTTCTTAATACGCTGCCTGGTGCTCTTTCATTATGGATGTAGACCTTCTCAATAATGTTCGGTGTGAAATAACAGCGGGTGGATCAGTACTACTGGCATATCATTCAATATTTAAAAATAACGTAAATCAATGGTCTGATCAGAGTCTGCACAATACAACCATTAAAGTGGCACCATCAAGTTTCATTTCCACCTTTTTCTTTTTTTTAAGGGCAGATTGGCTAAACATGGCAAATTAGCACAAGAGCTCAATTCCAAAAAAGCGCAGATGGGAGTGGTAATATCTGCAGGTTATTTAATTAAAAGGCGCAAATTAAAGGTGCAAAAGAGGATGTTTGTTTTATACATTTTTGCAATATTACTTGAAACTGTCTTTACTAAATGATAAAAGACTATTTATTAGGTGCACTGAAAGTAATAATATTAATATACGTCATCTGTGCACAAGATAGGGCCTTAAAACATCAGCCAATTGCTCATGCGGTCATCGCATAAGCGATTGGCCCTCTGGCTTGTCAATCACTGCCATTACGATCCTTGTGAGAGACGTGCACGCTCCAGTAACTTTACACGAGTGACGCATGCGCATAGCGCATGAAACTCCATCTTAAGTTTCGTTTTGTTTTCATTGTCGATCCTGCTTTCCTCCTCGAATTTGCACCACGGTAGAGAAGAAACTGGAAGGAGGACGCAAAAGAAAGACTTTTTTAAGCCACTGGGAATAGGAGAAAATTGTCAGAAGAACGTAATGTAACCAGAGTCGTTATTGGAGAAACATTTCAACGCTGGACAGCAATGAAGGAACAGAGAGGTGTCAAGACAGACGCGCAGTTCGCAAAAATTCTTCCCGACAGGTAACAGTGATTATTCTTTCTTTAGGGAATAATTATTGTTGTACTGTTATTCAGGTATATCGACGTTGTTCTTGTACTGTAGTTGTAAGGCAGTGACCAGTCTGCTACATGCTAGTTGAAATGGGAGTAGCGTCGAATGATCTAGCTTTACGTCTTATGTGTTTATTATCAAATCATTTCACATAATGAATCCACTGACCCAACACAGCATATGCCGGTGTTAAACAAATACTCGTGTTCAAATATTCATGCACGAGTTTTGGAAGGCTTCCCTAGAAATGAGCTGTGAAGGAGGGAGGCTGTTCTTACGCATGCGCTCATTTAAAAAACTCAGTAACCGTTTTTGGATTCTCAGTTGGTGAAAAACATCCTCTTTTGCGCCTTTAACTAATACATGCACAACAGCTGATTTCCATAATGACCAACACAATCTACTAAGAGCAATGCAAATTAGTTAAATAATGGCGCAAATACCAGTAAAAGCACATGCGCAAACATTAGTAAATCACGTTGTGTGAATCATTTAAATAATCTCCTCCCATAAATGTTGCGTCTGAAAGGAAAACTCCTAGAAATGCATATGCAATAAGGTCAGTCTCAAAAATAACTAGAACACACCATTTCAGTGCTAATTATACAATGCGTGTCTTTAGTAAATCCTGACCAAAATGATGGTTTGTGGTGTTGGTTAATCTGCCCTAATTCTTGCTTACCTCAGTGGGATTCATGATACTAGGCTTGTTCGACTTCATGCGGCGCCGCAAGAATCGACAGCCGAATGACGTCAAAGTACCGCAAGAGTGATTTGCAGAATCATACGGAGGAGTTTGCTTTTAAATTTTAAATTTGACGTCATCCAGCTGTCGGTTCTTGCAAAAGTCTACTGGTAACATGACCAGATCACATGACCCTTAATAACAACCACATCCCTTGCATATTAGATTCCAGTCACATCCACATCAGTACACTCTTATGCAGGGTTCACACCAGACGCGGTAGAGGCGGCAAGCGCGAGTGATTTACATGTTAAGTAAATGCAAAGACACAATTAGGCATCCTGCGGGAAACACACAAGTTGAAAAATCTGAACTTTGGCGGATTTCCGCACTGCGTTAACCAATCAGGACCTTGCTGTAGTAGTGACGTGATTACAGGAAGCAAGTGGAGTCTGGGCGGAGTCTCAGAAGCCCCTCCCATGATGCAAATTTCTGCGTGAATGTCTTGAACGACTACAATTTCATGCGCAGCTTTCACTAGCAAATGAAGCGAGTAAACTCAAATGTTCAAGCGTCCAACTACACGTGAATAGCGCGTTTTTGCCGCCTGTACCGCTGTTGGTGAGCATTAGAACACGTGTGTTAAAAACAACACAATAGGGACAGGGATTAGTTTAAGCCAGGACTAGGCCTTAGTTTAATTAGGAAATATAACTAGTTTTAACAAACATGCCTTACTAAAAACATTACTTATGTGCATTTAAAGGCAAAGCAAAGTGCACTGATGTATTTTGCTACCCAGTCTCACAAGGTTTCGTGATATAGTATTTTTTTATTCTTTTTTCGTGATATTGTCACAAATTTCCAAGTTTTTCATGATCGTATAACGAAATTCCTGTTTTCGTGTGATTATCACGTATTGGTTACTCAACTGCTTTTTCCTATTTTCAGACCATTGTCGCTTCGGTTTAGGGTTGGATTTGGTGCTTGCATTAGAATGTCACTTTATATATTGGTTTATACTATTTTTTCTGATTTATTTCTGTATATGTCGCCTGACGTTAGGGTTAGAGTTGGGTTTGGGTAGGAATGTCATTTTATGGAAATCTAACTCTAAACCGAAGCGACAATGGTAAGAAAATAGGACAAAACAGTTGAGTAACCAATACGTGATAATCACACGAAAACAGGAATTCGTTATACGATCATGAAAAAAACGCGGAAATTCGTGATAATATCACGAAAAAAGAAAAAAAAATACGTGACTATATAACAAATTTGTGAGACTGGTGTGTATTTTAAGATATGTCACTGCAAGTTGTTTTGTACAGCTCTTATATTTATTTTAGTCTAGGACTAATCCCTGTCTGGGAAACCACCCCAATAAGTGTTAGTTTAGGGACAACACACTTAATGCGTTGTCCCAGAATCCACACATCTCTGTGTTGTTATTGGAACAACACATTTTGTGTTACTTTTAACACAACTTATGTTTTATTTTAACTAAGGGTGTCACGATTTCGATTTTAAAATGAAATCGATCGAAATTAAGTCACAACCTTGAATGTCGAATTTAAAAAATGGGATCGTCGATGCTGCCACGCCCCCATGTCACATTCGGTCGGCTTGCCAAGTGGGGGAAAAAAACTCTCAGAGGTGCATTTTAAAACATCATTTCAGCGGAACGCAATTTATATTTTAAACACAAGGGATCTATTGCTACGACTCCTTGAAATGCATATCATAAACAGGATTATTTACTACCTAGTGATCTGCCTTCGGACAGATCGCAGCTCTCTGCACGTAAGTTACGCGAGAGTGAGAGAGGATTTTTGTGCAGCGGGTTATATTTGAAACAAAAGGGATAGTTTGCCTCAGCTCGCATGAAACGCATAAAACTGAACAAATACGTAAGGATTACCACTTTAGTTTATGTTTAGACTTCGAACAGATGACATGTGAGACAAAGAGAAGCGCAGCTGCTTATGACGCGCTGGATTTATTTCAGATGCTAGGAGTCCAAGACGCGATCATTAAGTCCATGTGCGTGCAAGAAGGAATCCTTTCTCTACAAGCTCTCTCGCGTAAAGTGAAGCCCACAAACCCCTTTGCGTGGAAAAGCACGCAATGTGCATGATAATGTGAAACTATAATAATAAGGTTATTAATAATAAATAATAAATAATAATGTCATAGCAATAATGTCAAAAATCAAGAATCAAATCGTGACCTTAGAATCGAAAATGTAATCAAATCGTCAACAGAAACACAAGGGGAATATTTAGCCATTTTATCACAATCATTTTTAATGCCTCATGCTATAAATGTCATGCTTTAAAACTGTATCAAGTTAAAACAAGTAGTTTTGTTTTTTCATTAACAGACCAGCAAAGCTACAGTACAGCCATAAAGACTAAATGTTCAGCTTCTGTATTGGCTTTCTCTGTATTTTTTCTTTTTAACTTATAGAAATTTTTGTCACTAATCTCTCACCCTCATGTCGTTCCACACCTGTAACATCGTCATTCATCTTTGGAACACAAATGAGAATATTTTTGATGAAATCCCAGAGCTTTCTGACCCCTCGATTGACCGGAATGCAACTGCCACTTTAAAGGCCAAGAAAGGCAGTAAAGACATTGTTGAAATAGTCCATGTGCATGCAGTGGTTCAATCTTGAAGTGACGATAATACTTTCTGTGCTCCAAAAAGCAAACTTCATTCCATATTTTCTTCTCTTCCATGTCCGTGAACAGTGATGGGCAGTAACGCATTATAAGTAACGCGTTACTGTAATCCGATTACTTATTTCAATTAACGAGTAAAGTAAGGGATTACAATTGCAAAAACAGTAATTAGATTACTGTTACTACCCCGTAAGCAGGCTGCGTTACTGCGTTATTTAACCTTGATTTTTTATTTTTTTTTAACCTTGATTTTGTTTCGTGAGACTCGTGTCGTGAGTCGAGTGACAATGACGTATGAGCGCTGCGCCCGTGCCGTCAGTCAGTGTAGTGATGATTGTGAACTCTTAAATCCTGTATCAAGCACCAAACATGTGTCATTAACGGCACCACTTGCGTCAACATAGACATAATTAATGCCTAGAGGGGTCATTGAGTGATTTGGCCGTTGCTGGAATATATATTGTGCTGTTTTGCTGTTCGAACTGTACTGCTCTTATTTACTTGGGGTATGTGTTTATAGCATGCTTATGCCTGGACCAATGTGGAGGCACTGTCAATTCATATCCATGCATTGTTGTCAGCGCTACACGCATGCACCATGATACTCTCATGAACTGACAAGGAAGAATAGAAAACGTGGAGTAAAGTTTTTTGGCGCACAAAAAGTCTTCTCGTTGCTTCATGCAACTACATATGACAAAATACGTTTACTGCACAAAACATTAATAGCCTTTATTACAATTTATAGTATTGCATGACACATAATGAACACATGAAACACTCTTCATGGTCATAAGGGAAAGCTATACATTACTTGTCAGGTAAATCTTCCAGCAAAACGTTTTTGCTGTTGACATCCACTCACACGCTTGCCAGCCTTGCCTCATGTTTGTTTCAATGGCAGTAAGTAGTTCAGGCACTATTCAGTGTATAATCTCTCTCTTCAGGCACTGGCATCACTGACCGGTCCTCAGTTCGTAAAGCTTACACATCTTAAAACATTTTCAGGGTAACAGAAGTTTGCCATAGGTCTTAATGTGAATTTGAGTCCTGGATGTGAGGCTTTAGTTACAGCACTTTTTCTTTTCTTATCATGCACTTATTCTTATTGTATGTAAATCTTGGTTGTATAAGTGTCTCTTAGGAGAGCAGAAGTTGTGAGCTAAAACTTTCAGTGGTGCCCTGTCTTAGAGCGTGAAGGATTTAAAACACACAGTTAGCAGCTCTTAAAAAAAGAAAAATTACATTTTTATATATTATATAAGTGTTAACAGTTGTTAACACCATACTTTAACAAGCACACACAAGTTTGTACTTTTTTAATAAGACTCAAAGTTTTTTTTATTACATAATTTTCAGTACGTAATGAAATATTTATTGCTTTTTCTACAATTTTGGATGATGTTAATGAGAATTATGGACTAAGAGTTCTCCTCTGGCTATTCCAGGCAAATACACACACACGCACCCAAGCATGCACTTTAATTCATGTACTTCAGGTAGTTGATGTCTTTGTTAAATCCTCACCACAGGCAAATGCTTCCCATTTTTTTCTTATATCAGTTACTCTTAATAACCATTCTATGTGATTTCATGATAAATAGTACACTTTCTCCTTGTGTGAGCACATTTGTTATGATACATACAACAACATTGAGATTGCACACATATGCCTGTACAACATTACTAGCTGCAGTTAGATATTTGAGTTGGCTGCAGACAACAGGATGTTGAATTGGAATTAAAAAGAATTACAATTGAATAAAGAAGAATTATATTTGTCCATCACAAGTTCTAGATGCTGGATTTAGTCGGACTTTCAATTAAATGTGGTAATTAATAATTTTTTATGACTTTATTATCCTGCTGGTAACACCAAAATAATAAATACAACTATGGCTACGTTCAAAATTGTTATATACCACAGATCCAACTTTAGATCTAGTTCATGTCCGTTTCTCAAAACGTTAACTCTGTTGTAAGTTGATCCACAATGCAGATACAAAGATGAATGAGAAAACAGCAGGCAGGAGTCGAATTAAAGGTGCTCTAAGCGAATTGAAGCGTTTTAGACCATAAAACATTTTTTGTTACATACCGGAAACATCTCCTCACTATCTGCTTGCTGCCTGTCCGCTGATCAAACTGTAAAAAAACGCGATCTTTGTAGACAGCCCAGGCTTCACAAACGGCAATATCAACAAATGGCCAAACCTAGCATCACAAATCAAAACAAAGTATTCCAGCCAATAAACGACAAAACGGATTTGGGGGTGGGGGTTGGGCGCGTTCATGAAAGCACGGAAGGGAGGGGGAGGGGGAGGAGTTAGCTACGCTCCGTCTGTTTGAAAACAGTTTCGAAAGTCAACAATAACTAACGTCTCGCAGATTCGCTTAGAGAACCTTTAATGTACTAAAAAGTTTAACTTTGTTAATGGTCTTACTTCGTCGATGGATAGATTATCTTCATCTGCCCAGAAGCATATTTAGCAGGTACCAAACACAGACTGTTGAAATGTACTGTTCGTTAGCACTTTATTTTACAGTACATGTACATACCTTGTACATATATGATAAATATGTTGTACTGACAGACAAATATGTGGTACTTACTTTTGTGTATCTATATGGTAATTAAATGGTATCATTACTGTACTTACCAGTGGGACATACTTGGTAGTTATTACTCTATGTCAGTGGTTCTCAAACTTTTTAGCGTGCGGCCCCCTTTGTGTACGGTGCATTCCTTCGCGGCCCCCCCAAAAAAAAAATTACGACAAAAAACTGTTCTAAAACTTTACATTTTAATTAAACAAAACATTAAATTATACAAATAAGTGCTGCCCTATTTTTTTTTAGGTTGAATTTCACAGAATTCATGATAAATTAATGTATCTTATAAAATGTCATAAAACTGGGGCACCCCTGGCACCATCTCGCGGCCCCCCAGTTTGAGAACCACTGCTCTATGTAACTCTAGATAAGTACTGGTTATACAGATACATAGTTATAGTGTAGGTATAATGTAACCAACAAGAAACACTACTGTACTTAAAAATGAATGTACAATAATATTTAGTACTTACAGACAAGTGCAGGTTAATGACAGGTACTTATAGTGTAAAAGTACCTGTAATACTGTAACATAAAGTGCTACCGATTTGAACAATATTAAAAAAGTAATGTAGAAAAGAATTACAAGATAGAATGACCTAAAAAAAACTAGCAAAGAATAAAAAATTAAATGAAATACAACACAGATGTATGTCTATACCAGTGGCGAGGCTATATAAAGGAACAGGGTGACAGCACTTACGTAAAACGTTATCTCTTTAATAATAAGCACTCTAAAAAACTTCAGATATTACTTAATATCTTAAAATAATTAAACAAAAATGAATCATTAAAAAAATTATATAGAAAGTTTATCATTGGCATGTGTTTCTAAATCTTGCAAATGTTAACAATAAATAGTTTAAAATGGCTTGAAAGATTTTAAATACACAGATGCACACGCATACTCGAATGAACATGATTTCGAAATACCACAGTCTTGGCAAGTATTCTCATAAAAAGAGTCAGTTATGTCTTAAAGTAAACGCAAACATTTCCGAAAGAAATCAGATGTGTGTGTGTATGGATCAGTGCTTACCCCGGATTTCCACCGACTGCGGAGCGGCTGCAGATCAGCTCCGCTGCGTTACGTCTCCGCACTCTGCCGTCCGCCAATACCCACCAGTTCCGTTTTTGTTGCAGAGCGGCTGCGTGCTGAAGTGACGAGGACCCATGAGGTCTCGCAAATTCACGTGATGATCGTGCGATACCTAGTTCTGTCTCTGCCCATTATGTCGTTGAATTATGACGTTTTTACAAACCAGCCCAGATCACAACACAAGATGTCGCGTAGATAGGGCAGTACATCAAATCCATCCAAAATTCAAAAAATAAGAAGGCTGCTAAAACATTTATTTATGCTCTATCTTTAATGTATTTATTTGAAACTCCCCCTGGCTCTGTTCCTGTCTATTATTTGTTGTTTCTGTATTAATGACTTTATTTGTGTGTGTTTGTAATGTTTGTATTGCAAAGATTTAATAAAAAACACGAGTTCTCGTGAATTCAGGTATGATCACGCGATAAAATCATGGCTCCGCCCTGCGGAGCTGTCCAGCATCCGTCAAAAATAGAAGCTCTGCGTATTTGTGCCGGAGGGCTGCGGATGGCCGGAGCTGTGACGGATTCGGAGCGCAGTCAGTGGAAATACACACATTGACTTGAATGGAAACCGATTGACTCGGATCCGCAGCCGTTCCGCAGTCGGTGGAAATCCGGGGTTAAAGTGGCAGTACCCTAAAAAATCTGCTTATGTTTGTGTCATTATGTTAATTAAACAACAGAAGACAAAAGAAAAATCACTTCTGTAAGTTTTAAAAAGATTAATTATTTATAGAAACAAGAAGACAGTGTTATTATTCATTTGTCTGTAGATAGACCTCAGTTTATTTGTAACTTTGTTATTTGTTTCCACATGCTTATAATTTCATGATTTTTTCTTATGTTATTTCCCCCCACTCCCTTTTATGCTGACTTACAAAACTTAATGTAATTAATTAAACCACTACTATATTGTAAAATGATGTAATTGGAGAGTGGGCATTGAGGTCCACCCTATTTTCCCAAGGTCCACTAATGTCTGGCCCCACCACTAGTCTATACTCTTCAGTTATTTCTCAAATAAACACAAATAGGTTACTTTAAAGACACTTAAATCATAAAATCTATCAATTTATATGTGACATTTTAAATAAATAAATATATAAAATAAATGAAGAGTTCAGAGACAAAACCCTCTACATGTAAGTCTGCAGTCAAGGAGATTTTCAGAGAGCGTAAACTTTTCACTGTCAAAATGCCTTTACAGAGTTATAAAACTTCCAGTTTAAATCACAGCTAAACTCTGGTTTTGAAATCCATCTCTTTCTAGAAATGTAAGTGAAGGTCTGGTATCATATGATGGCAGTGTTAGGACACTTTAACTGCAGCGAGCATTTTGATCCTTGAGGCTTTGATCAAATCCTCATTGGTCTGAGATTCTCTCGGTTGTGTTCTCGCTGCAGTTTAAATAGAGCAAACAAATCTGCTGTGTTTTACCAGCAAAAAGTCTACTGAGGGCAAAGGGTTCAAAACATGTTAGTAAGTTTACGTTCCTGTTTAATTGATGTGTGTGTGTTTTTATGCTGGTGCACTGGTGTGGCCGTAAGCATCGAGACCGTTTCAGTGCAGTTGAGGAAACATCGAGAGTCTTTCAATGTTCAGTCATTAAACTGTTACACATTCAATAGCAGGATTATATGTCAAGAGGTGTTTACATAATATGAGGTTTATTTCATCCAAAAATGAAACTTCTGTCACAATGTGCTCTCATTTTTATTTTGAACCAGTGGCTGAAGTTTGAGGTTGTTTATTGTCATACAAAGAAAGTCCATTTGTGGACACTGTACATCCGTTATACATCTGAAACAATGTGAGAAACTAGCTGTAATTAATCACATTATTCTTCACATTACTATTCATATCTCTTATGTGCATGCATTAAATATATGCTGCATGCACTCTAAAAATGGCTGGGTTATTTTTGACCCATGTTGAGTAAATATTGGACCGAACACACAGCTGGGTTCAAAGTGACCCAATTGACGGGCCGCTATTGGGCCGCTACCCAAGTGTGTGTGTGTGTGTGTGTGTGTGTGTGTGTGTGTGTGTGTGTGTGTGTGTGTGTGTGTGTGTGTGTGTGTGTGTGTGTGTGTGTGTGTGTGTGTGTGTGTGTGTGTGTGTGTGTGTGTGTGTGTGTGTGAGGTGACTTAATGAGTTTGAACAATGAAGGTAATCAAAGCAAAACAAATATATGCTGCTTTCTCATGTTTGCTTTGTGTTTTATGTTGCTCTCGATAAAATGCAAATCAGGGCTTGACAACATTAGGCATGCATGCCAGCATCATGTATGTGATGTTATACCAAAGGGCTGTTGAATGTTTATTCCGATTGGTTGAGAAATATTCAACAGGTATGCATTACTTTTCAATAAAAGCACTCCTGTCCTGTCAGATGTCTTAATATAACCACCAGATCTTCGTTTTATTTTTATTTTCATGGTAATGCAAAATGAAATGCAACAACAGTAATCCAACAAACACAACAAAAATACATTCCATGTCAAGAAGAACAGGAGTAGGATGAAGAAAATAAATCTTATAAACTCCTACCCCATTTTTATATTAAGAAAGGTACAAATTAAATGGCCTCGCCGACATAACAAAAAAATACCAACACCAAAAAATTAACAAAATAACCCTGACCAGATTTAATCTGCTTTCAATTTTAACTATTTTTTTTTAAATTTATTTATATTTAGTTTTTTTATTATAAATTCTGCTTACACAGCACTAAACCATAAAAAACAATAATAACAATTATGGCATCAAAAACGACTTCAAGACCATCATTATTATTATAATTTTATACATTTTCACATTCATCTTTATACAAATTAAGTATCTTCTGTTTATACTTATGTAAATTGAGTAATATTTGAACAACATTTTAATCATTATCTAGGACAGTGGTTCCAAGGGGGACCCCAGTTTTATGACATTTAAAAAAATAATTTATTTATCATAATTAAACCGAAAAAAATAAGGAGACTAACCAACAGCACTACTTTGTATAATTTAATGTTTTGGTTAATTTGTTGGTTAAGTTTTACAAAGGTTTTTTCATATATTTTTTGGGGGGCCACCTACAGCTAGGGGGGTGCATGCTGAAAAAGTTTGAAAACCACTGCTCTAGGAAATTCCATCTTTTCACACCAGAAACTGAAACACACATTTGATTGAGGGTATTTCCTGCATACGGTTGTCTAAAATCATTATTTCTTATTTCTTATTTTTAAAGGTGACATAGAATGATTGAACGGGGTATTTATCCTTGTTTTGTGATGTGACATGTAGACAAAAAATGTTTTTGTTTGGGTCTGTAATGCCTTATAAGCTTCCTAAAAACCTCTCTCAGATAGCTCTATTAGGATGGGGGATTTTAAACAAGTGGTTTTGCACCTATTTGGCTCCCCCTACTGGCTTAACTTGCAATCTCATTACTGATTGGCTGACTTTGCTGCCACTCAAAAAATGTAGTCAATTATTTTAAAGTGGAGGGGCAGTGAGATGCCTGTGATGTCATAAGCATCAGTTTTTTAGATTGGGCCGTTTTCTGGAGGACATTTCTAAAAGAGGAATTTCTATGAGACTGAGATGTTTAGCATGTTTAGCACTTTTTGTATGTTTGTGAATGTGGGTAGACTACCATTATTCAACAAAGACAAGGTAAAAATGCTTTTTCATTCTCTGTCCCCTTTAATTATTTATAGAATCAAGAAGACAGTGATATTAATTGACTCCGATCCTTTAAATAAAATTATGCACACTGTCTGCTTTGCATTGTGCGGCATTACCACCTTGGTTGTGCATTATTTTCTAATATTTCAACAGCCTGTCATCAATTATTCCTTATATTTACCAGTGTCAACATTTGTTCATGTTCTGAAAATGTACTAGCCATAGTGAATTTGAAAATCAGACAAAATGAGTAAATATCATGCATCTCTTTTCCTTTTAGAGGCGGAATGGTGTTCTTATGTCACCGTACTCAGTGACATCATCGGTAGGCGAACGTCGATTGGTTGCATGGTTCCAGGTGGGTGGAGCTCACCGTGGAGAACAAGACCTTTACCGGTGCATTACTCAGTCCACGTACGGAGCCGCTGTGTCAAACTTTGCTGAACTCATCGTCAGAGGTACGTCAAACCTGCACGTTTGTTTAAATCTAAATCTTTATACTTAGAAACCAAACATTCACTATCATTACAGCATCACAGCACAAACATTTAGTTCAAGTTCAAGTCTGCTTTATTGACAATTCTTTCACATGTACAGTACATACATACAGAGAATTAAAATTGCCTTTCTCCCAGACCCTTGTTGCATACAGATAACACTAACAGTAGACCAATAAATACGGATAATAAAATAAAATTTTAGATTTAAAATGTAGCAAAAAAAAAAAAAAACAGTTCTCAGGGCTCAAAATTTTCTTTTTTAGTAGGTAGCACTAGTGCTCCCAAATTTTAAAGTTAAGAGCATCAGCAAAAATTTAGGCGCATCCATTGAAAATTATAGGAGCACCACAACTTCATCATCCTGAAGATTAAAATACACTTGCCTTGTGCTTGGCCCTTTTTTTTTTTTTACAAGCGTGTATGCTTAATGTGTGTATTCATGGTGCCCTATGAAACCATTAAGAGTGGAGATGAAAATCTGACTTTTTCCATGTTGAAGTGCTATAATTGGGTCCGCTATGCTTTTATTAATCTAGAAAATGTGACAAAGATCAACCCAGTAACTTAGTTTTGGTAAACCATTCTCTGTGAGGATGTGAAAAAATAGCTTATTGAAAATTAGGCTCCCTTGTGATGTCAGAAGGGGATAATATCGCCCCTTAATCTACGTCAATTTTAACATTTTATAATAAATTATCTGTATGGTATTTTGAGCTAGAACTTCACATAATGTACTCTAGGGACACCAAAGATTTTTTTGACATCTTGAATTTCCCCTTTAATGGTATTTTAAATTATTTATTTTAAATTTAGTTTTTATTTTCACAAATCCCATTTTTTTCTGTTTTGATTTTTCTTGATTCTGTATTTTCATTTTTTTAAATGGTTTATAACAGTTCACTTATCAAACAGTTTAATAAACTTAATCCATAAAATGTAATTATTTATATTTTCTAAAATAATCAAATAAAAACAAAACAAATTCATTTTCATGATAACATTGCATTTTTATATTTTAAGTGCTGCATATCAAAACTTTGTTTAAACTAACAATGGAAGTACAAATCTTTTGAGGGTGATTATATAACTTAAGAAATAAAATTGTTATTATTTAAAAAGTAGATTAAACATAATGGGGCGGTTTCGCGGACCAGGATTAGCTTAATCCAGGACTAGGCCTTAGTTGAATTAGGAAATATAACTAGTTTTAACAAACATGCCTTACTATAAACATTACCTGTGTGCATTTTGAGGTAAAACAAAGGGCACTGATGTATTTTAAGATATGTAAGTGCAAGTTGTTTTCCGTTTGGAGAGCTCTTAAAAGTGTTTAAGTCTAGGACTAGTCTAATCCCTGTCCGGGAAACCGCCCCATAGTTATATACTGTATAGTATATTTCTGTCAACTTCATTATGTTAAACTTACGTTCAACCTATTTTGATGGGTTGTTAGTGTTTATAACACAGGTTTGTTGAATGCTGTATTCTGATTGGTTGAGAAATGTCCCACAGATGTTGATTATTTTTCTGTAAACCGCACATCTGACCTTTTACGGGGTGGTTTCCCTGGCAGAGATTAGCTTAAGCCAGGACTAGGTCTTAGTTTAATTAAGTAATATAACTAGTTTGAACAAACATGACTTGCTAAAAACATTACTGGCGTGCATTTTGAGGCAAAACAAAGGGCACTGATGTATTTTAAGATATGTCAGTGCAAGTTGTTTTCAGTTTGGACAGCTCATATTTATTTTAGTCTAGGACTAGTCTAATCCCTGTCCGGGAAACTGCCCCTAAATGTCTTAAAGGGATAGTTCGGCCAAAAATTATATTAAACCCATGATTTACTCACCCCCAAGCTGTCCGAGTTGCATATGTCCATCGTTTTTCAGACAAACACATTTTCGGATATTTTAGAAAATGTTTTAGATCTTTCAGTTGATTAAATGTGAAGTTATGGGGTCCACGACCTTCAAGTCCAAAAAAAGTGCGACCATCCTTCCCAAAATAAATCCAAACGGCTCCAGGATGATAAACAAAGGTCTTCTGAGGGTAATCCGCACGGTGTTGTTGTAGAAATATCCATATTTAAAACTTTATTAACGAAAATAAATACCTTCCGGTAGCGCCGCCATCTTAGTCGCATCCGCATTCAGGATGAGAGCTTACGCAGCGTACGGAGGTTTCTCTGCTGCTGCTCTGTGCCCCCGCCCTCCGAATTTGTCATACGTCACTAAGAAAAGTGCGTACACTACGCTAATACTCTCTCCTGAATACAGAGGAGTCTAAGATGATGGCGCTACCGGAAGGTATTTATTTCCGTTAATAAAGTTTTAAATATGGATATTTCTACAACAACACCGCGCAGATTATCCTCAGAAGACCTTTGTTTATCATCCTGGAACCGTTTGGATTTATTTTGGGAAGGATGGAGGCTCTTTTTTGGACTTGAAGGTCGTGGACCCCGTAACTTTACATTTGATTAACTGAAAGATCTAAAACATTTTCTAAAATATCCGAAAATGTGTTTGTCTGAAAAATGAAGGACATATGCAACTCGGACAGCTTGGGGGTGAGTAAATCATGGGTTTAATATCATCTTTGGCTGAACTATACCTTTAAAAATAGGCACCAGAGCAATGTTTGTGGTAACAGTGGTATAAAATAAATAATTAACTCCGGTCCCATGGTGTAGCTCTGCTTTGCGTCGTGCTGCATTACCACCTTGGATGTGCATTTTTTTCTTATAATTCAATGGCCCATCGTCAATTATTCTTTACATATTTGACAATCACATTTCTTGATTGTTTAAGTGACTAAAATTATAAAAAGCCATACAAAATTGAAATGATTTAAAAGACATAGAAATGCTTTAATTATTTGTGAGTTTAATTAAAAAGACAAAAGGGTTAAACAGGTTAGAAAGGAAATTATAACTGGAATTTGGCACTTTTTGATGTGTGATTTCAACAGAAACATACATCACAGCTCTTTACCACCTCAGAACTCAAATAGTACGTCTGAAGACTTTTATACGTTAGCGAAAAAAAATGAAATGAGTAGGAATTTTACCTTCAGTTTCTACTCTATTGTCAGCTTGTCTTGATGGTGCACAGAGAGCGTTCTGGAGACCTGAACATGACTTTCTGATTTACACTACATCATGTCCCCACCGAAAGATCTCATCAACACATGCCACATCCTGTAACCTCATTGACTAGTGCACTCAAACAGCCTGATTATGCTCATATCCACCAACTGCACACACATATCTTATCACAAAAATAACAAAATTACCCATGCAATCAGTTATGCAAATGACCACATGCTGCCTCGGTTTGGGCCTCCCTGTAAGAGCCTCTTGTGCGGGTGATGTGATTATAAGAGAGAGTGAGTCATGGAGGTAATATCACAGACATTCAAAAAAAAAAGAAAAGAAAACAAAGGGACTAATCACTGGTTTTGTTGAATTATGTGCCTTACAATAGTTCAGGTTTTTTGGCTTCAAGTTATTTGTTGCTGGAGTGGGCCATACTTGCGTCAAAGCATGAAGTTTGAACATGCGCACACACACACACACACACACACACACACACACACACACACACACACACACACACACACACACACACACACACACACACACACACACACACACACACACACACACACACACACAAAAACACACACAAAGAATCAGACATACACGTATAAACAGATTCCACTCAGGCAACTTTCTCTCCATCAAAATATCATTCTGGCATTTTCACATAATTCACAATGAGAATCGTAGATTTTAGGAGCAATTATTTTTTCAGTTCCAATTTCATTCAATAATTTCCTAATTTTTAACGCTTTTAAGTAGATATCTTGTATAGTTCTCACCAATTGACTGATTTGGTAGATTTTGGGAAATGTGTAAAAAGAAAAAGAAGGAAAGATTTTACATTAAAGCGCCCATATTATGTTATTAGGTAGACGTACTGTTGTAATTTTCTTGTTAATGTGACATCACACTGATAAAGCTCCGCCCACAGCTACTGACTGACTGGTTTATTTTACCCAAAAAACTCTTCTAAATTTGTTTGTTAGCACATTGCAGCGCTAATGCGGCTAAAGATACTATTATCTCAGACTGTATTCACAGGAATCAGATTGACTTTGATCTAAAAGGGCTCACCTGTGTCTTGGTAAGGGAGTGAAAAGCTGTAGCTAATTTGCATTTATAGGTACAAAAAATGAAAACTGCTTTTTTGCTCCCACCTAAATATGGGGCATTTTGGACATGCTGTATTACATAATCTGTGGGGTATTTTGAGCTGAAACTTTAGGACACATTCTAGGCACACCTGAGACTTATTTGAGCATTACAGACGCCCTTTAAGATTAAAGACTATGGATAGGCAAAATTCTGATTGTATACATTTTAAGTCATGTATGTGGATTTTATTTGAATTGGCCACACTGTGATACAAAATATGCTGTATTAAAATGTACAACATATGCTGTATGTGATACCATGTTTATAGTTTTTATAAAAAACGTGTTTTTTTTCAACATTGGAGATTCCCTACAGGCACAGAAAGTCATTAAAACTATTCAATTCTCCTAAAAATGTCAGTACTCATGTTCTATTGCCTAAATTATAATAAAATAGGATCCATTTTATACATGGCACAAATCATTACTATTATACATTTTAACCCGGAGGCTTACGAGGAGTTGTATTGTATTGTCCAGTACATATCATGAAGTCCTGGAACATAGCGTCCTCTTTGATTCAGGAAAAAAGTGGTAGATACTCATAAAAATCTCTTCTCAATTGAGTTAAATTAGCTTGGTGACTTTTCAGTTGTGAGGCTGTCTGTGGCTGTCTCTGATATTTCTCTCTGTGATCCTGACCTGTCTGATAATTGCAGCCGACTGATTCATGAGTCAACATTAATACTCTACATCACGTTTTAACTCTGATAATAACATACCAATTTTGTCCCATACAGTACAAAGATGATGATTATTTTAAACTACATAATTATGAAGTATATATTGATATGGATCAAAGTTTAATTAATTTGACGTGCTTGTACTTATAGGGTCCTATGCTAAATAGCACTAAAAGTGGTTCTTTGCTCGTAATCATAGAAGAACAATTTTTAGTGCCATATAGCACCAGTGAAGCATCAGTGAAGAACCGTATAGTGCTATGTAGAACCATGTGGTGCAATATGGCCTCCGTATGGTTCTTCATAAGTGCTTCACCGGTGCTATATATACTGTAGGGTGACCAGATGAGATTGAATGAAATTCGGTAACGGGGGGCAGACGGCGGGCAGACGTCACCTGGGGGGGGTTGGTTTGCAGATCATCCAATAATAGTTAGGGGTCAAGCCACGAAGTGGCGTAGACACCTATTGTTTCTGTTAGTTTTCTTATTATTGTTTTTCTTCCTCGTTCTTCCACCCAAAAGTCAATGGCAGCCCATAGAACCGTACGTAGGAAAGTTATGAAATTTGGCACACATGTAGAGGACCGTCTCAGAAGTTACTATAGCAACATTGGTGTGTCTGACTCAAACCCTCTAGCGCCACCAACAGTCCAAAAATCCACTTATGTTCATGCTCATAACCAGGGGCGTTGCTAGACATAAAGCTCTACTGGGGCACAGGCCCCCCATTTTTTTTTTTTTTACTTTTTCTTGAAAGCCTGCGGTGTGCAAGATACAATTTCCTTTGCTTAACCCACTATTCCAACATTGCAACAAGTACTGGGAAAGACAAACATCTATTTAAAAATATTTAAGTATCATCTTCATATATACATATATACAACATAATTAACATGTCTTAAGGCATAAAATGTTTGGAAATAATGACTGGAGAGAAAAAAATGTTATGCACATTTGCATTTTACATAACAATGATTAATAACTTCTTTTTTTATTTTTAAGAATATTTTCATTTTATGACTACTAAAAAATCTATCTTAGTTACTACTAACTGATTATGTTATGACCTAGAGCTAGTGAACTAAATATTAATTTCATATCTGAAAATACAGAACAGTATAACACAGTTTTTGTATGTGAACAATGCAATTTTATAGACTATGGACAGAGGTTTTCCTGAAATTTTCCCTCTAATGTTTAAGCCCTGACAGGGTAGGATGTTATGTGTCTTTACGCCCTTAAATTCATCATCTCTCATTTTTCCTTCCCTTTTCCTGCTTTGCACAAAACATTTCTGATGTCCATCACATGCGTCAATGAGATTTTCATTATTATTTAGAAACTTACTTTAGTCTCGCCATGTTTTCATAAACCAACTCAATCGCGTGTACTTTGTATGCGGCTGCGCACGGCAAAACAGTCGCGTGCACGCCTCAATTCATGTACGCGTCCGCGCACCCATTCATGTCCGTGCGCGGACGCGGACATGAATTGAGGCGTGCACGCGTCAGTGCGACTGTTGCGTCGCTTTTTCAAACGTGAATTGGGTAACTACATTGCATATAGATCCGTTTTGCCGCGATTGTCTTTGAATAAACTAGTTAACTGCTAAAATGTAAACTTGAGATTTACACAGGGGCACAAAAGATTTACACTGGGGCACGTGCCCCAGTAAAAGGGGTCTAGCGACGCCCCTGCTCATAACTTCTGACCCGTGAGTCCTAGAAACTAAATTCTTGTTTCCTCTGAATCCTTTGCTCATGATGATTCAATTGCACGCCATTTTGATTTTTCCGTAAAACCTACTTTTTCGAACTCCTCCTAGAGCGTTCGTCCGATTTGCTTGTCCTTTGGTATGTAGCATCTAGAGACACCCCAGACAAAAAGTTATCAAAAGCTTTTTGATAGACCAATGCGTTCTCGTATAAACTGACAACATATATGGCGGCGAGCACGCCAAAACGGACCTGAGGCTGTATCTTCGCAACACTTTATTGTATCGACACGAAACTTGGTATATGTCATTACAGTCATGACCTGAGGGTGCCTGCAACGTTTCGTCACAGCCCCACCTAGTGGTCACGAGATTCGAAAAATGCCTATTTTCGCTTATAACTACTTCAAACTTGAGTCTAAAATCATGAAGGTGGTCTTGTTAGATTCCTTGAGGCATGCCGAGTCAAACAATACCAAACGGTTTTCGGTCGGCCATTTTGGGTGTCGGCCATTTTGAATTTTCTCATTAAGTTCAGTATTTCACAAACAGAATGGTGTATCGCTATGAAATTTGGCATGGTTAATCAGTGACATGTTCTGAGCGCACCTATAAATCTTTAGGACGGCGCCACCTAGTGGTCAGGATATGTAAATAAATTGTTTAAAATCTTTATATCATTTGATTAAATTGCCACTATGACATTAGACTTCACTCTATTGATTTCTTGGCTCATGCTGAGTCCGACTGTACCAAATGTGTCTGAGTCAAACCTACTTCCTGTCGGCCATTTTTGAATTATATTGAACACCTACTTTTTCGAACTCCTCCTAGAGCGCTCGTGTGATTGGCTTGATTTTTGGTATGCATCATCTAGAGACACTCTAGACAAAAATGTATTAAAAGCTTTTCGGTAGACCTATCCGTTGTCGTATAACGCATCAAAGAATGCGAGGGCGAGCACGGCAAAATGTGTTTGAGCCTGTATCTTCGCAAAACTTTTGCGTATTAATATGAAACTTGGTATATGTCATAACAGTGATGACCTGAGGGTGCATGCACCACTTTGTCACACTGCCCCCTACTGGTCACGAGATATAAAAAAATTCTATTTTTGCTTATAACTACTGCAAACTTGAATGTAAAATTATGAGACTGGTCTTGTTAGATTTCGTGAGGCATGCCGAGTCAAACGATACCAAATGGTTTTTGGTCGGCCATTTTGTGTGTCGGCCATTTTGAATTTTTTCTATAAGTTCAAGTATTTCATAAACGCAACTGCGTATTGTTATGAAACTTGGTATGGTTCATCAGCAACATGTTCTGGGAGGACTTGTAAACTTTTCGGCGCCCCCTAGTGGTCAAGAGATTTGAAGCTATATCTCTGCATCTCTTTATCGTATTTACACCAAATTTGGTGGGTGTCATCACAATCAAGACCTGAGTCACAATCTATTGTTTTGGACAGTGTCCCCTAGTGGTCAAGTCATTTAAGGCTATATCTCTGTATCGCTTTATTGTATTTACACTAAATTTGGTATGTGTCATCACAGTCATGACCTGAGGCACCATCTATTGTTTCGGCACAGCGCCACCTAGTGATCTCAAAATACAATTTTTTTTTCATAAAACTAATGCAAACTTAGATCTTAAATCATGACAGTCATCACATATGAATCATTTTTTGCCATGTTTGGCTTGACCCTGGTATCGCTGCTTGCAGCTATATTTTTATTTATTTATTTTATTTAATAATAAAAGATAATGAATTTCAAACTGAACCAATCATATTAATAAGTATATATGCATATAAATAAATGTATATAACATGTAGGCTATAGAAGTATACTTCATACAATAATAGTTAGATCATCCAATGTTAATGTACTTATAAAAGACAATGAATTTCAAACTATAGTTACTGAACCAATCATATTTTTATTAATACAAGTACATATGCATATACATTTATATAATACTTATAGAAGTAGTTTTTTTAACACAGTGCCTCGCCTTCAACCAATCTGACTCCTTCATGCAACTGACTATCACTGCCCGCACTTTTAACTGTCCTCGCGGCTGCTGTAACTTTCACTCTCTTAATCTACTATATAAAACAAAAAGAGGACAAAAAGCTCCTATTGTCTTTGTGCATATAGAAGATAAATTAATAGAAACAATAGAACTTTAAATTCACACTTGAGCTAAAGCCTACCGAGGTTATGGAGGCTCGACGCCAGCGGAGTTTTTAACTGCGGCCAGCACTCCCGTGCCTTATCAGTGCATATCTTAATGCGCACCTACAGCCTATATAAAAAACAAAGATGCTGCAGCCAATGAGCAGCCGGAGGGGGCTGACTGCAGGATGACTCAAACTCCTTGCGCATGTTTTATCAGACAACTACTCAAGATTTTGCATCAGTATAATTTTCGAGGGAAATTAGAGCAGGATTCGGGATTAAGATTTTGCTTCAGTATTATTTTCAGGACAATTAGAGCAGAAATTGGGATTCGGGACAGCATCTTTGATTTCGGGACTGTCCCGATTTTTTCGGGACGTCTGGTCACCCTAGCTATATAGCACTAAAAATGGTTCTTCTTTTATTACGAGCATAGAACCACTTTTAGTGCTATTTAGCACCATTTGTTTTAAGAGTGTATGATTACCTCGATGCAGAAAACATGGATGGAATCACGGAATTGAGACATGAAAACGGAATTTAATCTATAGTGCGGAATTTTATGGAATTCGGCAAATTTTCTATAAACTTTTTCTTAAAAAGCCATTATAACTTATTTGTGAATATTAGTTTGTTGCCGTCGTATTCTTAACTGGCAAATAAAATGATAGAAATGTGTGGAAGCAACACAGTCATGTGATTATGTACCGTCAACTATAAACATTCATACTGAATAGAGAAAACCATGTTGAAGTGACTATCTGAGACCACAAAGTCTTCAAAAAACTGAGAAATTAAAATGTAAGACCCTCCTGACATACACGGCATACATGCAGAGGCTGGTTTTAATGTATTTTAATGGCCATCAAGCTGTTTTTATCTCTGTTTTTATTTGTACTGTTGACCAAATTTGACAGCACTATGTCTGACAAAAAGATCCAACGTGGTAATACTTTATTTCGACCACTTTAGACATTTTACTAATTGTAACTTTGCAACTACTTAATATATTTCATATTTCATGTATACTTAATTTGACATTCACGGGCATTAGTATCAAGTTCCCTCACTTAAATTAATATTTTCTTTAAATAATCTATTTTAATGTTCTGGGAGATATGTAATAGTATGACTGTGACCTTTTACTGCATTTATCAGTCATTGGTCTTGAATCATTTCAGCTTATTCAAAAGAGTTTTGTGTAAATACTGTTAAAGCAGATATTACACAGTGTGGATTTTTAATATAAGGTCACTAACATTTCTAACTTGAAAATAATTTAGCATCAAATTATTCAAACGTTGTTAGAATAAAATAATTTGTTTATTTTAAAACCATTTAGTTAATAAAGAAAAAGCCTTATAAATAATATTCAGCTTTATTTATGATTTTTATATGCAGTGTAACGATGTATGTATGTGGAGAGAAAGAAGGCGGAAACCGAAAAACATTTAACATTTTAATATACAAACTAAACACAATAACGAAATGAAAGTAAACACCGGCAGCCCCTTACGGACGATTGCCGGTCACAAACAAAACATCAAACATATTATGATCCTCTCTTGTCCTCCACCCTTGTCGTTCCTTCATTTATACTTCCTCCATGGGATACGAGATGCCGCTCCCACGACTCTCGCCCGTCCTGCTTGCCACATTTAAACTAAATAATTTGTTACTACTTGTACAAAATAAGGAAAAACAAAGATGATTTTTTTCAATTGCATTACTTATTTTTTGTACTCCGTTTCAGTCCCACCCACACCGATAGCTCCACCTCAGCTCCTACGCTCAGGCCCCACCTACTTGATCATCCAGCTCAACACAAACTCTATAGTGGGTGATGGGCCGGTGATCCGGAGAGAGATCGTGTACAGGGCCAGTCACTCACCCTGGTCAGAAACACATGGAGTCAACTCACTGACTTATAAAGTCTGGCACCTGGAGCCAGATACAGAATATCGCATCAGTGTCCTTCTCACCCGACCCGGAGAAGGTGGAACAGGGCCAGCCGGACCGCCGCTGGTCAGCAGAACCAAATGTGCAGGTGAGAAGAAAGAGGATTTATATTCAACAACTGCATTAGAAAGTCTGTAGCATTTCGATAAGTGAATATCATTTTTATCCACAGTATAGGCCGATATAGATTCTGGTGGTATGATAACCTTTAGCAAAAATACCACGGTTTTGCGGTGTTGCGGTTTTGCCATTGCAACACTAAAATTTGTTATTTTCAAATACCAGGTAAAAATAAAGCATTTAAATTATAATATGCTTTCAAGAAATATATAATATTTTCGTAATGTATATTAAATGTAAACATTGCACATGACTTAATGATTTAATGAATTTTGTATAAACACAGCTCATACATTGGAGACGGTATCACAGAACATTTTAGTGGTTTTGAAACCTTGACTATTTAAAACCTCGATATACCTTGAAAGCGGTAACCAGCCCATGCCTACTACAGTAGCATTAATTGTCTTTGTTTGTTATGCAACTTAACTCTTTACCTGCCATTGATGAGTTATCTTGTCAATTTAAGAGAAAACATTTGCATGAAAAAACGTGTTCCTAAGTAGTTTTTATGGTAATCTGTAATACCGCGATTATCCGCACTTACCCAATAAAAAAAAAAACTAAAGCAAAATTTTTTTTATTAATTTTCCCCCGTGTATGTTTTGATAATCGTTCTGAATCTGATCTCTAACAAAATTCCTTCACAAAAATGCTATTATTTCAGCTTTTTGCTCAAAATTTTGTATTTTTGAAGAAAAATACCCATATTAAAGGTGACATAGAATGATTGAACGGGATATTTATCCTTGTTTTGTGATGTGACATGTAGACAAATTTTTTTTGTTTGGGTCTGTAATGCCTTAGAAGCTTCCAAAAAACCTCCCTCAGAAACCTCTATTAGGGTGGGGGATTTTAAACAAGTGGTTTTGCACCTATTTGGCTCCCCCTACTGGCTTAACTTGCAATCTCATTACTGATTGGCTGACTTTGCTGCCACTCAAAAAATTTAGCCAATTATTTTAAAGTGATGGAGCAGTGAGATGCCTGTGATGTCATAAGCATCAGTTTTTCAGATTGGGCCGTTTTCTGGCTGACATTTCTAAAAGAGGAATTTCTATGAGACTGAGATGTTTAGCATGTCTAGCACTTTTTGTATGTTTGTGAATGCGAGTAGACTACCATTATTCAACAAAGACAAGGTAAAAATGATTTTTCATTCTCTGTCCCCTTTAAGAGTTTATAAACAGAGCAAAAATTAAATATAGGATGAATATTTCCCCCCGTTTTGTTTGTTTGTTTGAAAGCAGAGGATTTGTTCTTTCATTTGATATATTTTTATGTTTATATATTTATAGAAGAATTTTTTCCTGGAAGGCATTTTGTGAACATCACCAAAAAATGCTGGCGGCAACTTTCAAAAAAATAAAAAAATGCTGCTGAGGAATGAGGGGGTAATATCATGTACCAGAGGTGGACAATAGTGATTTTTTTTTACTTTACTTACTATTAACACGATATAGTCTGGCTATGAGTAACCAAAATAAACTTGAATTCGGTTAAAATTTCCCCAAAATAAGTTGTGAGATGTATGATATTGCATGATGTAAGCAAAGTCAACAGTGATTACAAGGTGTTTGGTTTCATTTGTTTATTTTATTTCAATAATTTTGCCTTGCTTTATCCTAGATGTCTGGGCCATGCATGGGCGGCTTAGTCTTTCAAATGCAAAATTGCTTGCTGGATTGTTCTTATTCTGGCTGAACTACTGTATGTCTTTAGTCATATTTGAATTTAATGTTTACTTTTAAGTAAAAAAATTATATATTTCAAATATTCATATTTATATATAATATAAATTATATACATATAAAAAAAAATAATGTACATACATATGTAAATATTGTTTTAAATATATACATGCATGTGTGTGTATTTATATACACATAATTATTATACACAGTACACAATACATATACAATAAACAAAAACATTTATTCTGCAAATGATGAGTTATGCAGCCCTATTTTGAATAGCACATTTCAGCATAAATTGTTTTGCAGTCTGTCACAATGAAATGCTGACTTTGCTAAAGAGGCGATCATTGAAGGACATAGCAGTTAATTTGACACAAAAGCCATACACAACGCTCAGGGCTGTTGCTTGTTTCGCATGCGAAGGTGGGATTCCTAAAAGGAATATTAACAGAAAATTGCCTTTATAACAGTCACCACCTATTTCTGGGTTTTGGAAAGACTGGGGTACTTCTGTGGACACGTCTGACTTACATCGCCTACAACACCTTTAATCAGTTATATTTTCAAGGTCTTTTTATGCGTTTATTGGGAGAAGGTAGTGAAGCATTGACAGGAAAGCGTTGGGTGGAGATTAGGGTGCAGGATCGGCAAAGGGCCTTCGAGACAGGAGTAAATCTTGGGTCATTGTGAGCACCCTGGCACTAACCACAGGGCTATGAATGCTGACACATTTCTTCCCGACTGAAAAAAGAAAGACATAAACACCTTGGATGACATTATCTGGATTTTTTATGAAAGTGGAATATTACTTTAAAGAAAAAGCGATGCTATCATTGGAACACAGGGGATTGAATAAATGAATAATATAAAATATAAAAGTCCAGTCTTGTGTGAATTAAGAACTGTATAAGTACGTAACCACATTCTCTGATGGTAATAAGAAGGCATTGGTCATCATCAGACAAAATGTTTGTGGCTGAGGAAAACTTGACCAGCTGTGGTAAAAATGTACTTGTGTTAGACCCTAGTGTTTGGGCTTTGTAATATATCACTGTCAAAGTTGCTTTGAGACTCTATTCATCTTGTTCAACACATCAGAGGAGTATACAGTACCTGAATAAACTTTATACTGCATACATGTGTCTGTGAAGTAGATACTGTGTATTTTATTTTTGCTATCTCACAGTTATAGAGGCAGTTATTGCTTTGCTTGCCTTATGTCTGCATCTGTGTGTGTGAGAATTGCTGTATTTGTGTTATTACGCTGCATAATTTGATATGCATATCTTTAAATATTCATATTGTAATATTGTGTTTACCTGTTCCACGGTGCAGAGTTATTATTATGTGGGTATATTGATAACAAACCTTATTACAGCATATTGAGTTCGGATGAAAACTCACAGATTGCATACTGAAGTTGTAGTAGCACACGTGTCAGGTATGCATTTATTAAAGAATGTATTTGCGAATCCTCTTGATATCATATATGTGCCTATATAATGTACTGCGTTGTTTTATGTAAATCATTCTGACCGATGGCTTTTAGAAAACGTGTTTAAAAACAACCATTAATTGTCATGCAAATAATGCCAGCGGGAAATAAACGGTAGGTTCATTTTCTTCATGAAATATATAATTTCTCATTGTTATCTTGGTATTGGGAATTAAAGTAAACCTGTGCAATTAGATGCTGTGTATCTATTATATGACATATCATTTATATGACTCACCAGGACTGAAATACAGGTTGTACCCTTTGTTTCACGTGTTTTCCTTGGGTAATTTAGGGGGTGTATTTATTTAAGTAGTGTATGCCAATACTTAAAGGATTATTCCACTTTTATACAAAAAAAAAATGCTGATAATTTACTCACCCCCATGTCATCCAAGTTGTTTATCTTGTTTGTCTGTTTATCTTTGTTTGTCTTTCTTTGTTCAGTTGAGAAAAAAAATAAGTTTTCATTCCAGGATTTTTCTCCATATGGTGGATTTTAGTGGACCTCAATGGTTTCAATACAGATTAAAATTGCAGTTTCAATGCAGCTTCAAAGAGCTCTGAACGATCCTAACCAAGAGTCTTATCTAGCGAAATGATAATAATTTTTGGCCAAAAAAAAAAAACACAGCTTCTCGTTGTCGTCATGATGAGCCAGTGCGACCTTACGTATTATGTTATCCTGTTGAAAGGTCACGTGTTGCATATGTGAAACGCACACTTGTTAAACTGACACAAAGATATTAATTAGTATCATTTCACATACAACAACATTGGAATGGTCCTCTTTCTTCACACTTGTAAACACTGAAGCGGTAGTTTCGCTTGTGTGACCATTAATAGTGTGAGAGTTTACAAAGACACAACTTTAGCTGTGTTTCCATTCCATATTAATGCACAATAAAAAAAAAAAAAACGAGTGATGGAAATGCCAAATCGAATAAAATACCCTCACTTTTGACGTTCACTTCAAGTGTTTTTGTTTTGTGGGAAGAAGACTTGGGTCATTCTACGGAAATGTCCATTTTTCTGTCCCTAGCCTTCACAGAAATATTACATTGAAACACCCTTTAGGGTTATATTTTTTATATTTTAAAATGAAACAATATGTTATTTGAACACTTACATCTTCTGAAGCCATCAATGTAGGAATATTTGATTTTTATCAATTAATTAGAATTCCAAGCACCACAGAAGTGCTCGTCCCGACAGTCATGTACAGAGGGAAAATGCTTTATTGTGAGATCAAAAACAGTGTTTTCTTCAATTTAAAATGCAATAATGTGTCCATAACTATGAAATATATGATGTAAATTACATTAAAAGACAAAATGCTAAATACATTTTATAAAATAAATAATGAAAGTAATGGTCCCCTGGAGTTGTGTCACTGGTGTTACCGTTTAACAAAAAAGCTCTTTTTTTATAAAAATCACACTGATGATTCATAGATTTTCATTTTCCTGGAGATCTATAAAAAGATGCCCATATAAGTCCACTGTCTCTTTTCAGTTATCAGAAATCTTCTCATGATTTCATATGAAGCTTTTAGTTTAAGTCACTGGTATGACCTCCCTTATAGTTTGGGAATTGCAAAAAAATAGAATACAAATGGATTAAACTACTTAATTTAGTGAATATACAATGATTGACAACGTGTGGTTTGATACTTTGCAGCAGAAATTTTGTAAAATGCAGTTTTCATTAAAATTGTCACTGGTGTTACTGTCACTGGTGTTACCCATAAGGAAGGTAACACCAGTGACAGTAACACCAGTGACTGGTGATTTGTTGTGTCACTGGTGTTACTGTGTGTTTTTTTCTTTCACGTTAAATAAAATCTTTCACATGTGACACGATGATACATTTTTAATTCATTGAATTCTGCTACAATTAAGAATTAAGCTTTAAAGCTGAAAAAAATAAATATAATCAAATATAATTTCATAAACACCTTTAATATTGCTAAAGAAGTAAGGTAACACCAGTGACTAAAGAAAGGACAAAAAATAAAAAATCATTAAGCTGTCATTTATGTGTACTTATAAAGTCAAAGAGTAATCTAATAATGTGGTCTTAGTTTAAATGTTAGAAAAATGAATCAATGTTAAGACATCATGCCATACCAAAAGTGGACGTTTCTGTATAATGACCCACTTAAAGCAACACTATGTAGTTTCCATGTAAAAATGACTTACAGCTCCCCCATGTGGTTGAAAAGCGCAACAGTGCCTGGTATCAGACACTCTTCTGCAGGCAGGGGGAGGGGCGGAGCTGTGTTTCGTACCCTCCTCCGCCACTTTCAGAGTGTGCTTGTAGCAGCTAGGAGGCTGCTCAGGTTGCAGCAACAGTACAATTTGTCCAGTTAAAAGTTGTTCTATCACTGAAATAATTTTAGAGACATTATTTAAAGGTCAAAAAACTACATAGTGTTGCTTTAATGCAAATAATACTGACGAAATGCACTCTGTTCTGCCCAATGTCTCTATTTTGTCCAGAGCCCATGCGTCCCCTCCGAGGTCTGACGGCTACAGAGATTCAGTCCCGTCAGCTGCTGCTTCAGTGGGAGCCGGTGGGCTACAACCTGACTCGCTGTCACACCTACTCCCTGTCACTGTGCTACCGTTACTCAACAGCCACCGGGGGCGGAGCCGGGGGCAATAACGCCACCGTGAGGGAGTGTCTGTCGGTGGAGAGAAACACCTCCCGTTTCACCCTCAGAGATCTGCCACCGTTTCATGCCGTGCACGTGAGACTGGCGCTGGCCAATCCAGAGGGCAAGAAAGAGAGCCGGGAGGTGACCTTTCAGACAGACGAAGACAGTGAGTACTTTTTTATTCACTTAAAGGAATAGTTCACCCCAAAATGGAAATTCTGTCATAGTTTACTCACCCTCATCCCATCACACAGGCATACTGTATGACTTTTTTATTCTTATAAAAATATCTGGTTATTTTACAACTCCAAAAAGCACATATCCTATGTTTGTCAAATGTAATCTGAACAACTCTATTTTGATATTTGGCTGGAGTATCGCTTGAGGCGCAGTTTTCTTTACAACAAGCTCGTAAATTAGAACTTCAATGAGCAGTCATGAGGCTGTACACATACCTGTACAATAGGGCTGCATAGGTTTATGCGTTTATGACACTCATGACAGCCGGTTATTAAAGACGATTGGTTTAAGCCGTTAACATTCACGAGGGCTCCAGACGCTGAACGCTTGTTTGTTTATATTGCTTTCCTGTTACTGCGTGGTTTTACTGTCAAGAAAGATTTCATGTTGACAAACTATATATCAGTTTAAGCCTCACGCGTCAATTTTAGATCCTCATTTTACGATTTAGGTTGTTAGTTAAAGTTCAGATTATTTTGACCAGTAGGTGGTCTTAAAATGTTGCACGTTCTGATCCATTACACATAAAACATTGAAAAATAGCTTGTTTAGCATCCTGGCATAAACTTGAGTAGTTTTTTAAAGTAAAATGGTTTTAAAATTTGAAAAAAAAATTACCAAACGTGGCAGAAATAGAATACTCGCATACAGTCGTCCTTAACATACCTTTAATGTTTGTCCCCTAATAAATCACTCAGATCCAGTTCCCATAACAGCAGCAGTCATATCATTACACTTATTTTCTGCATCTTTCCTGAGTTTGATTAAACTTGCATATACCCAGAGGTATTTTCTTCATGGGTCAGTACACATAACCCATCCATCTTTGCTAAGGCATGCATTTATCTGAGTAATAATGATGTGGCGACCACACCAGGGCTCGGTCTGCCTGCAGTGCTCAAACCCCAATTATAGCAACAACACAAATATTGACTCACCGAATACCGCGGCTCAGCATAATTAAATGCAATATCATATTTTTAAATGAAAGTATATGAAAAATTAATCAGCCAAAGCCACCAGCAAAACGCGAGTAAAGATTTTTGCTTATTTCTGCATTTCTATTATTCTGCACGACGAGCCGCATTCTCATGTAAATACGTTAAGATTAAACCCTCAGAGGTCAAGCGAAAATCTCCATGTCTGAAAATGAACCGCAGCTCGAAATGAAT
Source organism: Misgurnus mizolepis (assembly GCA_025389145.1). Taxonomy (NCBI): domain Eukaryota; kingdom Metazoa; phylum Chordata; class Actinopteri; order Cypriniformes; family Cobitidae; genus Misgurnus; species Misgurnus mizolepis. The sequence continues at coordinate 38,322,671 of JAIFKI010000011.1, read as the reverse complement.
GCTTTTCATTTATCATTTTCATAAATTGAAAACATCCTTTCTGTTGCATTTATTTATTTATTTAAATGTTCTCCAGTGTGTTTTTTCCCTACGGCGATAGTGCTTGTTTATGTTTGATGTGTTTGGTTAATTGAAAAAAACATTACAAATGCAAGTGTAGTAAAAGAATTAATCAGAGAGACAGAGAGAGAGAGAGATCCAGACTAGATCAAAAAATCTAGATGACTTTTACCCCCCCCCCCCATTACAAAAAAACGAAGATTCCAATATCAAACAAAGTTAAGAAAAAGTAAATAAAAAAAACAACCATACAAAAAAATATAACAACAACAATAAGATATAACAATAGGCTTTATGCCCAGCTGCACTACTTCCTGAACTTCAGCCAGCTCCTTGTTTCCTGTCTGCCTTTATTGGACAAACTGATTAATCCAGGTGTGTCTGATTGTTGTTGTTGTGACTACTGAGGTCAGGCACACCTGAATTAATCAGTTTGTCCAATAATGGCAGACAGGAAACAAGGAGCTGGCTGAAGTTCAGGAAGTAGTGCAGCTGGACATAAAGCCTATTAAATGTACATTTGCAAACAACCATTAATGTCAGGAATTATGATAATGTCGGTCTTTACTACATCTCCAATCCCAGGAAGTAAACTGTTGCCTACAATCTGTGTGTTTCTTGTAGTCCAAGAAAAGAGATTTACATTGGAGACTAGTGTTGTAGTCAAGACCACCTAAACCGAGACCAAGACATGACCAAGATCATGACAGGCCAAGACCGAGACAAGACCAAGACTTTAAAGGGTTGAGACCAAGTCAAGACCAAGACCAGTGCAAGTCACTGCATTAAAACATTTATGATAAAATGTGAAATATGCAAATGATTAGGCGTGTGTGTGTGTGTGTGTGTGTGTGTGCGTGTGTGTGTGTGTGTGTGTGTGTGTGTGTGTGTGTGTGTGTGTGTGTGTGCCATCAGAGAAGTTGATAAAATAATCAAAGGCATTGCAGATATGTGGGAATTTATCTTTGTCTATAAGCAAATAAAAGTGCAAACACTAAACAGCTGAAATCAACTTAAACATTTATTCTGAACTGTCTTTCCATGGCTTGCCATCCACTTAACACAATGCAGGTGTTTTTAGTAATAAAATTAGAAAAAGTGTCAAAAGAGAAACTTAAACAATGCTTAAACAATGCCAACATCATATGCCAAACCTGAATAAACTGCATAAAATAAATGTTAAAAAATACATTTGTGATGTGCTATCAGTTGCGGTCTTGACCGGTCTTGAAATAAAATTCAGAGTCCTCTTTGTCTGAGACCGAGACGAGACCGAGTAAAAATGCGGTCGATTCCAAGACGAGACCAAGACCTTTAAAAAGTGGTCTTGAGACCGGTTTCGAGAACTACAACACTAATGGAGACAATAACTCCATCATCGTTTACTTTGAGGTTTTTACCTTTTGCATTTCATTAACATGAAGTAATACACACTTACACACCAAAGTAAATCTAAAATCGTGAATCGGACCTTAGGTGCCCTTTAATCTTACTTTTGCATGAAACCCACATTCCCATTTTTGCCTGGCCAAACAAAAATTAAGTAAAACATGGATCTGCTTTCTGTTTTTGTTATATTTTGGCCCATAAATGAAAAGTGTAGGTGAAAAATGCCTCTCCTAAAACCGTACACCATTCTTTCAATTGAGAGAGCAACGGCACAAGCCTCATTTCAGTAGTTCCACAAAAAGGACATTTCTCTTGTACTTGGGGATTACGGTGTGCTCTATGTCTGTTTGTACTGTAGCTATTAAACCATGCACAATTCTCCACTGAAGGTCTCCAGACATTTTTGCAATTGGAGGTTTTGTACAAGATCTTCCAGCAAGCTTTGGAGGAAGAACCTGATCCTAAGATCTCCTGCTATTTAAATTCCTTGATACCTCATAAGCTATGAATATGTGAAACTTTCACACATGTAATATATAACGTGCCTTTTTCCCCATTTACTAAAAGGTCCAGCTCAAGGGGTTTGAATGTCAGCAAGACCCTCATTTTTTCTTCAAAGGCTTCTATGGCATTAGGTCAGGGAGTTGTCCAATGTCCAATGAGTGTTTAAAATCTGTTGATAGACAATCCAGAACTTCCTTCACCTGCCTTTGCATCATACAAATTGACCTAAACCCAAGCTTAGATGCCTGCATTTCATCCTTCCGATGTTAATAAATGTCTAATTTTTGAGAGCATTCTTCATTGAAGGTGATTTAAAAATTTCTAAGTCAATAATAGAATTGTACAACAAGTTCGTCTTTTGTTCATCTTTAGAACAGAGTCCTCGCAAACCTGTGATGTCTCTTGTGATCTTTAAAGTCTTCCAGGCTTTCAGCACTGAATGGTAAAATGAGGTCAGTCCAGACAAATCAACGTTTTGAATATCCATAAGAAAGAAAGAAAGAGAGATGAGGTATGCGCTCAATAATCAAAAGCCTCACCGGCAATCTTCCAGATTTTTATAGAGGAGTGAAGGTGGTGCATGTAAAATATTCATAGCTCACCAATATATGCACATCCATACGCTTCTGTTGTCTAAGAATTTTTATTACTAAAAGTTAGGGATGGCCGATATTATATCATGACATAAATACTTTTATATCAGGATAATGATATACATCTCGAAACAGTTATTTTTCTTCCTTAAATAGGACAAAAACAAACAAACAAAACTCAAGCTCAATGAAATAGAAGAAAATATAAAGGCCAATTTCTTACTATTTAAGGTAGAGAAGAGATTTAGTAAATATAGATGTTCTCTCACTACTGTTTGATTAACATGAATGAAAAATGGAGCAATATTGGATAACTTCCCCTTTAAGAGTAAATACCAAAATAACTGTGCAAAAAATAACTTAACACAGTCGTTCTCAAACTTTTCTGCGTGCGGCCCCCCTTGTGTACAGTGCATTCCTTCGCAGCCTCCCAAAAGAAAATTTATGACAAAAAACTGTTCTAAAATGTAACATTTTAATTAAACAATACATATTCAATTATACAAAGTAGTTCTGTGGTTAGTAGCCTTATTTTTTTATGTTTAATTACACAGAATTCATGATAAATGAATGTATTTTATAAAATGTCATAAAACTGGGGCCCCCCTGACACCATCTCGCGGCCCCCAGTTTGAGAACCACTGACTTAACAGATTTTCCAATTTGCTTAAAAACTTAGACATGATCAATATAGTTTAGAATAAACTCAAGTGGTACACAATATACTTAAATATAAAATATATCAATAATTCTCTAAATATGCAAACTTTGCATTGTTTTAAAATTCTAACAAGAGTCAAACAACAGCTTGCATGTATAAATATGTTTATTTCTTTAACACGTATGAAAGATTTAGATTATTGATGCGTACAAGCATTTTAACAAAACACATGGGACTAATTCTGAATCTGGAGATTTGGACTGGAGTGTTTGTTATAAATCCATTGCATTGTTAGTCAAGACTCTTATCTTTGTACTTCACCTTCATGGCACTTTTTGTCTTTTCTTCTCCGGATGGATACCTTTAAACCATATCCATATATCAAGACGCATGTTGATGCGCGTCAACTGCATGCAGAGCTGCACAGGCCGACTGACAACTGCCAATTTGTATGTGCAGCACCGCATGAAGTTAAGAGCAAGGGGGCCCCCTAGTGGGTTGGGGCCCTAAGCCGCTTGCTGACCCAGCGTAAAGAGAGCATCGTCTCAGGCATTCACGCATTTGGAAATGCTTTATTTCAAAAAACTTACAGTGCATAACAAGGTTTACATTTTTAGCAGTATGTGCCTTCCAATGGGTTCAAACCCATGACCTTTTGTACTGCTAATGCAATACTCAACCACTGAGCTATACAGGAGCACCACATCAGGCCTGTAAAAGAGTCTCGACGGCTGTATGCTGAACAGATAATCGTGCTTATGCTGTATGTGTACCGCCAGGGTTTCTTTTAATAAGGTTGTTAGGAGGTGTTCCTAATTCTCGTTGCCCTATTAAAAGGGCAGTTGAACTTTTAGGGCCCTATTTTAAAGATCATTATCGAAAGCACATGGTGCAAGTGCACTCATAGCGTGTCCGAATGCACTTTAACTAGTTAAACAAGGGGAAATATGGTCTATAGGCCCGGCGCACGCCTAAAAGGGTTGTTCCTATTCTCTTAATGAGTAATGAGTGTGTTTTGGGCGTAACGTGCAATAAACCAATGAGAGTCCTATTTCCTTGTAAACAATGTGAAAGTTTTTCAATCCGAATCGTGCAGTCTGCTGAGGTCGCTTATGTAGGCTGAACTGCACAAGCCATAAGCATATTACATGATAGCAAATATAAATGAGGATAAATGACTTACAGTTAATTCAGAGATATATCCTCCTCCATTGCGTCTTCCATTGTTCTTCTTCTTAGGTAACGTTAAAGTTAAACGCTTCTCTTCCTCAATGTCCAGACATAAATGAAGATCTTCCTCACGTGTGTGTATAAAGTTTATAATCCAAAGATGCGGTAAAGTCTTTAAATCTGATAAAACTCTACGCTTTGTTTGTTATTGTTTGAACTGTTCGTCTGTTCATTACCATGTCAACAGCGTGTACCGCCTGTGGGCGTGACCACATTAAAGATAATGAAGTCAGCCAGGAAAAACTGTACTCTCTTTACTTCAATGCAGATTATATAAACAGGCAATATTTGTTTTCGATTTTAATTAGCTTGTTTTAAAGTAGACATTTCAGGCTTCTTTGGATATGTGTATCATGTTTGTGTGACGAGTATTCGCGGAGTTTCAATTGATTTTTGCAACGTGTTTTTAGAGACAGCTGGCAGAGACAGAAATGTCTGAATGCGCACCCTGTTTATTTTGATAAGGAGAAAACACGTCAAAACGCGGCGCCGCGTGGGCCCTATCTTGCACCCAGCGCAATTGACTTTGTCAGTGACGCATGTATCATTCGTATTTTGCACCGGCGCCCAGCGGGTTTTTCCCTCCACAGACGCACGTCTGCAAACTAGGGAATGAACTTGCGCTCCCTGGGCGGTTCAGCGCAAAAAAGGAGGCGTGTTGCGGCGCAAACCATGGCTGATGCTATTTTGCAGTTTCAAAAAACAATTGCGCCACTGACCAGAAAAAAAAAGTTTAAAGTCAGTGGCACGTTGCGCGTTGTTCATTATATGCTATTTTAAGGGCGCATGCTTGACCATAATGTATAGCGTGCACAACGCGCACACACTTTGCATCTAATCTACACAGATGCAACAGTTATTTTTGCAAATCATAAATTGTTACACTTAAAAATATTAATACACGAGATAAGGGGAATCATAGTGGTGAGCATTGTGGTGATAGTTTTTATTTATTGTGTGGCTGCGTTAAAAAATTCTCATACAAATAACGATTAAAATATTTTCATAAGTTTGTTGTGTGGCTGTATTACGTTTATTTTATGTAAATAATAATTTAAATGTTTTCATAAGAAACCTTAATGTATATGAACTTGATTTGTAAGAGTACTTTGGGGTTGGACCTTGCTTGCGTTTCTTGGGTCCAATTTCAAAGCCCCCAAACCCTTTCAGCGGTGAGGGTGGACGCAGCGATGTCCTCTGCTGGCGTCTGTGTAGAGGCAGATCCACCTCCCGTTACACAGCGTGCCCGATTTATGCTGGCAAAGTTGGGATTCCCCCGTCTCCTGACATCATTGTAGCGCTTGGCGCAACGATGGGGATGCCAGCTGATGAGACTGTGGCTATTTCCTCTCACGCCTGTTTAATCTACGCTGATTTGGGCGGGTTTCTCCTATCCCCATACAAAACAACTTCTGTGTCTTTGACTGCTCTTACAAGAACGTGGGTCTCCTCGGCTGTGAACCGCTCCTGGCGTACGCCTGGTAAATCGTCATAATAATAGCAACCCGCCATGGAACTTGCGCACTTGCGTTTAAAGGGAATGTTGGATAGCGTTCTGATTGGTTTATTTTTGACGTTACGCCCAAACCACACCTATGAATAATGAACCTACTTCAGACCAACCCCTTATTGATTTGCGCCCGGCGCAAGAGTTATTTCTCGCGCCGGGAAAATAGCAACAGCGCCCAAGATCCGCCCACAAACTCACTTGCGCGTTGCGCTTCGCGCTTGCGTTTCAGATCGTTAAAATAGGGCCCAGTATGTGTTTGCACCATGCAAATTTCCTATTTACCTAGTGTAAGCGGAAAAACTATAGCAGAGGAAGAAGACCACCATTTTAAGATTGATGTTATAAAATTGGTTTGTTCATTGAAAGAAATGATGCACAAATGCATTTGCTATTTAAACCATGTTGCGCTGGACATGAAAATGATAACAACGTTGGACTGAAATTAGCAAAAAAACACTTGCCTGGCACTTTGGGCTGCATTGCGCCAGGTGGTAGCCTGGTTAAAACCAGACCATTCTCAGTAGTAACTGAGTTATGGTCTGGCAAAGCTTCATAGACAAATCATTTCCAAAGGGGCGTCACCAACGGACCTCGCTCAAATGCCTCTGGGACCTAAAACCAAACCAAAACCTTTAGACCTAAAACCAATCAGAGTGATGAAGGGGATAATGTATGCACCACTACCAGAGGGCTCGCTGCTCTTGCTAAGACCCATTCGTTTAGCCACCAAAGTTGGAAGCTGGTATATCAGACTTTTGCCGAATTCAGTCGGTAAGACAGCGATAACATCTTTTTTTATATATGAAGGCTTTGAGTGTTGTTCTTTGCTCGCGTTTTAACGAAAAGGAAATGTTTAAATCGCTTAAAACAGACGCAATAGCTGATTCGAATGAGTGATGTTTCACAGCGGCATCCATCTGTGTAATGTGCAAAATGCTGCTGCGCAGTCGTCATCGTGTAAAGCCCGCCCAAACGTTTCTGATTGGTGCCGCGATTTCTCGAGATTAGAAGTGGGCTTGAATGGCCTCTAAGCCAGACTACTTGCAGAGCAAATCTAAATTTGCCGGAAGTTGTCTAGGTTTTCTCTAGCCAGGTGTATTCATTTTGTCGAGTCACTGTACACGCCCACTTCCTGATGCCAACGGTCAATGTCACAAGTCGCCAAGTTCCTATTGTAATGGATGAGATTGTTTCGCTCTGCTGTTGCTAATCGCTGGTGGTTTGCATGCAGCTTCAGAGGCTTTGAGTGAATATTTAACTATAACACCTAGATTAAGATATCACTGTAGAAATGTTTTTGTTAGTCAATGGTGTATTCTGCTTTTAATCCACTTTTAAATGTACTTTATAATCGACTTAGAAGCTGCAGGGTAACTATACAGGATTAAAAGATCACAACTTTCTGGTACATTGTGTCATGTAGGCCTATAAAGGAGGAACATCTGACTTTCCACATTGTTAACAAGCTGGCTGTAGTCGTTCTGAATGTCTTTGACCTGGTAAAGAATTAGATGCATCTCTCTCTCTGTCTTGCAGTCTACCCTATTTTCATCCTCCATATGTTGGTAAAGAAGACAAATAGGCTGTCACGGCTCTAACCGCTGTGCTCAGATATGAGATGGGTCTGCGGGCTTCCAGGACATCACACTATCATTCTAACCGCCCATTGCCTTATATCTTGTTTCACCTCCACCGGTTGCTCATGACCTTCTTTGCCATGTATTGTAGTATCATTGCTCTCACTGTACTTTTCTCATTTATTGCAGTTCCAGGCGGCATCGCCCCAGAGTCTTTAACCTTTACGCCATTGGATGATATGATCTTTCTGAAGTGGGAGGAGCCTCTGGAGCCCAATGGTCTGATAACCCAGTATGAGGTAACTTGTTTCAATCTGTTTGAATGTCTTACACTTTACATGGAAATTATTGATTTTTCTGCTCATTATTTCTTACCACTGAGCTATGCAGGAGCACTATTTCGTAGAGATGCACCGATCGACCGGCAAGAGACTGGAAATTGCAGATTTTAAGCATGACTGGCTGCACCGGTGACTGGACGGTCTGTCTCACAACATTCAGACTCAGAGCCGGTCCTTGTCAATTACAGTTCTTAGAAAAAAAAATTGGATTTGGATTTGGCAGGTTACACCTACAGAAAAATCGGAATTGGACAAGAAAATTGCAAATGGTGCATCTCTACTACTTTGTGATTATAACTAACTAACTGTACCATACAAACCATCGTGTGTGCGCTCACCTCTCTTCAGACTTCAGGTGTTCTTATGCTAATCGTGTTCGTGGTTTGTTCTTCAGGCTTCAATTAGTCAAAAACAAAAACATTATAATTGCTTATTTGCCTCACAGTGACTGTCAGATGGAGCAATTGTGTTTAAGTGCTTCAGACCGGTAATATTTCATTGCTCTGTGCCACTTCAATTACGTGAACTGTCAGAATGCACTCCTGTCATCTGCTGAGGACGTTTACATGCGCTCTCTTGTTATCTTTTGTTGATGGGTTGAGTTTTGTCTGTGAATTTGGTAATGATGTCTCAGCGGTGGCCTGTGTTTTCAGTGTATAACTGTTGAAGCTGATGGATCATGTAGGGCACAGATAGAGACAGCTGAAATGATTCTAGTTACAAAGTGATTTAAATCAAGTTATCATTTCGCCGTTGAGGCGACATTGTGATATTGCAGTGATAATAATAAGCTAATTGACAACCTACTGTTACACTGTTTAACCTTATTATAATTATTTTAATTCCACAATGTTTATAATGCACAATACGTAAACAATTCCATTTGTGTTTATTTACCACTGTCAAAATTCAGTCACTATATCATTTATTCCTGTTGAAGTAGTTCTCGTAAGATCCTACCTTGTGAAGTGAACATGTTAGCAGCAGTAGTTCTCAAACGTATGATTTGAGATATATATCCTGGAGCAAGTGATTTGTCATATTACTTGTACAGCAGCCTTTGCAGGATATAATTTTTGTATGTGCATGCTCGTATTGATGCATATAGGTCTTATATATAATGCATACATTTTGAAATATAAAAAATGTAAATGAGGATCAGATATATATATATTTCTTATCAAACATGCCTGTTAAAGGGATATTTCTGTCATCATTTTCTCATCCTCATGTTGTTCTAAACCTGTATGATTTTTTTTCTCTGATGAACACAAAAGAAGATATTTTGAGAAATGATGGTAAACACACAGCAGTAGGTGACCATAAACTTCCAATAGTAGGAAAAAAATATTTTTGAAGTATTGTGATAAATGATGAAGAAAATATTTTGATAAATGATGGTAAGCACACAGTTGATGGTACCCATTAAATTCCTTCATATTTTTATTCCCACTATGGAAGTCAATGGTCACTTACTGCTGTGTGTTTACCATCATTTCTCAAAATTTCTTCTTTTGTGTTCATCAGAAAAAATAAATTCATTCAGGTTTAGAACAACATGAGGACGAGTAAATGATGTCAGAATTTTCATTTTAAAGTGAACTATCCCTTTGATATCTTTTCCGCGGGTGGGTGCTCGTCACAACGTTAAGCAATGCTTAGGTTACTTAGCAACGACAGACCCTCTGGAGCCCCCAAACACTTTGAAGATGAGGAAAGCTGTGCGGACACGTTTTCACATGGTTTTACTGTAGACATGAAATGTGAAGCAATTATTAATGGCACAAAGCAGAACGTTTTGGCCACTAGGGGGTGCTAGACATGTATTTTTCACGTCTAGCGCCCCTAGAGGCCACAAGTGCCGCAGAATTGTCACAAAGGAAAAGAAGACAACTCTTTAGGTCACAAAGTGTGCCTTCCAGCATGTCATATGAATATAATTTCATGGATTTTTTTTCAAATGCCAAAAGATCCCGTAGCTCACGTTTATAAGCCAGTTGTAACAGTGGTTGCTTGGTTAACTCTTTCCCCGCCATTGACGAGATATCTCGTCAATCTGCAATACCACTATTATCCACCAGGTGGCGCTCTTCCGCAACTTATAAAAACCGGAAGGGCAAACAGCTGTATGTCCGTGTATGTTTTAAAGATTGCTCTGCATCTCATCTCTATCAAATGTCCTTCACAAAAATGGAATTATCTCAGCTTTTGCTCAAAATTTGGTGTTTTTGATGAAACCTACACATATTTGAGAGGTGTTAAAAACAGGATTTTTTTTTTTGAAAGCAGAGGGTCTGTTCTTTTATTTCATATATTGTATGTTTATATATTTAGAAAATAAGCATTTTCTGGAAGGCATTAAACTTTTGTGAAAATCATGAAAAATGCTGGCGGTGAAAGAGTTAAAGTTTACATTAAAAAAATTGACTTAAAGGGGAATCGAACACGGCTCACCTGTGTCGTAGGTCCATGACGCTACCATGGCACCACAGTGTCAGATGATATAATCTCTACACTCTCCAAGTACACTCCAGTAAAATTGCTGTCCAAAAAAAAAATTGTGTTTGGGCGCCAGACAGGACTTATATATGCAAGCAATATAACATTAACTTACTAGTACAAAAGCATGAGGGCCAAGTCAGCATTGGTCAGAAACCCCTCCTCCTTCTTTAGTTCACGCCAGCGAGCGAACGCTGACCCAATATTGATCCTCGTCCTTCTTTTTATTCTGTCACTCTCCCCTTTTCTCTTTCAGGTCTCCTCGGACAAAACCTTGGGTTTCTTTTTCTAAGTTGCTGCTTCGGCCATGACAAAAACATCAGGAAAATAAATAGTTGCGCTCTCACGTCTAAATTGCAGGAATTGGAGGAAGTGGCGTATGCCATAAAGCAGATTTTTAGTTTTTTTGTTTTGTGCTCAGGTTACTACCCGAAACCCCAAGTTTAAAAGTACAAGTAAAAGCGATACAGACCCCGTCAGGCTATGGTAGACATACCATTCAACATATTTCAAGTCTATGTACTATCACAAGGGTCTTTAAAAATATATTATGAAGGTTAAAAAACTACAAAGTGTCATTTTAAGAAATAATTATTGAGCATGAGCTTGGCCATTTCAGTGGGTGCTCGAGTCGAGCTGTACGCTGTACTAGTAGTGCATATTGATACTTTTTCACAACCTTGACCCAGAGAGAATATCTTAACTCATGGTTTCGCCCCCAACCAGCGGGTCATCACTGATATCAGTTTATAGCGCACTAACTCTTAGTCTGCTGGCTGTTTGCGTTAACACGAACGTGAAGACATCTCGCTGGGTGAGACTGTACTTTATATTTTTCATAGTTTGTGACGTGCACACCAGCGCAGGTCGCACTGTACCATCAACAGCCCTAGAATCCACACTTTTGGCTTTCTTTTAGACATGTTTGACACAAAGTATACAAAGCTTACCTCAGCAGCGCGAGTGTTTTCTGTGGTAAACTGCATTAATTTTGTTGAGTGACTGTAACAGTGGCTCAACGTGATTAATATTCATGAGGTAAGACATGGCCAGGGGCGTCAGTTTGTGTTGAAAAGTGGTGGGGACAAAAAATCAGATGAAAAAACATTACAGCAGGACGGGAAAAATATTGAATAACGGCGCATCAAAAATGGGCATAGTGTGGGCCGGTCAACAACACAAAAATACTCAGCATAAAACCCTCAAGAATGTCGACTGGACACGTAACTGTCCCTACAACACCAGCTCAACCGAACACTGCCAAAGCATCATACTGTACAGTAGAAAACAGCAGCACGTTAAGTCAATGATTACAATGAAATTCATTACATATGTAAAAGAAATCACACCATAAGCACACAACGCAACATATGTGACCCTGGACCACAAAACGTACACTGCAAAAATTATTTTCAAGAAAAAAAATTCTTGGGTTTTTTTGCCTTGTTTTCAGTAAAAATATCTAAATATTCTTAAATCAAGACGTATTTTCTTCATGAGCAAAATGACTATACAATTTAAGTGTATTTGTGCTTAAAACAAGCAAAAATATCTGCCAATGGGGTGAGAAAATTGTGCTTAAATTAAGTGTTTAAGAAAAAAAAATTAAGAAAAAAGAAATCTCATTTTTAGATTTTTTGCTCACCCCATTGGCAGATATTTTTGCTTGTTTTAAGCACAAATTCACTTAAATTGTATTTTTTGTTTCTAAAAACTATAGACTTATTTACTTAGGTCGTTTTGCTCATCAAGAAATAGCATCTTGATTTAAGAATTTTGAGATATTTTTACTGAAAACAAGACAAAAATACTAAGTAAGAAAGTCATTTTTGCATTTTGCAAAGTCGCACAGGTATTGTTTGATTTTTCAGAAAATTTTAACCAAATGCTTTCAAAAAGTGGTGGGGACAAAATCAGCCATTTCTAAAAGTGGGGGGACATGTCCCCAGCGTCCCCAGTGTAAATGACACCTATGCACATGGCTATTTAAAGTGACCGCTCCCAGCGCTTTGCCTGTGCATCACATCGTAACCGCTTTTAAAACCGAAACTTAAGAATTATGTGCGACTTAAGTTCCTTTTAAAAAACAGAAGTTCTCAGTTCCCAACCCTAGTCCTAGTTGATATTGCCCTTCTGTCTGCTCATATGAGTGTGTCTACTGTAAATATCAACCTTCTAAACATACCTTTAGGTCATTAAATATTTAAGCAATATCGCTCGAGTAGGAGTGTGATATAGCTCTATATCATCACGGCTGTGATTAGGCCAGAGCTATATAGAGCTATATCACACGACTACGAGAGCGATATTGTTCGACGGCACAAAAAAGTTCGACGGCACAGGTTTGAAAAACGAAAACTAGAAAACAACAACGGAGTTATTTTAAAAGCCTCTTTGTTTGGGAACTACTTCTTCTGCCACGGATTTGAGGGCTGCCAGAATGACAGGTGACACTTTCGGCTGCTTTGAATCTCATAATAACTCAATGGACGGATAGGCGTTTCTTTATATTAACGTTTCTTGGTCACAAAGTGTAGTTTTAAGATTAGTTCAGTCGAGAATATATATGTATTATATTTAAATCTACAGTCGATTAGTAAAGATAGCGCCTGTTTGAACGAGTGCTTACTGAGATTCGCTACGAGAACCAGAGCATGAGCGGATGTCAGTGTTCACTCGCCCCGCTGACCACCGCCCTCTCTGGGCTACATCTCTGACAGGGATTCTTTGGCTCTCATGTTGGCCTTTTTTGTTTTTGATCGTCAAAATGATATGAAATCAGCAGTATTTGGTGTCATGATAAAACTATTACTTATTTTCTTATTCATATTCAGTGTCTTTTGTGTGGTTATTGTTTTGGCGCGAGGTAAAAGTTAATAAAACTTACTTATATAATGTTACTATTGCTTTCCCATTTACTCTTAACGCGATACGAGCACTCGATTATTGTAAGACTTTGTTCTGGTCAGTACTATATAAAACTGTTTTTTATAAGTGTCAGAGAGATGTTTTTGCATGCTGCTTATAAATTTATCAGTGGCGATATCTCATAACATGTTTTAATAATCACGTCACGATAAAGTAAATGATCAATGTCCACATTTAAAAGCTGCAGTGCTTACCTGCAGTTCCACGGTGTTTTCGCGTTCTGATAAAAGATATAGCTCCAGAAAATAACGAGTGTTTACATTCCTCTTTCCAAGTGTTAATCGTCCACACGATGTGACAAGACATTAATCCCATTAAGTTTAAAATAACATCCAAGAGTGCTGATCTTTGACGGAATAATAACTTCCGATTGGGGATTCACAGACTGATTTATGAGCTAGTGAACTAATAAGACACACAGAGAGTGTTTAAAAACTGCGTGTCTGTGTTTTTCCATTCAGAGATGAACCTGTTTAGGACCTCCATTCAGTAGGTGGCGGAATGATACGAAAGGTGAAGTGGTTACAGTGCCGTTATCAGGACAATATCGCATAGCTCTAAGCCAATCAGATTCGAGAACCAGAAAGAACTGTTGTATAAAACATAATACTTGATATATCTGTCTGTCACACCTGTGTAAATTATTGTACAACTTCAGGCAAGGATTTGTCATTCCAGCATCAGCATTAGTGTTTCATCAAGTTAAATAAAATGTTGAAACTACCGAATTGAGAAATTTCTAATGCTGTGTTTACACCAGCCGCGGTAGAGGCTGCAAGCGTGGGTAATTTACATGTTAAGTCAATGCAAAGACGCGATTACACGCGGACGGTTATCCTGCAGCGAAGTAAGCATGGCGCGGAAGGTGCGGCACGGATGGCGCGTTCCGCGCGAACAGAGTGTTGCCGCGGGAAACGCGCGAGATGAAAAATCTGAACTTCGGCGGATTTCCGTGCTGCGTTAACCAGTAAAGACCTTGCTTTAGTAGTGATGTGATTACAGGAAGCAAGCGAAGTCTCAGCGGAGTCACAGAAGCCCCTCCCATGATGCGAATTTCCGTGTGAATTTCTCTAATGACTAGAATTTCATGCGCGAATGAAACAAGTGAACTCAAATGTTCAAGCATCCAACTACGCGTGAATAGCGCATTTTTGCCACCTCTACCGTGGCTGGTGTAAATGCAAAATAAGAAGTAATCACACCTGCAGTTTTAAAAAAAAAAATTCTGTGACTTTTGCTAACCTGTTTTGTGGAGCACGCCGTTGTACATAGGAAATGTGATTGTTTGGGAAAGACCATTTTGTGGCAACTTTATTTGCAATATTTCTTTTTAGGAGTGTGGTAATGTATTTGTGTTACAGTAGTAATACAAGCTAGTGGTTTGCTTTGTTTAATATAAACTGACCTTTTCAGCATGTTGCGGTGGGATAAATACATATTTAGTTGGATTTGTAATGACATTTCTCAGAAATTAAAATACACATAGTATAGTAACGTGCCTGTGCTTTATTAACAGATAAAGGGTGTCAAAGGGAAGTAAACACATTGGTCCATGAAAACATGTTTGAACTACAATATTAGCTGGTGTGTAGCAGGCTGGTTTTAGTAGAGTTTTGGCAACCTGGGGTCTCGTTTATAAAGCGTGCGTACGCACAAAACGGGGCTGGAAACTGCACACGCCAGTTCCTACGCAAAGGTTGCGATCTGTAAAAAATCAAACTTAATGGGAGAATGAGCTTGCAGGGTGGGATCTGAGGATGATCCATGTACGGACACTTGCAGGTGAACTGTGATTTATAAAGGGAACATTGCTTTGTTTTGTAAGTCTTAATATTTTTTGCCGTTTGCCATTTTTGGCTTTTGTGCGTACGTAGACTTTTAGAAAGGATCCTACGCACAGTTTTATAAATAAGACCCCTGGTTAGGCTGAAAGATCAGCTAACCAACCAGTTTACCCACCAGCTTGACCAGCCTGGAAGACTAGCTTTACCAGCTTTGTCAGGAAGGAGCTTTTACTTTCATCTTAAATCAGCTAAGAACAGCCAACCAACATAGGCAACCTTTCAGGACTTTTATTATATTTTGGAGTTTTCACATATACAGTAGTGGCTTTTTAAGGTCTCTTTAACTCATTCAGTTACACCTTGTTTTTCTGAGCCCACCTTTTGGTAAGTCAGATTCAGGAGAAGAAGAATTTGCTGTTCAAAGTTTGAAAGTTTGTAAAAACTTTTACTCTGACTTTACTACCCTGAGCAGGTAATTTATTTTTAATGCTGTCACGCTCAGCAGCTGGAGATATTCTAGGATTGGCTGAAATTAGTCACGTGGTGTTTTGTGTAGTTCGCATTAGCTGAATATTTCAGTCTTTTTTGCAGTGACAGAAAAGCAGTTCCAGGCAGTCTGGGTCAAAAAACATTCAGAAGAAGCATAAAACATGTTGTCTTAAGGGCCAAGAATTAGCCTACTAAACAAAGTTACATTTACAAGTAGGAATAATGATAAAGCCACAAGTGAACCGCATAAAAGAGAGAGGTTTTTACTGACATTTCACTTCACGTTGTATGTTTTCAGATCAGCTACCAAAGCATTGAATCATCAGACCCTGGCATTAATGTACCTGGTCCACGACGCACTGTCTCCAAACTGAAGAATGAGACATATCACATGTTCTCAGGACTTCACCCTGGTACCACCTACCTGGTGTCTGTCCGTGCCCGCACCGCCAAGGGATTTGGCCAGACCGCCCTTACTGAGATCACCACCAACATCTCAGGTGAGGGAATGGCTTTGGGATTTGAGAAGTGTCGTTAAACTTCACTGGCTTTGAACTGTGTGTATTTAATATTGTACATCATGTATTTAATTATGAAAGTTATCCACTAGATGCTAGATGAACTTTAGTTTTGATCACCAAAATGAATATTAGATGCCTGAAAGGCCTTTCAATTGGTTCAGGATTTATTTAGAGCAGAGCAAAAGCTACTCTTGTGGTTTGATTGACTCTTTGGACAGAACAATGATTGATATCAAGGTTTACTCTGGCTGAATGAGAACAGTGTAAACTGAAAAAAAGAAATGATAGACCAAACTGCGTATCACATTACAGGTTTTATGAATACTGTATACCCGGATACGTGGGTTTGTTAACCCCAAAAAGGAAAATTCATCATTTACTCACCTTCATGTTGTTCAAAAACTGTATGAGTTTCTTTATTCTGTTAAACACAACAGAAGATATTTTGATAAATTAGAGTAAAAACACATTTGATGGTGCCAATTGACTTCCATAGTATTTGTTCTCCCCACTATGGAAGTCAATGGTTACCGTCAACTGTGTGATAACATAAAATGCCCACCTTTTCTAACATGCACTTTATATGAAGTTCAGTTCAATACATTTGTCTGAACCTGAAATAATTTGTAATGTCCATTGTTCTCTCCAATTTCTCCACTTAGGGGTGGTTTTACGGACAGGGCTTATCCTAGTCCCATGCTAAAATGCATATTTAAGCCGCTTTAATTTAAAAATATCTTGCACTGACATATCTTAACCGCTTGACGGGTACGGTGCCATATGTGGGATTCAAATGAACGTGCCCCAGAGAGTACCATCCCACATGGGATTTCACACAGGAAGAGACTCTCATTATAAAACAGCTTCTCAAACAATGATTTTAAGCCCATTTTTTCATGAACAGAATTTATTTAAAAAATATTTGTATTTAAATCGCCTTTTTCGGCACATCGTGAGTTTAAAACACCTGTCATTTATATTCACAAAAACAGCCTTTCATACACTGTTTTTAGGCACAAGATAGTTCTATTTAATGTCAAAAAACACCATAATAAAATGTTCATGATGCAGAGTAAGACAATAAGGTGATCTGAAGTGGTTTTACCATGGTAATTTTAACCCACCGGTTAATCAGCGCGTCACAAACCCGGTGATCCCGGTATCACCAGGTATGAGGGACTTATGAGGGACGTGCACATTTTACTTTCACTTCTGAATTACACAACTGTTTAAATGCAGTGCTTGCGTAAGCTGCGTTAAATCGTGTATGAATTTGCATGCAATGCGAGTGCAACAGCTGGTTTAATTAAGTGATTGAGTCAATCTGCGCAGGTAATTCTCACAGAACTCGCCAATCCCAAGCAGAGCAACCGGCTACTCCTCCATAAATATTGTATTAAATTTTTTGTATAATTGATATTATATAAATATTTTACTGAAATTAATTACAGTACACACTACAGTACAGCATAGACCCTCTGTGAATTAATGGTTATAATATTTTATTGTGATGTTTTCTTTAAATAAGAATTAAAACTAATTGTGTTTTCGGCCAATATGCATGATTGATGCGTCGCCATAAAACCAAAACAGCTGTTAACGCGTGAAAGGGTTAACATATTTCAGTGTCATTGTCCGTGTCTTAATATGCACACCAGAATGTTTTTTTGTAAAGTTTATTTGTAAAAACGACTTAAATGTCCTACTATAACTAAGACCTAGTCCTGGATTAATCTAAACCCTGTCTGGGAAACCGCCCCTTATGGCGCATTCACACGGGGTGAAAGCGTTAACTCTTGACTGAAGGCTTGTCTGAAGTGTGGACAACAGCCAATCACAGTGGCCGCAGCACATGCTCCGGTCTTCCATAAATGTAATTGGCTGGCTCTGCCTAGGTTATTTGCATAAGGCAATCTGATTGGCTGACCCTCGGGTTGCTGCTTGAAAAGTTGAGAAATGTTCAATTTCTGCCGCGAGCAACGGCAGTAACACAGCGCAGATGGATCCACAATTCAGTTCGCCAACGCTTGACGTCACCCATTAAAAGTATATGGGAAGCGTCAAAGCTTACGCCCCGTGTGAATGCGCCGTTAGGGAGCGTGATCACCAAAGCGTTTAAACACGGCTAAAAATGCAAGGCACTTGCAAGCTTTTTTCAGTCGTTGAACAATACGCCCGTTGGTTGTTGTGACACTTGTCCCGCCCCTTCTCCACTGTAATTGGACAGCCGAGTGAGAAGTGACATGGACGAGCTGAGCGTTTTAATTGTAATTGTAATAATTGTTCAGAAAAAACGCAGAGTGTTGGCGCTTTTTAAAAGTGTGGCGCTTTGGAAACAATAGAAAAAAGACACCAGCTGCCTGCGTAAACTGTTGGTGTGCATGTTACCTTAGTTTCTTAAATTAAACTGAGATTAACTTTATCATTAAATACTTTCATTCACTCTAAAAACAAACGGTGCTATA
This sequence comes from Misgurnus mizolepis, assembly GCA_025389145.1. Taxonomy (NCBI): domain Eukaryota; kingdom Metazoa; phylum Chordata; class Actinopteri; order Cypriniformes; family Cobitidae; genus Misgurnus; species Misgurnus mizolepis. Next base: position 38,304,120 of record JAIFKI010000011.1, on the reverse strand, counting down.
TAGCACCAAAAGTGGTTCTTTGCTCGTAATCATAGAAGAACCATTTTTAGTGCCATATAGCACCAGTGAAGCACCCGTGTAGAACCATATTGTGCTATGTAGAACCATATGTGGTGCTATATGGCCCCTAAATGGTTCTACACAGGTGCTTCACCGGTGCTATATGGCACTAAAAATGGTTCTTCAATGATTACGAGCAAAGAACCACTTTTGGTGCTATATAGCACCATTTGTTTTTAGCAACCTGATTTCACGAATTTCCGTGGCATAGTCACGGATTTTTTTGCTCATTTTTCCGTGGCATTCTCACGGATCTCCGCATATTTCCGTGGATCTGCCACGGACTTTCTTTTCCGTGGCATTCTCATGGATTGGTAACTCAATTGTTTTGTCCTATTTTCTTACCATTGTCGCTTCGGTTTAGGGTTAGATTTACATAAAATGACATCCCTACCCAAACCCAACTCTAACCCCAACGCCAGGCAACAATTGATTAAAGTTTAGAAAATATAAAAGAATACATCAGAAAAAATAGTATAAACCAATACTTTAAGTGACAAACTAATGCAAACACCAAATCTAACCCTAAACCGAAGCGACAATGGTTTAAAAATAGGAAAAAGCAGTTGAGTAACCAATCCGTGAGAATGCCACGGAAAAGAAAGTCTGTGGCAGGGCCACGGAAATATGCGGAGATCCGTGAGAATGCCACGGAAAAATAAGCAAAAAATTCTGTGACTATCCCACGGAACTTTGTGAGATCATGTTGGTTTTTAGAGTGTACGTTTGTAAGAGAAAACAAATTATGCTGGGTGGTTTCAAACCAAAATGCTGAGCTGTTTTAACCCACTGTTGGGTCAAATATAAAAAATTTTGGGTTCATTTAGGTCTGGTTTTGTCCCTTTTTGACCTGCCAATGGGACCCAGCATTACTTTATACTTTCCTAACAGTGAATTGAATCAAGGTTAAAAAAACTGCATTCAATGATCACAGGCTTCCTGCCAACACACGGCTGCTCTTAGCGATGTGCAAACTTTCCCTTCTTCCTCATGTTTATTCATGCGCGCGTTTCTTTTGAGGTGTACAAGTGTGTTCCCGTAAGTACATCAATCGTACCATCCCACAAGCCCGTATGAAACAAATTTAAGAGTAGTGCTGTGATGTCGATGCTCACAATCGTTCTTCTCCAGATTTTCTACTTGTTTCGCTTTTTCAAGGCTGAAACATTGACCCGTTTCCGTGTGCCGGCGCACTAATTGACTTTGGATAATAAGCGAGAACGAGAGCAGAACTTCTGTTCTGTTCGTGTCCTCAGGAGAATAAAGGAGTGTAGATGGCTCTTATCCGCCTCTAGTACAGTGTTTTCATTGCGTTTGTGCAGCGAGCTCTGTCTGGGTGGGTTTTGTTCGGAAAGGCCTCTGTGGAGTATGAGTTTCACAGCAGCGGAAAACCAAGATTAATTTATAAGATTTATGTGTGTGTGTGTGTGTGTTCATGGGTGTAACTGTGTGTAGCTGTTAAATTTCTCCCTTATTTCAGGATCTGTTTCGTTGTCATTTTTGTTGTAGCTCCTGCCTTTGATTATGAAGACATTCCCTCTCCACTGAGTGAATCTGAGAGCACCATCACGGTTCTTCTGCGTCCAGCTTTAGGACGAGGAGCACCTGTGAGGTAACAAACCATTGGGATCGACTGCATTTCATAAAGGCCAGCGATGATACTGATAACCCAAGAGTTGTGGGTGATGTAATGGTCGATATATATGTGAAAAATTACAGTCTGATACAGCATACAGTTAAAATGTACACCTTTATTTTGTTCCACCTGCAGGCTGTTCAGTTGTTATTAAATCCTTTTATGAATGTATTTAAAGTGTCCAGTGGGTCATCAGGTTGTATGTCTTCCTCTGCAGCACATATCATGTGGTGGTGGTGGAGGAGGATGGCTCCAGACAGGTGAGGAGAAGAGAGCTGGGTCACTTGGAGTGTTTCCCCGGCCCGTCCACTCATGGGGAGACTTCGGGGGGAGGAGTAGCGAGTGGTTCACCTCCTCATTACTACACAGCTGAACTCCCTCCCAGCAGCCTGCCTGAGGCCACGCCTTTCACTGTGGGTGACAACCACACCTACAACGGTTACTGGAACACACCGCTGGACCCCAGCAAAAACTATGTCATCTATTTCCAGGCCTCCAGTAACTTCAGAGGGGTACGTGATCTTATCTGCCCAACAAACATTCATGTCTTCAGTTAAAGTCAGCGGGTGTAGAAGACCTCCATACAGTAATGATGTTATCATTTTTCATCAATCTAATGTTGTTGTAGATAGTGTGCGATTTGCTAGGGGGGCTTGGGGGGCTTATCCCCCCTCTGGTCTTTATCCCTGCCTCTGATTAATTATTTTTAGCACCGGTGGGGACAAAATCAATCCCCCCATTGTTATTGGTCACCAAATGGCCAACAATAAAGATCATTTAATATATACGTAATAACCATGCAATAGTGCAAACAACAGTAAAATCAGCAATGGAGTATTTTTTCACAAATGTTAGCATTAGCTCTAATTAGCATACAACGCAATCTAGCATAGTATGCAATAAAATATGAGAGTTTGTCCTCTGTTGGGTTAGGGTCTATTGAGACCTTGTATCTTCAATACAGAGAAAACCTTCAAATTCTCTATAACACCTGGTTTATAATGTGGCTATTAGCCATCTTCAGCACTACCTTAACCATACTTCTGACCCCCTTTATTTAATTTGTCACCTCCGACGCTGTGTCTGACTTGAATGTCTCTGTTCGTGGGATGGCCTTTTACCCATTGAGAAAATGTGTCAACCGTCACATCTTTATATCTTTCACAATCGGGTAGGGTTATGTAATAGACTTGCACCTCTCAGAAGATTAATTTGAGATTTTCATACATGAAACTTTAATTTGTTGCCACATTGTGCTTCTGACGCATCGTTAATTCTTCAAACGCTTTTACAGGATGCTTATGGGATTCAAACCCTACGGCACTCTGCTAAAGCGGCTCCTCGTCTCATTATCATCTCATCTTTAACCTATATAATGAAAAAGTGATGCTGTTGCTACCGTACTGGTTTCATTTCTGCAAACTTACTGTAAATGATCTATGATTATTAAATCATGAGGAGCTCAGATGCAAAAGCTGCTAAACGCCATATCGGTCAAAAATTAGATAATGATATTAACCAATGAATGCTCTCTGCACATATTATACGGTCATCAAATACTTTCACTTCAAATCTGCAAAATACAGGTTTTAAGGGATAGTTCACTGACATAGAAATTCTGTAATCATTCATTTACTGATCTGGGGCACCATTCACTTCTATAGTATTATTTTTTCCTACTATGAAAGTCAGTGCTGCCTCAGATGAGCTTGATTGCAAACATTCTTCAGAATATCTTTCTTAGTAGAACAAAGTAATTTATTCACATTCAGAACAACTTGGGTGATGATGACACAATTTAAATTTTTGGGTGAACTATCCCTTTAAAATCTGATACATGTCAGATGCACTGTTTGATACATGTCAGCAGGTTTTGCATCTGAGCGTATCCAACAAAAGCATATCTTTATTATGTTTGTTAAAGAAAATGCAAAGTTGCAAAAGTCATAAAGAGTTAGCCGAACCAGCATCAACCAGTTTTTAGTGATAATGAGAAAAATTATGCTTTTGCCAGCTATTTAAGGGCATGAATCATTTAAGCTGAACATTTCACATCCATTGTGCAGGGGATTTAGTGATGTGTTGTGGAGTTGTGTACAAATCCAGGGAGTTAAAGCGTAGCTTTGATTTATTTTCTTGTCATGTAAATGACACTTTAGTGTCCCTGCGATATAAAAGAGTGGTTGTTAATGTAGACCACACAGTCCTTTCGACTCATAAAGTTGCCATTGTATGCATTAATAGGATTGTGCTGAAATTCACTCCTCTAATGGACAATAATGAACATGTAATTGGTAACAAACAGTAGCATTAACCATTCAATACACTGACTTTCGTCATTCAAAGTGAGTTTATTGTAGCAAAAAATGAGTCAAATGTATTCAGGTTCATTTTAATCTCAGCCACACGCATTACCATTTCAGTCATGCATAATGTATCATTTAAACATGAATGCTCGACTGAAGGTTTTTATTTCAACAAATATTCTTTCATGCAGGTCTATGAAGCTCTCTAACACACTGGCCTGAATTTAAGTGTGATTTCTCTGACAAAAGCGGCTTTGTGAACCCTATAGGCATGAGGTGTGGGCTTTAGTTTAAGAATAAATAAATAAAAAGTTTCCTAAGGCAAGCATATTTTGTTTATACTTTGAACAAACCTTTAACTAAAAGATTTGATAAATGTAATAAATCTTTGTTTAAAATTTACTCACCACCATGTCACCCAAAATGTTGATGTCTTTCTTTGTTCAGTCAAGAAGAAATTATGTTTTTGAGGAAACATTGCAGGATTTTTCTCATTTTAATGGACTTTAATAGACCCCATCACATAACAGTTTTAATGCAGTTTAACATTGCAGTTTCAACTGAGTTTCAAAGGACTCTAACCGATCTCAAACGAGGCATAAAGGTCTTTACACACCGGGACGTTTTTCGTGCGCGTTTATCGTCGACGTTTAACGTCTCGTGACTCAAGAACGAGCGCCAATGTGAGTGCGCACACCCACGCGAAAAGCGCGAGGCGCAAATGCGTCATTTTCAGAAAAACGCGTGGGACACGTTTTTTTGGTTTGACGCGGCGCGTTAAAAGTTGGCCGACCAATGAGATTGGCGCTTTTGTTCACGTGCCTGGCGCTGCTGAAGTTCCAGTAAAACACGACTTGGTGGCGCTCAAGCACAAAATGGTCTTGCGGAGCACGTGGAACAGGTAAACACACAAAGAAGCATCGAGGCTGTGGAGGTTTATGAAGGTGTCGGAGGTCCTCACAACATCGACTGAATTTCGAAGGTAACGTGATATATGAACATTACAATACATAGCTGTGTGGGCTATATGATAAGATTAGATTCAACTTTATTGTCATTACACAAGTACAAGGCAACGAAATGCAGTTTAGGTCTAACCAGAAGTGTAAAAGCATTATAAAAAGTGCAGGATATCAGTATTTGCGTAGGTGCAGGATTATGTAAAACGATGTAAAAACTTACTATGGGTGGTACCATGAACATATAATATACAGAAATTTACAAATGGATATGTACATAATAAATTAAGCTATACAGAACAGTAGTGAAATTAATATGTAAGTAGTGCATGAATGAATTTGGATTGTAACTAGTCAGTTAAGAGTGCAATGGCACAAGTTATTGTGCAGTGAATAGTTATTCTAATATTCACTACATAGTACAGGGGTGCAAACGATGCAATTCAAGTAGTCCAGCAGTGCAAATGAACAGGGAGTATGAAATAGACAGTCCAGTAGTCTATTGAACGGACTAGTAGTGCAAATCTACATTATAACTGTGCAAGTAATAAAAAATGATTATTGGTGCATTACATTACGATATGTAATGCACTGACATTGAACAGTGATTAACTTCATACCATGGCATGTTCCCTGTACACCGTGTGATATCACGTTTTGTTGTTTGCACCATAATACTTTGTGTGTAACTGGAACCTGTTGTACACAAACGTGGGCAATTACACTGCTTCATCTTCAAAGAAAAACATTTGGTTATTATATTCATTGCTTCTTCCTAACCCCAAAATAGCTGGAAGAAATCTAAAATGCAAGCCAAACCAAAGCTCGGGTTTTAGGAGGTTAATTTGTGTTCTGTGTATAGGTAACCTAGTTTGTTTAGTCAGATGAAATACCATGAATCTAAATTACATTTGTAATCAAATATTGACCTCATGGATATCGTGGCATGGCCCTCAGTGTGAAAGATTGATTCTGATGAAAACTACATTTATCTTTACAGTGTTCACAGCAATATTTCTGCTAAAAATGATGTGAGCAAAAGTGAGGAGGCCCCAGCAAGCACGTATTCAGGATCATCCAGCACCAGCCGTGACAAGGTCCAATCTAAACAAAAGAAAACAGTCCGAGACAAACCTCTGGAAGTACCTCTTATTAAAAGATGCTAAAGGGAAAAAATTGAAAGGAGTGCACAGAAGAAAGAGGAGCACAGAAGGAGCGCTCTGCCAGTGTTTGGTCACACCTATAGATGTTTATTATATACCATTTTATTTAGTTTTTTTTAATGTTTATACATTCAAGAAATACAGTTGAACATGTACATTTCATACATATGTTTATTTGCACTACAGTTCACTTAGACTTCTATCATTGTGACTTTTTTGCTCTACAGCTCTGCCAGTTCTTGTTCACACAAATTGATGCTTATTATTAACCATTTTACGTATGTATTTTAAGTGTTTATACATTTTAGAAATACATTTGAAAATGTCTAATTCTAAATGTTGATTTGCACTACCGTTCAGTTGCACTATAGTCATTGTGACTTTTCTGGACCAACATTTCTGACTCCTGTTTTATTTGATTTTACTGTCATGTCTCTTGATTGTTATTGCAAACTGCAGTTAATTCACAAAAATAAATGTTTGATTAAAAAACGAATTGTAAATAACGTGCCATTTTGACACTATGCATATATTTGTACATCAGTATTGTTGACCTCTTATTGTAATAACTACATACCTACTTCTTTAGCCAAATCACAAAATACAATACATTTGGCAGGAAATGTGAGAAAATTGTTAACAGAGAAAGTGCTTGTAGAAGATTAGTTAAAAATACACACATCGGATCACCTATTTCCTTTTATTTTGTAAAAGAGCTTTAATTTTTTGATATAACGTGTTATATCAAAATAGTTAATTTTATGTGGAGAGTGCTGATATATTAGCCGATGACAAAAGAATAGAATCAAATAGATTTGATTTAAAAAATGTATTTAAGTTCACGGAGATATTGTTTGTACAAAGAATATATATAAACACACCGTTTTCAAAATGTTAATTATAATGACTATAACTCTAATGCACAGTTTGCTTTTATCAGAAAAGATCGTGGTTCACATGATCATACTGTCAAGTAACTGATGGTGAGTCCTGTTGGTGAGTTGAATTAGTCTTTGTACAGTTGCTGCTGTTAGAAATCGAGCTGCTACTAGTAATATCCATGTTTTGGTAAAAGCAAGCATATGACTTGTTATTGACTAGCGTGTGGCTTTCTTCTTCTGTGTGACAAGTGAGTGTCAGAACAGAAGTATAAAGTTTCGCAGCGCCCCCTTGTGTACCGGCATATATCTGTTTGGTATTAAGCGCCATCTAACGTCCAGGGGTGAATTTGCACCTCACTCGGCTCAGCGCCAGTAAAAATCGTCTGGGTGTGAAAGCAGAAAAACGTCACGTTAAACGCCGACGATAAACGCGCACGAAAAACGTCCCGGTGTGTCAAGACCTTAAGGGTATTATCTAGTTAAACGATTGTCATTTTTGACAAGAAAAATAAAAAAATATGCACTTTTAAACCATAACTTCTCGTCTATCTCCGGTCCTGTGAAGCGCCAGTGCGACCTCACGCAATACATCATCACGTCAAGAGGTCACGGATGATGTATGCGAAACTACGCCCCAGTGTTTACAAGTCTGGAGAAAGAGGCCTTTTCCGACGTTGTTGTATGTTGAATGATACTAAATGTGTTTGTGTCAGTTTATTGTTTAAAATGGTCCGCAAATGTGCGTTTCATATATGTAACGCGTGACCTTTCCACGGCATTACGCAATTACGTGAGGTCGCACTAACGCGTCACAGGACCGGAGGAAGAAGAGAAGTTGTGTTTTTTTATTTTTCTTGTCAAAAATGACAATCGTTTCGCTAGATAAGACCCTTATGCCTTGTTTGAGATCGTTTAAAGTCCTTTGAAACTGCAATTTATACTGCATTAAAACTGTTACGTGTTGGGGTCAATTGAAGTCCATTAAAATGAGAAAAATCCTGGAATGTTTTCTTCAAAAAACATAATTTCTTCTAAACTGAACAAAGAAAGACATCAACATTTTGAATGACATGGCGGTGAGTAAATTATCTGGATTTTTTTTTTTAAGAAAATTGACTATTCCTTTAAGACCCTGTGTCCACCAAAGTGTTTTTCCTAAGGCCATATTAATCTCATAGTGCAAATAAATATATTTTAATAATTTTAAAATATACCAACAAATATACCATATTCACTGATATATTTTTTGGCCATGCTTTGTATATTTTGAAATATATATAAAAAATAAGCATTAAAAATATATTATATATTGAGCATATCATTCTACAAAATGTATTTAGCATATATGTAAAATATATTTTTGGCCAGAGAAATGTATTTTTTGCCTTATAGGATTTTTTAGCTGTTTCAAATAGAAGGGCCACATAAAAAATGCAGGGAGCTGTTGATGGGCTATGCGCTTGATGCCTTTTACTGGTCTGCAAAAAATATTTGTACCCTAGGGAAAAACTTGGACCTGACAAGATAAGCAGAACTATAAATGTAAGTTAGCCACTTAGCTTGAGGCTGAGTTAACCGTCCGGTTAGATTGAGTGCACCCAACACACACATCAAAACTATACACAATCAACAAAACCAAAAGCAACAATTATTAATCATACACTGTCTGAAGAAAGGTTTGAAACTGTACCTTTTTTATCGCTGGGGTGGTACCCTAAGGAACCGTTTTGTATCTTTACAGGTATACCAAACATAATAATATTTCAGGTATACCAGAAATAATAATGTTGTGGCTTGTTTACCATTTTGGGGGCCCTAAGCAAAGTCCAAGAGCCGGGCCACCCATGCCCCACCATTGCCCAAGGTTTTTCAATTGAATTGCACAACAATAATATTCAGTATATAGAAATTTATATATATAAACCGGTTTATTTTGTTTTACACTGCTTAAAATAACACTAAATTGTTACAGTTTGGTATGACAACAATTCGCGAGGATGCGTGCAAATATTATTTTGTATGCATACTCGCACATCTCTCGCTCGCGCGTGCTTTATCCGTACCTTAGATTTGGGTCTGAATAAACGTAACATACTTTCGCACACCTTGTGGCCAGAAGGGGACCCCCAAGCCTGTGGGGCCCCACACATTTGTGTGGTTTGCGTGGTGGGTAAACACGCCACTACATAATACAATGTTGTACCTTTTTGGGTACATTACTATACCTTAAGGATCTATTGTGTACCTTTAAAGGTACAGTTAACTGCTATGTACCCCAAAAATTTAACTGGTACAAAATTATTCCTTAAGGTACAGAAGGGTATAACATTGTACCCCAAATGGTATAACATTTCAAAAAATGGGTACCTCCCAGCAACAGAAACTTTGTACCTTTTTTCTGACAGTGTACTTACAGGCTGTGATGTGGAGGAGCAATCTGGTCCAAATAAACTTGGCAATAACCTATCCTTCTTGGTAAAGCGTTTTACAGATTAGAGAAGCAGTCATCAGTGACAGCACAGCAAAAGGTGGGATTATACTGTTGTGGTATCGTTGTTTGTTCACAGCCTCCTCCTTTGGAAGTAAAAATTAAGCGAATCCGCTTTTACAGTGCAGAGAGAGAGAGAGAGAAATAGAAAGCACAATGTTTTCTCCACATGACTTTATCCACACGGTTCATATATTTGCTGTAGAGACTACGTAGAACATATATGGGCCTTGCAAGTCATTACTGTACATAGCAAATTGCAGGAAAGGGAATCGAACTCTGGACGACTCGTTCCAGTCGACACTTAACAGTAACTTTAGTTATGGTGCACTTTCAGCTTTTGCAGACTGTTCACATTCACTTATAACTACATGACACACTGCATGAAAGGTAATTTCCACAATCCCATAATATTGGAATATCATCTAAGCAATGACATTATTTTCTGCTGGGTTGAGACCATATCAAACAGACTTTAGGCTTGAGGCATTAAGCAACCACCCAACAACACTCCAGCAACCATTATTAACACCCAAGTAATTGCAAAGCAGCAAGCTAAAGAACACTAAAAACATTTTAGCAACCACATAAAACCACAACACTCTTTTGCCATTTCCTCCGAAAAGTCAGGTTCTGAATTACGAATGCAATGACCGCCGTCCTCTTCATCATCATCATCCCATAACAGTAAATCATATTAATGGATGTAACAGTTTAGCATTCATTCTGAATACTGACTATATTGAATAGTGGAAAATCACTGGCAGCACCACCTAAACAGGTTAACAGTATCTTGTAAACTAATATGAAACGTGAGCCGCATATCATCTCATCTGAAAGCGATTATTTTTACAGCCGGTCTTCAGATCAACCCGAGCCCTGAGAACCTCGACGGAATACAGCAGCGCACATTTAAAGGACAGCGTTAAACTGCCGAGTTCATTTTGTCACACCAGCCATAGCGAGCAATGGGCATGAGAGGAGAAGCAACATGAAGCTGATTTTCAATTAAAAAGGCAATTTAACAGCAGTTTATGGGAGAAAGGTCTCGACTCCAATCTTGGTAGATGCATTTGCATAATTGCCCTATAAAGGCACAGTTGCATGTGTAAATCTTCATTTGCTCATATGTCTACATAACTCACCCTGTGTGTGGACCAGGATTTATGAAGAAGCGTTGTACTTTTTAGGCTGTGTTTCAAAACCTAGCGAGACAACATACGTAGGCAACATTTTAAGGGACCGTACACACTTTCGAGGTAAACTCTGTTTTTAGGAGGTAGGAAGCATAATGTTTTCTGACCTTTCGGATGCCTTATACATGTATACTTTATAGAGACGTCAATCCCAGAATGCATTGTGTCTATTTAAAGTTACTGGGTTTAACAAGATTGAGTTACTATTAATAGGGGACAATATGCCTTATTAAGTCTGCCACCATATTGATTCCAAACCAAGCCTGGGAGGGATAGACGTCCAGAGGGTGTGCTTTAAACCTATTGTTTTGTACCGGGGTGCTGGTCTTTCAGCCATCAAAACACAGAAAATACATCATTTTACATCATTACAGGTGTTGCAAACATGACTGCTTAGTGGCACTACTTCCCTAAAGGGACTTTGATCCAACGTTTTGCTCAGTGGCGGTCTTAACAAAGAGGCATAGGTAGGCGGCCGCTTTGGGCCCCCTACTGGGGTCATATTAGGGGGACCCCCAACCAACCTAATAAATAAATAAAACCCTTATAATCATGAACCCTTCAAAAGCATTGTAAATTGTAGTAATATTCTTAAGAAATACGTTGAAATAGTAGTTAAAATGTCCGGTTCATGTTTATCTGTCACTACACACATACACCCCTTCTTTCACAATGAAATGGAGTCCTTAGTCCGTAACGGTGCGCGCTGCGGCGCGAAAGATAAACACAAAGTGACACGGGGACTGGGAAAGTACACGAACAGAGAGGTATGAAGACAAATATAAACGCAGAAAATGGGGCTTTGGTGAGTCAGCCACCTAGTTCTGCTAGTAATAACCTTAATAAATAACGTTACTACAGAAAAAAACTAATTTAACCCTACAGGGCTCCAGACTGCGAGTAAATAGTCGCATTTTGCGAGTATTTCCCTGCCTATGTGACTATTTTTTATTAAAGGTCGCACTGGCGCGACTGTGAAATTTAAATATAATTAAATGAATATAATGCGCAGGCGATTACGCAAAATGAAACGAACTACTTATTTTTTTATTTTTACACCACCCAGTGACTGATGCCAACAAATTGAGGCCCAGCGCCACCACAACTTGTAAGCCTTATGTTATGTTGGGGATGTTTTCATCCACCATGGGGTGCTGTTGAGTCTTAATTTGGCCACAACTTTCTGTGTGTTTCAACAAATGGAAAGATTTTGGTTGAAAAATCTTATTTTGACACATATTTTGGGAAATGCTTTGACAATTTTTCAAAAATCTTAACAATGCACTGTGGGCAAATTCACAACCCTTTCGTAATGTTCATGAAGAAAACATCCACTAAATTAAATTCCTGTTAAAATCAGATAAATATTTGATATTAATTTTTTTTGCATAAATCTGTTAATCAACCTTAGTCCTGATTAAAACTGCTAAATGTTTATAAAAAATCCAGGATTTGTAATCTTTATTTGCCAATTTTCAACAACTCAAAACTGATTTGGGGAAACACACATACATTACTTATTTTCAATATAAAAAGTGAATGTAGACTGTATTTTTTTACCTTTTATCACAGTCTTGGGTATGTGAAATATTAGTAACAACTAGTGTTGTTTTTGGCAGCCTGTTTTCATTTTAGTTTTAGTCTAGTCTTTGTGTCAAGCTGTCATTTTAGTTTTTATTAGTTTTAGTCATGTCATACTCTTTTTAGTCTAGTCAAGTTTTAGTCGACTAAAATTCTTGCCATTTTAGTCTTATTTTAGTCAGACTTATCCATTACTATTTTAGTCTAGTTTTAGTCGACGAAAACTGATGACATTTTAGTCTAGTTTTAGTCAGTGATATTGTATTTAGTCTCTTTTTAGTAATGCAATTCTATTTAACCCATATAGTATAATGACCTAATAGTATTATAGACAAAACAATATTTTCTTTTAGCCAAACCCATTTCAAACAAAAGCTATATTGTTACCTTATAGACCCAAGAATACATCCATTCCAGACATGGAAGATGCTCTGATTTGAATAGATATTTATTTTACTATCCTCTGAGTGAGTGACTTGACTGTTCGTAAGAGTCTACATAAAAGTCTACATAATCAAAACAAAAGTAGTCTAAGCAAACACACACACACACACACACACACACACACACACACACACACACACACACACACACACACGGTCAAATGGGTCACACACAACTATAGTATGTGTGAGAATAGAAATATGCTACTGTTAACATTTATAATTGTATTTTGAAAGCAGCACAAACTACAATCATACATATGTAATTATATATTATTATAGTTTATATTTCTGCATCTGTACGTTACCACCAGTGTACCTAATGGACTTTGGCTTAATCTAATGTGACAAAGCTGATCTTAAATGTCAGTATAAATCCAAGCAATTTTGGAGAATTACTAAATGTTTTTTTTTGTAAGTAAATTAAAAGTCAGCTTTAAGAAAACATCAGATGTCTATTAAGAAAAGCAAAGTTGGTATGTATGATTATGTTCTCAACAGTACAGGTGTTTGATTGATTTAATACTCAAGTATTCAGCGAAGTATGTTTTGTTTATTTAAATAATAAATAAGTGTAGTTATTAAACATATACAAAACAACGAATGTCTTTAGCATAGATATATTTACAATGTTTCAAAACGCAACGCAGCACAATGTCATTTAAACAACTGTTACATGATATAAATTTGTACATTGTTATACTGGTGGTGTCAGCAATCAAAGCTATAGATTTCAACAGGCTTGTTGAACTGACCTGAAAGTGATGCACGGGATTTATTTTGGACTTTTCTTTTACATTTGGAGCCAGAATGCTGCATCTTCCCGGTCGGAATCCCGCGTGGCTACAGCTTCTCTCATGCAGTGGATGCGTTTTGTGCAGCATTTAGTGGAAATGTGTTTATCTTCAACAGCGACTGCCATGAAGAGTCGTGTCCGTAAAAGGGAGAGGATCTTAGGTGCACGAGCAAGGCTTGTGGACCAACTCCGCTTCACCTCTGTAACCGCCCCCGTTTCTCCGCTTTCCGCATGTCTCGCGGTGGCCGCGTACACTGTTTGAAATGCCCATTAACGTGCAAATGGAGGCGTATGATATCAAAGCATCGCGAGAGCAGACTGCTCCGCATGTTTTCTACTCACTCTCGCGGTACTTTCATGTTTTGACTGATCTACGCAGCGCCAACAACACAGGCGATCACCTGCAATCAGGTGGTGGGGGCGCGGAGATGGGTAAAAGACGAAATACCGTTATAACATTTCGTCTCGTCTCGTTTTGGTCAACGAAAATGAAGAGACATTTTAGCTTAGTTTTTATTTTGTAATCCACTTTTAGTCTCGTTTTTATTCGTCAACAATATTGCATTATACATTTTATTATAGTCATCGTCACATGACCAGCATTTTCGTTACGTCTCGTCTCGTTTTCGTCACGTGAAAAAGGTTCATTGACGACTATATTTCGTCATACTTTTCGTTGACGAAAGCAACACTAGTAACAACATTGGCTTTGATGCATTGCTAGTTTTTGTGCAGCATCAGATTAAATTTTTTTCTCCCTCATTTACTTTTCAAGACTGTTTTTCCCCCACTGACTTATTCTCTATTGGTTTGTGTAGTGCTAGACTTTGTGTGTTCTCTGCTTTCCATCTTCATTTTGGAGTAAAACATTTTTTCGTTCTCTTTTATAAATCGTATGGGGGGCCCCATACATACCTTCGCCTTGGGCCCCCAATTTGTTAAAATCTGCCACTGGTTGTGCTTAATATAAGGCAGATATGTAAGGAAAAGCAAGAGGAATTAATTTCAATTAATTTATCCGATACTGCAGGGTAACAATACTAATAATTTTACCCATTATTTGTGTGCTTTTATATTTATTAGAGTATCACACTGTTAGCTTAGTATCGGTCTAGGCAAAGTTTATCTGATCGGTTAACTACTATGAAGTTATATATGAGCGGAGTGCCAGCAGAAGGCGGATCGCGAGGATGTGCAACAGGGCCTTCACGTCTAACTAATGTTCCTATTCATTTGCTAGTAAATGCCATCAAAGCAAACAATTCTATGTATTTATTTCTTCGCGCCTGTGGGATTGCTCCTCAAATATTCTCATAAATCACACAAACACCCTCTTAGCCTCAGATAGCCCTGTTAACTTACATCCACTCTGTGTTTTGTCCTCAGGAGACCCGGATTAACTGCATTCGGATCGCTCGTAAAGGTAATTCATTCTTTATCTGCACTGTTTACACACCACAGGGCATGTCTCATTGACAGAGCATATACATCAACGCTAACCCAACGTCCCTGCTGCGCTCTCACTCATGCTTTATCAGAAGATGAATTCCTATTTGTTATCTTAACGTGACACTCGCACTAAACGCGAGCGCCGATGCTTTCAATTCACCTGGTATTATAATGTGCATTACCCTAACGTATCTCATTCAATGCAACGCACCGAGCCCATAAAAGTGAAACAGGCGGACAAAGGCGAGGGAAAATGAGAAAAACAACGAGCGAGATAGAAGAAGAAACATGCTGATTGTTTTTAAGCGTAGACAGTTGCCTGCCTACACCGCATTTAATGGCATCATATGAAAGCTTCTGACATACAGACTGATGCAGTAACATTGGTACCTCATTTGGTCTCGAAGGCATCTCTAAGGCATTTTTATGCTTATTAGAGTATAACATCATAAGTATAGTGATAACTTTTTGTATTTGAATCGATTGTGTGTCATGTCTCTTGTGTGTTATTTGTGTGCTGAGTTTTTAGAGCCGTGTACAAGCTCAGCAATGTCTGGGAGATTCAAGGTCTTGAGTACACATGTGCTTTTAAAGGAACAGTTCAGCCTTTAATAATCTTGTCTCATCACCTTCATATTGTTTTAAATCTGTTTATGAATAGATGAATAAAATGGCATAAAATAATGTGAAATATACAGGTAAACAACTCCCATCGTTCCACTTTCCTTCATAACGTCATTAAGCTTTGCATTTGTTATTGTTTTATTGTGGAATAACGACCTCTAGTCATGAAAATCCTCCATATTGTGCCTTTAAATGGGACATTTTATGAGACTTTTTTTAAGATGTCAAATCAATCTTTGGTGTCCCCAGAGTGAGTATGTGAAGTTTTAGCTCAAAATACCATCTAGATAATTTATTAAAACATGTTAAATTCCAACTTATAGAGGTCCCTGTAAATGCAAATGAGCTGATGAAATGCAAACACTGATCACCATAATGGTGGTTTATTGAAATTGAAACTCAATTGTATTATTGTAACAAGATCTCCTTTCTATGTCACTACATCATCTGATGACAGTGATGGCCGATGACTTCTTTTTTCGAGGGTGCATGGTGCAAAGTTTGTCACAACATGTATGTAGCCCGTTATGTGTGTGGTTTGCAATTTCAAAATATGTGTTCTGCACGTCAAGTGAACCTATGTGTATCACGTGTATTGTCAAAATAAGTGCCTGCTGCAGATGCGTCTAAAGGGTTTATGATAAAAGAGACGCTTGCGTTTGCCAGATACTCGCATAATCTCATGCGTAATCAGAGTTTACTGTTAAAGGGACACTCCTCTTTTTTTTTGAAAATAAAAAATCTAGCTCCCCTAAATTTTTTACATTTTATTTTTACCGTTTTTGGAATCCATTTAGCCGATTTCTGGGTTTGGCGGTACAACTTTTAGCATAGCTTAGCATAATCCATTAAATCTATTAGACCTTTAGCATCTAGCTCATAAATGAGCAAAGAGTTTCGATATTTTTCCTATTTAAAACTTTACTCTTCGGTAGATACATTGTGTACTAAGACCGACAGAAAATCAAATGTTGTGATTTTCAAGGCAGATATGGCTAGGAACTATACTTTCATTCTGTCGTAATAATCAAGGACTTTGCTGCTGTAACATGGCTGCAGCAGGCGCAATGATATTATGATATTACGCCCGAAAATAGTCCTCTTGGTAACTTTCAATAGGAAAAATATCAAACTTGTTTTAAGCGCAATGCTAATGGTCTAATCAGATTCAATGGATTGTGCTAAGCTATGCTAAAAGTGGTACCACCAGACCCGGAGATCAGCTAAATGGATTCCAAAACGGTAAAAATCAGATGTTTAACTCTGATTAGGGGAGCTGGAAAATGAGGGTATTTTCAAAAAAGTGTAATGTCCCTTTTAGGGAGTGTCTTGGGTGTATTTTGTGAACATGAGCGTCTCTTTTATCATAAACGGTTTTGACGCGTGTGCAGTAGGCACTTATTTTGACAAAACACGTGATGCACATGGTTCACATGATGCAACAAACTAGGGGTGTCCTGGACTAAGGATTTACATATTTGAATCAGAATTGTCGAATCTTTCCATAGTCGACCGATAGTCGAATCATCTATGTTTGTGTGCATGGGTTGGGAGGGGGCCAGACCAGGAACAAATTGGTAACTTTTATTTTCTTTCACAAGCAGCACACATAAACAACTTTCTGATAAAGTGACCAAAACTGTCTTTCAAGTAATAAACGAAGATAAAACTGACGATGCATTTATATATATTATTTAAGGTAAAATGTAAGGCAACATTTGTTTAATTATTCCTCATAACATTTTAAAGCCACGATCAACAGAACATCACACAAAAATACATTGATAACTAAACCTACAAAAATAACAAAGGTGATCCTGCCTTGGAAACTCCGGCTACAATTCAGTGTTTTTATTTAATTTGGAGATGACCAAAAAAACCCGACAAATGAGAAATGACAAATAATTTGTGATTGTGACTGTAAATGATAAAAACTAATCTTTATATACAATTCATTAAACTTTAATTTATAACAAGAAAAACACTGAAATTAATGATTTTATAGACACTACGCGTTATTATTTAGCACAGAAATACCTGCTTGCTTGCTTTGACTTTGATCATCTCTGTATTCACTTTAGATACAGAAAGACCGGATGATATTATTTATTTCAGGAATCTCTTTGCTATCATTTGAAAGTGAACACCGACCCACCATAATATTAAAATCACAAGAAAGACATTCGTGTCAGGCAGAAATAGGTTTGGTGCAGATACTAGTTTCCGTTTCATCAACGAAATAAAAAAAACGGCTTATCTGTTTTGTAGTTTAACTTTTGACAAGATAACCAGTCTGTTTTAAATACATTTTAAAAACTTATACTCGTCGAGAAACATCCGTTTTTTAATGTTTAGTTTGATGAACTCCTAAATATGAGACGCAGAGCACCTAGCCCGTTCGGCTAAATTACATGCGCAAGCATTGCCAGCACCCAATAGTGCAACATCGATACAACGAAAAGCTATCCAAAATTTACATACTTAAATTAGATCAAAATTTACGTTTATAATAAATACAATTTTTTTCATAAAATAAGGTCAGAAGTAACAAAGTGCAGAACAAATATGCAAAATGCCTCAAGTGCACGGAAACAAAACACAAGCCAAATAGTTACTAATACTATAACTAATAGTTATAGCCAAATCAGATAACCCAAAGTGATTTATAAATAAAATAATTAAAAATTAAAAGAACGAAAGGCATAATATAATTTGCCAGCTTTGTCTTTTAAATGTAGAAACAAAGAGGCAATGGTTTATTAACATAAAACCTCTTATGGAGGTGTAGCCCGGTCACAGGGGTTGTTGGATTTATAAACGCATTTTAAAAATATTTATTGAAAGTTGCTACTTCACATATTATTTGCAGCATTATCATAATATGCAGTATATTAATATATTGTGAGAAAGCTGTTATATGTGAAATCAGATAATGTGTGCACCCATATACGGCCAAAATTGAATGATCCTCATTTCATAACACATCTGCGACGATTCGACTGTGAGATTGGTAGTCGAATCAGGCTTCTCCTATATATGCATCGAATCTTCGACTATTCGGGGTCACCCCTACAACAAACACATATTTTGAAAACACGAGCAACACACATGACACAATTTGCGCCCCTCGGATGAGCAGTCACTAGTCACTGCTGAATGACCTACTGTATTGGTTTACCAAAACAAAGTTACTGGGATGATCTTTTTCACGTTTTGGTTGATAGTGGCACTGGGGACCCAAATATAGCACCTAAACATAGAAAAAGGTAGATTTTCATGAATTGTCCCCTTTTAAACACTGATCAAGCATGTTGCTGTTCACCATAAGCATTTTATTTACAAGTACTAGTTAGTCCATAATTTTTTGTTTATAAATGAATCTTTATTAAGTGCTTAAGAAAAACATGAAAATTGATTTGTTACTTACATTACCACTAAAAACATACAATACCGTCCTACTTGCCACAGCCCGTATACATCCTGCCATCGCTCCTTGTTTTAACTGTCATATTGTTAGGTGTATGTATACATATGGCCTAACAGTAGAGGATTTTCTAGTTAACATTCCTGCTGCAGATAGCATAATGATGCATTTTCATTTCTGTGATTTTTTTCAAATGGCAATTTCTGCTGTTGGGAACGCTGCAGGGGTTCAGATTAATTTCATGCTGTTCACTGGAGCCGTCTGAAATTGACTGCTTTCAGACAGAGAGAAAATGGAGACCTACAAGACCAGAGAAACACATTTAAAATGGTCGCCAGTTTCAGTGTGTGACTCTCTCTCAAATTTGCAGCCAAGTCTCACTGAAATGTTGCCAGATTAGAGCCTGAATATGCAATGTGGATAAAATAAACTTTACGTGCCCTCTCCACAGAAATTTTCCCCCTTCGCTCTCTCCAAACAAATACTGTTAGTCTCATGACAAGCTTTTTATCATAATAGCTTATTGTAGTGGCCCATCTGTAGATCAAGAAATGAAAACTAGTGTTTCTTTCAACACAAGCACTGGTTCAGCACTGAGCTGGTGTATAGGGGTTGTTTTGATGGATAGTAAATTTGGCATATTCAACTTTGGGACTCTGTATTTGATACAGTCTTCAGTATTGAGATGATGCCTAAATTTAAGTTGTTTTCAGTAAATAGGAAGCTTATTCTCTCTAAACATATCTATAAAAAGAAATGTTCAGTAATGCTGTTAGTAACAGGGTTGAAGATCAATGTCAATCCATCCTGCACAGCTTTAAGATCTAACCGGTTATCTTCTGTCACTGACCTGAGTCCAGTTTGTTGAAGTCCTGATGTATTTTAGGTTCAGCTCTTTCCCCTGTGGCTTGTTCATGGGCTGCTTGATGCTGATAAACCTTTTTTTCATCTCCATCCAACCCCTGTGATACCTTCAGCAGTAACATACAGTATAGTGAGCCAACGTTACCTGGCTAATATTCTGATCTTCTAATGCTCATCTGCTGTTTGAGATAACCTACTATTCTGAAATTAACAGCAGGGCTGGACGACAAAAAAAAAAAAAAAAAAAAGATTTATCAATATATTTTTTACCATTTTAAGTTCAAGTATATTTAAAATGTTTACATAAATCAAATGAAATGCAGAAAAATATAGTAATTTATGATGAATTATTTTGCATTATGAACAGCAGTATATTCCTACATTTAAAGCTTTACAGTTTACTCGCGTGATAATTTTGTAATCATAAATATTCAATAAATACTTACATTACATTTTTAATGTTTTAGAAGATTCCTATTTGTTAATGGGGACATATTATGAAAATCTGACTTGTTTCCATGTTTAACTCCTTCCCCACCATTAACTCTTTCACCGCCAGCGTTTTAAAAAAAAGTTGCCAGCCAGCGCCAGAGTTTTTCATGATTTTCACCAAAGTTTAATGCCTTCCAGAAAATGTTGTTCTTTAAATATATAAATATACAATATACCAAATGAAAGAACAGACCCTCTGCTTTCAAACAAAAAAAAAAACGTTTCATCCTACCTTTAGTGGTTCTTTTGCAATCAGCTTTTGAATATGGGTAGGTTTTTGCAAAAACACCACATTTTGAGCAAAAAGCAGAGATAATTCCATTTTTGTGACGGACTTTTCATAGAGATCCCAGACACGTACATGCAGCAGCTTGCCATAGGGCAATACTTCCAGGTTTAAAAAGTTGCGGAAGGGTGCCACCTGGTGGATAATAGCGGTATTGCGGAAAGACGGAAAATCTCGTCATTGGCGGGGAAGCGTTTTCTCTTAATTGATGAGATATCTCGTCAATGGCGGGGAAAGAGTTAACGAGTTAACTCGTCAATTAAGAGAAAACGCTTTCCTGCCAATGACGAGTTTTTCCGTAAATCCATACTTCCGCTATTATCCAGCAGGTGACGCTCTTACGCAACTTATAAACCTGGAAGTAGGCCTACTCCCTTAGGGCAAACTGTTCAAACTCTTTGTATGTTTTAAGAATCGCTCTGCATCTGATCTCTTTCAAAAGTCCTTCACAAAAATGCAATTATCTCAGCTTTTTGCTCAAATTCTTGTATTTTTGAAGAAACCTACCCATATTTGAGAGGTGATAAAAAAGAATAAATGAAGATAGGATGAAGCAGAGGGTCTGTTCTTTCATTTGATATATTATATGTGTATGTAATTAAAGAAGAACATTTTCTAGAAGGCATTAAACTTTTGCGTAAATCATTAAAAAAATGTTGCCGCTGGCTGGCAACTTAAAAAAAAAACGCTGGCGGTTAAAGAGTTAAGTGCTCTAATTAGGTCCCCAGTGCTTCTATCAACCTAGACAACGTCAAAAAGCTAGTAGTAACTTTTCGGTAACGGCGCCGTTAAGTTTCAATTTCAACAAACCACCATTATGGCGATCAGTGTTTGCATTTCATTAGCTCATTTGCATTTAAAGGGACACAAAAGCAAATTTAAAGCAACACTATGTCGTTTTTTACCTTTAAATAATTATTTCAGTGATAGAACAACTTTTAACTGGACAAATTGTACTGTTGCTGCAACCTGAGCAGCCTCCTAGCTGCTACAAGCACACTCTGAAAGTGGCGGTGGAGGGTAGGAAACACAGCCCCGCCCCTCCCCCTGCCTGCAAAAGAGTGTCTGATACCAGGCACTGTTGCGCTTTTCAACCACATGGGGGAGCTGTAAGTCATTTTAACATGGAAACTACATAGTGTTGCTTTAACATGCTGTAATAAATTATGTATGGGGTATTTTGAGCGAAATCTTCACATACACACTCTGGGGACACCAAAGATTTATTTTACATCTTAAAAATGTTAAAATGTCCCCTTTTTGAACTTTCAGCAAAACTAGTCGTCGGTTCAGTGTCTCTATGATTTTCATTGTTTTAAACACATAGTGGCCTGTAAGGACCACAAGCGTGCTCTGGAGGTATCCCAGCATGCCGAGGACATGGGGTTGATCCTTGGAGCGTGTGCCGGAGGTCTGGTCGTTCTTATCCTACTGCTGGGAGCCATTGTGATTATTGTCAAGAAAGGGTGAGCATGTGCGCGCTTTCACATCTGATATTATTACAAAATCAGTACACACGCTGACAGTCAATAATGCAGCTCTCTGGAATGTTTGACTGTTTTCTAGTAAAGTGTTCAAATGTAAATGTGTTTGAAACATGACTGTATATTCAAATGCTGTTCAGAAGTTTGGATGAGTAAGAATTACTATGATTTCATAAATAATGCTGAGATTACGTTTTTAAATACTTTAAGTGAGCGGAAATAAAGAAAGCTTTTATTCTGTTGATAAACTAAATAACAGTCTGGAAAAGTTAATCTGACACTTAAACTTCACAGTTAAACTAACAGTTTTAAAGTGTGTCTTATCTGTTAAATTAATTTGTTTAGAGAGCATTTCTTATTTACACTACAAGCGAACTGATTTCTCAAATCTGTTGTGTTCACACAAAATGCAAACCTGTTAAATCTTGTTTTCTGAAAACTCATAAAGCTTATAAAGTCAACATTTATAGTACATTGCGTTCTCATGTGAATTACGCAAGTGTTTAAAACCAATAAAATGTGTGATTCTCAATAACATCATTTTCACCATGTGAATGCTAATACCCGAAATGGTTCAAACTCCAGTCAGAATCTTTGGCTTTATGTAAAAATGTACCCAATTGGCAGATTTTTTCCCTTCTTTTTATGAAATGTGTCTTAAAAAAGTGCCACCCCTCTCTCACTCTTTCTTTCTCTCTCTTTATATGCTCTACAGAAGGGACATCTATGCGTACCCCTATTACCCGTAAGTCACTTTCCATCAATTTCTATATTTTTTCCATAGTGCCTCACTAAGCCTCTTTTGTTTAGCATTGTAGCCAAACTCTAGAAAACCTGTAGAAATACCTAAGCAACCACACAGAAAACCCTAGCAACCACATATCCACATGTCCCTTTTTGCCCCAACTCTGGGTTGAAAATAACCCAGCATTTTTTCGAGTGTAGCAACACCGAGAGTGGTGTGATTCCCACCGATAACACCCAACTCTGAAATTCTAAACACCTAGTTGCTATTATTTGTGATGGCATGTATCCCATAATTCCCCAGCATTGATGTATTCTCAGTTCTCCTCTGATGTGCACTGATCCTTTACTCTCTCTCAGTATTCTGATGTGTGTCATACTCCACAGCAGGAAGAAGGTCAACATCAACAAAGCGGTGATGACGTATCGTCAGGAGAAAAGCCGGAAGCTGGGCTCACTGGACTGCAGCACAACCGAACACAGCACCCTTCAGCAGGACGACCGAACCACACACACCTTTATAGATTCACATAACTGCACTGCACGGAGTGAGTACACACACTCACATATAGGGCTCTATTTTAACGATCTGAAACGCAAGTGCGAAGCGCAACGCGCAAGTGAGTTTGTGGGCGGATCTTGGGCGCTGTTGCTATTTTCCCGGCGTGAGAAATAACTCTTGCGCCGGGCGCAAATCAATAAGGGGTTGGTCTGAAGTAGGTTCATTATTCATAGGTGTGGTTTGGGCGTAACGTCAAATAAACCAATCAGAACGCTAGCCAACATTCCCTTTAAACGCAAGGGCGCAAGTTCCATGGCGGGTTGCTATTATTATGACGGATTTACCAGGCGCACGCCAGGAGCGGTTCACAGCCGAGGAGACCCACGTTCTTGTACGGGGGAATCCCACGCTTGCCAGCATAAATCGGGCACGCCGTGTAACGGGAGGTGGATCTGCCTCAGGACTTGACGTCAGCAGAGGACAACGCTGCGTCCACCTTCACCGCTGAAAGGGTTTGGGGGCTTTGAAATCGGACCCAAGAAACGCAAGCAAGGTCCAACCCCAAAGTACTCTTACAAATCAAGTTCATATACATTAAGGTTTCTTATGAAAACATTTTAACTATTATTTACATAAAATAAACGTAATACAGCCACACAACAAAGTTATGAAAATATTTTAATCGTTATTTGCATGAGAATAAATAAAAAATATCACCACAATGCTCACCACTATGATTCCCCTTATCTCGTGTATTAATATTTTTAAGTGTAACAATTTATGATTTGCAAAAATAACTGTTGCATCTGTGTAGATTAGATAAGCAAAGTGTATGCGCGTTGTGCACGCTATACATTATGGTCAAGCATGCGCCCTTAAAATAGCATAATGAACCACGCGCAACGCGCCACTGACTTTAGACTAGTTTTTTTTGGTTAGTAGCGCAATTGTTTTTTGAAACTGCAAAATAGCATAAGAGATGGTTTGCGCCGCAACACGCCTCCTTTTTGCGCTGAACCGCCCAGGGAGCGCAAGTTCATTCCCTAGTTTGCTGACGTGCATCTGTGGAGGGAAAAACCCCGCTGTGCGCCGGCGCAAAATACGAATGATACATGCGTCACTGACAAAGTCAATTGCGCTGGGTGCAAGATAGGGCCCATAGTGTGTTATTTTTGGTGTTTTTTTCTCATTTTCACTGTTAAGTTTACTAATTTTCACTTGTTCACGATCCGTTAAACTTGCTCTTCTAATAGTGGCATGATGTTTATTTCCAGTGTGCTTTTCTTAAAATGTTTATAAAACAGGTGTAAAATGACTCGGACAAAGAAATTTCTCGCTCAATCGTTCTGGCACTTTGTTAAAACCAAACTATAGCTAGCTTTACTTATACTTGTGAAAGGGGAGGTCTAGTTTTTGGATGTGCACTTTGTCTACATTCAGGGACAGAGGGAGCGTTTTTCTTGACACCTCACAGATGTATTAATGTTGTAATTGATGCATATATTGGATTTGTTAATGTTAGTTGTTACATGTGAATATAGGGGCGTGTAGAGAAAAATTAGTGACATCACAAACAGGATGATTTTGAATCCTGCACTGTAAAAAAATTATATCATATAAATTATATATTTTATGTTATTTTAAATTAACTTAAACAATTCCTTCAAATTGTATGTCTTAAATTTTAAGTTATGTCAACGTATCACAAGTTAAAAACTTTTTATATATAAAAAATTATAATATAAAATTCTTTGCTGCCTTAATTATTTTTGTTTTGTTTAATCAACTCAAATTTATGAATTAAGATAATTTCAACTTACTATTTTTTATCGTGACAAGAAATGAGTTGCTACAACTTATAAAATGAAGTTGACTTATTTCAACTGTATTTTATAAATTATATCTCATCTTTAGTCAAGATAAATAATAATAATAAGTTAAAATGACTTTATTTAAGGCAGCAAACCAATATTACAGTGTATTTTTATTTTAACCTCTTTATATGTGTATGATCACAAACATTAAGACTATAGCAATGCATATTTTTATTTAATCCAGTGGATATTGTATAGTATGTCATCTCAATTAATTAAATGATTTGAATTGATGGATTCAAACCAAAAGATAATACTCTTTACTGTATCTAAAGAAGTGATATGTCTGTCGCCATACCATAACTAACGTGGTGGCACGCACGTATTTCCTCATTTGATTACATTAAAAGTCATGAAACATTTAATGTTTAATTCATTTGAATTATTCTTGATATATATTAAATTAATAAAAAAACTGTGTAAAAAAACGCTTGACGCCGGCCCTGTGTCTTGCAACATTGCAAAAAGTGTTTCTTTACATTATAAATTAGTATACAGTAGTGATGCACCGATGTATCGGCCCCCGATATTTATTGGCCGATTTTTTATGGATTTGAAACCATCGGCATATCGGCAATAGCACGAGAAAGGCCGATACCGATTGTTTATTAATCAACTGCATAAAGAAATCCATTATATGTAAAAATGAGTTAATAAAATAAATGCTGAATAGCAAAAACCACCTTTGAAGGTTGTCATGTTGTCTTATTATATTTGTTTTAGCTTAATTTGTGCCTCTCTTATTATGTTGGTCAGTTGAATGTTAATTAGATCCAATCTATGTTCAGTAAAAATAATTTGATGCAGAAATAAACTAGCTTATAGACCAGCTGTATAGTATTGTATACAAGTGTTTAATTTCGGTATCGGCATCGGTATTGGCCAAAAGTTGTCTGTTTAAATCGGTATCGGCCCAAAAAATCCTAGCGGTGCATCCCTAGTATACAGTTATGTTATTACTACTGTATTATAACTATAAGCATAATATTAACTGTTTTATAAAACAGACAGACATATCAGACAGTCTGATATGGATTAGGACGTGTCCTGCTCTTTATTTTCACATTCATCACCACCCTTGCAACGCCATCCAGCCTACTGATAATCACTAAAATATGTTTGGCATAGTATTAACTTTAAAAACATGATCACTACTACTTCATTGTTTTCTGATATGAAAAAAGGTTCACAAACCTGTTAATAATGTTATTGTTTGTGATTTAGCCAGAGGTCACAGTTTAGTTGTGCACACTCTCAAAACAGAGCAAGTAATTATTTAACTTAATTAAAGCTGTGGTTGAATGCACATCCACCCCATGTGTTTTGTGTCCTTGTGCTGTCTGTTACACTGTACTCATCTAAATCTGCTTTTGTGCCAATTAAATGCCATCTGACCTCTCTGCGCGTAATGTGTACAGCAGAATCTGTTTGATCTTGATTCAAAGGTTTATACAAATGCATGTGTACACAACAGAGTTAATGTTAAGACTACACTAGCCAGTCCCTCCAGTTCCCTTTCAATACAGTTCACTTTGCATTGCATCAGTTAGCTGACGCTATGGGGGGAAACTCCTGTTTACTCCGTGACTGAAGCCTATTGGTTAACGTCTGTACAAAGTACAGACCAATGACGTTTGAACCCGCGCGCGGGATGCACACGTCCTTATATAAGCGCGGTTCAATCGTCAGGAGCTCATTATTTTCTCCTTCAGCGCGAACCTCTCGCTGCTCCGAAGAAAAAGAAGAAGCCTTAACTCGCCGTTGACAAAAGCCCTGCAGCGGAGTCCAGGTCTAGCGTCTTCCCCTGCCGCTTTCCGGCCGAGAACCGAAGATAGCCTTTGCTTGTCATGGTACGAGCCCTGTGCAGCGGACACATGCCTGACGAGGTCTCCCCTGCGGCCGCCCGGTAAGATCAATATTTTTTATATAAAGCTATAAGCTAAAAGAGCAGGCGCTGTTGTAATAGCGTCCAGCACAGCGGCTCGGTGAGCCTCTCTGCTATGAATTTCCTCCGAGCGCGTTACCGGTCTGGCACCTCCCACGCCGGGACCGCGCTTATATGCTTCGGTTGTCTTATCCATGTTTCGTGCTCCCCCTGCTGTTCCTCTCTCGCCGGGATGAACACACGGCGAGCCATGAGACTAGATGGATGCATAGACAAGCACACACGGACTAACCCCCCCTGTGTTCTGTCACACCGCAACCGTTCATGCTTACAGAGTCCCTTCGCTCCTCTCACATTCAGTGGCGAGATCTCTGGCACATATATTAATCCCCCGAGTGCATCGGGTGATACCGTCACGACGCATGGCTGTTCTGTCTGTGTTGCTGCTCCCCTCTGCCGTTCCTCTCTTGTTGAGATGAACAAGCGGGGAACCGTAGACCTGGATAGATGCATACGACAAGCAAACACGGGCGGGTCTGCCCCTGTTCTCTGTCATAGCACAGCCACTCGTGCTCCACGCTCGCGGAGTCCCTCGCTCCTTTCCCCACAGTGGTGAGGTCTCTTAACGGCTTAGCTAGCACGCGGTATTACGGCTCGCTGCCTCTAAATGCAGCTGTCCAGTGTTCAACGATTACAGAGCTTCATGCCCCTCCCCTCCTGGAGCGGCGCGATCTCATTCGTCTGCTCGATAAGGCGGACACGCCTCTATTGGAGTGCTAAAACACTTATTATAGAGCTTTACTGGCCTATCTATACTGGCCTATCTACTGGCCTAGCTTTACTGGTATTTAATTCCTCTAAAAAGAGTAATTTCTGTGCTTACTATACTGTGTATTGACACCCACGGTTGTACGGTGTCTCTAACACCTTTCTGCCAAATTCGCTCGCAGCCCACCTCAGTTTCTCCGCTACGATGCTGATGGCGCAAACGAGCACG
Source organism: Misgurnus mizolepis (assembly GCA_025389145.1). Classification (NCBI taxonomy): domain Eukaryota; kingdom Metazoa; phylum Chordata; class Actinopteri; order Cypriniformes; family Cobitidae; genus Misgurnus; species Misgurnus mizolepis. The sequence goes on along the minus strand of JAIFKI010000011.1, from coordinate 38,275,986 downwards.
GTCTTACGGCTGTTATTCTCTCTTCCAGAGATACGACAGCCTCAGACTTTGCATGGCTCCAAGCGTTTGAATCGCGCCCTCTCCGGACGGCCACTCAAAGGCTTGCAGCCAAGCGGTTTATGACGTTTTTCGACCATATAGCTGATTTATATTAGCGGATCCGAAGACGCTCACACCTCCGCTCCAATACTCGGAGATATTAAGGGTAATATCAACCTCAAGTGAGCTTGCTACCCGCCACAATAAGTTTCAAAGCTCAAAGCGCGCGCACAGTCAGACTCGCGCGGCATCTTGTTTTAGACGGGCACACGTACCCCTCTAACGAGCCTCCGAAAGCTGAATATCGTGGCATTCTGTTCATAAGTCCACTTCAGTTTGACTAAGCAAAGGTCCCGCCCCGAGCTGACGGCCGGGAAGCTTATGCTTAAGTTACACACGGCTGCATGAAGTGCTGTCATTACGAGCTAGCCCAGCATCTGCTGTGGGTTGAACACGCTTTACGACGGCAATCACCTTGTACTGCAAATACGGTACATTAAGGGGATGATTTAGCACTGCAGCACTCTCGACCGTGTTATTGTGATAATGCGGTCGGGCAAACTACGGTGGTTTCATTATTTACCGAACCAGACTGAGATCTCGCCCCCTGAACAAGCTGACGAGTCATCTCCTTTATAAACTCATTGCATCGCTTTATAAGCTATGTTCAATCAGAGTGATACGCATCTCATGCTTAAACTACCAAGATTCAAAATATTAATCCATTACGATGGGCGTGCAGAGATGGCATCTGTGGGACACGACCTACATTACGTGCCTTATGACACATTGACACAAGCTGCTAGGACCCCTTTCACGAGGCGTCCTTATGCAAAGTCTGATCCATTCTGTCGTGACATTGAAAGTCTATAACCCCCGCGAATCGTGGGTGGAACACTTTTCTCCTCACTACAGAGGCACGGCGGCTCTCTCCCCTACCTATATCTATGTGGCCGTGATAACAGCGAACCACTTTTACGACCGACCATTCATTTAATTCACAAGCCTGTCGTCTCTCAGATGCGGACAACGGCGGTAACAGCGAACCATGCTTTTAGGCTGGCCATTCACTTTATTCATAAGCCTGTCATTTCTCAGATGTGGACGGTGCCCGAGGCACAGCGCTCTGGAACTGTCCAAGGTCCTGTATGACAGATACGTCTGACGTACATCAGACGATCAGCTGTTCATCTGCGTCACAGATCACTCACTAGAGCACCTGTCAATACAGGTTATTTATGGATCGTTGACGTTATCACCTCCCGTGACAATTATGCTCACTTGTCTTAGAGCATGGGCATGGTCTTAGAGGTTTCTCATTTGACAATTGTGACACGGCCGGCTGGTCCCCGCCGTCCACGTTGTCAGTTTACAGCTTCGACATTCCTGCTTAACGCACTACTGAGGTTTGTTGCATTAAAGGTGCGCCCATTGGCTCACCTGTATGCACGATATAGTTTTTAATTATATGCGTCCACCGTGCGCTTAGAGTAGCTCACATGTGCACGCTATAACATTTTGGTATACAATAAGATGCGCTTGGAAAAGCTCACCTGTATACACAGCTGTGTTATGCTTTGTGACACATACATTGTTGTTCATCTGTGTACGTTCACGGTGCGTTGGGTGCCCACCGTTACGTTCATCAATCATATCTGTACACATTCACGGCGCGTTCTGTGCACTGATTTATCTATACGCATTCACGGTGCACTGAAGGGTTCGCCCGTGTGCGCACAATTTATTATCAGAACACATGACGGCGCGCTCGAGAATCTTGCCGGCCTGTGCATTATAACACTCTGATTCATCTATATGCATTCACGATGTATTCAAGTGTTCACCTGTGCCCATGCAATTTATAGTCAATACACATTTACGGCGCGCTTGGAAAGCTCACCAATCTGTGCACTATAATACTACCTATATGCATCCCGATGCGCTCGAGGGTGCACCTGGGTTCACACTATTGTGGTATCCGTATAATCCCACGCTACGAACCGTTCTGCCGCATATTATAGTCAGATCGGCCGTTCGTGAGCTTTGCAGATCACTCACTACGTATGTCTGTTGCTAACAGTGGTTATTTAGATGGATCGTTGAAACCATCGCACTGGCTCACGCCTCTCTATGAGCTATGTCCTATATAGAGCCCACTCTGTGCGAGTTTGGCTTCTTCATGAACTTGGTCTACAGGGGTATCTATATCTATATTTGATATCTGCTACGCGGCCGGCTGGTCTTCGCCGTCTACGTTTTCAGATTGTACAGCTTAGACGTCCCTGCCCTACGAGCGCAGGTTCTCTCGGCTCAATCATGCACGCTCATGCGTTTTATGTGTACACCACGGTGCGCTCAGCAAGCTCACCAACGTGACTCTGAATTTACTTATCTCGCACAGCCGCGGCGCGCTCGGTACCTCACGTCTTGTGCTATGTTATGTGCCCCCGGTGCGTTTAAACCCCCACCGTGTGCGCGTCAACAATTTATATGGTGCTTACACATTTGCTTTAAAGCTGTGAATATGCCGGGTATAGGGCCACACGCAGCTAACTGACGCAATGCGAAGTGAACCGTATTGAAAGGGAACGCTTAGGTTACTCACGTAACCCCGGTTCCCTGAAATAACGGGAACGAAGCATTGCGTCTCTTGCCGTGCTACAAACGTCTACGCAGCAAGTGTTATTCGGCTGCGCGCTTCAGTCTAATAATAATGAGCTCCTGACGATTGAACCGCGCTTATATAAGGACGTGTGCATCCCGCGCGCGGGTTCAAACGTCATTGGTCTGTACTTTGTACAGACGTTAACCAATAGGCTTTAGTCACGGAGTAAACAGGAGTTTCCCCCATAGCGTCAGCTAACTGACGCAATGCTTCGTTCCCGTTATTTCAGGGAACCGGGGTTACGTGAGTAACCTAAGCGTTTTTCTCAAAATCAGCCAAATATCGCATTTTTTGCGATCCTGCATAATTTCTCATTTCATTGCAAGATAATTGCAAAAAAATGAAATATCTCTTAAAAAGTAAATGAAATGATCTAATATTTTGTCATGACACGGGACAGACAACTCTGCGAACATTTTTTGCTTTATTTTTACTTTTATTTTTATCTCCTTCTAGCACGCACCACGATACAGTATGTATGTTGACTTATTTGTCCTATTATCATTTGTTTCTCTGTTCTTATTTTATCACTAGCTGCGTTTACATGGACATTTGTAATCCGTTTAAATGATCAATCTGAATAAAAATGTCCCATGTAAACACCTCAATCGGACTAAAAAGTGCCAATCTGATTAAAAATCTAATCCGCTTGTTAGGGGTGGTTTATACCTTTTGTAATCCGCTCAAAAGGACATGTATACACTTGATCGGATGGATAACTGAAACTGGGACGGTCTGCGCATGTGCTATCTTTCTTCTTTTTTTAATGGCAGTTGGCAAACCCACTGAAAGGTGCATTTCCGCCACCTACAGGACGGGAGTGTGGAGCATATGCACACGTGCAATGACGTAGAATTGGTGTAATGACATGTGACGCAAATAACTCGAGTTTGTTTTGTTGAAGGAAGTCACAAGAAGTGATTGTCTTGTTATTCTTGTTCCTATTATCCTTCCAATTCCCCATAAAGTGATACAAGACAGCGCTGTCCGGTCAGTCCATGATTTATACTCTGATTCACAAACGCGTGTGTTTGGACTCGCTCTCGCGAACGGTCCCTGCAGCACCGCGTGAAGTAATATACGCTTTTTGGGCACACGTGAATGGGTGTTTTTGCTGCTGCTTTAGGCACAAAGCAAATCTTGAAACAGCGTGAAACTATATTTGTGCAATGTGCGCATGTCAAATGATCAAATCTGATTTAAATCTTGTGTCATATAAACACGCACATCAATCTGATCACATTATTAATTGTTCATGTAAACGCTATGATAGGATTTATTAATCGGAAGGATTTTAATCCGATGGAGGCAAAATGTGTCCATGTAAACGTAGCGTCTGACCGTTTACTTGATTACTTACTTAAGAACTTGCTCATTTAATGTAATTTAAAGGGATAGTTCATCCAAAATATTACAGCCACATAATCTGTCATTTTGATTGCTAAAATCACTTAAAAAGACACAAAATCCTGGTGGGAGTGACAAGCACTCTCCATTGTCTGCTTACATAAACATACAGTACAGTCTTAAGAACTAGTCTGGGGTGCGTTTCCCAAAAGCATCGTTCCTAACTAAGTTAGCAACTTTGTTGGTTCCAATGCAATTTCCCATTCCCAACCAACTAAGTTGCTAACAGGTCAGCAACGATGCTTTTGGGAAACGCTGTGATTATCCACCCAATGTATAAAAAACTGAAGCTAAAATAAAAAATAAATTTTACGCTCCATGTGTGTTTTGATAATTTTCTATTTTTGAAGGAAAATACCCATATTTAAGGGTTTATAAGTAGAGAAAAAAATATATATAGGATGAAATTAGTTTCTCAGATTAGTTTTTAAGGTAGCTTTCATACCTGTCTTATTTAATTCGGTTGAACCATAGAGTTTGATAGGTCACTTTGGGCAGGTGAGAAGGCAGCAATCGAACTCGGGTCTTCACCAAAAGTGGGCCAAACAAGCGAACTGAGACCTCCTTGAAGAGGTGGTCTCGTTATGCTTTCAAATGAACTCTGGAGCGGTTTGTTTGTGATGTGAACGCGATCCGAGATCGAACAACTGCAAAAAGTACTGCTATTTTTTGGACTAAAACAGCTGCTGTAGTCAGCTGCGCTGTGCATTATGAGATAAGGAAGTGTTTGTTGCAATATTAGCACAATGGCAGGTTGCAGACATACCTGGAGTTGTGAGGAGCCTCATAGAAATGTAATAATAATAATAATAATAATAATAATAATACATTTTATTTATACTGCACTTTTCATCACAAATCTCAAAGTGCTACAGGTTAAAAACTATGAAAATTTGCAGTTTAAGGTAAAAGAAAAAATATCAAGTTTAAAAAACACATCTAAAGAGAACCAAAAGCTTTGCTAAATAAGAAATGTCTTGAGACCTTTTTTAAAACAGTCAGTAGTTTGTGGTGCCCTCAGGGTGTCAGGGAGGGCATCCCATAGACGTGGGGCAGCAGCAGCAGCATAGAAAGCTATCTCCCATGGTCCTGAGTCTAGTTCTGGGTATTTGAAGGAGGTTTGAGTGAGTGGAGCGGAGGGAGCGTGTTGTGTTTTGTGGGTTGATAATCTCTTTGAGGTAGGGAGGGGGGCATGTCCATGGATGCATTGGTGTGTGAGAAGGGAAAACTTGTACTCAATCCTGGAGGAGATGGGAAGCGAGTGGAGAGTGGGGGGTAATATGCTCATGTTTACGCACTCTCATAAGGATCCTAGCTGCAGAGTTTTGGATGTACTGAAGCCTCTGCACACTCTTGGAAGGGATCCCAGTGAGAAGTGTGTTACAGTAGTCCAATCTGGTGGAGAGAAAAGCATGAACCAGCTTTCCAGCATATGAGAGGAAGAGAATGGGGCGGAGTTTGGAAATGTTATGGAGGTGGTAGAAGGAGGTCTTGCAGAGGTGATTTATATGGGCTTCAAAGAAGAGTTAGGAGTCCATTTTTACACCAAGATTTGTGACTGTTGATGAGAAGGGGATGTTGGAGCCGGAAAAGGTGATGCTGATTATGGATGATGATTTGGTCTGGTGAGGGGTGCCAATCACGATGGCTTTGGTTTTGGAGCTGTTTTGTTGGAGGAAGTTATGTTCCATCCATACCTTTATCTCATCCAGACAGGTGGTAAGTTTTGATGGGGATGACTGTGAGGATGGGGTTGCAGCTGTGGCATTTACATAGAGCTGTTTGTCTTCAGCATAACAGTTGAATCAAAATTTTGTGACATCTAATAATTTGGCCAAGGGGGGTGAGCTAATGGATTTTTTTATTTTATTTTTTTTATTTAACCTTTATTTAACCAAGTAGGGACATTGAGAACAATTTCTCATTTAAAACGGGGACCTGGCCAAGATAAAGTACCAAGTGCAAAAACAATACAATGTGTAAATCTTCAAAAATTGACTCGTTATTGGCATATGACTACTACAGTATAAGTAATCTGAGATAAAGTGACCTTGCAAAATTTCATTAGCACAAATTAGCATGATGACCAAACTATGGATAAAACATGGACAAAATATATCCGAAATACTTAAAACACAGACTTGTGGGCCATCTCAGAGATATTTGCCTCCAGATCTTATGGCAGTTTTCATCCAACATGATGTATTTTTCTGGAAATAAATTGGATTATAAAACTTTTCTCAGATCATTCTCATAAAATATGTACATACAAAAACCCCATACAGGCAAACCAATTCAGGCATGCGGGTGAATATATGGAAAATAGTAAGCAACCAAAAAATGGAATGGCCAAAGTTTCAAGCTTCAAGGATTTCGGTAACCCGTTCCAGTCATTAGCAGCAGCTGACTGGAAGGAGAAATTACCAAAGGAGGTACAGTCTTTCATGACAACCAAGGAAATAAACCTTCTTGAACACAGATTGAAAGAAGGAGAGGCTAGAAATTAAAAATTAAAAACCTTAAATAAAATGGGTTTTTGCCTAGGAGAGTTTTATAAATGAAACAATACCAGTGTATTACCACTCATTTGAGAGTGTTGAGTACGTGTCCTTATTCAACCTCTGGAACAGATGAGATTTGCACCGTCTCTGTCTGTTTCTCCAGATGTCTGTGCTTATGTTGTGTTTGAGCTGATCTGTTCTCTTCTGTAATGCATACAGGACAGTAATCTTACTATGACTTTAAAATATCTGTGAAGGCACAAAGCATGAAGCATGTACAATACCAGACAATACAACAAGAGAACTTATTTTCCAATGACCTTGTCCCTTAAGCAGTGGGACTTGAAGGTTGGCTGTTCACTAATAGCTTACAGTCCACCGACAATACAAACAAGACCCTGGGAAAAAGTAAACAATTTAAAGGGATCAACACAGTCATTAGACAAGTTGTTAAAGACCCGGGCTACAAAACTAATGGCTGCTGGTTTCCTGCAAATAAATGCCTTTCGTTTATAATGCACTTTTCTTAGAACCCAAAGCACTACAATAAATTAGAAACAAAAAAACAACTACTGAAAGCAATACAAAAGTTAATTACCAACAACCTTGAATAAATGGCTCCTAATTGACATTTTAAGGTGTCACAAAGCTGATGCATTTCTGATGATAAGGAGTACAATCCATAACTTGAGAGCTTTAAATTAAAAAGCTTTTCCTCAAAGTCTTAAGTTTACAAGAAGGCTGCTGAAGTAAAAGAGAGTTAGCCGTGAAGGAGTGTATAGATGGAGTATTAAAATCACAGAGGTATGCTGCAGTGGCATTACTAGCAACCCAAAATATTTGCCCAGCCCCTCTAAAAGGATGTGATTTGTTCTACAACCTGTACACGAATCCATGGTCACTCTAGTCCCCTTTAAATTTCATAAGAAAATGTTTGCATGCTTCGACTCCACCCCGTCTTTTAGTATGCGTTTTTTAAAGTATTTTTTCAACTGACCGATGACATTTGTATCTGTGTAGTTCTTTAATATAAAAACTTTTAACATAATGTGGTGTGGAAGCAATAACATTCATTGAAAAAAGTTTTCACCCCTTGTTTATATTTAGCCAAGATCATGTTTGGTCATATTATGTTGACATTTTGTTATTTTTAATTCTAAACATATTGCGGATGTGGCATAGAAAATGCAGTTATGCACGCGCAGAATATATTAACTCATTCCCCGCCAGCCTTTTTGCAAAAAGTTGCCCGCCAGCATTTTTTGTGATTTTTACAAAATCTTTATTTTTATATTCTATAAATATATAAACATACACATGTATCAAATGAAAGAACAGACCCTCTGCTTTCAAACAAACAAAATGTGAAAAAACCTTTCATTGTTTCATCCTATCTTTATTTGTTTTCTTATTATAGCCTCTTAAATATGGGTAGGTTTCTTCAAATATACAAAATTTTGAGCAAAAAGGAATTTTGTTAGAGATCAGATTCAAACGATTATTAAAACATACTTAAGTTTAAAATGTTGTTAAATTAGTTTTTGATTGTTTTTTTTTAATTTTGTTAAATTGGGTAAGAGCGCCATCTGTAGATATTAGAGGAATAACAGATATCCATAAAAACTTGTCAGGAAAGCATCATTGGAAGGGAAATGTTTTCTCTTAATTAACGAGATAAATTGTCAATGGCGGTGAATAAGTTAAAGGCAGTAAGTACAGAAAGGTAAATGTACACAAACTGTATAGACGGTTTCGGCAGTAACAACATAAACAAGCGTCTTTCGTGGTCAACATGTAACTTCCAGTAAACTCCTAACGCTAAGAATAAATAACAACAAAGTCCTTTTAAAGTAGTTTATTTATATAACAAGCTAAATCAACAACACGTAGATTACCTAGAAAAACAAAACATTTGTTATTTTCCAAGAGGTATTTGTTCAAGAGCTCAGTTAAGGAACTAGACCATTAAACAAACAGAAACCGAAGTAAAATTATGACCTGATGCGTTATCGCGTCCGATGAAACCATCTATTCCCATCTTTTTAATGCAGTGAGATATAATATTTAAACTAGGGCTGCAACGAGTCGATAAAATCGATAATAATCGAATATCATAGTTCCTAGAATTCATTATGGATTAATTTGTCTGTGACGTACATTACAATGCGAGCTCTTCATACAACGTGAGATGCACACTCAAAGTCAGGCACTTTTTCTTCATACAACATAAGCTGTACGTTTATCGAGCACTTCTTCTTCTTACCACGCGACCAGTGGACCTGCGTTGCCAGCTTTTTGGAAGAGTTTTAAATTAGGCTTATTTTAAACAGTTTCAGCAGGTTGTTGTGGGTAGATATGGAAAGATTTGGTTCATTAGTTCTTGGTATTCATTGGGATGCTTTTGGACTCGTTTTAAATGGCCATTGGGCTGGTTTTGTTACACAGATCTGGCAACCCTGACAGGACAATGACAGAAGCATAAGCACAAAAGAACGCCGGTTAATAAAGGTTTCATTTCGTCATTTAATACAAGTGAGTTTGTTTAATTGTTGTTGGGTTTTCATGAATAAAGTAATGAACCACAAACTAAGCATCTGTTTTAAAGTACACTCTCAGAAATAAAGGTACAAAAGTTAAAAAGTTACACCTTTGTACCCAAAGAGTGCATATGAATACTTCAAAAATACATATTTGTACCTAAATGGTATATTAGGACAGCTTTGTACCTTTATTTTTGACAGTGTAAGTGGGAAATCGTATTTTTTATTATTGTAACAATACAACAATGTAGGCTTTCACTTTCATATCTTATTACTTATTTATTAGTTAATAACAAATAATGTTAATTCTCATCAAGGTCTAAAGTTATTATTTTGACATTGTTTTGAGATGTTTTACTATTTAAGAGCTCACCAAATGTTTTTATTTAAGGCTTAAATTTCAAAATCAAAAAGATTACATTAGTAAAACTCTGTAGTAGTGTGTGGCTTTTGTATTGTAAAAGTACACTTCTACACATGAATACACCAGTGTAGCTATAATAAGTAAAATTTTATGAATATTTAGGTTTTTATCCGAATAGTCAATTAAATTGAAAGATAATCGCCTGAATAATTGAAAATAATAATAACATAATAAAAAATTATAATCGTTAGTTGCAGCCCTAATTTAAATGATATATATATAATAACACCCTCATTGGGGGCTTAGCACCTCTTAATAATAAAAACCTAGAATCATCCCTGGTATGCTGGCAGTCTCATGTAGGTCTTTATATAGCATTAAAATGAAGCTAATGCATTGATGTAATGTGTTCCAGAGGAGTTAATAGATTTAACTAGAAGGCCAGAGGAGAAACCATTACAATAATCTAACCTGAACGTAATGAAGACACGCCTTTCTGCATCAGATACAAGAGGTCTGAGTCGTATAATGCTCCTGAGTAGAAAGCAATTTGTTTAACAAACAAGCTTTAATGCACAATCACATTTTGTTTTACATGGCCGTGTACTGTACAATAAAAAGAGCTACACGTTGTAAAAGTATGCTATTAAATCCAAAGAGAGTTGTGCAAAGTTAAGCAAATGTCAGACTATAGCAGATAAGTGTTATATTAGATCCGCTCTTCTGGATGTAAAGGGTTTTGTTCTTGCACCTTTAGTAAACAAGAATAGGCAAGAGGGCTCACCTCAACATTTTAACCCCTGCAGTTTTACTTTAATTCACACATCCACAGTATCAGTCTGACCACCCGTCACTAAAGCAGCTCCCATTGCAATTCACAAGTTGCATGACATTGCAATGTGTGGCTAGCTTCAAGGCCATCTCTTGTTTTTTGAACCCTCAGACGAACAACGCAGCACAGTAAACGAGTCCAGCAGTCTGCTTGGTGGATCTCCCAGAAGACACTGCAGGAGAAAAAGTTCCCCGTACCACACAGGACAGCTTCACCCGGCTGTGAGAGTGGCTGACCTGCTCCAGCACATCAACCAGATGAAGACAGCAGAGGGCTATGGATTCAAACAGGAGTATGAGGTCAGGAGAACAATGTGGTGATTTTGAGAAGTTATTCAGCAACTGTGTTTGTTTGTTTTATTTCTTGCTTTAATATTTTCTGCATTGAATAAATAAAAGCATACGTGTTGAAATACCTTCTGGACAACAGCATATACAATATTTCAAACGCATGTCACGTTTTCCGTATCCTGACAGTTGAATACCCATTTAAAAACCTTATTTTCACTGTTGCCGGATCAGTTTTGGTGTTCAGTTGTTATCTTTAAGGCCACGAGTAGAAGAAAGGCAAAATATTTGAGATGGAGAGAGAAATATCGATTATGTGATTTTGATGTAGAATGACAGACTTTGATGAAAATGTCACGCTGTGTAGCAGCTGAGCCTAAGGTACAGGACAGATGCAGAGAAAAAAAATTCGTAATCGAAAGCGAAGGTGAACTACAGATAACTGAAACTGTTTCCTGAATCTATAAAATATTGGCTGGAGCGACCAAAACTTTTCCTGGAATCAGAACTGATGTTTGCTATACTGTACAGTGATGGCATTCGGGGAGCTCTGAGATTGCATGTAGACATCTAGTGCAGTATTTGAGATTGAAGGAGTGCCCTTGAGGAAAAAAATCAAAAATGGTCCCTAACTTTCACTAGGCGGTACCCTTTTTCAAAAAGTACACATTTACACCTAAAAAGTACACAGTGCACCTAAACCTTTTTAAAGCCCCAATGACAGCTAAGGACCACTTTTTGACCATTTTCTCTGACAGCCCGGAGCTTTAGAGTTTGAACCAATGAGGTTTATAATGCTGGCAGAGAGCAGTTAGCATTCCTATTAGTCTCAATAGAAGTTGCTTGGCTGACGCTAGACCTGATGGCAGTACATGACCTGCATGCTGCCATCTGTGCTCATGTGTAGTTACTTAGGGTTTTGGAAATCAGTCATCTGAGCTGTACATGTCTTATAATAGACACAAGGGGGCCTATTTTAACGATCTAAGTGCACCGTCTAAAGCGCATGTCGCACGGTCTAAATGGGCGTGTCCGATGGCACTTTTGCTTATTTAACGACGGGAAAATGGTTTGTGCGCCGAGCGCACGGTCGAAAAGGGTTGTACATATTTTCCTAATGTGTAATTGGTGTGTTTTGGGCGTAACGTGCAATAAACCAAGGAGAGTCTTATCTTTTATCCCCTTTAAAAGACAGTTGCGCTGGCGCTGTGCGTAATCCCTATTTAGATGACGGACTTTGTAAACTGTAAAACTAAGCGGAGGAAGAAGATTCCCAAGATTAATGTTAAAAAAGTGTTGTTTTCATTTTTATTGAAATTTTTATTTTTTGAATTAAAACCTTTAAAAGCCTTTTTCTTTCAGTCACAAAAGTACAAATAGCAGGCTTTGAATTGCTGTAAATGTATTGATATCCTAAAATATTTTGCAAATATGCAAGAAAAGGTTTGTACTCTAAAAATACAAACAAAAGATAAATAATTTACAAACGTGCAGAGAGCCGAAGCGTTTCAGCACTCAGTGCCATGGGATTTTTTACAAAGCATTACTTAAAATGTTTCTCATCCCACCATATCCACAGGTACAGAGTCATCATATACAATAAATCCGTGAGATAGCATTTAAAAACATTTAACAATAGATGCATTTGTTTAAAGCAAAGCATTTATTTACTTACCAGGCTACAGGTGAAGCAGCTCTTTGTGCCTTCTAACGTCTCATAATTAGTCCTCATTTATGTCCAAGAGACTCAATAATAATCTTTTACATTCAATCCTTTAATCTTTCATATTTAAAAGCGTTTTTGTGCTGCTGCGCATTCATGTTTGTGATAAGCAAACCCGCGTTGTCGTCCCGTTTATAGGCGAATATTACTAACATGCTCTTTAAATAACAAAAAACATATTGCGCCATTGACTTTAGACTTTAGAGCAGGTTTTTGTTGGTCAATGGCGTAGTCTATTTAAGTTGCCTCAAAATAGCAACGCACCAACAATGCGCCTGAACACACCTCGATTTCAGACCAGAACGCCCATGGGCGCAAAAGGGGGCGCAAATGCATCTGCTTTTTAAACAACGTGACGCTAAACGTGAAAATGATAATTGCGCAGGGTAGAAACTATTAAAAGACACTTGCGTCGTGCATTGCATTGTGCCGGGTGTAAGATAGAGCCCAAGATCTCCAAAAAGTCACATGTAGGGTGTAGAGATGGTAACCACTGTATTGACAGTGTATAACCAGACCATTTGAATAATTAAAGGTGCCAAAGAATGCACTGAAATACTATATTAAATAGTTCTCTAATGAAGAGGTCTTCACAGGGTCCGACCCGGTTATAATAATAGTTGCATCAGTTCTCGGGTAATTTAAAATGAATGTGTTTTTTGCCAAACGGACCCGAGATGATGCGGACTATCTCATGTGTGTGCTTCGAGTCCTTTTCCAACCCTCCTCCTCCCTGTTTGCGACATTGTGTGGCTGGCTGTAGGTACATTTCCGTTGAGACAGACCTGTCAATCATTTTTTAATGCACATTTTAGCGGTTACCTTGGTGTCTTCATCAAAAAAATGAATGGAGCAGCTGGCCAAATTGGATGCGAGGCCAAAAGGGGTTTTGTTGGAGATGCAGACTGCTCACACATTGGTGCCGTTTACATTCGGGTCCAGTTGGTTTAAAAAGAGTTGCCACTGGTTCGGGTCGGACTCGGGTCTAATTTTCCTAAAAGAACCGCCTTCTCCACTTTTTAAAAAAATGCAATTGTGCAACACTCCTGATTGACAACTAGGAGGACCAATAGTCTTGATGATCCACCTGGAAAAAGAAAATCCTCCGCAATATCTTTAATGTTGGTTGTACATCTCGACTGTAACGTCACAGTCAGTGTTATGTTGTGATTGGTCTCTTTTCCAGCGGTATTGTGCAAGTATGATGTTTACATAAGGAGGAGGAAACAATCGTATTTGAGGCTCATGATATGCCATTACCATGTGCAGAACTCTTATTATTCATCAATGCCTGCTTAAATACAGTTTTACATTCTACTGCACCTTTAAATCTTCATCCTTATTTTGGAATGAGATTTCACAGTGGCTGGTGCTACCCACACACTACAACTTACTAGTTTCATGAACATTGCCTGTAAACTCACACCCTAAAGGAAAGAGTTAAATCTACTTTGTGTTGTTGGCAAACTCATCATCTGCACCCCTCTGAAAACAGCACACACGCACACATATTTGTACACTCATGTAAAAACAGGCTTTGTGCCCAACAAGAAAATTAACACCAGCATTCCTATAATGCTCTGCTCGGTAAACTGCATCTGGCTTGACAAAATGCAGGCGCAAAGGGGATTTAATGGACAAGTGGGAAAACGTGACTTGCACTTATTTTGGGGCGTCTTTTTTAAATGACAGTCATTTAAATGTAATTGCCAGGTGCTCTGGGTTACCTGCTTTGGAGAACGCGTGTGCGGGCGCTGAACATCTGTCACACATTAACTCGAAAACTATACGGCACTAGAAAGCTCTTTGACAGCCGGTGTACGCTGGCTGGGCTCCCATCTTCCCATCAAAGCTTTTTGTTTATACACACAGAACAAATCTGACAGCACGCAGGAAACACTTTTACTACCCAAAAGAAAGATACATGTTTTGTTTTTATAAAAGAGGCTCTTTAATACCTGGTGAGATCTGTCCATTGGTATTTTAATTCATCTCAATGGCAGTTGTTTGGCTGGTGTAGGACCACCTGTAAGCATCAGTGCTCAAAGGACTACACAACAATACTTCAATAAGATAACAAGAACATGCACAGCTCTTCAGAGCTAATGTCTTGCAAAGAGATATTTCCGATCCAGCGTTACCTCCGTGTCTAAGGTTCCTATGAAATAACTGGATTTTAACCTGTATGTAATCTGTCTGTCTGTAGAGCTTCTTTGATGGCTGGGACATAAGTGAAAAAAAGGACAAGTCTAAGGGCAGACATGACACCCTGCTGGGGCGTAAGTAAAAATAATTATATACACAGTACAATACAAATACTGAATTAAATATTCAATTTTTAACTAGATGAAATGTTTTCATAAAACTTATTGTATTGCATTTTGAGAATGCAATATAGGAGACCTTAGATGCTACCTCAAATTATGGTTATCTTAAAGATGCATAATGTTGCTCTGTAACCTTTAGGAAAAGTGTTCACATTGCTGTGGCTCACTGGTGTTTGAAACAAGACTTGTCTCTTAATATTGACTGCCTGTTCTTCACATTTAACCTCACGCAGAAGATCGTCACCGTGTCAAGATGCATTCCCTTCTGGCTGATCCTAACTCAGACTACGTCAATGCAAACTACATTGATGTAAGTTTTTCTTTTTTGTCTTTACACCCTTCTGTTCCCAGCTTATTTGTCGAATCAGATAAAGGTGTTTTTTTTTTTTAAACAAAGGTGTACATGGTCATTCTTTGGTGATTTTGTTGACTGGTTGTGATGTCTGTCATTAGTCGCATTTCCATCCAGTTCTGCGCTGTTTTGTTATCGACAAATTAATTATGGTTATGGTTAATATTAAGGTTAACGCAAAATTAGCTTCTTTTTAAGTCTGTTTTTATCCAAATGGCCTTTTATCAATAAAATGGTGTGTGTGTGATGATGTCAAGAATGACAAAAATAATTTTTGTTAACTTTTTCGTT
Organism: Misgurnus mizolepis; assembly: GCA_025389145.1. Taxonomy (NCBI): domain Eukaryota; kingdom Metazoa; phylum Chordata; class Actinopteri; order Cypriniformes; family Cobitidae; genus Misgurnus; species Misgurnus mizolepis. The sequence continues at coordinate 38,260,658 of JAIFKI010000011.1, read as the reverse complement.
AATTAACTTTTGATGTTTTGGCAAAAGAAATCTGATCTTGATGCATACATATTTGGTTACAGTATATCACAAATGATCTACCTTTTGTGTTTCACATTATTTAAAAAAGATGAAAGGAGAGAGTATTCAGACAAATTATTGTCATTTACATTTCAAAATATCCAAAGACATCATCAAAAGCAGTTGCTCACCTGTTTGGGCTTAGGTAAAGGTCTTCAGTAGTTCACTTGGATCCAAAAACCTTATTTGCATCCTAAATGGGTTCGGGTCTAAAGCTTTTAAGAATAAAGCGCAGTTGGGACACAGGTTGGGTCTGGCATTTTTGGGATTTGGGTAATTTAAAGATTAAAAAATAAATGCAGATAATTTACTCACCCCATGTCATACAAGATGTGTATGTTTTTTTTTTCTCTCTTCTTGCACTACACTGAAAAAAATTAAACGCTGGATTTACTAAAAAAATAAAAATAATACAGTGCATCCACTTTTTTAAAGTAAGTTTTGTCAGGAATCTCCGGGTAGGAGAGAGAGTGAGAACCCAGATGAAGGATCAGATGAACACACAATACTTTATTTATAACAAAAACCAACAAAACAAAGACCCACAAGGGGTTAAAACAAGCCAAAGACTAAAGACAGATATAAACTAGACTTACATTAAACTGAGACTGGAACAAGACTAATATACAAAACAATAAACATGATACATGAAATATACTAAACAACTAACTAGACTTACAGATGAACAGGATAATACAAATGAAGGCACGAATAACAGTGTGGCACAGAGTGGCACAGAGTGGCACAGAGTGGCACAGAGTGGCACAGAGTGGCACAGAGTGGCACAGAGTGGCACAGAGTGGCACAGAGTGGCACAGAGTGGCACAGAGTGGCACAGACAGGTTTGTCACAAAACGAATCAGCACAGGACGACAAACACAAGGGCATTAAATAGGGGAACAAATCAAGGAGAGAACAGGTGACAAGAGTTGAACCATAATTGGATGATTAAAAGGGAAACGAGGGGGCGGAGTCAGGAGACACATTATCAGGAATATTAGGGAAAACAGCAAACAATATATATGATTATGTTATTAAGTTTATTAAATAATGTGAATTAAATAAGAGAATATAGAGAGGTTTTTTTTTAAGTATGTATATCTTGATCCACACTCCAGTCCAGTCGGTGGCGGTAATGCTCCTATAAGTTGGTTGCCAACCGCCAGTTAAACACTAAAGAAGAAGAAGAAGGAGTCAGGAGACGAGACACACAAGCACAAACAACATGGGCCTGCCGTGAGCCTGCCTCAAGACTGAAATAAAACAATGACAAGAGGCAGAAACATGACAAAAAACTAAATCAGATGAACGTACAGAATGTAAAACCACAGAAAATGCAGAACATATATTATTGCATTGCAGGAAATATAGAGAAGAGAGGATTTTATTAAAGCAAAAGAGAAGTCAGACAGCAAGAAAATGGAATCTTGAAGGTGCTTTGGAAACAACAGGAGAAGGGATTAAAGATACTCAGGATACTGTCGTGGAATATCTGAAGAATATAGGGATGTATGATAGGATATAGGTTATTTATTTATTATTATTATTATTTTATTTTATTCTAAATTTAATTTGTATTATATATTAAATGTAAAGTAGATCATTTCCATGCTGCATACTCCGATACAGTAGGTGGCGGTATGTACCTGATAAGTCATGGTTGCAATCTGCCATAAAAAGAAAAAGAAGAACCATGACAAGTTTTACATGAAATTTTAAGCAATTATTTAAAATGTACTTAAAAAAAGTGGATGCAAAAATTATGCACTATATTTTTAAGTAAATACAGCCTATTATTTTAGTACACTGCCTAGTTAGTTATATTTACTAAAATAATTAAAATTATTAATTTAATTCTTACTTAATTTTATATGATAAAATTTAGTTGAATTTACTCACGTTTTTGTGTTATTTTTACTAAAAACTATATTTTTTTATAGAATTTACTCATTTTATTTAATTAAATTTACTAAGCCACAAAATAATTTTTACCGTGTAGCCTTGTGTTGAGCCAATGTGACCTCACGTATTAACCACGTCGAAAGGTCACTTGACGCATGCGAAATTACCACCGGACTGCCTCAGATGGGATCGTTCAGAGCCCTTTAAAGCTGCACCAAAACTGCATTGAAACTGTAAACTGTTGAGGTCCACTAAAGTTCACTATATGGAGAAAACATCCTGGAATGTTTTTTCTCAAAAAACTGAATATCTTCTCGACTGAACAAAGACAAAAAAGTTGAAATTGGAATATTCCTTTAACTGTAATGCATTTGCCATGCATTTCTATATGGCATTACATTGGGATTATTGTTCATACTCTCTCTCTCTCTCTCTCTCTCTCTCTCTCTCTCTCTCTCTCTCTCTCTCTCTCTCTCTCTCTCTCTTGTAAAAGTAAAGACATTAAATATTACTTTAGGTATTAACATGAGACAAGTGTAATAAAATGATTTATTCATATTTACTGTGCAAAGTTATATGCAATATTTACTGCCGCCAGGAGCATGCACATGGTGAAATTACTTTAATACATTTCAGATTCAGTCGCATACAGTCTGACTGCTGGAAAAGACATCTTTACATCTCAAAATAATTCAGTTTGTAGAAATCGATAATATAAGCTCTTCAACAAAAACACAACACAACTGTAAATGCCACATTCATGCGTACAACCAAACTGAATAGATTTTCTGAGAGATAAATCCAATATACAAGTGAACTGAGATTTTGAAGATGTTAAGATGTCTTGAGCCTTTTTTCTTTCTTTTTCCTCTAAACATCTTAATTAGTCTGTTTCTCTTTCTCTCTTTATTCACCCATCTCTCTCTGTCTGTCCGTCTCACCCATTAAACTGTTTGGGATCTCTTAGATTCGGATAAACAGGGAAGTAAGTATTTTGTCTTCTTCCTCTTTATATGCCCGGCACTCATATCTCCAGGCTTATCATTGCTTTGTACTCAAACCTTTTCTTTCTTAACCCTGATGCTTGACTTTATGTAAGCTTGGCTTGTTCTCATTGCATCACTGTAACAGGTCTGCAAGCATAGGCTTTTGGACAAAATCAAAATCAGTTATTTTCTGTCGTATTTAAGAGCTTGTCTTTTGGCTGGTAGCTATTTCCAGTGGCTTTAGTTAAAGAAACATTTTTCCCATCGATTTACTCCATATGGGCTCGAAGAAAATTCAATACATTTCTTCACCAACTACCAGATTACATTACAACTTTGAACCAAAGATTTTATAAAATTCTGAAAAAATATGCATTTGAACTAGCCTTAAAGCAAATGAGTATAGAAAATATATATACATTTAGATTTGTTTACAGATTAAAATTTATATATTTAAAGTTAATTGAAAACAGTCCTGTATAAATGTGTATGCTGTCTGCACTTGACAAACGTTTATCCCTGGGAAATACATAATCCAGATGTATGTACACTTTAACTCATTCATCGCCATTGACGAGTTATCTCGTCAATTATGAGTTAATATTTAACTAATAAATATGTCTTTCTGGACGAATTTCAAAGTGAAAGTGTAATACCGCTTTTATCCACTAGATGGTGCCAAACCGAATTTATCAAAAACGGAAGTTAAAAAGATTTAATGATTTATTTTAACTGCCTTTATGTTTGATAGTCATTCTGAGTCTGATCTCTAACATAAATTCCTTTACAAAAACGCAATTTTTTAAGCTTTTTGCTCAAAATGTTGTATTTTTGAAGAGAAATATCCATATTTCAGTGGTTAAATTAAGTGGAAAAAGTAAATATATAATGAAACGTTTTTTCCCATTTTGTTTGTTTGTTTGTTTGTTTGTTTATTGTTTGTTTGAAAGCAGAAGGTGTGTTCTTTATTTGGATATAATTTGTATGTTTATATATTAATAGAAGATATTTTTTCCTGCAAGGAATTTTGTAAAACTTTTGTTAAAATCACAAAAATGCAGGTGGGCAACTTTTCTCAAAAAGGCAGGCGGTGAATGAGTTAATATACACGTGGCTTATTTATAGAGAACTCATTTACTTTCTCATCATTTAGCAAACGTTCATACAAGTGCCAACTAAAGATTTGAGATAACAGCTGTGGTTTAAGTGTTGACATAAGAGACGTTTCTTCTGCGTCAACTTAAAAAAGAACATCACTGTTTCTTTACTATCAAACTAAAGAAAAGGAGCAAAATCTCAATGAATATTTTGATTGAATATTCAGTATTGCTGCTTTGCCTGGGAAAACAGGCAGACGTCATGTGTTGAACAAATGAATTCATTGAGTCATTTGTGTATGCATTAATCTGATTAATGTGTGAATGTTTCATCTAATCAAGTTTCTTGGTTTCAGTCTGGTCTGGTGCCTATAAAACCATTCACATCATTTATTTACAGTATATCGATAAAGAATGAAGTTGTGTGTCATGTGTTTTACTGAATACCCTGTAATGTCAGAAATAAATGATTCAGGCGGTTCCCCTCATTCCTTAAGATTTTATTAAATGTATTTCTGTTTAAACTTCTCCTGAGAGATCAGACAGCAGTTTTATTTATGAATGTCTTGGAGTAAATCAATGCACATCTTACAGCGATATTTTCTATTTCCCACTGTCCTCTGTTCTATACAAATACCCAGTGCCAGGATTTAATATTTAAGCAATGTCACATAACCAAGAGTGATGATGTGAAAGTTTACACAGATATTCACATCTCCCACTCTTGGTGTTTTTACTGTTTCGTTGAATTTCAAACTAAATTAAAATTGTATTTCGATTTTATGCGATGGACCTAACAAAAGAACTACCTTGCTTATAAATAAGTAAACGTATTCACCTTTTTCTTATGAATCCTTAAATAAGATCGGATCCAACCAAAGCCTAAAATGAACACTCTTGGACATGAGTTTTGGACTAGCCACCATTAGTGTAGAGCACACAGGCGTCCACGGCCGGCCTGCAGAGCCTGGTGCATACTGCCCCCCCAAAAAAACCTTTAGGCGAGGCCTCCTCCTCAACCTTGCCCACAGTGAAAGAGGACCCGCTTAAACCAGTGGTTTTCAAACTGGGAGCCGCGAGATGGTGCCAGGGGGGGCCCAGTTTTATGACATTTTATGAAATACATAAATGTATCATGAATTCTGTGTAATTAAACCTAAAAAAAATAAGGATACTAACCAAAAGCACTACTTTTTTGTATAATTTAAGTTTGTTTTTGTTTTTATTAAAATGTTGAGTTTTAGAACAGTTTTTTGTCACAAATTTTCTTTGGGGGGTCGCAAAGGAATGCACCATACACAAGGGGGGCCACACGCTGAAAAAGTTTGGGAACCACTGGCTTAAACAAAGGGCATAGTCCAAAAATTGTTCAAATGACCCTCAAGGACGCCAAATCCTAATTTAAATGTGAGTATGACACATGTTAATCGTCAGTTAGCCAGTGATATTTTTATGAATTTGTGTGTGTGCTAAACCAACCCATTCTCAAGAAGTGTGTATAAATGGCGTATCATATGCACACAAACTTGTAATTTGGCGTATGTATTTCACACTGCGTGCCATTTATATGCAAATCAAAAGAATGGGCGGGGTCAACTCTATGCAGTGCTGCGCAGACTGGTCGGCATATGACATCAAGACTGTGGCGGCTGGTGACTGCTCATCCGAGGGGCACAAATTCACAATAAGTGTTCGGAGTGTCAAGTGTGTTGCTCGTGTTTTCAAAATATGTGTTTGTTGCGTCATGTGAACCATGTGCATCACGTGTTTTGTCAAAATAAGTGCCTGCTGCACACGCGTCAAAAGCGTTTATGATAAAAGAGATGCTCATGTTCACAAAATACACGCAAGACACTCCCTTAACAGTAAACTGTGATTACGCATTAGATTATACGAGTATGTGGCAAACGCGAGCGTCTCTTTTATCATAAACCCTTTAGACGCGTCTGCAGCAGGCACTGATTTTGACAAGACACGTGATGCACACAGGATCTCTCGAGGCGCAGAACACATATTTTGAAAAACGAACCACACACATGACGGGCTACCAGTGTTGTAGTACTCGAAACTCAGACTCGGTCTCGACTCGTACTCGAATACATTTAGAGTCTGACTTATTCTGGAGTACCTTTTAAAATATATATGACTGTTTCTTTAAACTGTTGTAAAGTTGACACGAACAGTGATTGGTGATTTTTGCGCGCATCAGACTGGGGCGAGGTCAGACGGTCAGACCTGAGGAGGTTTTTGCACTCCCATGGCAGTGCAATAAAACGCACCCATCCAGTGAGATTTAAGCATTAGATAAGCCGCTGTTACCCAAAATGATAAGACGGTGGTGCTAAAACACTACACATAACTTTCTCAGACCCAACTTTATGACTCGGACTCAACCCTCTCTGGACTCTGACTCGAATTATCTGTTCTCTAATACAACACTGCGGCTACGTACATGTTGTGACGAACTTCGCATCGAGCACCCTCGAAAAAAGAAGTCACTGGCCGCCACTGCATCAATATATCACATGAATGAGTCGAGAACAGTGCTTACTGTATGAATCGCTCTTTTACGCCATAATCCGATTGGTCTGTGCAGTGCTGCGGGAAGTCAAACCGCACCAAAGTGTAAACATGATGCGCAAACATTACAAACGGAAAATGGTGCTCAGGGATTTAGAGATAGGAGAGGAATAGGTGTAAAAAAGAGATTAAATATTTACAGCATAATAATCTTTGTTAAAGTTAGTTCATAATTGTAAATCCTTATTACATAGAGCTATTTAAATGTGTTAAATGAATTCAGATGTAGTCTGAAAACAGATGGTCAGAAAAAAACTATTTATGGCCAGTAAACCTTCTCAATTCACCGGCCATTGGCAGGTGTGGCAAAACTTTGGTTTTAGGCTCGGATCCAACCGCTTAACTTCAGAAGTCACATACTGAATTGATATGGTTCACCTGGGTGGTCACTTTATTATGATGCGAGTAAAAATAAATCTTTCCCGAATGTCTGGTACTCCACTAAATAAGAGCCAGCATGAAAACTGAAGAGGTCTCCTGACAGGTCCGAGAGAAAAGTGTGTAAAGGTACAGACCATGGGGTTATAAAAACCTTTAAACATCCTATGGAGTATTATTAACTCAATGGAGAGAATAGACCCACTACAAACCTGCCAAGAGAAGGCCAGACAAAGGCTCCCTTCAGAGATCTCTCTCCAAAGACACACATCCTTCAAAACAAATGATTGTCATGATGAGCAAAAAAATAATGTCCAATTCACTGCTGAGACAACATAACAATACAAAGCATGTGACATTACAATAACTATAAACCTATATATAGCCTCTTGATCTCTAGATAGATAGATAGATAGATAGATAGATAGATAGATAGATAGATGGATGGATGGATGGATGGATGGATGGATGGATGGATGGATGGATGGATGGATGGATGGATGGATGGATGGATGGATGGATGGATGGATGGATGGATGGATGGATGGATGGATGGATGGATGGATGGATGGATGGATGGATGGATGGATGGATGGATGGATGGATGGATGGATGGATGGATGGATGGATGGATGGATGGATGGATAGATAGATAGATAGATAGATAGATAGATAGATAGATAGATAGATAGATAGATAGATAGATAGATCTGATGTTTAATGTTACATTACAGGTGACCCATCTATATGAGCTGGCTGTCTAATATCTCATGCTGTCACGTGTGACATTTCATGCTTTGCATTTTGTGTTTGGCATTTAAATTGCAGCACTGAGTTCTGTTTGAACAGACAGAGATAACATTTCTGAGATTAAGCCATAGTAAATTCAATTCAAAGCATAAAAAAATCTATATGAGATGATAAAACAACAATATTAGATATAGTTTTATTTGCTTGTTTTTTCAAATGTCAGTGGAAATATTTTATAAGTTTTGTAAGTGACTCATTACATTATCATCTCATAACATTAGAGCATATAAAGCCTTATTTTGAATTCATTGAAGTTTTATTGCACATACGTTTTATAAGTTTCGGTCTTTGCCTTGGAGGCATTCAAATATTATCATCCAAACTTTATTTTACTTTCTTATGAAGAACATTCAGAACACTGCAAGACCATTTGCTCGTGATGATATTGATACTGAAACACAATATATTTCAGAGCTATATAATCTACAATAAGACCGCTGTATTCATTTTCAGAAATTGTCTCTCATTCTTTATAACATTGCATGCAGTTAGTCATATACAAATGATATTTTCTTTTTATTTTCAGGGTTACCAGCGCTCCAACCATTTCATCGCCACACAAGGTGAGTCTTTATATTATTTCATTTTAAAAACCACCCCCAATATTTGTGCAACTTTTCCTTCAACATTTACTCATTGTCATGTAGACAGAATTTTAGTCAGGTTCAGAACCTATACTTATGGAGCTTAAAACTAATCTGGAACAGCACTGTGCTTTTTCAACCAAAAGGCCCTGGCTCCATGCCCTGATTCAGGTTCAAAATTGGCCCTAAAATCTTGCTGGTCTTCAACCAGGGAACCATGATGTCAGTTGGCAGGGTTTCCACTACAGATTACAGTTTGAAAGTCGCCATCTTTAAAAACGTTCATACAAATAACTTGATGTAATGTTTTTAAATGCATTGTTGTTTACTTTTATATCACAAACACCTGACATTGTTGCATAATTGCCAGAGTAAACACACACCATTCAAAAATGCAGAATAATATCAACATTTCATATAAGCACAGCCTTCTGATGCAGTTTTACTGTTGTAAAATGAGTAAAACTGACTGCAATTAAACAATAAATAACATTAATGTTCAATAACAGCTAAAGCTAAACTTTAGAAGTATAAATATGTTGAAACAAAGTAGCATGTTACCAAACCGAAATTGCATGAAGGTTTAATTGAATAGTTAATAGCAATTTTACAAAAGCAAAGTACAGAACAAAATCTGAATCTTTATTAAAGTTCATAATAGTTATTTAATAATAAAAAAATAATAATAGTTGATATTTTTAGTTGATAAAAATAATAATAGTTATTTAGTGTTTTCAGGGAACGTTATTATGTTTTGTGAAAAGGCAAAGAATTTCCCAAAGTATCTGCTCCCTAATAACGAATCAATGGAGAAATAATATAATGCGTAACAATGTAATAAAATGTGAAGTAACAAAATTACACAAATTAATGTAATTAGAGAAGAAACGGAATAAAAAAAATTTACATCACTGTTATACAGGTAGTGACCAAAATCAACACGATTATAAATATATTGGTTATTTGTATGTGCACTTTTATTCACATAAACATCAAATAAATAACATGAATCATGACACATTTGGGGTCGTGAGGTAAATGTTCATCAGGGTCAGATAATGTTGTGAAAAATAGATATACTTTAGGATCCAGGAGTAAAGCTGCACGACACCTGAGCTCACAGCAATGACTTAAGAAACAAACAAAGCTTTTAAACTTATCAGATTACATCATTTAATAGAAAATTTATAGAAAAGATGGATCTATCTAAAGAAATATTAAGTAAACATGTCAGTACAACTAGATTTCCCTAAATGTGAATGTTGGATTTAAATTCAGTCAATAAAGCACTGTCATCACAAACACAATCGTGATTAATTGCATACAAAATAAAAGTTTTTGCTTAATATATGTTTTTTTGTTTTTGAGTAACTAATATTTATCTTTAAACAAAAACACTTACGTATATAAATTTCTATTTTTTTATTTATGTATATATATATATATATATATATATATATATATATATATATATATATATATATATATATATGGTATGTTTAAATACTCGATTCTGATTGGCTGGAAGGTGTGCATTAAAACCGTTTAATGCACAGGTAGTTCCAGTCAGTTTGATTACAGTTAGAAATTAATCCGCTACTATAAACATTGGTAACCATAGTAACACATCTACACTTGCAGAGAGAGCGAGCGAGACGTGAGTGCGTCATGTCTCTCTTTAAAGTGCGTCTCTCTCTCTCTTTCTGGTGCTTCTCTGTCTATCTCTTTTAAAACATCGCTTCGAAATTTCCAACTGTTTAATTTTTGTTTTTGCTACGCGTCAGGTGGTTCTTCGCCTCTACGTCGTGCATTAAAACCCTTTAATGCATGGCTAGCCGTGGATTATCCCTTACATATATTTCGGCTGTGGCGGGTAACACAGCCAATCCCACCAGCTGCTTTGGCAGGTTGAATATATTTTATATATATTTAAGTTATGCAAAATTATAGACAATGCACAATGCGACACTCCCTGCACCTAGTGCAACGTACTGAGACTGTTTGTTGAGACGCGGCCACGATCAGCCGAGGTTCTGCATCGAATCTAGCTAAATTGAGTAAAGTTACTCAAATTAAAGTCATTTTTTGGCAAATACTCACTTTTATTTTGTATTTGATTCATCTTGATACATTTTTTTTTTTTTTGGCCACCACTGGTAACAGTGTTATAATAACACTATAATACATCAATGTAATATAGCATACAGCATCCTTTATGGTGAAAATGCGAGCTGGTAATGATAAAAGGTAACACTTTATTTCGATAGTCCACTTTAGACATTTTACTAATTATAAGTTACTTTGCAACTACTTATCAACTACCAATCTTTAGAGAATTAGTAGATTGTCTGCTTAATAGCTACTAACACTTTATTGTGATGATATCTCAACAGACTTTCAACTGACTATAAGTATCTTTGCAGGTGCATGTCAACTTATTCCACTAACCCAAACCTCTTCCCTAACCCCAACCATTAGAGTCTACTAATACTCTAATGACAGTTAGTTGACGTATAGTTGCAAATTATTGAAAGTTAGTTGACATGTAGTTGCAAAGTTGTTTATAGTTAGTAGAATGTCTAAAGTGGACTATCAAAATAAAGTGTAACCGAAGTCTGACACAGAGCCAGCCCCGGTGGAAAAGGGGTATCTTAGTTTGTGAAATATTGGCGTTTGAGCAGCAATCCTGCATGTCACGGGTAAAGTTTTTCCCACCAAATCTATGGCATCATTCAAACTAATTGAAACGTCAAAATTGTCTCCATCTGAAATCGAATGTGTCTGAATGGACTTAATTTCTCTTCTTTATTCTCTCTTCAACTCTGGATGTGTTCAGCTGTCTGTAGCTGTTTGTCTCCAGATCTCAGCTGTGCACACATCTCTGCCGATGTTAGCCGTAGCGATCAACATAAACTCCCTTCATCCATAAACACACACGCGGCGCTGTTTGAGCAGATGTATACACACTCGCTGGTGTAAACCGGCTGCATCCTAACACACACATCATACACTGTTAGAAATAAAGGTACAAAACTGTACCTTTTCTGTCACTGGGGCTGTACCCTAAGTTTCTGTTTGGTACCTTTACAGGAATACAAAACAGAATACAATTTTTGGTAGATTACCGTACCTTTAGGACCTAGAGTGTTAGAAAAAAGTCAAAATATGTACCCTAGCTGTCAGTGGGGCAGCACCCTTTAAGAAGGTAATTGTATGGACCATTAGGTACAGATGTGTAAACATTTAGTACCAATATGTACCTTTGAGTTACTAATATATATTTTTGAGGTACTAATAAGCTCTCTTTGGTCCCAGCGTGTACTTCTGAGGTACTAAAATGAAATCCTTAGGTGCAAAGCTGTACTTTTTGAAAGGGTACAGCCCCAGTGACAGAAAAGGTACAGTTTTGTACCTTTATTTCTGAGAGTGTAGCAGCCCTGCATACAGATGTGCTCAGGTCTCAAACTCCAGCCTGGATGTTGCTGTGTGGTTGCTAAGGGTCTTTTTATCACAATGCTGTGAATGGATTGCTATGCAGTTGGGAAGATGTTCTGAAATGTAGGTAGATGGTACAATATTGGGGGGTTTTACAGGAATGGTAGGTGGTTACTAATGGCACTTTCCATTGCATAGTATGGCCTGCTACGGCTCGGGACAGCTCATTTTTGTTTTTCACTGTATACAGTACCTACATGTTAGCGTATTTAGTTGAAATCTTGACCACTTATTGGCCAAAGAGAATTGTACAGTAGCAGCCTCATTTCTAAATGCAAAATTAGCTTACCCTCGTGTCCCGTCGAGCAAACTAAATGATGTCATAATTTGTGCTTTGTGGTAAAAGTTCCCAAACTCCATTTAAGCCGAGAATCATGAACACCATTCCATTGATATGTAATCGATATGGTTTGTCGCATTTACAATGATGTCACGCCAGTAAAGGCGGCGCAACTGTAATGATAAGTCTATAATCCCACCCACTTTGAAGCGGCACTAAACTCAAGTGGGAAAACAAACCGTGGCAAAGTAAAGTGAGCCGAGGAGAGCCATGTCATGCCAACCGAGTCGTCCCACGCAATGGAAAAGCACCATATGATGTTCAAGATGGTTTCACATTGGATCACATCAGTCTGGATGGCTTGGATATCCTTTTGCTTACTTTTCTGTCTCATGCATTTAAACATGGCACACACAAACACAACTGAGATTGGTAAGGGAGATTTCTGGTGGAAAGCATTACTGTAGCGCTTTCCCCTCGGGCTGTGAGTCTGTTACCGTTTCCACCTGTTGAAAGAATCACAGCCAACAGTTTCAAACAACAGGTGCTTCACTTTCTGCTTGCTTCTCCCACATTCGCCTGTGGCTACATCCTCTGAAAGCCATCTCTGAACATTCTGCTTTACAGCCAGAAGATTATCAAGGATACAGCGGAGCTTATTCATAATAAACATTGATGTTGTAATTGATGTCTAAATGGAATTAAGGTGCTTCATGGTGCCACAGAAGAACCATTTTTGGTTGAACTTTTCCATAATAAACCTGTAACATCTGAATGTTTTACAAAAGGTTATTGGTAGCAAAAGATACTTTAGATCACATGTGTCAAATACAATCAGGCCCGATGCGCATTTGCTTTCGGCCCCCACAATGATATAAGTTTCTAATTAATCCTGGCCCGCTTCAATTTGAAATGTGCAGCATTGCACGACACGTCCCAGCAATCACTGCTGGAGAAACATTTGATCTCCGCATCTGGCCCGAGACAGCTGTAGTCCAGCGCACTGTCAGGATTCCAGCATTAGTGAGATTACAAACGGTTTGAGCGGCATCACTTTTCCTTTTATCTAAAATGTGTTAGCTCGCTAGTGGCCAGTCAGACAGAAAAAGGCAGGGCGTTCATGTCAGATGCGAGTTTGTATTAGTCTACTTAATTCCAATTTAAACAAAAACAGAAGATATTGGGACAGTTTCCCGGACAGGGATAAGACTAGTCCTAGACTAAAATAAATGTAAGAGGTGTCCAAACTGAAAACAACTTGCACTGGCATATCTTAAAATACATGAGTGCTCTTTATTTTGCCTCAAAATGCACACAAGTAATGTTTTTAGTAAGGCATGTTTGTTAAAACTAGTTATATTTTCTAATTAAACCTGGATTAAACTAATCCCTGTTTGGGAAACCTTATGTTATATTTATTTCATTATGGCTTATTCAATCTTGAAGATGTTGAAAAAATAGACGAAAATTAGAATTTGACAGGCGAACATTTCGGGAGGTGAATTTGGCAGATGACCGGCAGTGGAGGCCAGTGACTTCTCTTACGAGGGGCGCAAATTCAAAATATGTGTCCATAGTGTCGTGTGTGGTGCTCGTCATGTCAAAAGATGTGTTTGTTGCTTTATGTAAACCATGTGCATCATGCTTCATGTCAAAATAAGCAAAAGGGTTTATGATGATAAAGTCTCTCACGTTCACAAAATACTCAGAAGACACTCACTTAACACTAAACTCTGATTACACATGAGATTGAGTATTTGGCAAACGCAATCATCTCTTCTATTATAAACCCCTTCAGAGCGTCTGTAGCAGACACTTATTTTGTCATGATGCTTGATGCACATCACAAGCTCACGTGACGTGCCGAACACATATTTTGACATGATGAGCCACACACATGACGGGCTAAATACATGTTGTGTCAGCATGTTTATCATTAATTGGCACAATTAGACGCATGTAGGTATAAATAGCCTACGCCAGACAACTTATGATGGAAAATGAAAACGATCTGTAACATCAGGTGTAAAAACATCTGTCACATTTTTTACCAAAAGAGAAAAGACTGAAAAATGTCAAGATATTTAAATAACAATAAAATCGTTTTGACATAAAAGCCGTTTTAGAGAGATAATTATAATTATTTGGTAATGCAGAACAAACCTAATCTGTAGCATTTTCTTTTCTTAGCTAACTGACTGTACTCATTAGTGTTTAAAATGTTTATTTGCAAAGACAAGTTAATTACTGGTTTTATTTATAACTGTGTTCATGTTTATTTTAAGAGGACTTATTCATGTAGGTAAATTCACTTCTTTACCTATGAGCAGTTTGTGGCCTAGTTGTTTTTTAGTTTGTGAGGTTAATGTCAGCATGATAAAGTTTGGCCCACATAAAAGGACATTTTTTTTCAATCCGGCCCTCAGCCTAAATGGTTTTGACACCCCTGCCTTAGATTATAAAAAGTTATAATAATCCTTCAAAGAACCTTTGACTGAATGGTTCTTTGAAATTCCAAAATTGGTTCTTCTGTGAAGAAGTTTTTAAGCACCTTTATTTTTAAAAATGTAGGTCATTTCTACTACAGCTAAATGTTTGTGGGAATATTATTATTATATAGTTTATATCCCATAATAATTTCCCAGCTGACAGCACGAGGACACAGTTTAGCCTGGGTTAATGGAAGCAGCACTGCTTTTATAGCAGACAACAAACTTCTTGTTTCCATTATTAGTGGTGTTTAGTGTCCCTGTTAGTTATATACTGTACTGTAAAGCTGCTTTGCTACAATACAAAATCTTAAAAAGTAGGCCTACTGTAGAAATACATTTGAATTGAAAAAAAACCCTACTCAGTTACTTCATAGACAAATCGATTTTTTAAAGCTCACACAACACACGCAGTTTCTGCTTATCTTATGTAAATCGTGAATACCTATAGAGTAGTAAAAGTCTAAGAGTCTTTAGTTTTATCAAATTTATAAAAGACAGATCAGCTCTAGCAATTCTTTCCAAATAAACCCGCCCCCCTCGAGGTGTACGGGCGGAGCGAGTCATGAGCAAGCAACACACACAAAACATTATCCCACGATCTCTGGATAACTTATGATTCACTACATGTTCGTGTTGTTTACATTATATGCACTAACGTGCCGATTTCCAACATAGCACAGACATTTGATGCAGTTTTACTCACCACCTGCGACTCATGACCTGGGGTGCGTTTCCCGAAAGCATCGTTAGCCAACTACTGTCGTAAGTTTCGTCGTTACTGACAAAGTTCAATGATTTGGTGTTTTTCCGAAACCATAGTTCAAACGAACATTCGCAAGCTGCATCGCAAACTTTTGTGGTTTGAACGACAGCTCTTGACCTGTCGTTAGAAGCATCGTTCGTTATTATAATATGTAGACTTACGTTGATCATGCTTTTGAACAAAATAAGCAAAAAACAGATAGGATATTCTATATCCATCATTCGAAATATATAAAATTTTAATTTTACGTCTTTAAGTTGTAAACAGAATTAAAGCGCTGCATTTGAAAACTGTGCATGTGCACAGTCACACCCTGGGGAATCCCTGGGAGGAGTGATGTAAGAGGGAACTTGCGCATGAATCAAATATCTTGAAAATAAAGAAGACATAACTAAATCAGTCTTCCGATGCTTATTTACAGCAATAATCTGACATTAAAATCGATTTGCACAGCTTAATTAGTACTTCACCTTCCACCCCAGATAGCAAAAAATATCCGCAGGACTTCTTTTTGCCGCCAGCCCTAAGCTGTCGGCTATAGGTGCGTCCCGCTGGCGGGGATGAAACGTTTGCCGCCGAATACGTCACTCCCCTTTCTTGCGATTTGCCCCCGGCATGCAGCCGGCGGACCGACTGCTTAATTTATGCAAAAGCGGCTGCCGCCGGCAGTCCGCCGTCAGACCTGTTTGCGATTACGCCCTTATGACGCTTACTGCCTCCAGAGCACCGCTGGTGGTCCGCCGACTCATTGCTATCTGGGACGTGACATCATCAACTATGTTGTTAAACCAACATGGTTCAAACGACGAACGTGCGACAAAGTTACTATGCTTTCGGGAAACAGTAGTGACAAGGGAGTTTGTCTCTCCAGCTATGCATGCATTGTACTATGTTGGTTCAGCAGCGAGTTACGTTGTTGAACGCACATCTGGTTGGGACCGCCCCATTTCACTGCATCCAGCGTTAAACAAACACACATGCGCAACTCATCTGCTACACCGGATAAACAAACTATATCAATTGTTTCCACAATGCTGGGTGAAGCTGAACAAGCTTAATTTTGCCTCACAAACAACAACACACTTCTTCTGTGACATTGATTTCGTGTCAGCTCTTGGTTGGTGTGTGCGTGCGTTATTCTGGTTAAATTGCCCATATAAGGACTTCCACTCCACTTACTAGCCCATAAAAGAAATAAAGCAAGATTGTTACTTGTGAATCTTTCATCTTTCATTTTGTACGAACCCTGGTGAAGTGCATTCGGCACAGACATACTCTTTACGCACAGAAACAGCCTTTCGGCAGTGTGATTTCAGCTTCACTGAAAATACCCAAATTCTTGACTATTTTCACATTATGGGTAAGTATTTGTAATTATAGGTCATTATGGGTAAGTTCTTTCCTGGAAGTAAAAGCTGCTGTTCCTAAGAAAACATAAATTATAGTAATTTTCCTTCAAGCATTGCAATTAACACAACTAAGTTAATGTCTCTACAATATTAAACTATGAAATAGCCTATTTTATATCAATAGTTAAAGTTAAATAAAACAAACAAATGTACATTTACTCTGCTGGCTAATTGGTTTTAATGTACAGATCTTTTCATTTACTGAACATATTCATACAAAACACTCAGAAAAGGCAAACCCACAATAATTTTAAAAGACCAAAAAGGACTAGCAGCTACAAATCAACTGCGAACACTTTATTAATCACAAACCTGCAAAAAAAAGTAAAACAACAGCTCAGAGTGCTTTTGAACAACAAGGTAAAACGCTACTTTAAAGGAATAGTTAAAATTGCATTATAGTATATAATGGCATTGGATAGTGCCCGATTTTTAAAGCTCCAACCATCAAAAACAAATCCAACAAATCAATTATTTTAAACCATTGATGGAGTAAATATAAACCTTTTCTGTGACAATTCAACCAAGTGGCTGGATTCATCTCTTTTTGAGCCAAAGTTGGGTTGAAAATAACCCAGCATTTTTAAAATTCATTACCAAGGGCTACTTTTCATTTGGGGTGAACCATTAATTTAAAAGTCTTCTTCTAATGTATCTTTACTTTACTTACTTTTTTACTTAGCTGACGCTTTTATCCAAAGCGACTTACAATTGCTATATATGTCAGAGGTCGCACGCCTCTGGAGCAACTAGGGGTTAAGTGTCTTGCTCAGGGACACAATGGTGTGTCACAGTGGATTCGAACCCAGGTCTTTCACACCAAAGGCGTGTGTCTTATCCACTGCGCTATCACCACCCTGTGTTAATGATGTGACTTTAACGTGACCTTAACTATTTTGTGTCCAAATGGTTCAATTGAATGTTAAAGGGTTAAAATTTGGATTTATTTTTGCATTTAAAGTGCAATGTCTGGTTTTCTTTCATTTTGAAAGAATATTTGGGGGAAAATTGCAAAAATGTCAATGTAGTGTAACCACTCTGTGTCAATTGGTGTAACTAATATTTTTTTAAGGAAAATATAAATATATTAATAAAAAATGTGGATTAAAATATAATCATCTAGTTTAGTGTAATATGATTTTTTACATACATTTTTACATCATTTGTCAAAAATTATTTAGAAAACACAGCTGTTTTCAGCATATGTCAGGACAAATATTACACAAACGCATTAAAATGTACATAAAAAATAACTATTAAATTATATTTTTAAATGATTTTTCTTTGATTACGCTTACCTGCCTTCAAGGTGGATAAAATGTTTAATATTTCTCATTCTTTGGTGCAATTGGCGGTTACACCATTTGACATTTTCAGTCTTAACTTTTATAAAAATGGTGCAAATGTAATTTTTTATTGCATCGAAACAATGTAAATACATGTGCATTGAAATAAACCTGATGCATGCTTTTAAAGCAACACTATGTAGTTTTTTTACCTTTAAATAATGTCTCTAAAATTATTTCAGTGATAGAACAACTTTTAACTGGACAAATTGTACTGTTGCTGCAACCTGAGCAGCCTCCTAGCTGCTACAAGCACACTCTGAAAGTGGGGGTGGAGGGTAGGAAACACAGCCCCGCCCCTCGCCCTGCCTGCAGAAGAGTGTCTGATACCAGGCACTGTTGCGCTTTTCAACCACATGGGAGAGCTGTAAGTCATTTTTAAAATGGAAACTACATAGTGTTGCTTTAAAACAAGTTTTTTAAAAAGGTTTTTAATTTCTCATCTTGCCAAACCGTTTTTGTCACAACCCCCAATAACCGATCACAGGCAAACACCACAGACACTCTCACATTCGCTCTTACTCACTGATTTCTTACTGCGTCATTTTTTTTTAGGACCTGATATCTCCTTCATCCCACTAGCTTCCCACCATCGTTCCTTATGTAATACAGTAACTGTCCATCACCATTTCAGTATGAGAGCCTCTATCCTCACTTTATCTTGTTCAAATCATTTCTCATCCTCCACAAAGCAAATTGTTCTGTGTGTTCCTGCAGGGCCTAAACAGGACATGATCTATGACTTCTGGCGCATGGTTTGGCAAGAGAACTGCTACAGCATCGTCATGATCACCAAACTGGTGGAGGTGGGGAGAGTGAGTAAAATAACTCTACATTTGCCCTGAGGTCGCCCGCCCCCACCGTCTGCCCACTGATAGACGCAATCCATTACTGAACACTGAACGATGTGTTCAAAGCTGAGCGTTATTGAAGATCAACTTTACCAGGGCAAGCCATTAGCCAGAGCACATTCCTTCTGATCAATGATATTTAATCTGTCAAGCCCGTCTCCATTTTAACTTGGTAAAACTTGGATTACTGGTACAGCTCAAAGCAAATATGAACAGAAAGTAAACAAAATAGAGCATGAAACTTCATTTGTAGGTAAAAATACAGAACGTTTTCTACACAATGTTGATAAATGAGGCCCCTGGTGCCAAACTCTAATCAGCTAATTAACTCAAAACACCTGCAAAGGCCTTTAAATGAGCTCTCAGTCTAGTTCTGTAGGCTACACAATCATTGGGAAGACTGCTGACTTGACAGTTGTCCAAAAGACGATCATTGACACCTTGCACAAGGAGGACAAGGCACAAAAGGTCATTGCAGAAGATGCTGGCTGTTCACACAGTTCTGCGTCCAAGCACATTAATAGAGAGGCGAAGGGAAGGAAAAGATGTGGTAGAAAAAAGTGTACAAGCAATAGGGATAACGCACCCTGGAGAGGACTGTGAAACAAAACCCATTCAAAAATGTGGGGGAGAATCACAAAGAGTGGACTGTAGCTGGAGTCAGTGTTTTAAGAACCAATACGCACAGACATATGCAAGACCTGGGTTTCAGCTGTCGCATTCCTCGTGTCAAGCCACTCTTGAACAACAGACAGCGTCAGAAGCATATCACTTCTGGACTGCTGCTGAGGGGTCCAAAATTATGTTCTCTGATAAAAGTAAATTTAGCATTTCCTTTGGAAATCAGGGTCCCAGAGGAGAGGCACACAAAGTTTCCAAAATCAATTATGTGTATATGTAATGAATGAATATAATATACAAGTTTTACTTTTTGAATGGAATTAGTGAAATAATTCAACTTTTTGATAATATCTAATTATATGACCAGCACCTGTATATTATATATAGTAAATGGTAAATATTACGAACTTTGTGAGGGTACCAAAGGTACTGTCCCAGTGACAGCGTTTCTGTCAAGTACTAATCAAATATGTGGTACTTGATTGGTATTGTAGCTATTGTGTGTGTGTTTGTGTATTTCAGATGAAGTGCTGTAAATACTGGCCTGATGACAGTGAGCTATACGGAGACATAAAAATCACGTTATTGAAAACTGAAACATTGGCAGAATACACAGTGCGCACCTTTGCCATGGAAAGGGTAAATGCATTCCAGATATAAAAAAGTAAAGTAAACCAGACAATAGTGCTTTTGTGTGTAATGAAGGAAACATTTTCTACAAAATAAAGAGTTTGTACAGTAAATGTGTTTGTTTACATTACATCAGCGAGGTTACCCAGCCAAGCACGAAGTCTGCCAGTTTCACTTTACATCGTGGCCGGAGCACGGCGTCCCATTTCACGCCACAGGACTGCTGGGCTTCCTACGACGAGTCAAAGCGTCCACACCCCCTGACGCCGGGCCAGTAGTGGTTCACTGCAGGTAATGACACTTTACTTACTGTATGCATCATCCTCATGTTTGACTCCTCAAGGAAAATATTTCAATCATCATGAACACGGCGGCTTGTTTAAAAGACAATGTGTTGACACGCAGTTTACCGAGTCTAATACTGACACAGAGACAGATGCGATTTCCCGAGACACCCATTTCAGTGACATCTGTCAGGTGGTAGTGACATTTTTATACGGTATTTCAAGAAAATTGCTTACAGCTATTTTAAAGGCGAAGTGGATTTTTTTCAGACAGCTTTCCTCTCACATCTGCCACACTACACTTTTCATCCATTGACTTCCATTCATACACATGTGAATTCGTCGGACCAGAAATGCAAGCTCGTGTGAAGATTTTGGTCTTTTAAGATGTCTTTTAAAAAAAGCAAAAAAAAAAGAGTTTCTATTGCAACATCTGACTATTTCTAGACTAAATTTGCTGGTCCCTGCCTTTGTTGAATTATTTTTTATCTCTGATGGGGACAAAATGTATCCCCCATGATGAATGGTCATCAAACGGCTATATAAACGGTCTAAAATAAAGACAAATATAAGTAAAAATGCTGCCATGCAATAATGCAAACAATAGTAAAATCAGGAATGGAGTATTACTGTCAGCGCTTCCGCTCCTGTGACAATAAGTGATAGCACGTCTAGGCAATTTCATGATCCTTTTTTAATCCATGCTTGGATTTTCAAATGTCACCAAGCACCAGTAGTCTATTTTAGCATGATAACAGCCAAATAATAAATGAAAAGGATTCCAAGCAGCATGTCATCGAATTTTATAGGACCGTCACAAAACAAATCTAAGAAATATTACCATTGAGAATGAGATAATTTATTTTAATAAATAAAAATATCCACTCTCTGACTTATTCACAAATCACACCCTGGTAATACAATCAGAAATGTGTGAGCCACAGGCAGTGCTCGAATTGAATCAGGTCTTATGGGGGGTCCCCACCATGCAACATGACATAGCAAAATTATATATAAAAAATAATGCTCCCACATCACATTTTGTACACTGTTTTTTTTTTATTAAAGAACTACACAGATGCAGATGTCATTGGTTAATGTACACTATACTTTGATCCATAGCTGCAGGATTGGAAAAAAATGAAAAATTTGCTGAATGACGGAGCGGAGCAGAAGACCGCTGATATTTTCATATGAGATAGGACTGACAATAATTATGAAATTATTAAAGAAAAAGTAAACCTAAATGCATCCAATTTATGTTGGTAATGTGGTATTTATGTGGTATTTTACTCTCTTTTTTTAAGTTAAAATGAAAGGCAGGATAAACATTTTGTAAATGATTCATCATAACATTTTAAAGCCACAATGTTAAGAACATCACACAAAGAAACAAAAAAGCACTTTTGATAACTAAACCTAAAAAAAAAACAAATGTGATCCTGCCTGGGAATTCCCGGCTAAATTCAGCAATCTTATTTAATTTTGAGATTTAGCGTGTGAAAGTATTTAATGATAAAACGACAAATGACATATAATTTGTGATTGTTGCTGTAAATGATAAAAACTAAACTTTAAATACAATTCGTTAATTTATAACAAGAAAAATACTGAAATTAATGATTTTACAGACACTTCGCGTTATTTTGCACAGAAATACCTGCTTGTTTACTTTGACTTTGATCATCTATTTGAGTTTGTCAGCATTATCTGTACTAAAATAAAAATATCTTAGGAGGGACCCCCCTAAGTATAATTTTGACATCTTATAGGGGGTCCCTAATGCCTTATGGGGGGGTCCCGGATCCCCCCAGCCCCCCCCCCCCCCTCAATTCAAGCACTGGCCACAGGTCAGAGGAACCAAATCATTTGCATTTTTTGTGTATGAAAAGCAGTGGATGATCGCCTGTTAACTATTAAAATAAATGAGATTAAAAATGATTTAAAGCAACAATCTTGCATTTCTTAAAAATCTATCCATCTTCCTTCAATAATTTAGCGGAATTGAGAGAGGTTTTGACATTCATGGAGATTTTTACTTAAAATATATCCTTAATTCTGGGAATAGTGATGAAATCTAATTGTTCTTAGACTTTTAAATATTACACTAAGAGGCTTTGTGAATGCCGTCTCAGGTCCACATTTAATAAGCTGATCAGAGGTACTGTAGATCACTTATGACTTTGCCTAGATATTAAAGCTTTATTAAATATGTTAAAAATGTGCCATTTCTGGAATTCTTTATCTTTTTTTACCCATGCGATATAACAATATTTTTAAAATATTTAAAAATTATGTTGACCCCAACTGACAGTATAGTCCATTTAAAACAGATTTTAATGTTATGTAGCATGTGTGGAACAAAGTGAACCTGTTTTTCTTTTTGCAGACTTGTCATAGTCCAACATCTCAAAGGCTATGTTCAGAATAGTATACTGCTCTTACTGTTTCTGCGGTATAGGTTGTAAACAGTGAACAGTAGGCTAATTTTATGTATGTATAAGAGTATCCAAACCAAACCTTCAATCCCATAATGCAATGCACTCACATTTTTATGCAACTATTAGTATTATAAACCAAATTAAAATCAAATCAGTTTCTCGGCCAAGCCTTTGTGGGCCCCTTAGCAGAAGTCAATTGATTTATTTTAGAAATGTGTCATGAATTAAAATTGCTGTTTAAAATGTTTTCCATCGAGTTTCTGTTTCAAAGTTTCATTTAATTTATATATAGCTATTTCATTTTTTTTAAAGGTGCAGTGTGGAGATTTTTAACAGCATCCAGTGCTGAGATTGTAATTGCAACCAATGGCTCAGTCCACAGCTCATCATTCCCTTTCGAAACACATACTGAAGCTATGGTAGCCGCCAAAGGACAAACATATCAACACCTAAACATATTATTTAGACCGAAGCTAAGAATTTCTGTGCGTTTGCTGTAAATTATAAAGAGAAAAACACTTTATGGTGGTTCACCGGTCCAAGGACGTATCTTTGCTCCCTCACAGTTCTTACTCTAAAGAAAGGTGTTACTGTCGAATAAAAACAAGTTGAAGTTGAACAAAGAAGCTCCAGACATTGCATACAGGTTCATACAGCGATACTCAATACATAAAATCAGTACTAAAGACTCTTTTGCCCACTAGTGTTTTAAAAAGTTAACATAGTTTGTTATGATGTAATGTGTTCTTCAAAGTATCTTGCTTGCATAGTGTTTTCCAATTTACTAATAAAGATAATTTATTAGTAGGCCTTTGCTGCTATGAATCCTACTCACATTACACTTCTTAATGTTTTACCAGTTGACAGCCTCATATCATCAGTATTATGCTCCGTATCAACTGTGCTTTAAAATTTGAAGTGAAAGCTGTACCAAAGTCTCTTTAGGGAAGTGGCGCCACTAGGCGGCCATGTTTCCAACATCTCGGGGCAGTTATTTCAGTCTAACGTCTTATCTACTTGAATGGGAAAGACAGATGTCTTTAAAATCGTGTAATTAAACAACATATTTCTGACCAACAAATAAACCTGTCATCAGCTGTAACCATAATGCAACCATAATGTTTGTTTCTCATGCGCTAACCTTGTTTAGGTTGTCTCAGATATTCGCATGCGCAAAGGTTGGCAAGTGCCTCACGGGAGTAGAGCCTTTCCCAAAAGAATCATCAGTCTTTATCGATTGATGATTGATTTTTTTAAATGAAAAAAAAAATCATTTGAACACCTACTATACTTTATAAACTAATCTCTCGCTCTGTCCGTCTGTCTGCAGTATGGGCGCTGGCCGCACGGGCTGTTACATCGTACTGGACGTGATGTTGGACATGGCGGAGTGTGAGGGTGTGGTGGACATTTATAACTGTGTGAAGACGCTTTGCTCACGACGTATAAACATGATCCAGACTGAGGTGAAACTCCTGTTTAAACTGTCATGAAAATTCACTTAAGCTGTACAGTAAAACGAAGGGCTGGTGGTGACTTGCGTTAGTCTACAAGAATAACCTGCAGAAGCTAAAAACATTAGTCATTAACATGCGGTTTTAATCCAATCTTACACCTGTCTTATAAACGTGGACATTATTCTCCCTAATGAACAGCATTCATTCATAATTCGTTTTTTGTGCCTGGCTTTAACATCTATATATATTCTTTTCAATAACAAGAACAAAGCACCTCGAAGGTTTCTTAGTAAAAAGATATTCAGAATCATTTAAATAGGGATATTTTTTATTTCTCTTTTGAAATTCGTTCGCATTCGTAACTCATGATGGATTAATGAACTGCACAAACGATCAAAGTGAATGTGTTTCTATTCTAGTAACTCCTCAAGGGGTCCAGCGGGGAACAACAAAGAAGAAACTATAACCTAATGTATAATCACTGTTCGCTTAAAACCCGCAAGAGCGTTTAAAACGTGCTTGGAATTGAATGATATAATGCATGAGATCTCTTGTGTCTTTGCTATACACTAACGCTTATAAGATGTGAATAGACATTAAAAAGCTGAAGGCCAATCCATTAGGCTTACTCTAAAACAATGAGACGAAACAATGTGATAATTTGTAAGCAATTAGGGCCTACAATGTTTCCCTGGTGAATGATAAAGGGATACAATCCAATAGACTTGAATGAAGGACATGGGCCATATATAAAGATCAGAAGACCATACACACTTAAATGGGACCTTTTCATTTGTCCTAGTAAAAAGCTACACTATTTAGCACATCCTTTTAACCTCTACAAACATCAGAGCAACATGAGACACTTATAATAATAATAATAAATAATAATTTTTAAGTTCTTATAAGTTCGCAAAAAATTTACTTTGTTGACCTCATAGCGTAGGTGATACAGTATGTCACAGATAAAACATGAAGATGATGAATAGGACATGTGGCTTTGCATTGTTAAACAATATACATCTATTATCACTTAGGGTGTCCTCACTTTTGTTGCCAGCGATTTTGACATTAATGCTGTATGTTAAGTTATTTTCAGAGGACACTTTTTAGTTTTGGCTCAATTTTTCAAAAAATATTTGAGTTTGATTTATAAAGCAATGGACCCCAAGAAGCAGTGCATTTTATAACAGCTAAGGGGCGTGGTTAGGCACGACGCGATATAACCCTGTAATAAAATGCACTGGTAACCCAACGCTTCGAGGGGTTTATTGCGTTTATAAAATGGTTACTTCATATGCATAACGTTAGCGGGATTTTATAAAATAAAACACAAATAAGTTGTAATTATATTAGTACAAAAATTACTCTTCCGCCAAACAAAGTAGTTCCTAAGAATCAAGTGTGACTGAAACAGAGCGCTGATTTTAGCCTTTCATTTCCTTATGATTTCAGTCTTTGACGTGACCTTATTCAATCAATATTAAAGATATGAACAAAAATAAATTTGACACACAATATTTGATAAGACAGGCACATTTATTTTATTGGCAGCCAGCAATTATTCGTGTGTAAGCTATTTAAAACAACGGCAAGAATTACGCTAACATTAGCGGTTTTCATATCGTGAGTGCTGAGGGGGTAACACAGCGTTATGATTAACCCCACTGGGTCAAAATATTTTCAAGCCCACCAAAAAAGTTGCCAAAAGCTGCAGCCATATTTCAAAACGATGGTATCTCACACCCAACTTAGAAACCGAAAAAAAACATATGATGAAAAAATGACATGCCACCAAAACACTCGTTCATCAATAACTCTGGAAAAACATTATACATTTCCAATAATTTGCTGGAGATTGTCTTTTGGCAGCGTGAAAAAAATACCGGTAAACAAAACGCTCAACCTTGTGCAACAATATAAACAGTCCGTGTTACAACTAACCCTGCATTAGTTTTTGCCCCTCGCACCCCTACTCTAAAATATATTCAGATTTCATTTCTGTTGTATTTTTTCTTGAGAAGATGTGAGGGGTGTACTTACTTTTGTGAGATACTGTATATATGCAAAGAGTCTTTCACGACTTTATAAATATTTAACAGTGTGGACAAAAAATGTAAGCACTGCTTTGTAACTGTATGATGAAATGCTTACTGATGGGTTGTAATTAACATCCGTCACTTGACAAATGCAAGTGCTTTTAGTACAGTGGCAGGTAATTTTGCCAACCACTGTGACGGCGACTTGTAAGGAATTTCAGATTGACATTAGACAAAAAAAGTCTTTGCTTAAATGCAAGGATGTGAATCTTATTTATGAATTTGAAGAACAGACTAATGAAAAAAGCTGATGATGTGTGTTGATTCTGCTGCTCACACTAAGCTCTGCAAATAATGTAAACTATATTTGTGACCCGTGCTGGCAAAATGAGTTGGAATGAGCACATTTTCAAAAATGAATTATTTATATACTTCAAACAATGCATTAATTGTTGGAATCTGACAAAAAATTACAGAGCATGTCAGCAAAGTAAATTTTGAAAAAAATTTGACGATGCGCTTTCCGACTCATCTTGCCAGCATGGGTCACATATGAAGAGGACAAATGCAAAACCCTCTGAGTACATGCACAAATCTCCTAACGGTAAAAGGCTTAAAATTCAGTCAATATCGTAATGTTGCGGTAAACCTCAAAAATAATCTTTGATGTATGCATGCCATTGTTCATCCAAGTCTTCTTCTGTGCAACTTAGGGTGTTTTAAATGAGATTTAAAGTGAATTAATAGCCAATGTATGATAACCCATACTGGGAATGTGACCTATTTAGCCCATCTAGTGAGTAGTGAACACACACAGTCGTCTGATTCTCTTACCATAAGGCCACAACATATTTCCTTGTATAGTAGTCAGTGTCTGCTGATGGCCATTTGTAGATAACTTTATGTTGGAATAATATAAATTTGATTCGCTTTGACATTTCCTTTCTAGGCTGCTAAATGAGGCTAATATTATTAATTTATCTGACATTTTGTCACATCATCTTTAATCAAAGCTTTTAATGAAAGTAATTAGATAGTTTTTGACAAGGCCCGATTTCTTTAAAGCCATTTGTTGTGTTGTTATGCTGTAGTTTGACCTGACGTGACTTTGTGGATGGCTTGGTTTTTCAGGAGCAGTATGTGTTCATACACGATGCCATACTGGAAGCCTGTCTGTGCGGAGAGACTTCAATCCCTATCAGCGAGTTTTCTCTCACCTATAAGGACATGTTGAGTGTGGACTCTCAGACCAACACCTCTCAGCTCAGAGAGGAGTTTCAGGTGATTTATCTGACATATACTGTTACTACTAAATTGTGTTTTACGGACAATAGTTTAGATGTTGTAAAACCTCACAGCATTCAATTTTTCTTTATTTTTAAATATTTACTTGGCATTCCCTCCATTAGAAATTATAATAGATATAATGGTCCCTGTCATGTGATTAGTAACAGCATGGTGCTTTTGAAAATGTATACAAAATTTTGCCAATTATTTACATATATAAGTAGTTGCTGACAAAATGCAAATGAAGATCACCAATATATATTGCATCATTGTTTTATTATATACACTATTTTCAATAGATTTTCAATATAAAAGTGATTGTGGACTGGATTTTTTTTAACCTTTTTCACAGTCTGGGGCATGCCAAAGATTAGTAAAAACTTTGGCTTTGTTGCATTTTTTGTTTTTGTGCAGCATCAGTTTTTATTTTTTTCTTCCTAATTATTATAAGACATGTTTTGATTGCAGAGCCATGACACCTTATTATCATGCATTCTTGATTGTTGGTTGTTTTTCCTTTTGCTAAGAGGTCAAATTTGTCATTTTTACTGTTGATGTGGCACCCTTAACCCTTTGTTAGGCCTTTGCAAAAAACAGAGCTTGATTTCTGGCTTGTACAAAAAGCAAAAATGGCCTCAACAACCCATAAGGGTTAAATAAATAACATGATACAAACTTTACATACAAACAACACATTTACAGTCACAATTCTGTAAATTACAGTTATTTGAAATTGAAACAGAGTGAGATTATTTATAGTGATTAACTCATTAAATTCCACTCTGTTCTTCATACGAGGTTATCATATGGTTTTAGAGTACATGACTAGTTTTATGTAACTCTTTAATAGCTTTTTTTGGGGGGCAGCCAAAAAGACCCTCGCTCCCTCGATTTTGACCGAGGGAGCGAGTCTGCTTCATATGTACACTTCATGCAGCTTCATATCCCACAATCCAACACGATTGTGACGTCACTTCAGCAACTCGCGCTTTGCACATGGAGGGGGCGGTCTCCACTTTCCATGTGATCAAGGGCTTAGGGCGATCCATTTGAACCCACTTCAAGTGTTCTAGCAGTAGTGGGCACTCGTACAACGTAAGCAATGACGTACATCCGAGTGAACGAGACTGAGGGAAGTTAGCGAGGGAAGTTCATAAAAAAACGAACTGGAACGCAGGGCTGGATGGCGGCGTTTAATCTATAAAGTGTCAAAAGATGATCATCTGGGAAACGGCATGTCAGTGTCAGTTTATTACGTTCTTACATTTAGGGAATCATCTGTTAAAACAGTGAAAGCTCAAACTGCGAGCTTGTGCTAAAACAAGAGATAATTTAAGCCGGGCTTTTCAACATCTGAAGGGATTAAATACTGGAGCAAAAAAAATTACTAAGTGAAATTTTAAAAGTGAAAAAACTAAGTGAAATTTTAAAACAATTAGTATGGCTAACTTAATATTTCAGGCTAAAAGAACAAAAACCTCTAAGTTTGTTGACAAAATAGTGAGCTTTGGATTATGAGCACGCTCAGTTCAAAGGTATTTAGCATGAAGCCATTTTTGGCATTTCTTCCACATCATACTCACGGGTTGCCCTACTCTTGGATTGTCTTATTTGGTTCCTACATGTAATTTTTACAAAATGCAATAGATGAGGGGACTTTTTTTCATTAGAGTGGAATACAACAATATGAAATTTCACATTTTTTTAATTTTAGCATTTTACCCCATAAATCAAAAGTCTTAGTTCATGTAGCTTTTTGACATACAAAATCCATACACACTCTTTAAAGTTTACTGAATGTAAAATTGTAAGTCATTGTAAGAACAAAGCAAACACAAAGCATGGCATGCCAGAGAAACTCACTTCAGCAGAACATACATTAAACAAAGCATGTCAAAGTCAAGGGGAACATGATGCCAACTGTCCCCTATTAGCCAGGACGTCCCTTATTTTGAGCCTAATTTATTTTCCCTGTATGGGACGTCCCGCAAAATGGCAAAACTGAATAAACTCAAAAAGCTTTGCAGCCAGTTGCTTTATTTTTTTAAGTTAACTCAACTTTTTATTTTTTTACAGTGTACTTTTATTTGTCTGTTATGCTTTTTGTGAATAATCGGGTAGTTTTCGGGCAGGGCTGGGGTCAGACGCTCCAGAATACCTTTTACACTACATTTGGATGCACAAGGCAAACCAATGAATTTAATGAAGTACAATGCACATTGAAAAAGGGTCTTCAAAAAAAGTGATGCTGATGGGTGCGACTAAATGAGTTTTGAGTGTAAAGGCATTGCTTTAATGGAATCAAGAAGAATTCTGTAACAAAAATACCATAACCTATAAAAAAGACCAGTGTGTCATAAACCTATCACTGACCTTAAGTCCAGAGGGCTTTCACAATACATCACGTCTCAAAGCAGCATTACAGAACTTTATTGCCTTTTAAAGCACAAGCATTGCTTTAGTCAGGCTGATGTGCTGGCAGGAGAATTGGAATCGATCAAAAATATGATCAAACTGATCAGTTGAATTAAAATGAATAACTTTTCTTTGTGTAAATTAGCTTGACTTACTTAAAATGAGTGCATGTAGCTTTCACACATTTCAGTCACACATTTTTTTTTTTAACTTGCTCTTTTTTTCAATATAGCAGATTGACCCTTTTTTTGACCCATAATCTGAGACAATATATAATCCTGCACATGATTTATTCGTTTTATGAAGTTATTATCCAGCGATTACATTCTAATGACTCTGAAGTAATGTTGTGGAGTCAGCTAATGCACTGTAGATGATACCTGTTCAAGTACATTGAGCACATGTGATTGCTTTGATCCAGGAAGAGATGAATGATGTACTTTTACTGTGCTGTTCAGATAGGAAGTTCAGATGAAACACGCTGACAGAATTAAAGCTATTACCCCAACTCTGTAGAAAGCAAAACTACCAAAGCATGAGACACCCACAGTCTGTTAAATATCAATCTGATGAGTATTGCACAACCAACTGAAAGATTTGTGCAACGGCAACACAATTTTCATTTAAATTTTCTGGCATCTTATTGCTACCTGTCCCAACTTTTTTTGGAATGTGTTGCTCTCATGAAATCCGAAATGAGTCAATATTTGGTATGACATTTCAAAATTTCTTACTTTCAACATTTGATATGTTATCTATATTCTACTGTGAATAAAATATAAGTTTATGAGATTTGTAAATTATTCCATTGCTTTTTTACTCACAATTTCTACAGTGTCACAACTGTTTCTGATTTGGGGTTGTACTATACTGTGTACAGGACTACAGGTACACAAGAGGACACCATTGATATTTATAAGCATCACGCAGAAACGATCACTCTCTGATTCTGACAATTTAAAAACAAATAAAATCTCATTTTGACCATCAGAGCCAGCGGCAAATTATGAGAGTGTCCAAGTTGAGACTGTAGTCAGCGGGGTAAGCGAACACTGACGCCCGCTGAGCACACCTGGAACTTACACATCCAAATGTTTGAATAGGCGCTATCTTTACTAATCAACTGCAGATGTGAATATTATGCATATACACTCACCTAAAGGATTATTAGGAACACCTGTTCAATTTCTCAAGACAATCTCCTGAACTCCAAACTGAATGTCAGAATGGGAAAGAAAAGTGATTTAAGCAATTTTGAGTGTGGCATGGTTGTTGGTGCCAGACGGGCCAGTCTGAGTATTTCACAATCTGCTCAGTTACTGGGATTTTCATGCACAATCATTTCTAGGGTTTACAAAGAATGGTGTGAAAAGAGAAAAACATCAAGTATGCGGCAGTCCTGTGGGGGAAAATGCCTTGTTGATGCTAGAGGTCAGAGGAGAATGGACTGACTGATTCAAGCTGATAGAGGAGCAACTTTGACTGAAATAACCACTCGTTACAACCGAGGTATGCAGCAAAGCATTTGTGAAGCCACAACACGCACAACATTGAGGCGGATGGGCTACAACCGCAGAAGACCCCACCGGGTACCACTCATCTCCACTACAAATAGGAAAAAGAGGCTACAATTTGCACAAGCTCACAAAAATTGGACAGTTGAAGACTGGAAAATGTTTCCTGGTCTGATGAGTCTCGATTTCTGTTGAGACATTCAGATGGTAGAGTCAGAATTTGGCGTAAACAGAATGAGAACATGGATCCATCATGCCTTATTACCACTGTGCCGGCTGGTGGTGGTGTAGTGGTGTGGGGGCACACTTTAGGCCCCTTAGTGCCAATTGGGCATCGTTTAAATGCCACGGCCTACCTGAGCATTGTTTCTGACCATGTTCATCCCTTTATGACCACCATGTACCCATCCTCTGATGGCTACTTCCAGCAGGATAATGCACCGTCACAAAGCTCGAATCATTTCAAATTGGTTTCTTGAACATGACAGTGAGTTCACTGTACTAAAATGGCCCCCACAGTCACCAGATCCTAACCCAGTAGAGCATCTTTGGGATGTGGTGGAACGGGAGCTTCGTGCCCTGGATGTGCATCCCACAAATCTCCATCAACTGCAAGATGCTTTCCTATCAATATGGGCCAACATTTCTAAAGAATGCTGTCAGCACCTTGTTGAATCAATGCCACGTATAGTTAAGGCAGTTCTGAAGGCACAGGGGGTTAAACACAGTATTAGTATGGTGTTCCTAATAATCCTTTAGGTGAGTGTATATTCTTGTGTAAACTAATTTAACAACTACATTTTGTGACCCAGAAACAGTAATATTGAGAAACGGCTATTACATCCATTGAGATCTGACATTTAAAACAAACGGCTGAAGGTGTTACCTGTAATTTTGAGCTTCAAATCCATGGCGGAAGAAAGTAGTACCTCATAAAAGAGATACTCCATTGTTGTTTTCTAGTTTTCAAACTTGTGCTGGCGAAATGTTGTATAAAAGCAATATTGCTCTCAGAGTCGTGTGATTATAGCTCTCTGGCCTAATAATAACCGTGATGATTTAGAGCTATATCATACTCAAGCGATATTGCTTTAATATATGATTGTAATATATAGCTTTCCCAAACACTCAGCATGTGTGAAGTCAAGACACGTTCTTTTGTTTGTGTCATTTTATAAATCTGTTCGCAGTCCTCAAATTTTACTGACCCTGCTTTTATGAACACTCCCGTGTACATCTCAGATTAAACCGGTAACTCAGTGATAGATAATACTAAATTGCTGCACATTTGGGAGATATAGTCACAGTTGTAGTCACAGGCTGCGCCAACATAGCCCCCATACCCTTTAATAGTGCACTATTTGAGGGAACATCCATTTTTAGTGGTGTCCAAAATCATAGCGGACAATATTTAGTGCACTCATTCAACCAGCGCCGATGTACACTAACAGCTAGCCGCTACTCTTCCAGCAAGGCTTGTGATTTTCATGTTTCAGCCAAAATGTGTTTTAAATATATGGGTCAATGATGTGACGTTAATAATTTTGTGTCAATATGGTTCAATTAAATGTAAAAGGGTTTAACTTTCAAAATAAATTTGCAGATTACTTGCATAAATTCACTTTTTTTGGGAACATGTCTAAAGGGGGTTGCACACCGGCCGCGCAGCTCAGCGCCGCGTCTAGGACAACTCGGAGGTATCGTAAACCAGAAGTGCACATTAAACAGTGCGAGCTTCGTCAGATAGCGTCAACTTCAAAATGCTAAATATACGTTAGCAGCCAATGTTGAGCAACTTCCTGAGTCAAAGCTGGGCGGCGCGGACAGGCGGCAACTGGCGGCGCCGTAATGCGTATACTCATAGAAAACAATGTGTTAGAATTTTTATTTTATTTTTATTTTGAAAGAATATTTAGGGGGTAATTGCAGAAAATTATATGTGGTGTAACCGGTCTGTGTCAATTGGTGTAACTTTTTTATTAAAATATTAATATATTCAAAAAACGTGGAATAAAATATAATAATCTAGATTAGTGTAATATGATTTTTTACATACATTTTACATCATTTGTTAAAATTATTTAGAAAAAAGAGCCGTTTTCAGCACAATGTGTCAGGACAAATATTACAAAACCGCTTAAAAAGTTATATTTAGAAATAACTAATAATACCATTTGACATTTTCAGGTCCATTCAGTCTTAACTTTCATAAAAATGGTGCAAATGTAATTTTTTATTGCATAAAATCAACAAAAAAAACACTATGTGCACTGAAATATTTCTAATGCATGCTTTTTAAACAAGTTTTTTAAAAGGATGTTTCATCTTGCCAAATATGCTAAATACATTTTGTAGAAAGTAAAGCCTTATTAAATATATTTTTGAATTTATAAATATATTTAGTTTTAACCTTCATATATTAACACACATTTCAAAATGTATTTAATACATTTCTAATTTTACTACCAATACGGCAAAAAAATATTTTTCCTGGCCAAAGTATAAAGTTTAAATGTATATGTATAAAAATTATAAGTATATTTTTGCAGTTGATAAGTTTTTTCCAAGCCTGTTATGTTTACAGGTTTGTAACCAGTGTTGGGTAAGTTACTCAAAAAAAGTAATCCACTACAAATTACTAATTACTACTTTAAAATTGTAATTTGATTACATTACTGATTACTACATGCAAAAAGTAATCTAATTACCAGTGTTGGGTAAGTTACTCAAAAAAAGTAATCCACTACAAATTACTAATTACTACTTTAAAATTGTAATTTGATTACATTACTGATTACTACATGCAAAAAGTACTCTAATTACCAGTGTTGGGTAAGTTACTCAAAAAAAGTAATCCACTACAAATTACTAATTACTACTTTAAAATTGTAATTTGATTACATTACTGATTACTACATGCAAAAAGTAATCTAATTACTAATTACTTTACTTTTAAGTTACTTTGACAACATCAAATGTAAAAAACTACAAAGTGAAACTGTCAGAAACAAGGACAGATAAACCCAAACGCAGTGTTAATGTGAAAATGTTTCTTGTAACATTTGAAAACAGTGATGATTACAGTGCATATTTGAATGCTTAAAGCTATTTTTGGTGTGATTTTGCCCCCTCCTAAAATTACTGGTCATGTAGTGATACAGAAATATTTGTAGCTTTTATAATAAGTTACAGATGTTTAACATTTCTCATTAAACATTCTACATTCATTAACATCTATCTATCTATCTATCTATCTATCTATCTATCTATCTATCTATCTATCTATCTATCTATCTATCTATCTATCTATCTATCTATCTATCTATCTATTGTAGCAGTGTTTAAAATGATGTTCTTGGATGTTTATTACAACTCTGTTCTGTAAGGGTTAACGCTGAGTTTCTGTTCTCTTTGCCATGTATTCCCTGAAATGTGATTGGTTAGTGCAACGAGGGGAGGGTTTTTTTGTTTTTGTTTTGGGCTATGATGTTGTGCACGCTCTGGCGCGGGCGCGTGACTGGATGTGCGTGAGCATCGTCCTACGGGTGCTCTGTTAAAATAAAGCCAGCAGTTTAGTTAAACGAGTGTCTGTGCATTTCTCTTGAATGCTACACTATCTACATTCATTCGCGGTCGCGGAGACAGAAACTATAGTTTTAACACGTCGTCGCATTCGCGAGGGCTTTTTGGTCAAGTTAAAGACTGTTAATATTCATGTTAGTTCGTTAAATATAACAATTAAAAGTTGTTTTGGTAATTGTTTAAATAAACATATGATTACTTAATGCAGTGCACGCATTGAGCTCATGATAAAATAACATAGTTAAATAATGTTAACAAATAAAACATTAGTGATTTAAAAACACACCTGTACGACCGCTTCTAGCAGACCAGATGTCATCGCGCAAAGCCCACTCTGAAATGCCAAGGTTTTGGACATGTATTGTCTGTATTCCACTTGAAGGATCAACCACCGCTCACATAGCATCCATTTGCTTGCGTCTCAGACGTGTGAGTAAGCATATGCTCGTTAACTGACGCTGCGCGCATGCTCGCAGACGTTGCCGTGCAATGGCAAAACGTCATTTTAAAATACATTTTAATTAATTTTTCAACACTTAATTTGTAACGCTAGTAACGTAATTTTGTTGTCATTGGTAACTGTAATCAAATTACATACATTTAAAATGTAAAGCGTTACGTTACTGCGTTATCAGGAAAAGTAATTAGAGTACAGTAATGCTTTACACAGTAACGCGTTATACCCAACTCTGTTTGTAACATACAAAGTTTTACTTCCAATGTGAGGGGAATATCAAAATATATATTTCTTGTATATTTTTAAAAAGATTATATTTGAAAA
Source organism: Misgurnus mizolepis (assembly GCA_025389145.1). Classification (NCBI taxonomy): domain Eukaryota; kingdom Metazoa; phylum Chordata; class Actinopteri; order Cypriniformes; family Cobitidae; genus Misgurnus; species Misgurnus mizolepis. Next base: position 38,224,574 of record JAIFKI010000011.1, on the reverse strand, counting down.
TAGATTTTTTTTCGTCGTTTTGGTGGCGCATCCAGTGAGATCAAGTGTGTATCCGTATGTACTCGTTTGTTTTCATTCACTCTTTTAAGTGAAATGTATTAGTGGACTAATGTAGGCAAGGCCGCCTTAATGCACGGGCTTACCTGGGCTGAAGCCCAGGGGCCTCCCAAGTTCAGGGGCCTCCCAAGTTCAGGGGCCTCCCAAGTTCACGTTCATTTTGTTTTTTAACTTGTCAGGTTGTCTGTCAATCACTCTAACTGCACGTTACATGGCTGCTGATTGGTCCGTGGTAACTTACTGTGAAATAAAATATCAGACGTAACAGATTTTTCTATTCCGTGTAATGTAATTAAGTGCGCGTTGTCAACTTGGCATTCCTGCATGTAAGAGTGAGTGTGACAGAGAAACGGGAAATAATCCACCAACAAATGAAAGAGTGATTTCCGAAATTTCATAATAAGCACTGAGGTGCAGGTCTCTCTCTCTCTTTCGCGCGCGCGCTCACTCTCTCTGTGCTCGTACAGCTGCGTCTCTGGCATGCAGAAGTCTCTCCAACCGTGCGCAAGAAACTGTGCCGCCAAATAAAAAAGGGGTTCCCGAACATTAATGCTGTTCGTTGTTATAAAGTTTAAGTTTACTTGCGTTTATATCAGTGACGCGTGTGCAGCTGGAGCGCTGTAGTTTGACGCGATGTAAGCTCACAGTACACACATCTGTTGGTTTAGAAAGACGACGCAACGGTAAATGTGCAACTCAAAGCGGGACAAGACCATCTCAAATGATTATCCCCTGATAGCACCATTCATATTTATAATCTCCCTATTTAAAGATCTTATATACAGGTATGTTCCCTGTCTGTTTTGTGCATATTCATACGTGTTCGTTTTACATGTATGCATAAATACTAAATACAATGCATACTATATCTTCAGTAGCCTACAAAATAAATAACTGATTAAAAAACAAGATTCTGTCTACAAAGACTTATCTTTTGTTAACATTAATGCATTTTCACTTTAAAACTAACTTTAACTTCTTATATTTTTACAACTGTGGTGAGCATTTAGTTAGTGAGTGGCAATTTTCTGCAAATTTGTATATTCCAAAAACTATATAAACATAAAGCTTATAAACATATATACTTTTGGTTTTATTTTCACCACAAGTTGCTGTTTGTGGTTGTTAAATAAAGTGTCTTGTGTTTATGCTCAAGTGGGCTCAGTGATATGTTATTAATGATAATATGGTGTTTTCTGGGTCAAAGAGGGAAAACTACATTTTGTGATGTAGATTACATAGATATTACACTTTTTTTTTCAAAATGAGACTATAAATTGAGGGTATGGGGGGCCTCCAAAACCTCTCAGCCCCAGGGCCTCACATTAGGTTAAGGCGGCCCTGAATGTAGGGAATAGTATATGGGTCTATTTCGGACCCAGTCACAGTCTTGGTGTGTTCGTTTACAAAGTCAGAAAACATGGTCAAAAATGGTCCCTAGCTGTCACTTGGTAGTGTCACTCCTTTCAAAAAGTACACATATGCACCTAAAAAGATCGTAATTGTACTTCAGAGTAACATATTGGTAGATGTTGATAAAGTTCAATTAGCATTAGCCGCTAATATCAGCAGCAAAAATGATGTGGACAGCAAGAAAACCATTTCAACTTTGCTTTCTGTCAGGTGTTTCCTGACTTTATTTGTTTTAAAAGCGATAAAACATCACAGAAGCAGTGACTGCAGTCATCTAAGCAGTCAATAAATCTGTGATCTATGAAATAAATGTTTGCAGTGCAGTCCTGTTTCGTAGAATCAAACATCAGTCACGCAAAAGCACATCATTGTATTTCCTGCAGGTTATAAGTGCTGCATACTAACTCGTGGCCTGAAGTCAACCAGCTGTGCAGTCTATTTTTGTTCATTTCGTGTGAATTTAATGAGGCGTTCCCTCACCTCTCGGTTCTGCATGTGTGTTTTTAACAATAAACTATTAAGGTCTCATACCGAGTCGATTCGCTGCCTCTGTCGACATGATAACAAAACTTTAAGAGCCAAATATAATCTTAATAATCATAATTGTAATGTCCTATTTGTGCTGTCAGAGTCAATCAAGATTGAAGCACATACCTATCAAGACTAATCATGCACAATTCTTTATTTTATTCTCCCCAAGGCTCATAGCATGAGACCAGACTCAATCTATTTGCAGCCATTAAGCTGTCCGGCTTTATTGGCCGGAGCAAAATGTTTTTCATTGCGTCTTTCTCTCCATATAACAGTCTATTTTATTGGTTTTAGTGGCTGTATTTCTCTTTAAAGCAGAGTCTGTTTGTATTCTTACTATGTGTTGTTTTATTTCCTCATTTACTTTTCTCATAAGTGTTCAGACATCTCTGATCATGCTGCATCTCTGATGTTTTCAGACCTTAAACTCCGTCACCCCTCACCTGGACGTGGAGGAGTGCAGCGTGTCGCTGCTACCACGCAACCGGGAGAAGAACCGCAGCATGGACGTGCTGCCGCCCGACCGCGCCCTCGCCTTTTTGGTCTCCACCGAGGGAGACGGCAACAACTACATAAATGCAGCTCTGATGGACAGCTTTCTTCATCCGGCAGCGTTTGTGGTGACCCCTCATCCTCTACCCGCCACCACCACAGACTTCTGGAGGCTTGTGTTTGACTATGGCTGTACCTCTATCGTCATGCTCAACCAACTTAACCAATCTAACTCAGCCTGGGTAAGAGAGTAATATTCATATTTAAATTTCACAATGGTGTCTTATCAATGAAATACAAGCACTCTTACAATGTATTTTTAACTAAATGCTTGATTGGTGTCACGTTATGTGCTTGGAGGAAGAAGAGGTGACTAAAGGGGATCGCACACCGGCCGCGCCGCGTTCTAAAAAATCAAACACATTGTTTTCTATGAGTATACGCACACCGGCGCCGCCAGGTGGCGCCTGTTCGCGCCGCCCAGCTGTGACTCAGGAAGTTGCTCAAATCCCTGTCGCGCCACTCACATAGTTTAACATTAAATAACATCATATTTGTCCCAAATCATTGACGATTAACATTGGCTGCCAAATTATATTTTGCATTTTGAAGTAGACGCTATCTGACGAAGCTCGCGCTATTTAATGCGTTCTGGTTTACAATACCTCAGAGTTGTCCTAGACGCGACTCGATGCGGCGCGACGCTGAACTGCGCGGCTGGTGTGCGATCCCCTTAAGAGTATGAACGTATGAACTGAATACGCCTAAACTTTAACAATATATAAAACAATAAACAGGATAGTGTGTAAATAACACATTGAAGTTCGCATAGATGATACAATGACGAGAACAGTACAACCAAGGGGAAAACAGTATAAAGTATAAATAAATAGTCTGGAGATGATGATGGTAATCGATGGCAGGTGTGGATAATGACAAACACAGTTCAGGTGAGGGAGTGAGGAGGATTATGGGGATTGTAGACCTGTATGGGGATGACAGACTAGGGCTGCGTTCCGCTCCAGTTTTACGCCCCATTCAGACAGCAAGCGACCAGCAGTAGCAGAGCGGCGCAATCTCATTCTTTTCAATGGAAACTGGGAAACTTCCGGCAGCATGTGCGAAAGTGACTGTCGGTGACCGTATGGGCGTGTCCAGCGATGCGAGAAAGTTAAGAAAAGTTTAACTTTATGCAAATGTTGAGCGAATTTTGGGACCGACTACCAATAAGAACGAAGCAGTGGAGTTCACGTCATCCTTCTCTCGCGTGGATGATACTCATTTGTTTATTACAAGCAGATTTAGAAACACCTCATTGAAAGAGACGGGCGATAACATCGCTTGCTGTCTGAATGCGGCTTTTGACACGCACTCACAAACTTCCCTAAACACTTTCCCCCGGGGGAATCCCTGTCGCCATTTTGAATGCGTTCCACTTCGTCAAGTAAAAAAGGGAATTTTATATGGACAAATCATTGCTTCCTTGGTTTTGATTGTGACGTCACTTCAGCAGCTTGCGGTTTGCACAGTTCAAATGGTTGCTTGTAATCGTGGCACAGGTGGGGGACTCGTATGGGGGTAATTTCATGCCAATATTATTGAAAATGGACAGAGTAAAAGTCACAAATAGATATTACAACTTGTAAACACAAAACTTAATCTACAAATAGATTAAAAATCCACAAACACAGTCCTCGTGATCCGCAAATGTAAAACAAGATCTACGAATCGTCTTTGTGATCCACAAATATAAAGCATGATTTACAAAAAGAAATCAGTGACTTGTACTTGAAAACCAGAATTTGAATGAATGTAAAGTGACTTCTTTGCAGATGAATATCATTTTCTATTTGTAGATTGTGTCACATTTGTTTTCAGAATTCTGACACTATTGTTTCGCTTTGGTGACAAAATAATGCCATAATCGTTGAAAATGAAGAGACTACAATTTGTAAACACGAAACAAATCTGCAAATAGGTTCCAAATCTGCAAACAAACTTCTCATGATCCGCAAATGTAAAACGAGATCTACAAATATATAAAAATCCACGAACAGACTCTTCATGACATACAAATATAAAATGCGATTTACAAATAGATTTAAAATCCGCAAACCAACTCTTTATGATTCACAAATAGAAATCATCGACTTGTACTTGACAAACAGAATTTAAATGAATCCAAAGTGATTTGTCTGCGCATGAGGGTCATTATTTGTTTGTAGATTGTGTTGCATTTGTTTTCAGAATTTTGGCACAACTGTTTCGCTGTTTTCCATTAAAAAAATCTACAAATGCCCTCCTCACAATTTGCAAACAAACACAGTCTAACTTGTATTTTCCAACCATTGTAAAAAGACATTCTTACACATTCTGTGCAAAGTTTAGCATGCAAGTGTTGAATCTGTGTTTGCAAATCACAGGGCATTCACGAATCCTTCTGCACAAGTCTACAGATCTTTTTGGCACTATCTTTCCGCAGAGTTTGTCACTACGATCCACGCGTGTAGTCAGCCAATCAGGGGTATTGCTTCAAAGTAATGCCACGCCCCCTCAATAAGCTCTTTTCAAAATAAAAGCTGGGCTCACTGCCATTTACCGTTGCCGGTGTTACAGTGCTGAAAGGCGGCCAGACCGCGTTATCGATATTATATTAATGATATTAAAGCATTTATGTATAGTATGGAATATATGTAGCATTAACGTGAACTAGAACAACCCCTCGTTTAAGTTATTATCAGTGCCTGACAATTCAGCCGAGGTCATTAAATCGTTAAAAACACTGCATGAAGCGGTTTTATCCTTAAAACATCAGTGTCTCTTCAACGAACATTTGCCGAGCGTCCGTTGTAGGCTACAGGTAAATTTTGCAGTTGTTTTAGTTAACTTTGCAGAGCATTTTATTGTCGGAAATGGTCCTGGGCTGGGTTTTCCTATAACGATTGAACTTAGCACTCAAGAGCGCTTTCTACAAGGTAAAACGATCGCTCGCAGCTGGGTTTTAAGTGCTACTAACGAGTCGCTATCCCTTTGTCGAGTGCTGAAATGTCACTTATTGAATGACTCATAATTGTAGCAGAAGCTTGTTTAGGCTAATGATCTTCAGCCGATGTGCACTAATATTTTTTAAAATATTATTAATTATTTTTCAATGACTTATTAAATGTTTTAATAATTTGTGCATCATGAAATATTCTTTTTTCATATTTAGTTAGGACTCGTCCCACTGCGCAATGCCTTCTGCATTTTATAATATAGTTTAGATTTTTCTTTTTATTTGTTGTTTATTATCTATGTTTATTTATTATTAAGGATTATTGCATTGTACCGTAAATATTTATTTGGTTTCTTTAATCAGATGCCATACCCTTCAAAAAAATATTTTTTTACTGTAGCCTAGATGAATTATAGCAGCAATTGGTAGGAACCATTTATCAATTTGCTAGTACCAACTTTTACCAAAATTGTACCAAATACGTTTTCCTTCTTAATTAATTTATGTTTAGTCATTTAAATTTCATTTCTCGTTTGAATTTTAAATATATTATATTAAAGTAATTTAAACAAATAAACAAAGAAAAAAAACCCAATAAATAAATATAGCCTACATTTAAAACATTACATTATCGTTATTGCAGGAGTGCAATTTGCTGGTTGTCCTGCAGGTGACCTTGTAACACTGCTGTCTTACGATGCACTTATAAATTAACGATTACTCCAGAGCACTCGTAGATCTACGATGATTTTCGAGTGCTACTTAAGCTACAAAGCTTTTGGGAAACGGCCCATAATTCTAAGATGAATTTTAAGATTGTTTTTACGATCTACTTAGCGATGCTTTTGGAAAAACCCAGCCCTGCTCGTTTGGAATTTGCCTGGCGCACAGCTCTAGTCAGAAAGATTAAAAGGCGGGCTTTGTTTTTAAAAAATGTAATGCATTTCTATATATTACAATAATGAACAAGTCACCCATTTATCAAGTATCGATTCATTATTTTCACTTAATCCTTTTTGCTTTTTACAAAAAGTAGAATAGGCACGCATATTCTGCATTTAGCCAAAATTATGACTGTGGCATGAAGAAACTTTCCTATTTTAGTGAAAAATAAATAAGTTCTTTTGCTATTATTACGTAGCATATATTGATGATTTTTAATAACAAATATGACCGTTTTAAACAAAACAAGTACACTGATAAAAATAATATGAAAAAAATTATACGCTGGATTTACTAAAAAAAAAAATACAGTGCATCATTTTTACACACACTTTTTTAAAGTAAGTTTTACATTGAATTTAAGCCTTTGCAATTTAAGCAATTGCAATGTTTAAGTAAGTTTTACATGGAGAAGCAATTAGGCCTACTAAAAATTCCATGTCAAATTTACTTTAAAAAGTGGATGCAAAAATGATGCACTATATTTTTAGGTTAATACAGCCTATTATTTTTTTATAATTATTTAATTTCCTTCTCACAAATTTTACATGATAAAATTTAGGAATTAACTAAATAATGTGTTAATCTAGAATTACTCACATTTTTGCATTATTTGTACTCAAAAATAGTTTTTGTTTTAACCTATTTTTTTATATAATTGACTAATTTTATTTAGTTAAATTTACTAAGCCACAAAACATTTTTTACAGTGTAAAATAAGATAAACGAAGTAGGTAAAACCGCATACCCAGCTAGACACTCAAATCGAGCTAGGCACTCAAATCGAGTCAAAACAGTCTTGGCTTTTAGACCCGCAGTCTTCAATCCACCCTAACCCGGACTGCAGGTGACATGTTAAAATTATTCCACCCGTTACATCAAATCAGTAGTGGTTCAAGCATATGTGCCGAACCCCCCCCCCTCCCCTTCATTGTCCCCCAACCCTACCACCAGTGAATAAATAAATACATTAAATAAAACAAGCACTTTAAACCAAAAGCGCACAGAATTCTTTTTTTGGTTTTTAACTGAATTCTAAACACTAAAGTTAATTCCTTAAAGTTAATTAAGGGTTAATCCCTAGTCCTCCCCTCGCGAGTTGTTTTTTGTTCAGGGCCTAAATGTGCATTGAAATATAGTTGAATGTATTTCATAAAATTAATAAAAGATATACAATTATAAATTATTGTTGAATTATCCCTTTTTCCAAGTATGTCATTATGCACAATGTATCAAACTTTGAAAATGAAACAAAAACAATAACTTAAAAGTCCTTTTAAAAGCAGTAGTTATTAATGACATAACTGTATATACTGTACATTGTATATTTTGCACGTTTCTCATCCTCTTTTTAATCCTGCTTGACTGAAGGCTTCCGTTAGAACGTTTCTCGTTTGTCGTAAGGTTTTTGTACATTAAAGCTGTTGAGTTTCTCCCGTGGACTTTTCCCCCTCGCGCTCGGGCACGCTGTCTGCACGCTGTATATGAACTTGAACGCACCGCCTAAAGTCGAGGGCAGGGCGCACACTTCTAGTTCTAAACAGGTTAACTGAAAGCACAATGACATTAAATGAGCTGACGCCTGTTTCGTTTTTTTTTTTTTTCGCAGACGCGCACAGCTCCAGTCAGGACATATTAGCCAGTTTTGTATATAGTTTTTCCAAACTATTGCAACCCCATACGTATTTACAAGACCTACATTTTTTTATAGAAATATAGGGGAAAAACACATTTGTTCCCTTTTAGTAGTTTTTTAACAAGTTTACTTAAATAATATTAAAATATAGGGCTGCACAATTATGGCAAAATCATAATTGTTTAGGCTACTGTATTTGCACTGAATTGGAAATTATATATTAGAAAAATACAATGAATTTTCAAGGCTGCAGAGAACAGTATAGCAGATATGGCTACTGAGGATTTAATTATATTATTTTATTACACGGCTCTCTGGAATGCTTGATTCTGATTGGTCAGTTGAGACATTTGCAGGTTCGTTATTTTCAAATAATAACCGCTCCAAATTAATAACGCATAGCCGGACTACTTGCACGAGTAAAATCGCTCCGCGCCAATAAAGATCAATAAGATCTTTATCTGTTTGGCGCCATCTTGTGACAAACACTGGACAACCACGACAAGACACAGACAGCTTACTGAGACTGAACTTGACAAAATAGAGCATGACAGCTACGAAGCCAACACACAAAAAAATACAGAATGGGGATTAAAACTTCTCAAAGACTGGCTAAAAGAGAAAAAAATGGAGACAGACAAGTATGAAGCAGAGGATCTTAATAAGGTATTACGATCATTTTATGCATCTGTGCAAAGTTTCGCGGAAGGATAAAAATGTTAATTTAAAACAAATATGCCAATAAAATGTTTCAAATTCATATTCATGTCCAGTTTTTTTTCTTATGTGGCAAGTAGCCGTGTAATAAGCGGGATAATGTAGAGGCAGCCGGTAGTTATTGGGAAATAAGCCCCTTCAGTGTGATACAAGACCCTCCGCTTCGCGTCGGGTCCTGATCACACTGTCGGGGTTTATTTCCCAATAACTACCGGCTGCCTCTACATTATCCCTTACTTAATAGTCAGCGAGTCCCACTCCGGCCCTCATTTTGAGTGTCTAGCTGGGTGCACATTTTTACCGACTTTCTTTTTCCTATTTTGGTAAAAAATTAACAAGTTCTATTATTATGTAGCATACATTGATTTTTTTTATAACAAATATGACTGATTTATTCATTGGCAAATGCAGAACAATGAGGAGAAAGCAAAGGTAGGCAACACGCCTTTCTCCCTTATATGATTAAAGGCTTAAATGTCATTTTTAAAACGAAAGCACATGCTTGTCAAATTTATGCTGGCTGGATAAATGCAGAATCAACAATATCTTAATTTTTTTTTTCGATTTATTTGTTCGTATTCATTGACCCTTTTTTTTGTGCCAATTAGCACGATTTTCTTTTTCCTGTCACTCAGCACGAATTTCTATAGCCTATATTGTTTTCCATGAACACAAATACATATATCAAATACTGCCTGACGAAATTTTGTGACCGAGCCAGCATAAATTTGACAAGCTTAAACAGTCCGCTTTCGGTTTAAATTTGTTTTTAAATTAAATACATTTTAAAATTACATTTAGCTTATGTTCCCCATGATTAATCTTCTCATCGCAAGGTAGAGGCGTGTCGCCTATGTTCTACATGTTCCTTGTTGTTCTGCATTTGCCAATAAATAAATAAATAGGCTACTTAGTTTGTTTAAAACTGTCATATTTGCTAGATAATAATAGCAAAATAACTTATTTATTTATCACTAAAGGAAGGTTCCTTCAACGCCACAGTCATAATTTTGATTAAATTCAGAATATGCCTGCCTATTCTACTTTTTGTAAAATGCAAAAGGGATTAAGTTGAAAATAATTAATCAATACTTGATAAATGGATTAATCAGTCCTGACTAGAGCTGTGTGCCAGGCACATTCCAAACGAACAGGGCTGGGTTTCCCGATAACGATTAAACTTAGCACTTAAGAGCGCTTTCTACGAGCTACTTAACGAACATTCGTTGTTCATTTACGTGCGTTTCCCAAAGATGCACGTATAACGATCGCTCGCAACTGGGTAATACAATAATCCTTAATAATAAATAAACATAGATAATAAACAACAAATAAAAAGAAAAATCTAAACTATATTATAAAATGCAGAAGGCATTGCGCAGTGGGACGAGTCCTAACTAAATATGAAAAAAGAATATTTCATGATGCACAAATTATTAAAACATGTAATAAGTCATTGAAAAATAATTAATAATATTTTAAAAAATATTAGTGCACATCGGCTGAAGATCATTAGCCTAAACAAGCTTCTGCTACAATTACGAGTCATTCAGTAAGTGACATTTCAGCACTCGACAAAGGGATAGCGACTCGTTAGTAGCACTTAAAACCCAGCTGCGAGTGATCGTTTTACCTTGTAGAAAGCGCTCTTGAGTGCTAAGTTCAATCGTTATAGGAAAACCCAGCCCAGGACCATTTCCGACAATAAAATGCTCTGCAAAGTTAACTAAAACAACTGCAAAATTTACCTGTAGCCTACAACGGACTCGAAAGCTACAGAGAGTAATAGCTTTGAGCTGTTAAAAGCAGAACAGACCTTAAAGGAAGGATTGTAAATGGTGGATATAATATTAACATGTAATTTGCAGTCCGGATTAGGGTGGAATGGCACAGGCAGACTGCCGGTCTAAAAACCGAGACCGTTTTGACTTCATTCCGTACACGCTGACAGGCAGCTGCTTCTATAAACGGCTTGTGCTTCTTTTTCTCCATGCTCAGTCTGGAAACAGTTAAATGTTTCTAATAACAGCGCGATTTGTAAGTGCATTCCGGTCACGGTATGTATATCAAATGCATATGGTCAAATAGTTCAATTAGTGCTGCTGTCAAATAAGGCTCATGTTTTTGTTAATTACGGCAAGTTACATCCAATATTATCGTTGCACCCGCTTGCTTTATTTTAGCTGCGTCACCTTAGCAGCTCCACTCCATCCAGCTTGCTCGCTGACCCTCGGCAAATGTTCGTTGAAGAGACACTGATGTTTTAAGGATAAAACCGCTTCATGCAGTGTTTTTAACGATTTAATGACCTCGGCTGAATTGTCAGGCACTGATAATAACTTAAACGAGGGGTTGTTCTAGTTCACGTTAATGCTACATATTTGCCATGCTATACATAAATGCTTTAATATCATTAATATAATATCGATAACGCGGTCTGGCCGCCTTTCAGCGCTGTAACACCGGCAACGGTAAATGGCAGTGAGCCCAGCTTTTATTTTGAAAAGAGCTTATTGAGGGGGCGTGGCATTACTTTGAAGCAATACCCCTGATTGGCTGACTACACGCGTGGATCGTAGTGACAAACTCTGCGGAAAGATAGTGCCAAAAAGATCTGTAGACTTGTGCAGAAGGATTTGTGAATGCCCTGTGATTTGCAAACACAGATTCAACACTTGCATGCTGAACTTTTGCATTTGTAGATTTTTTTAATGGAAAACAGCGAAACAGTTGTGCCAAAATTCTGAAAACAAATGCAACACAATCTACAAACAAATAATGACCCTCATGCGCAGACAAATCACTTTGCATTCATTTAAATTCTGTTTGTCAAGTACAAGTCGATGATTTCTATTTGTGAATCATAAAGAGTTGGTTTGCGGATTTTAAATCTATTTGTAAATCGCATTTTATATTTGTATGTCATGAAGAGTCTGTTCGTGGATTTTTATATATTTGTAGATCTCGTTTTACATTTGCGGATCATGAGGAGTTTGTTTGCAGATTTGGAACCTATTTGCAGATTTGTTTCGTGTTTACAAATTGTAGTCTCTTCATTTTCAACGATTATGGCATTATTTTGTCACCAAAGCAAAACAATAGTGTCAGAATTCTGAAAACAAATGTGACACAATCTACAAATAGAAAATGATATTCATCTGCAAAGAAGTCACTTTACATTCATTCAAATTCTGGTTTTCAAGTACAAGTCACTGATTTCTTTTTGTAAATCATGCTTTATATTTGTGGATCACAAAGACGATTCGTAGATCTTGTTTTACATTTGCGGATCACAAGGACTGTGTTTGTGGATTTTTAATCTATTTGTAGATTGCGTTTTGTATTTACAAGTTGTAATATCTATTTGTGACTTTTACTCTGTCCATTTTCAATAATATTGGCATCAAATTACCCCCATAGACTCGAGTCACAATTTTCAGGACTTGCGACTGCAACGGCCCGTCGACAATTATTCCTTACATATTTACTCCCACATATGCATATGTATACAGTATATGTATGTATGTATAAAAATTCAAGTTGCCAGGTTTTTTTTGCACTTTCTTTTTTTTGAAAGGTGCAAAATATTTAAGTTTTACGTAAAAAATAGTAATACAGATCTGATTTAATTCTGTGTATGAAAGTCCCTGAAAGACCAGCCTAAAGACCAGACAGTCTCAAATGTGGGCTTTATTCCAACCTGGGCTTTATGCATCATGTGGGGTTTTTTTTGACATCAGGCTAGTTAAACTTTATTTGAGGGTCATCTCTGACCTTGGGTGTGCGGTAATTTGAGAATTTTGAAATGTCTTTATTGAAGACTCCTCACTATGACAACCCATTATCTTCTGTAAACTGGCAATGAAAAGGACAAACTCGCTAAGATATCCACCCACTTCTGATTTTCAGTCCTTTTACCCCAGCAGGCAGTCACTGTGACCTGATCTCCATCATAAAGGCTCTTTAATGCACATTTATCCATCTGAATTCAGAATTCAATCTTTAGGATTCGCTTGATAAAACCTCTGTGCGTGTGCGTTTATCATGTGAGCTGAACTGTGCCTGACTATTTTCTAGTTTTTCCTGATGCATGCCGATGTTTTTCCAGTCATTATCACACTCAGTTAGTCATCTAACTTTCTAGAAATATCTCTCGCTGTTCTCTTTATGCTGCGGCGAGCCATTTCTAAGCTGTCTCAGTCTATCTGAATGAATGTTTATCTTCTTCTGCAGCACGTCACACTGTTAATACTCTGTGACAAGCCTTTATCAATTTCTATCTCATGTGCTTAATCTCGATGCGGAAACACAGAGCTTTTACGCCATTTGAAAAGCCGTGCTGAATTAGTTTAGCCTGAAAGCGAAATGAGTGAATATAAATGGACACATTTAGGAAGCGGTAATCTGTTGGCACGATGGGAGATTGGAATAGAAAGTGTGGCCGATGCGGAGCAATGAGCAGAGATTATTTAACATGGAGGGCTGCAGCTGTCAGTGGAGACCCCGTCATCATTTGTGTCATCTTCAACACTCTGCTCTTCATCCATAATCTGCTTTATGCTAATTGTTTTTGTAAAGGATTAGTTCAGCTAAAACATTCTGCCATCCTTCACTATAACACCATCAGATATTGATTAAATGTGCAGTTGGTGTTAGTAAGAAAAAGTAGTAAAGCTATAAGGTTGGAATTCAGACCATTATATTTAAGGGATAGTTCGGCCAAAAGTTATATTAAACCCATGATTTACTCACCACCAAGCTGTCGTTTTTCAGACAAACACATTTTCAGATATTTTAGAAAATGTTTTAGATCTTTCAGTTAATTAAATGTGAAGTTAAAATGTACTTACATGCCACCAAAACACTTGTTTATGAACTCTTTCGCCGCCAGCATTTTTTTTAAAGTTGCCTGCCAGCGCCAGCGTTTTCATGATTTTCACAAAAGTTTAATGCCTTCCAGAAAATGTTCTTCTTTAAATATATAAACATACAATATACCAAATGAAAGAACAGACCCTCTGCTTTCAAACAAAAAAAAGTTATTTTATAATCAGCTTTTGAATATGGGTAGGTTTCTGCAAAAAACACCACATTTTGAGCAAAAAGCAGAGATAATTGCATTTTTGTGTCGGACTTTTCATAGAGATCCCATTCAGAGCGATCTTTAAAACAGACACGGACATGCAGCCGCTTGCCATAGGGCAATACTTTCGGGTTTAAAAAGTTGCGTAAGGTGGATAATAGCGGTATTGCGGGAAGCCGGAAATACTCGTCATTGGCAGGGAAGCGTTTTCTCTTGATTGACGAGATATCTCGTCAGTGGCGGCGAAAGAGTTTATAACTCTCTGGAAAAACATTATACATTTCCAATCATTTGCGGGAGATCATCTTTTGGCAGCGTGAAAAAAAATACCGGAAAAACAAATCACTCAACCTTGTGCAACAATGTAAACAGTCCGTGTTACAACCTACCCCGCGCACCTTTACATTAGAGATATGCTGTTTAAAGGTTAACCGCAATAACAATGTCCAACGTGCCGCTTTTTTTTAAATTATCGTTTAACCTTGCCAGTGTTATTTTTAAATGATGTGATCTGAAGAGTTAAGCTCTGTTTGTTTCTTCAGTGATTGCTGTGAGTGCAGGTATCGTGCAGTTTACTCCTGGGTCCTAAATTACACCTGATTTCTCAAAGATACGCAGACAGAACTCTTGCTGTTTTTTCCTGTCTTTAAATGAAAATCTAGTTTACTCTCTTTTGTTTTATATGAACTAGATACGCATTTATCTCACAACCCCAAATGTGCTATGATTAATGTTGATGATATTTATTTGCGGTTTATGTGAACAAAGTGCACTTACATGTAAAATCAATTTTAAATAGGTTTGCATCAGTACTGTTTTTTACATTTCTAAAAATTGTTCACAAAAAACGAAGACATTAATAATCATGGTGATTTTGGTCACTATAACCGTGATGTGAAATTTCCATATTGTTTCTGTCACGGCTGGAACACGAGGAAGACAGGAAAACCCAAACGCAGACTTAAAATAAAGAATACTTTAATTGAACAGACACTCAGAACCAAAAACACCCACGAGGGGGTAAAACATTCAGTAACAAACACGAGAACTAAACTGACTAACATAAACACTGAGACACTAAACTTCATAAACATACACAAGACCAGGACCGGGAATACACACTAGAAACTTTCAGGAAATACAGACGAATACCAACGCACGGAGGACAGGACAGAAGGGTATTAAATAGGGAGTTCTAATAACAGACACCTGGAGCTAATCAAACATAAGGGAGCGGGAAACAACTCACGAACCCTGAGAGAAACGTGGACCGCGGAAGGGCATGTCACACAACTCTCTCAGGGCAGACACGTACTGTCACAACCTAATCTCTCAAACTCGGATAAGACAAGAAATAGAGAGATCAGGTCATGACAGTTTCATCTCTAAAATACATTTTTGTATATTTATGGTTTGAAATTTACAAAATATCTTCATGCAAAATCTTTACTTAATATCCTAATGATTTTTGTTATGATTCATTTTTACCCATGCAATGTATTTTTGGCTATTGCTACAAAATACCCTTGCTATAAATGACTGGTTTTGTGGTCCAGGGTCATAAATGAAAAATATGCTATACAGTAACAAACATAATTATGGATTTGGAATGATCTACAATTTTTTGTCAATTCTGTTATTTTTATTAATTACAATTTTTCTACATTTAAATTTAGCCATTTAGCAGACGCTTTTATCCAAAGCGACTTACAAAGATAAAGAAACAATCAAGCGATTTGTCATAGGTCATTTATTCTTTATTTGTTATTGTCATTTATTATTTGTCAATAATAAAATTTGTGCTTATTCTAGATTACTTATCTTTGTTATTTACTGTTTATAAAAACTTTAAACCAGAACTACTGTCAGATTTAAGTAGATGTATTTAAAAAACAGTTATTTGCTTTACAAACAATTTTCTTTTTTACTTCCAGCCTTGTCTTCAGTATTGGCCTGAAACAGGTATGCAGCAGTATGGACCCATGACTGTTGAACTGCTCTCCAGGTCCACTGATGAAAATGTAGTCACACGTCTATTCAGTGTGAACAATATCACTCGGGTAAGTGTTTGTGGAATCAGTCATCCGAAAATACGGTGAGATCCAAAATTTTGATATTGCATTGAAATTTTCCCTCCATTTTGTATGCTGATCATAGAATGTGTAGTGATAAAGTTAGCAAGATGCAAAATAGAGGCATTTTACTAGTAGTCTCGGGGCCTGTAATATAAAGCCCAATATAGAAATATACAAAACCTTCCTAGATGACCCCGGGCCAGATGCGTACTGGAGCTGCTGACTTCGGCATGGATCCGGAGCGGATACGGCCCTAAGTTGTCTGCTGTCTGGGTTACAATTATGAGCCATATTCACAGAGTGTTGCCATCTATTACCTCATTAAAGTCAGACTTTATTAGATCTATGAACTGTCTTTTATCTTTTCATAGAAATTGTTTTATGAATTGATGAGTTCAGGGTCAATTAACTGAGAGCCTAATCATCTTTATTGAGACTTTATATTGGAAACGTTTTAATTTCAAGTCAAATTAAACAGGAGGTTGAAATGTTTGGTCCGTCATATCCATTTTGTCTTGTTGATGTCTTTATAGATTTGTGTGTGATGAAGTCCTTTGTATTGTGTGTGTTTGTGAGTCAATCTCTCACAAACGTGTGTGCTTGGTGCTTCTAATATTGACTTGAATAAAGAGGCACTTTCTTACACCTTTAGTTGACCTTGGTCCCCCCTGATGGCTTCATCGTCGACACTCTGTCTTCTTGAAATCTTGTCCCAAATGTTACAACTCGGTTTGTCGGCCCACTTTAGCACTTCTGTCAGCCAGCCTGTCAACCTTTAGCCACAATGCTATTCGCGCCTATGTCAGTTTAGCCAACCCCTGTCAGGCTTTACATCCCCACTGTCTCTTTCAGACTCTGCAAGCCAAGTAAACTCTCCATGTCATTGTCAGAAAAAATGTCCCATACTGTCTCTTCAGTGGACCACAGAAAGAACCACAAATGCTGGAATGATAAAGGCATATTGATATAGTGGGTTCCTAAATCGTGGCATCCTTAGTTAAAAGAAAAAAAGTCAAAAGTATGCTTTCCCATTTTGTTAGCAATGTAGATGTGAATTAACGGTCCAGTCAAGATTTGGTGAATATGGCGTGTTTTTATTTTATCAATACAATTATTTTGTGACTAAATACTGGTTGTAGTTATAAACTCTTTTCCCGCCATTGACGAGTTGTCTCGTCATGTAAGAGAAAACGCTTCCCTGCCAATGACAAGATTTTACGGCAATCCATATTTCTGCTATTATCAATTAGGTGGCGCTCCTACACAACTTATAAGCATCCACTGATCCAAAAACAGTTAAAACTCTGTGTATGTTTTGTAGTTATGGGAGAAACAAAGCTTTTCGAAGCTTCGAATCAATTGAACTAATTGCATACACGCTGGCGACACCTGCTGGTCAAAAGAGTGTAAAAGCAGCTGAATCTGTCCAAACATTTTACACTTCTAAAAATATGTTTTTAAGAAAAATGTATTATTTAATTTAATTAAGACATAATTAAAAGTGTATTCTGCGTTTTAGTTGTATTTATAGCAAACAAATCATTAAAACGAACTCACTTTTTAATTCTGCACATTTTTGTCATTAAATCTGTCTATAAACAAAAAGTAGACAAAATGGTAGTGTTATTAGTAAGAAGGATGAATGTTTGATGAACTTTTATAATAAAACTGACCCGAGTTCACCTACACTGGTCATTTGTGATCAACTCCCCCTAGTGGTGAATTGTCAGGTTTTTGTAACGTTTTGAAACAGTTATGACGTAATGAAGCCTCATTTGCTAAAATCATAAAAAAATGCTGCCGCTGGCTAGCAACTTAAAAAAAATAACGCTGGCAGGGAAAGAGTTAAGTCATTTGCTTTCCACATAGTAAAGAGAGATATTTGACTTTATAATTTTCCTTACAGTAACTTTGTTAACAGGGTTGAATGGTTGACGGAAGCAGTCAACGCTAAATTTTGTGCAAAGTTGAAAATAAAGCGAAGGGGTTAGCAAACACCAAACTCTATCTTGTTCATTAATAACGCAAATAAACTCTAAGACTTGCTTTTTACTTGTTTTCTAATTGCCTTTGTCTCTATCCCTGTGTTTATCATACAGTTGCAAGAAGGTCATCTGGTAGTGCGACATTTTCAGTTCCTACGCTGGTCTGCTTATCGCGAAATTCCAGACTCCAAGAAGGCCTTCCTTAACCTGCTGGCACAAGTGGAAACGTGGCAGAGGGAATGTGGAGATGGTCGGACTGTAGTGCACTGTCTGTAAGTTTCATATTGCTCAATTTCCGAAATGCTAATTGCAGGCCAGTTACACATCATTGTGTTGATTATAAAATCGAGGCCTTCTGTACATAACACTTAAAAAAGTGCACTCAATCTCTGGCTGCTTTTAATGTCTTAATTTTCCTCCGCATTTGCTTTCTGACTGCTGTCCCCTCAGGACAAAAACTTGCCACATTCACAAGTTTGTAGTTTAATACCTAGCCTCTATTAATGAGAGCGCCTTGCAGACGCACTGTATCAAGATTCAAAGCATCTTTGCCAGGGTCCTCTATCCGCTGCCCTGCGGAAATGATCTTAGCTCAGTGAAATGTGACATTTTTATTGCACGACTTTCCCTCAGAGCACTAATGCTTTCCATTTGTTCTTTTCAACAAAAAAAAAGTATTGCAGATGTCAGGCGGCCATTTGTGACACAAGTCAGGCTTACCCCCTCAAGACATCTCTAATACAATAATCCACAAGCTTTAAAAGTCTATTGCACAGATATCAGGCCTCGACGTGTTACAAATAGTCTCTTTCTGTCTAAGATGCTAATAAAACAATGTTTTGATGTCTTTAAGAAATGGTGGCGGACGTAGTGGCACTTTCTGCGCTTGCACCATGATAATGGAGATGGTGCATCATCACAACATGGTGGACGTGTTCTACGCAGTGAAGACCCTCCGCAACTCCAAGCCTAACATGGTGGAGTCTATGGTTAGTTATTTAATCATAATTACTAATATTTTCTGTGAATATTGCAAAAGCAATTGATGATGCCTTGATTTGTTTACAGGAGCAGTACCGGTTCTGCTATGAACTAGCTCTGGAGTACCTAGAGTGTTTAGAGGTCAGATAACACTATAGCTCATGACCAGGATCAACATCAGTTTCAACTTCTCTATCTTGCCTCTATATGTCCTTTTGCTTGGGCCAATCTGGCCCACATGAATGAGCCTTTCCGTCCTCCAATGAGAATGCACATCTACATCAAGAGTCGGAATGTGAGACTACACACATTCTTTTACCTTCAACCTCTATTGTCCGTTGTGCACTTTTGTTTTCGATGTTTTCTCCAATATTGTGCCAGATATTCCTGCCAAACCCTTCGGGGCATCGATGAGATTCTACCAACTTTGAGATCAATATGTACATCTTTGACCATGTGACCGGGCCAAAGGTCCACCTCGCTCTGCTTTACATACCAGGCAGGAGAAAACACGCTGTAATCGAAACCGTGCAACAGCGACAAAATGGGTGATGTGTACGTGCATTATGTGTATTGTTATACTCTGTACATGGTGTAGTCTGCTGTGGCAATGCCCCTGATTTTAGCAGAAAGGATACCTTGAATGTGAGGATGCGATTCTTGATGGAGGTTTTCTTTACATTATGGGGCGGTTTCCCAGACAGGGCCCAGACTAAAATGCCGTAATTTAAAAACACTTTGTACTGACATGTCTTGACATATATTAGTGGCTTTTTTTGCATCGGTTTGTTTGTAAAAACTACTTTAATGTTCTAATATAACTAAGGCACTATCCTGGATTAATCTAAACCCTGTCCGGGAAACTGCCTCTAAAAGATTTAAAGATGGTGTGTAATTTTTTCAGTGTTGATCTACTATCCTATCTCACCTTCATATGTAGAGACAACTATAAGCATTTCTAAATCGAGAACGCTGTTGCCCCCTAAAAACAGTTTGACACAGCAATATTGTATCAAGCGATTGCATGTTTTAAATGGAAAAGCTCAAAAACAAAGGAGATTTGAACAAATCATTATTTTGACAGTTTTTATTGTTGAAGCTAGCAGTGCAAAAATGACATTATCTTTAAATCATGATGTATTAACTGGTCAGCATTTTGGCAGAACAAATACAAAGATGGTTTTAGTTTTTTTTTCTTATTTCTCTGTATATATAATCTATATTTTACAAAAAGAAAGTGTTTCTAGATGTTGTCTTTAATGTGCCAACTCATTTTTTTGTATGCGTGTGCGTGTGTTTGAGAAGATGCTCGCTCATGGATAAGCATGCCTGTTTCATGTATCATTGCAATCCATTGTGACCCGGTCTGCTTTGGGTTTCTTATGCCAGGTGCCCGCTGTCTATGAGTACAGTAAGAAAAAAGAAAAAATACACACATATATGAATAAAATGAAAAGCCTCTATAGGAATAAGGTGAAGCAGTCACCAGGAAATTGCTTTTTATCTTTGTATTTATTTGTTGTGTTTTATTTTCTAAAAAATGTAACATGAAAGAATAAAACATTTCAATGTTGCTTTAATCTCTTTATTGTTGTTCATTTTCGCAAAAAAAAATCTTGTTTCATTGAAAAACTGGTAACATTTTACAATTATGTATCATGTGTTGCTATTAGTTAATGGATTAGTTAACATGAGGCAGCAAAATCTTTCTATAGCATTTATTAATTGGCAATGTTAATATTTAACATTTACTAATGTTAATAGATACAACATTTACATTTAAAAATGCTTAACTGTCAAAATGAACACAAAATAAATAACAGTAAAGAATTCTTTATTTTTGTGGTGCGTTCACACCAGACACGGAAGAGGCAGAAAGCGTGAGTTATTTACATGTTAAGTCAATGCAAAGACGCGAATAAGCATCCTGTGGTGTGGATGCATTGCCGCATGGTCCACGCCAGTTAAAAAAACTTTATTGGATTTCCGTGCAACGTTAACCAATAAGAAGCTTGCTCTAGCAGTGACGTGATTACAGGAAGCGAGCGGAGGCAGAAAAACAAAACCGCAGTGGAGGACAATCATCATCGTAACACGAGACATCCTTGTACTTCTACAGGAATTAAAAGGATCTTGTTTAGAAGAAAATGAGTGAGGAGGTCGAACAATCTGGTAAGTTTATTCAATTTGAGATATATAAGCCCCTCCCATGACGCAAATTTAAGCATGAATGACTAGAATTTCAAGCACGACTTTCACACACGAATGAAGCGAGTCAACTCAAAATGTTCAAGCGTTCAACTATGCGCGAATAACGTGTTTTTGACGCCTCTGGTGTGAACGCACAGTCAGTCTATGTTTATGAATGTACAGTGAGGAAAATAAGTAATGGAACACGCTGATATTTTGCAAGTTCTCCCACTTAGAAATCATGGAGGGGTCTGAAATTGATATCGTCTGTGAATGTCCACTGTGAGAGACATAATCAAAAATAAATCCAGAACTATTTTTTAAACTATCTATTTGTATGATACAGCTGCAAATAAGTATTTGAACACCTGAGAAAATCAATGTTAATATTTGGTATAGTAGCCTTTGTTTGCACTTACAGAGGTCAAACGTTTCCTGTAGTTTTTCACCAGGTTTGCACACACTGGAGGAGGGATTTTGGCCCACTGGATTTCTGGCCTGTCGCTGAGAAACACGGAGTTTGAGCTCCCTCCAAAGATCCTCTATTGGGTTTAGATCTGGAGACTGGCTAGGCCACGCCAGAACCTTGATATGCTTCTTACAGAGCCACTCCTTGGTTATCCTGGCTGTGTGCTTCGGGTCATTGTCATGTTGGAAGACCCAGCCTTGACCCATCTTCAATGCTCTAACGGAGGGAATCTCGCAATACATGGCCCCGGTCATCCTCTCCTTAATACAGTGCAGTCGCCCTGTCCCATGTGCAGAAAAACACCCCCAAAGCATGATGCTACCACCCCATTCTTCACAGTAGAGATGGTGTTCTTGGGATGGTACTCATCATTCTTCTTCCTCCAAACACGTTTTGTGGAATTATGACCAAAAGTTCTATTTTGGTCTCATTTGACCACATGACTTTCTCCCATGGCTCCTTGGATCATCCAAATGGTCATTGGCAAACTTAAGACTGGCCTGGACATGTGCTGGTTTAAGCAGGGGAACCTTCCGTGCCATGCATGATTTCAAACCATGACGTCTTAGTGTATTTCCAACAGTTACCTTGGACATGGTGGTCCCAGCTCTTTTCAGTTCATTGACCAGCTCCTCCCTTATAGTTCTGGGCTGATTTCTCACCTTTCTTAGGATCATTGAGACCCCAGGAGGTGAGATCTTGCGTGGAGCCCCAGTCCGAGGGAGACTGACAGTCAAGTTTAGCTTCTTCCATTTTCTAATGATTGCTCCAACAGTGGACCTTTTTTCACCAAGCTGCTTGCCAATTTCCCCGTAGCCCTTTCCAGCCTTGTGGAGGTGTACAATTTTGTCTCTAGTGTCTTTGGACAGCTCTTTGGTCTTGGCCATGTTAGTAGTTGGATTCTTACTGATTGTATGGGGTGGACAGGTGTCTTTATGCAACTTACGATCTCGAACAGGTCCATCTAATTTAGGATAATAAATGGAGTGGAGGTGGACATTTTAAAGGCAGACTAACAGGTCTTGAGGGTCAAAATTCTAGCTGATAGACAGGTGTTCAAATACTTATTTGCAGCTGTATCATACAAATAAATAGTTAAAAAATCATACATTGTGATTTCTGGACTTTTTTAGATTATGTCTCTCACAGTAGACATGCACCTACGATGAAAATTTCAGACCCCTCCATGATTTCTTAGTGGGAGAACTTGCAAAATAGCAAGGTGGTCAAATACTTATTTTCCTCACTGTAGGTGCATTGTGTAACGTTTAGGAGGATCTCTTAACAAAATCTCTTGCAATGTAATATACATAACTATATTATCAGTGGTGTGTAAAGACATACATAACATACATAACATTACTACCCAAGAATGAGCCATTTTTATCTATAGTACATATACAGAAGGTCTCCTTACATGGAAGTTGCCATTTTGCGCTGCCACATTCCTACAGTCGCCCTAAGCGGACAAATCAGAGGGTTTTTGTCACTATGTTGTCTCAGATGACGTGTTTGTCCTATGGCGGCTACCGTAGTTTCTCTGTGCTTCGAAAGCAGAGGGGTGAGCTGTGAACTAAGCCTTTGGTTGCAATTCACAATTTCACCGCTTAATGCAGCGAAAATCTACACACTGCACCTTTAACTAATGGCAACACATGGAACGTAATTGTAAAGCGTTAACAATTACCCACTGGAATATATTTGATTGTTTCCCTTTGACATTATTGAGACTAAATCCAGAGAAAATTGAGTTTTACTTAGTACTTTTAGGGACGGTTCACATTTCGCGTCTTTTTTCATCCGCAAATGTTATATTGAATGTAGACGAGCGATAAATGCGCTCAACGCCATAGCCAGTTGAAAATCCTTACATTTTTCAGAATGGTGCGTTGGAAATAAAGAGTAAAGCGCTGTGATTATGTTTTCCACCCGGTTTTAAATGCATAATGTGAATCGGCCCTTACTTTGTCTCCTTTAAATATAAAGGCCACTAATCTGCATTCTCAGAAGATATTTTACACTGTGTTGTCATTTGCTAAGATACAAATGTTTCAGATTAAAATATCAGCTAATCTCATTCAAATGCTCTGAACAATGCTATAGATAGTTTTATCACTTTATACTTTGCTATATCTCAACAATCATCTACTATTAGTTTACTTTAGAAAAAAGTTGATACTTTGGGTTCTGTTGTCATCTGAGATATAAAAACACAACCTCTTAGCAATGACATTTTCTTTTATTGGCAGTTATGAGTAATTATTTTGAACAACAAAATGTGTATTTTTTATCATTGCCCTTTATCAGGCTTGCCTTTTATTGTAGGTATTTTATCACGTTCATATTTTAGACTATATAGACAACAAGTAATCATGTTACAGTGGACACTAATTGCTTTTAGCACTGTATACGGTTGCTATATGAAGATAAATCTCTTCTCGTCATTTCTTATGAGTTTACCTATAAAGCACTGATACTGCAGACTAAGCTTGAGAGGTCACAGCACATCATCCAATTGAATTAGTTTACACGCTGAGTGCTTCAACATAAAAGCAATATTAATTATGCACAGTGGCTATATTATATATTGGCATGCTCGTATTTGTGTTTTAATGATAGCCCACAACCGTTTGCTACTTGCAACACCCATGAGCTTGTAACTTTGACTGCAGTAAGAAGTGAATCTTTCCAACCCGTGACTTCATTTGGGCTTATCATTTAATTAGACATGCTTTAATGGGCTTTTTATCAAATAACTACACAGGCCAGTGGCTTTCAATAGTGGCGATGGATGACTCCGGCTGATCCATTGATCTCATTCTTATTCTCACAATGCTGTTTGTTTTGGATAGTCTGATAAGGTCAAATGAACGATTGCCTTCTCTGCATCATCCCGGCAGCCTATCTTTATCTTTTTTGATACTTGTTCCCTAGTACATGTAATGGGCAGGCCTGCACAGAATCTCCGCCCGCAGATTTCCACAGAAAACTCCATGTTTTCTCAAACTACCCAGAGTTCGGCACACATACCCCACGCGTGTTTGTGAGCAGTAGTAGCCTGTCCTGTTTGCTATGACAGTAATGATGAGCACAGACCATTTGAACATGAATGAAGATGTTTATAGGAATGTTTATAACCAAACCGTTCATGAGCCCCATTCACTTCAATAGTATTCTTTTTCCTACTATGGAAGTGAATAGGGCTCATGATCGGTTTAGTTCCAAAATCCCTTATCTTTCCATATGTTTCTTCGTGTTCATCAGAACAAAGACATTTATACAGGTTTTTAACAACATAAGAGGGAGTGGGCTCTATCATACACCCGTTGCAATGCAGTGCAATACGCGACGCAAGTGTCTTTTGCTAGTTTGAACCCGGTGCAATTATAATTTTCTCGTTTGGCACCATGTTGTTTAAATAGCAAATACATTTGTGCCCAATTTTGTGCCTTTGGGTGTTGAGGTGCATTGTTGGCGAGTTGCTTTTTTTTATAGGCAACTAAATATTGTTTTTGTTATTTAATGAGCTCATTAGTAATATTCGCCTATAAACGGGATGACAACGCGTGTTTGCTTATCACACACACGGATGCGCTGCAGCACACAAACGCTTTTAAATATGAAAGATTAAAGGATTAAAAATGTAAAATATTATTATTATTATTAAGTCTCTCAGACATAAATGAGGACCGATTATGAGACGTTAGAAGGTGTAAAGAGCTGCTTCACCTGTAGCTGTCACGTACACATACTACTACTATTACTAACTACAATGATGATGACGATGAGGAGATTAGATTCTTCATATTTACACTCAGGAGCTTTATTCAAACATACAACAACGACGAGGAACAGATTTACATGCACATACATTCAACGACTGACAAGGGAAAGACACATGAGGGCAGAATATAAAGGGTGATAATGAAACACAGGTGTAAGAACTTAACTAATAATCAAACAGGTGAGACTAATAATGATGAAATGAGATAACAAATGAACTAAACAAGATGATTAACAATGAACAGAACTAAATGCAACACAAAACCCTGACAGTACGCCCCCCCTCCCAAAGGCGCGTCCCGCGCCGTAACTAAAACAACACCGAAGTGGAGGGAGGGAGTCCAAAACAACAGAAATGTCCAAAAATGAGGGAGGGATTAGGAAGGGGTCTGGACCAGGCCCCAGAGACTGAACGGGATGAAGCCCCAGGGTGGAGTCGCTGGTGGGAGGAGCCAGGGTGGAGTATTGTTCTTACTACCCACCCTGGGGACGGACAACGGCGATGACGGCACTTGGAGGATCCAGGGTGGAGCCGTGCGAGCAGAGAACCTGGGGGGAGCCAAGGAACCGGAGGGGCGGGGCAGAGCCGGTGGGTCTCCCGACCGAGATGTAGGAGGTGAACCGGAGCTACGAGGTGGAGCCAGAGCAGAGGAACCCAAAGGTGAACGCCCGTAGGAGTGAGGAGCCCAACGAGCTGGAAGGGTAGAGTGAGGGACACTTGGGGAGCGAGGAAAACCCGGAGGCGAGGACGGGACGACGACCGACCAGGGCGGAGCCGGAGTGGTGACGATGCCTGGTGACGTCGCTGTAGAGACGGGAGCCGACGAAGGGGAGGGAGGAGAGACCTGAAGCGATGCCACTGGTCCGACGGGACGAGGCGACCTCTTGGTCTCAGGGAGCGGAGGCGGAGAACTGGAAAGCAGCTAGCAGAGAGGCACGCCACGGATCAATCGAACCAGCGGCATTGACGCGCTTTTAGACAATGCACTTACATCGTTAAAAAAGGGCCCATCCGGTGTTAAATAAAATTATAAATCATTGTTATGAGTTTACTATTATGAACCGTGGTAAGGTTAAGAGATACTGACTGTTTATTTAGGCTACTTGAGTTTTGTTTATTTTTAGACAAATTGTTATGTATTTCAGCTTTGAAAGCACTATGAGTTTAACAGGCAATTATACTTTAGAACGGATGTGTTAAAAACAACACAGTCAGTGTTAGTTAAGGGACAACAGAAAACACACATATCTGTGTTATTATTGGAACAACACATTTTGTGTTACTTTTAACACAACTTGTGTTTTATTTTAACACAAAATCAACACAAAATGAAACAAAATGTGTTAAAAGCATAACACACAAAAAATGTGTACAAAATGAACACATCCTTTCTTAGAGTGTACAACCCAACGGGCAATTATTGATACAGTTATTAGTATTGCTAATATATATTTTATGAAACATTTCATACACATAATATTTACTTATAACAGTATAAATATACTGTAAAAGTTTGATTACAAACCTGCAGACAATTATTTTACCCATATAGTATCACAAATATTTTGCAGTTATAATAATTATTATGTTAATGATTCATTATTATGTTTCGTAATCATTATTAATGTCTTTTCTTATGATTTCTTATTAATTAGGCCATTAATAATTTTCAATGACAATTAAGCACCCTCTAATAAAAATGTTCTTACTAGAAATAAACAAACAATTGTAAAGCATGTTTTCATTACATTTTACTTTGAATTAGATTTCCTTCATTGACTTCCCTTTGAAACCTGTGTTCCTAAGAAGTGGCGGATTTATGATTTTACAACACCTTGAAGAAAGTAACAAATGAATGCTGGATAGCCAACAGCGCTCTATTGTGTTTCCTGGAGGCATTCAACAGACTCTGTGTGTTCAAGAGCGATTACAGAACCTGGATGTTCTCTGTTACATCTCATACAATACCTCCATCTACAAGGCCAAGTTTCCATCCCTTTCTTCGAGGTATTAATATGAACATTGATGTATTGTGTCTTATGTACTTGTGTAACATCATTTTTCCCAAGGTTTTGCGCTCAGTGACATTGAATACATCATTTCTTAAACTTTTTAAGGAACTTACAGTAACAAGCAGAGACATTTAGGCTACATCCTTTCCTCAATGTGCAAACTACAGTGAATAGGCTAGGCTATAGTAGTAAAATAATAGTTGTTTCTTAAATGAAGCATTAGATTAGATATTTTCTCTTTATTTTAAATACTTATCCTAGTAAAGGGCAATTTTGAATCCTATAAAAATACTGTGTGAGTGATTTGTTGATTTTATGATTTGTTGAATGTTTTTTTTTTTTTTTTTAAGTAAAAAAGAACACAACAATTGCATACATATCCAAATAGGAAAGTCTTTATTTTCAACAATCTAAATTGTGATTGATTGATTATAACTGTACATTCAGAACCCAATACCCTCACCCAATAAACAATATTTTTTTTACTTTTCAGTGGTAACACAGTTCTTGCATTCCCAGAGCTAAAAGTTAAACTGTCTCAAAGTTAAACAAGAACCCCTTCAAATATATTGTTGTTTCACAGTATGAAGGTTATTCTGTGCATTGCAGAACCTGAGGTGTTTACTGCAGTCCTGACATAAAACGTCATGCTGCATTTAACAAAGACAATGCATTGCATTGCAAGGACATCTGCGTTTATAGTTTATGAAACAGCTGCCTTGTTAAAAGATAACCGATTTAAAAATCTGAAACTGGGAAGAAAGAAAACTTTAAACAATGCAAACATTGGACAATGGAGTATTATAGAAAAATATGTCTAAGTTTAAGAAATTTGTGAGATAAGAAGCAAATTAATAAATCTTGAGCTCGGCCTTCTTTTAAAAAGTGGGAAAATTACTGTTTTTAAGTAAATGTACATTTTACATTACATTTATGTTTTTGGAAGGCGCTACAGTACATTACAAGGTATACATTTACATTTACATTGTCATTTGTTGAATGTTTTTTTTTTTTTTTTTAAGTAAAAAAGAACACAACAATTGCATACATATCCAAATAGGAAAGTCTTTATTTTCAACAATCTAAATTGTGATTGATTGATTATAACTGTACATTCAGAACCCAATACCCTCACCCAATAAACAATATTTTTTTTACTTTTCAGTGGTAACACAGTTCTTGCATTCCCAGAGCTAAAAGTTAAACTGTCTCAAAGTTAAACAAGAACCCCTTCAAATATATTGTTGTTTCACAGTATGAAGGTTATTCTGTGCATTGCAGAACCTGAGGTGTTTACTGCAGTCCTGACATAAAACGTCATGCTGCATTTAACAAAGACAATGCATTGCATTGCAAGGACATCTGCGTTTATAGTTTATGAAACAGCTGCCTTGTTAAAAGATAACCGATTTAAAAATCTGAAACTGGGAAGAAAGAAAACTTTAAACAATGCAAACATTGGACAATGGAGTATTATAGAAAAATATGTCTAAGTTTAAGAAATTTGTGAGATAAGAAGCAAATTAATAAATCTTGAGCTCGGCCTTCTTTTAAAAAGTGGGAAAATTACTGTTTTTAAGTAAATGTACATTTTACATTACATTTATGTTTTTGGAAGGCGCTACAGTACATTACAAGGTATACATTTACATTTACATTGTCATTTAGCAGACTACTGCAATGCGCTACTGGCAGGGCTTCCAGCCTGCATGACCAAACCCAAACTGACCACTCCCAGGTTTCTGGCTGTCCTGGAAGGTGTCATGGTCGAGGAACCTAGCTGAATGGAAAGGTTGTAGTGAATCTTTGGTTCAGAAGATATGACAAGCAGTTCTGTCTTCGCAAGGTTAATCTGAAGATGGGGATCCTTCATTCAGAGTGAGATGCCCCTCAGGCATGCTAAGATGTGGGCAGAAACTGTGGGATCATGAGGGTGGAACGACAAGTGGATTTGAGTGTCGTCTGCATAGCAGTGGTAGGAAAAGCCATGTTTTTGAATGACAGAAAAGAGCAGTGGTCCAAGCACAGAGCCTTGAGGCACCCCGTTATTGAGACGTTGGGGTTCGGAGACGTCACCTCTCCTCTCTATACTTTTTATCAACGTATGTTCCCTGAGTTCAAACCACAGGCTGTAAAAATGTGGACTTAGTGTCCATGACCACACCTAAAGAGCTGTAAAGAGCTTATAGTTGGACGAACCTGCTGTCAACCTCTTGGCAGCATGTCACTGCACATCACTCGCCAATAACCGTAAATGAGCAAAGAGGTGGGACGTGGGCGGAGCTAAGGTTCCTTGCTAGCTCGACGGTAGTGACAGCAATGGCAGTTCACCTGTCACTCAAGTGGCCACGCATGTATGAATGCACAAGCACATATAAAGAATAATTATTAAAGTAGTACTTCCTTAATTACTTTTTCCTGACAAAATGTATTACTCATAGGACACTATGGTCGATCTTCCCCAGTCTATAACCCTCCTATGTGCTATCTTAATGGACTCATGAGAGCAGGATACCTACCTCCAATAGATTATTTTTAACATTGCAAGGTTTCTCAGGTCCTCTACAGTAGCCTATACCAGTGTTCCCAAACTTTTTCAGCGTGTGGCCCCCCTTGTGCACGGTGCATTCCTTTGCAGCCCTCCAAAGAAAATTTGTGATAAAAAACTGTTCTAAAACTCAACATTTTAATAAAAAAAACATTAAATTATACAAAAAAGTAGTGCTTTTGGCTAGTAGCCTTATTTCTGGGTTTAATTACACAGAATTCATGATAAATTAATGTATTTCATAAAATCTCGCGATCTCGCGGCCCCCAGTTTGAAAACCACTGGCCTATACTATAAGTCACAGGTGTTCGTACTGGAAATGGAAATAAACCATTATTCTGTCTTGTCTATGATTTGATCTGTTAAACTTTCTGAACCACAAACTATTTTTTAGTTTATTCAGCATAAAGTGAATGCATTTTCTCTCAGTCACTGACACTAAAACTGAATCTCCTGCATCCCTGCTGACTGCATCTCACTTATGACTGGATATTGGCTTTCTCTTCTGTTGCTTGATGACATCTCTCATATGCTTTGACATGATGTTGTAATTCGCTGCAGTTCAGTCAGGGAAGATCTGTGACGACAGTTTGACATGCTGGGAAATTGCCTGCAGTAACATTTATAGGATCTGAGAGCATGGGAAAAAGCAAAGGGGTTTGTTGTCGAAAACAATGAACCAGCAACTTTTAAGCACACAACTTTATTTCTACTAAACAAGCAAAAGACAAAACATTTGTATTTGAAGTTAACATTTTTTAATTTTCAGCAATAAGAAAAGGCATTTCTCAGTGTTACAAGTTCAGCTTATTCAGCACAGTTTACATTTCTCACTGATAACGGAAGGACTTCTCAAGAAGTGAAAACCAGGTTTATTGTTTCAAAGCAGCTTTACATAAAGAAGAAAAACACACAGAAAACAGGAAAATAATAAAAACAGAAATTTATATATAATAGAAAACAAGGTATTATTGCAAAATATTATAAATATTAAAAAGTGTAATCTACTGAAACACCACATGCATACATTCATATACATCTACTGTTTGATGGTACTGGGTTAAAGAACACATTTTAGACTCCATGTTTATTCAGATTAGGCTAGGAAAGTCAAACCTACCATTTTCTTTTTTTTTTAACAGGTATAATAATCACTATCCCCATCTATCTGACAAGCTAATGAAATCATACCCCAACCGGCAGGACACTTCCTCTGTGGGACGTTCATTACAGCTAAGGTTCTAGTAGAAGCAAGCAGACCTTTACATCACCTTTACATTTTACCTTTACATTACAAACATGTAGTTTTTCCAATTAAGTGAAAATAAAAATTACAAAGTCTAATTCCCTAATTCAAAGTAAAGGGCGACGGACTGTCAGGCACCGAAGAAACGGATGTCGCATCCAGTTTTTGTCTGACTCTTCAATACAAGTAGCCATGTGGTGGTAACGTCTCGGTTACGGATGTAACCCTCGTTTCCTGAAGGAGGGAACGGAGACGTCACTTCGTGACCGACGAATTGGGAACTCGCTTAGAGAGACCAATCTGCTTCGTTTACTACTAAAACGCCAATGAACTTGGCATTGAGATATTTGCATAATGCTGGCGCCGCCCCGCCAGGTGCCTTTATAAGCAGCAGGTGCAAATAGGGAAATTAGCTTCTTTTCGCTGAGAAAGCCGGGAGAAAGTGACCGGTCGATAAACAGCAGGGAGCAGCCCTGTGGCGACGGGACGTGACGTCTCCGTTCCCTCCTTCAGGGAACGAGGGTTACATCCGTAACCGAGACGTTCCCTTTCAGTCGGTCACTACGACGTCACGTCGTGACCGACGAATTGGGAATCCCTACCAAAACGCCACTGAGGGCTGACCTCTTCCAGTGTCTGCGTAAAGCCCTCCTGTTCCACTTAAGGAGAAGGAGAATTAGGTTTTAAGGCAGAAGGCCGGGCACTAGATGTTCCAAAACCCCACAGTAGTGCCAGCGACTGGGAAGCGCCCTATCTGAGCGGTATAGGAACGCTGCGGAAGCCACCACCCTGTTAAGGGCTAATGGTGGGCGAAAGTCAACCGTAGTTGAGGTAAAAATGACAGCCGTGGCTGTGTAAGCAAAGCAGTGCTCTGCTAAGGGAAACGTGGGCTGGTAGGATTAACCCCACGGAAAAATACTCACAAAGGAACCCGGTGGGACACAATGTGGAGCCCGAGCCAGACACGTAGGTTCGCGAGGATACAGCTAGTGAAAGGCTGACAGCCAATGCTCCGCAACAAAGGCTGCCAAGGCAGCGGAGGAAGAACAATTCAAACCATTACGCATTTTTGTTCTGAAGGCCTTCCATACTGACAGTTATGAAGCATCAGTTGGAGGCTGCAAGCCGACCTGCGAGACTGCTCTCCGTGCTCCCCCTGGTGAGGAAGAACACGAGAGGATACAGGCTCGATACGAACACTGTAAAATCTAATGAACGTATTAGGTGTCGCCCAACCAGCAGCTCTACAGATGTCTGTTAGCGAGGAACCACGAGCTAAAGCCCAAGATGAGGCAACACTCCGTGTGAAGTGCGCTCTCAAATTAAAGGGGCAAGGAATACCCTGAAGATTATAAGCCAGGGCGATAGTATCAACTATCCAATGAGACATCCTCTGCTTAGTGACAGCTTTCCCTTTCTGCTGGCCACCATAACAAACAAAGAGCTGGTCTGAGGTCCTGAGGCTTTGCGTGCGATCCACGTAGAGTCGCAGTGCGCGTACGGGGCACAACAAAGCCATGGTTGGGTCTGCGTCCTCCGGGGGCAGCGCTTGCAAGCTCACCACCTTATCTCTGAAGGGAGTGGTGGGAACTTTGGGCACGTAGCCTGGTCTGGGTCTCAGTGAGACAGCAGGACCAAACTAAAAGCACGAATCGTCAACAGAGAATGCATGTAAATCCCCTACTCTCTTCATGGAGGCCAATGCTATCAGGGTCAGAGTTTTCATTGATAAAAACATCAGACTCGTAGACTGCAAAGGCTCAAAAGGGAGACCTGAAGGCTTCAGCACCATGGACAGGTCTCAGGAGGAAAGAGGGAGGGCGCGAGGGGTTTAGCCTGCGAGCGCCTCTTAAAATGTAATAATTAAATCATGCTGGCCAACTGATCTGCCGTTGATAAGAGAGTGATGAGCAGAAATAGCGGCGATATCAACTTTAATGGCGGAGGGACAGCCTACCATCTAACCTATGTTAAAGATATAAAAGCACAATGTTAATGGGCATTCTCTGGGGTCCTCGCGTTGCGAAGAGCACCGGGTGACGAAAAAGGTTTCTTTAAGCGCGTAAGCCCGTCTTGTGGACGGTGCTCGAACCGCGTCGATGGTGTTAGATACCGCTTGCGATAAATCACCTAAACCTTGCGCGCGCTCAACGACCATACATGGAAATCCCACAGGTCGGGGCGCGGGTGCCATAATGTGCCCCTTCCTTGAGAAAGAAAGTCTTTCCTCAGGGGAAATCGTCAGGGAGGGGCTGTCGCGAGGAGCATTAACTCTGAAAACCAATCCAGTACGGGGCGACTAATAAAAGGCTCTCCTCGTCCTGCCTGACTTTGCACAGTGTCTGCGCAATAAAGCTCACTGGAAGGAATGCGTATTTACGCACCCCCCGCGGCCAGCTGTGTGCCAACGCATCCACGCCGAGGCTGCCCTCGGTTAGTGAATAAAATAGGCGACAGTGGGTATCGTCCGGCGAC
The DNA here is from genome assembly GCA_025389145.1 of Misgurnus mizolepis. Lineage (NCBI taxonomy): Eukaryota > Metazoa > Chordata > Actinopteri > Cypriniformes > Cobitidae > Misgurnus > Misgurnus mizolepis. The sequence goes on along the minus strand of JAIFKI010000011.1, from coordinate 38,190,943 downwards.
GCAAACAGATCTATCTACGCACAACCGAACTTCTTCCAAATTAGCTGGACCGTCTGGAGGTGGAGTCGCCATTCGCCGGGGGCGCAGCTCGGGAAGCGCGTCTGCCGCTGTATTGAGCGAACCCGGGATGTAAATGGCACGAAGGGACCTCAGATGCTTCTGACTCCAAAGGAGGAGATGACGAGCGAGATGCGACAGGTGACGAGAGCGCAAAACCGCCTTAACGGTAAATAACGCAACAGTCGCAATGTTATTGGTGTCGGCTAATACATCCTTCCCTCGCATCTCCATAGCGGAGCGTACAAGTCCCAGATATACAGCGCACCGCTCGCGGCAGTTGGGGTGCTATGCACACCCCTGAGACTGCAAGCCCGTCATACGTGGCTGATCATCCCGTGCTGAGGGCATTGCAATATACAGAATGCCAGGAGACCCCTCAGGGGCATATCTTCTATCGGAAATGCCGGGTCTACCACAGGGAAAAATTTAAATGACACGCAGGTGCAATGTTTACACAGTGTATGTCGGTGCGCCACGCTCTCCTCGAGACTCGATCGTAAGCCAATGCTGAAGCGGTCTCATATGAAGCAGCTCGGGCGGCGTCACAGCCGCAGCATGCTGTCATATGTCCAGGAGCTTCTGAAATTGTTTCAGAGGGACCGCGTACTTCCCTCGAATTAAACCGAGGCAAGTCAGAACTGACTGGTTGCGCGCTCTTGTTAAACACGCCAATTAGTTGATCGAGTCTTATTTCCATACTGAGAAAAAGGATCCTCTGCACGGGGCAAAGTTGCTCTTTCCCAGTCGACCTGAAGACTTAAACGAGCGAGATGCCGAAGCATTAACTCTCTGTGTTCGCGCACGTCTGCCAAGAACGGGCTATTATAAGTCGACGTAGAAAAAAGCAGAATGCGAACAACGCTCTCTCTCTGACATTTTACTGCCGTGACTAGCACATGGAGACACGGAGAGAGAGAGACAGCTCGAATGGTGTACTTAGTATTAATATGCCCACCCCACGACGCAGAGCGAAAAACGGTCTAAAGCGAGGGGAGATGGACACATAAAGTACATGTCTTACAGGTCTAAGGCTGCAAACCGATCTGAATATTGAAATACGAGCCTCGGCGTTATCATCGAAAAAGAACACCTTCGTAGAGCCGGTGCGTAAATCAAATCGATCGTAACCCGCCGCGTATTTTGGGTACTATGAGATAAAGGCTGGAAAAACCCTATCATCATCATCATCTCGGTAAGAGGGACCGGCTCGAACATCCTTCGCCAACAGGATATCGACTTTTGCACGCAGTACATGTGCATCGGACGCTTTCACCACAGTGAAACGAAAGCCCGAATTTGGGGTGTGCCGGATTCGTAACCGAGGCGGATCGTGCGTAAAACCCAACGAAACGGGCTGGGAACTGAAGCCAAGCACCCAGGCACCGTACGAGGAGAAATAACGACACTACCGAAGTACCCGCGGGGGGGCAGCGAAGCGAGACAGGTGGGACTGCCGGTGCGTCTGCTGTGACAGCATAAACATCTACAGTATGTGTGTGTGACACTGACCTGAGCCCGCTGAGGGTAACGGTCATCTGGTCTCCTCTACGGAGAGCGCAGACTCCGATGAGGGTGCTGGTGGTCCGGTCTCCTCAGCGGAGCGCTCGGACTCCTCAGGTCACCCGCTGGCGATAGAGGAGAGGTAGGGGAGCTGGTGTGAACCCGCTCACGGCTCTCTCGATCCTCCGGAGACCTAGAGAGGGAAGAGGAATGCACTCTTATGTGTGGTTAAGTGGGTACCGGCCGAACAGCCGGTGGAACATATGCAAACCAAGGATTTTCCACCCGACCCTCTATCGGGGGAAGGAGCTCCATCTCCTGAAGAGTGATCCTCTGCCAATCCGGGTCGCCCTTCACTGGCCACTTAAACTCCTGAATTTCACGGGAAGCGGCTAAGCGGGCGGGGCGAGCTGCTGACGACCGGTTCCCCTGCGCTGCCGAGATGGGGTCCGAGGAGGGGAACGGAGGTGGTCGCCGCAGGACGCCGACGGCGAGAGGCAGACTGAGGAGCCGGCGTGGTGGACCAAGGGCAGCTCTCTTCCGCCGGGGCATGACCTAGGAGATCGCCTCAGTCTGCGCAGCGGAGCTGTACGACTCCCCTGGCTCGCCGAAGAGGCCGGTCTGTGAGACAGGAGCATTCAAGTTGTTCTCGTCTGCGTCCGTCATGTCAGCCAGACACAGCCAAAGGTGGCGATCTTGAACCACTGTGGTGGACATCGCACGACTGAAGGTCGCGGCCTCCCTCGTAAATCCTTGGTGAGCCTGCAGCAACGTTATTGCGTGCAGGGCCGAAGCCGCCTCTCCGGCATGCCTGATGGGCAGCGTCCGTAACCGGACGACCGTCTACAAACACGGGAGGGAAGGGTTGGGTGGTCCCTCCAGGAACGCATCCCGCTCCACTGAAGGGGTCCCCGCCCTTAGCGGCTCCGTTGGTGAGGGAGGTGAGGGGTGAAGCTGAACGGCCGGACGGCCGCAAATCACGTCAGCTCTTCGTGCCGTCGGGAAAGAAAGGCACAGGAGGAGAGGACCGAGAGGCCCGAGCAGCTCCGAAGTACCAATCATGTGGGCGGGACGGTTCGGGCGGAGAGGGGTTAACCTTTCCAACTCTACCGTCTCCGCCGCTCGCGGGCACGGCCGCCATCTCCGGAACGACTCTGCCTCGGAGGAAAAATGGACACCCCTCTGATGCTGCAGAAGTGACGGGACCAGAAGGAGGTCCAATGGATTCGGCAGACATCGTAGAACACGACTCTGCAGTCTCCACCGGAGCCTCAACCGGCTGAGGATGAGAAGGCCGGTAGGTGGAGGACGCATCCTCCGTCCTACTCAGCGTAGTAACGCGAAGGGCGCCCTGCGAGCGCTTGACAGCCGCACCATGGCGGCGTCAGCACTGCAAAGGCGCGGACAGCGTTCCCGTAGAAACGACAGTCGTCTCCGCAATCCAAGAGGGTTATGCTCTCACAGAGAGAACAGAAACTCTCCACGAACGCAGCCCCGGAGTGCTCGATGCCTGAGCACGAAGACAGCGCTCGTGACCGTCACTGGAACCCTATACTTCTCGCATCCAAGATCGCACGGGCGAAAAGCTATCCTGAAAAGGACGCTGATCTCCGCATATACGAGAGAGTGGCTGCCTTTAAAAAGACACAGAGCTCTCACGTATCACTCTTTTAGGGAAATCACTCTTTAGGTGCTCAGCTGATGATGCGCACAGGGAAGGCAACGCACACACTAAACTCAAAACAAAAAAGATGCAGAGCCGTGGAATACTGCGAGCGTCCGCTGTGTTAGTACTGCTTGTCAATCAACTTCAGCAACCGTTCCCAGAAGAGCAGAGAGTAGCTTCTCAGTAGCAGATAAAGCCAGATTTCGAAGCGAAAAAGCTAATTTCCCTATTTGCACCTGCTGCTTATAAAGGCACCTGGCGGGGCGGCGCCAGCATTATGCAAATATCTCAATGCCAAGTTCATTGGCGTTTTAGTAGTAAACGAAGCAGATTGGTCTCTCTAAGCGAGTTCCCAATTCGTCGGTCACGACGTGACGTCGTAGTGACCGACTGAAAGGGAACTTACTATTTGTTTCTTTGTCTATCCTTTATAGGTTAAATGCATTATTCTGTTCATGTTCTTTTCTCTATTTCAATAAACTTATTAACACATATTGTCTTTCTTACAACATTTAACATGTCAATTATCATGTATACATTTTAATACATACTTTTGACCAATATATTAGTTGTCATTCATATATATTTCAAAGTCAGTGGTTACAAGAATTTTTTTATATACAATACTTGGTGTAGTAGGAAAAAATACAGGTTATTAGTTTTTTCAAGTTATTTACTGATATTACACATTATTCTTATTCCTAAAGGTTTCTAAGGGTCATATAGTAAAATACCAATATTTATATATCAAAATGTAGGACAATTTTTCATTTCACTCAACAATACATACACATATACTGTACAAAATATATTTCTAATATATATATATATTTTTTAATATTCTAAAATAGCCGTGTTTCCGATCTTCAGTGCTGCAGAGAAAACAAGTTCAAAATCATTCATTTTTCTTTTAAACCCTGATTTTTAGTCTTTCTTTGGTGTTGTCATGCTCTTAGTCTTTTACATTTGCTGTTGGGTGTCACTCATAAGATTTGCTTTTGTTGAAATTCAACAGACACTGGACTGAAATGGTCATAATACATCTAGAGATAATTTTTTTATAACAATTTGTATTATCCAGACAAGAGTTTACAATAAATCATTAAAGAGGGGAACATTAAAAAAAACATTTTCTGCACTTTGATCTTTTTACACATTATTTTCCAACATATAACTTAAAAAAAGGAATCACACCAACAACAGAATAACTACCATTCCAAACCCCTCCAAGGGAGGATTAGAAAATATCGGCAGACTCTACAAGCGATTATACTTAAAAATTAAAATTAAAATAAAGAAAGCTGTTCTTCAGATTGTTTCAGGTATTTTCATGATAATAAAAATATTTTGAATGATTGTTTTTGACAAGCGTTGCTTTTTTAATTCACATTATAAACGACTCAAACTCATAGTGATTTTAGATTGATAAGGACTTCCTACTGATCACAGAGCCGTAGTACATACACAAGCTGTGCATGAAACCAGGGGCGTCAGTTTGTGTTGAAAAGTGGTGGGGACAAAAGATCAGATGAAAAAACATGACAGCAGGACGGGAAAAATATTGAATAATGACGCATAAAAAATGGGCAAAAAACACACCATGAGCAGCACACAACGCAACTTATGTGACCCTGGAACATAAAACCAGACAAACACTGCAAAAAATGATTTTCAAGAAAAAAAAATCTTAGTATTTTTGTCTTGTTTTCAGGAAAAATATCTAAAAATTCTTAAATTAAGATGCTTTTTCTTAATGAGCAAAACGACCCAAGAAAATAAGTCTAGTTTTTAGACCAAAAATATCAAATTTCAGTGATTTTGTGCATTAAACAAGCAAAAAAATCTGCCAATGGGGTAAGCAAAATAATCTTAAAATTTTTATTAAACACTAAATTCAGGAAAAATTTGCTTACCTCATTGGCCGGTTTTTTTGCTTGTTTTATGATCAAAATCACTTAAATTTGATATTTTTGGTCTAAAAACTAGACTTAGATTTAACTATATTAAATTATTTTAGATATTTTCACTGTAAGCAAGACAAAAATACTAAGAATTTTTTTTTTCTTGAAAATAATTTTTTGCAGTGTGCACTCAAATAAAATGACTTTCTTACTTAGTATTTTTGTCTTGTTTTCAGTAGAAATATCTAAAAATTCTTAAATCAAGATGTATTTTCTTGATTAGCAAAATGATGTAAGAAAATAAGTCTAGTTTTTAGACCAAAAATATGAAATTTAAGTGATCTTTTGCATGAACAAAAAATCTGCCAAAGAGGTAAGCAAATTTGGAATTTTTCTTGAATTTAGTGTTTTTTTAGAAAAAGGTTCAAGATTTTTTGCTTAACACATTGGCAGATTTTTTTTTTTTTTGGCTTGTTTTATGCACAAAATCACTTAAATTTGATATTTTTGGTCTAAAAACTAGACTTATTTTCTTTGGTCGTTTTGCTCATCAAGAAAAAGCATCTTAATTTAAGATACTAAGAATACTAAGAATTTTTTTTTCTAAAAAATCCTTTTTTGAAGTGTAAAACAAGCCAAATTATCTGCCAATGGGGTGAGAAAATGTTGCTTAAATTAAGTTTTTAAGAAAAAACTAATCTTATTTTAAGATTTTTTACCTCACCCCATTGGAGGACATTTTTGCTTGTTTTAATCACAAATTCACTTAAATTGTATGTTTGGTCTAAAAACTAGACTTACTTTCTTAGGTCATTTTGCACATCAAGAGAAAGCATCTTAATTTAAGAATTTTTAGATATTTCTACTGAAAATAATACAAAAGTAGGAAAAGTAGGAAAGTCATTTTTGCAGTGTATGTCGCACAGGAATTGCTTGATTTTTCAGAACATTTTAACCAAATGCTTTCAAAAAGTGGTGGGGACAAAATCAGCCATTTCAAAAAGTGGTGGGGACATGTCCCCAGCGTCCCCAGTGTAAATGACACCTATGCATGAAACAAAGAATTGGATCCTTGCGATTCAGAATCGATTTAAGGCAGGTCTTGAACGCGATGTATCGTCACAGCCCTATTTTGTATATTAAAGTCTTAAATGTTTTCCGGTTTCTGCCCTCTTCCTCTCCACATACATACCTCATTACACAAACAAGTAGACCACCTTTAACCCCCACTGTGCTGGACAAACTCTGCCAATTGCCCTTGATCATCACTATAAGTGAGTCCATGAATGCAAATGTTACAGGAAGGCAATGTGGGTTGTGAAAGAGTAATAAATGCCCAAATTTTTTATCCTACAGTGAACACCACTTATTCCATTAAATATGCAACATAATGAAGTTGTGTGACAAAAACGCACCATACAGATACAGTATATGATGTACTGTATCTCATATCATTCTATATCAGTTAAATATTAACATGATGTTGTGTATAATACTGTAATCTAGTTCTTTTCTGACCATAGTCGCATTCATGCATTTATTTTCCTCTTTAAACGTTCGAGTTTTGTTCTCTCTGTTTGATTCCCACTTGTATGCTTTTTCTTTTCATTTAGGCCGCTGTAACAACTCAATACAATAAATTCCCATCTGAACTAAAGAATCACAGTGTGTGATTACTGACTGATTTATGTGAGCAGGTGTAACATTCAGCAGAAATGAGTTTCCTAGAAAGCAATTAACACGAACTCGAGCACTTCCACAGCCCTTAAAGACCCTTTACACAAGTCTCTTATTTATTGGAGCATTAGCAGTATTGTTAAGTTAAACTTTATAAATTATTCATCGTTAAATAAAGAAGAAAAAACTCTATCAGATGAAATGAGTTTTGATTTGAGATCAAAATAAATGAATAGCACTGGTTGTGTGGGCACAAAGTGCAACCCAGAGCCCTTAAGGAAGAGAGTTGCGTCAGCTCCCTTCACTTCAATGGAAGAGTTTTTTTGACAGTAATGGTGGATCATGGAGCGTCTCAAGAGTTTCCGGAAGTTACTGTCAGCCCTATAGAGCTGCAGCAGAAAAGACTGAATGTGATGAACTTGATGAAAGTTTTAAGACGTTTAAAAAATAACATGTATATTAGCACTACATGGAAATCACATCACTTGCATTTGTAGTGGATTATTTCTCATTAAATTAGTACATTTAGGGGATGTTAGGAGAAAACGGGTCAGGCTAGGACAGGCTGAGGATAACATTAGCAACAAATAACAAACTACCAACATCCTTTTTAATGGTACATTTAGTTTTCCTAATGCACATTCATCTATTATTGTGTAATTAGAGATACAGGTTATTAAACATGATGGTGGTACATAGTGCATAATGCAGATCCTGTAAAAAATAACTTTCTTAATTCCTTAAAATATGTGACCAGTCACGGAAGGTAGGGACACAAGTTGGATCTGGGGCATTTTAAGTTATTCACAGATTCTGAAAGTGCAGTTTCTAAGCTTTCTGACGATGTGTAACACATGGAAATCTGATAAGATTTTGAGAAGTTGTGGCCATTTGAATGTAACACATTGAAGAAAGAGAATGCTGAGAAATTTAAGAAAGAAAAAAGTTAACACTTTCCCTTTTCCCTGGCTGGAGAGACAATAGGGCTCATTTACATCTCATTTAGCTAAGCCATACCCCCTGTAAAGACGTTTTGAGATACAGATGTTCTAGCATCATATGTAGTATTTTGTGAAAGAAGTCCGGGTGACAACATGCAAAAATAAACAGGACTTTTACCTTTGTGGGGATCACAAGTCGAATCCAGTCTGTTTCAGATGTGTGAATCATCCAATGACCATTTTTGTCCACAAATGCGTATAATCCATGAAATATGGATATAGTTTGTTTACATCAGATTTCGCATGACCGTCTGGTAATACAATATAATATACAATCTGAGGACTATTTACATTGTAACATGTAAGGGTATATGAGATTACACTCCGGTAATTTACTTTCCGTTCAGGGACGGACTGGGGCTAAAAAACAGACCTGGACTTTCTCCCAAACAGGCCCATCATCCGGCCATTCGCCCCTAGCCATGTGCAACAGACACAAGGATGTCCTGATACTATGCCACAATACTGTCAGACTATCAGACAAGGTTATTTAATATTTTGTCAATGTTATATTACACTTTGATGTATAATAATGCTGTGAAATAATGAAAATGGCTAGGCCCTATTAATTTTGTCTGTAAAGCTTTCACAAACAACCACCAGGTCTTTGCCAATTCCACAATACTAAACACAAATATGAAAGACAAGGAAAAACTGCAGTCTGATGGAAGACAGACAGAAAGTGCAAGCTAGGATTTTTTGGTTAAACTAATATTTGGTCAATTATTTAGCCCCCTTTCTTGTATATTAGCACGTTCAGAGTGGTAGCAATGCATGCCTGAAAATTTCCGTTTAATTCAATACCTTAGTCTTCATTCTAGCAGAAAATGTGAGCTCACTACAACCTCTCATATACAGTAAAGTCAATGAAAGAAAAAAAATGCAATACGATTAATGTCCACCCACAGTTTTTAAATGGGGTTGGATAAATATTTTTTGCTTTGGTGTGTGTGTGTGTGTGTGTGTGTGTGTGTGTGTGTGTGTGTGTGTGTGTGTGTGTGTGTGTGATTTTGTTTAGATGAAGAGTTGTAGGTTACAGTTTGACAAGAGTTTGCAGTTTAAATGATGTCCCATATGAACAAAATGACGGAGTATGTATTGTTTTTACATTTCCACTGTTCGCGCCCGTGCCTCTCTCTCTCTCTCTCTCACACACACAAACGCACACACGCGCGCGCACACACACACACATCACGTCTCTCTCTAGCAGTAGTTGCGCATTACGTTAATTTTCACGCGAGTTTTATTTATTATCATATCGTTTATATTATATTATAACGTCACGTGTCCTGCTACTACTGGCACTTACAGGACCTCTCGCTGATGTGAAGTTAACTCTGTCTGTCCCTCATCATGACCAGGCAGTAGATGCTCAGGCTCACGAATTCCGTGGAATCCGTGGACCAATCATGGCTAGTAGGCAGATTCTTCTTCCTCCTTTTTTTTTTACACGTAGCGGCATATAAGTGATCGTATTATTGCCCCTCTTGTTGGCTGTTCATATTGGGTTATTTGACTATTTGACTTTTCCAGAACGCACAGATTGCCAATCTGTCCCTGGTTCTGTTAAACACATGAACCCGCCTTCAAAGTTTGTATTTAAAATAGGGTGGTAGTATAATAGATCATCCAAACAGCGCTGTCAAAAATGGGACGTCCTTTAGGGATGTAACCAATCGCTTGCTCGTTCCTCCATCAGCTAATGTCTTCATGGAAAATATTGACAGACAAAACATGTAGCCAATTATATAAAGAATTCAACGATCTCTGTGTGACTTTTTTGTGTGTGTTTGACTTCATGCTGTGCTGCAAGAACTGACAGAGAGATGATGTCAAAGTACTGCGAGAGCGAGTCGAAATTAAACTACTCCATAAGAATTCTTGAAGAGCTCTCGTGGTACTTTGAAGTCATCCGACTGCAGCGCCGCATAAAGTCGACCAAGCTAGTGACTGTTATCTGTTCTACCCCAGCTTCTTTTTTTCTTTTGTTTTATGCGCCCGAGCTTTGTTTACAGTCTGGGGAGACGCACGTTTTAAGTTTGAAAAAAAAACTTGGCAAACATGTCTGAGGAACAGGTGAGCCGCCTCATAACAGCCACGTGACTTCACGCAGTTCACGCTCGAGCCGGAAGAGAAGACAATGCTGAATAAAGTCGTAATTCTTGCTATTTTTGGACCGAACTGTATTTTCGATGCTTTAACACAATCTTACTGACCCACTGATGTCACATGGACTACTTTGACAACCCAGTCTCACCCCATGCCGTCAATATTTGACGACACTTAACCATGCGTCAATATGTTGACGCGGAGGGTATACCTTTCGCGTCATTTTTTGACGAACTGGGGACTTCAATACTATTAAGTCCGTTGCATTCTCTTTCCTATTTTCTTACCATTTTCGCGTCGGTTTAGGGTTAGATTTACATAATGACATCCCTACCCAAACCTAACTCTAACCCCAACGCCAGGTGACAACTGTTTAATTTCGCGTACACTGTTTAATTTTGCGTAATCTATCCCTAAACCGACGCGAAAATGGTAAGAAAATAGGAAAGAGAATGCAACGGACGTAATAGTATTGAAGTCCCCAGTTCGTCAAAAAATGACGCGAAAGGTATACCCTCCGCGTCAACATATTGACGCATGGTCAAGTGTCGTCAAATATTGACGCCATGGGGTGAGACTGTGTTAACTTTGATGATGTTTTTATTACCTTTCTGGACATGGAAAACGTACATAGATTTTCAATGGAGGAGACACAAAGCTCTCGGACTAAATCTGACGTTAAAACATCTTAAACTGTGTTCTAAAGATGAACGGAGGTCTTTCGAGTTTAGAACGACATAAGGGTAAGTCATTAATTACATTATATTCATTTTACTATCCCCATTAAGGAGCCACGCTGTTCCCTTTGGGGACGGGGGCAAAAACAAAAACCGCTTATAAGGTATGTAAATACACACAGACAATGACCCCCCCTGCTGCACGCTAGAATCTCCAGAAAAACAAGCCGATTTCAACCGCAAAATGTACGCTTTTATAAATATACATAAACTGCTATCTCAAACATGGAGAGGCTTCTTCGTGGTCTCAACTAACAGATTCTGCAATAAAAAGAAAATCACATATTGTGTTTATAAACAAATTTATACAGGTTTGTAACAATAATCTCTTAAGAGATTCACCTTTTTTTGTTTCACAAAAGAAAATCTGAAAATTCAGGATGACAGGATTCTGTTTCTTTAAAATCTGAACATCAGCCCTACCAAAAGTATGGGTGGTGATAGCGCAGTGGATAAAACACTCGCCTTTGGTGTGAGAGACCCGGGTTTGAATCGTGCGACCCCTGACATATATAGCAATTGTAAGTCACTTTGGATGAAAGCGTCAGCTAAATGAATAAGTAAAGTATAACAGTAAAACTGTTTAAAGTTTAAACATTCAAAATGTTTGTGATGGGTCTCTCTCCTTCATTTACTTATTTTTCTTATCTTTCTTTAAAATTCTTATGATTTTTCCAAATGTTAGGCAGATATAAAGGGTTTCTCTCACTGTGCTTTTTGATGGTATGTGTTTGTCATTCACATCAGAGCAAACGGCCTCTCAAGGACTTAGTTTGCTCTCTGGAGCAGAATTCTAATGAAAGCAACACTCTGTCATTTCTCTATCTGTAAGCTGTGAAGCCACACATTTTAATCATGAAAAGTGACAATGGCTTGGGAATGCTCGCCCCTTCATGATAAGCGGGTCCAAACAACTCTTGTGACCCCCATCTCTATGGGGCTCTGAAGAAATAATTAAGAATTTTGACCTCTGCCCACCAGACACCCTCAGTCCTGAGGAGTTGCTATGTGGGTCTTTATAATTTTGGAGTAACCATGTGCTACTACCAATTCTGTTTCAAGTACTAATTCAAGCAGCTTAACCTGTTAACAGCTCACGAGGCTATAAAACAATTATCAAATTTATTTATTTATGTTTGGGTGTCTCCCACTGCTTCCATTTTTATCACAAAATGTTTTTTTTTCTTTTGTAATGTCCATATATATATATATATATACATATATATATATATATATATATATATATATATATATATATATATATATATATATATATATATATATATATATACTGTGTAGTATTGATAAATCTATCATTAAGCTTTGATAAGCAATTAATTATGTATTTTTTTGGAGTGGATAGCTGCTAAAAATTTATTTAAATCATGGGAAATTATCTAAAAATCCTAAATAATTTTTTTCACCAAATGCTTTGTGTGATGTCGTGAGTTCCCTCAGTCAGTGAATAGTAGCTTTATTTTATTTTAAAGTCACATTTATGTTTTTGTTTTTTATTGAAGTATTTTTATGTAAATAATGCCTCTGTGGACAGATTACTTTAGTGAGTGGGAATATTATGCATAATTTTAAGAGTAAATAAATGGTATATTTTGTAAGCATCATTTACACTATATCTGATTAAATTAGTTTCAAAAGGAAAATGCTGCTATTTTCAAACCTAATGGCAGGTGAAATTGCGGGACGTGTTGTGTTTTGTCCCACGGCTCCAGAACCACTGGCTTGATATAATACTGTAGGTAATTGATGGAGACAGCTTTTTGGAAGCCAGCCCATGGCTTTTTAATGCCTTTAGAGAAATAATGACATGAAAGGCAAGTTTTTTTCTTCTATCTCTTCCTGTTTTTTGTGAGCACAGCAGGACTTAACCTATATAATGCACTGACATTTAATCAATAACCAATCAGCCACACAGCAATGCAGAGAGTTGTATTTGGTTAACCCGAGGGTGAGATATTTCCTAATATTGATAATGGAGATGGGATCTGCAGGGAAGGCTTTTGAGATTGTTTTTAAGGCTTAATCAGTCTGGTAAAGTAGTGTGTGTGTGTGTGTGTGTGTGTGTGTGTGTGTGTGTGTGTGTGTGTGTGCGTGCGTGCGTGCGTGCGTGCGTGTGTGTGAGAGAGAGAGACAGAGAGAGAGAGAGAGAGAGAGAGAGAGAGGTTTTTGAATAAAGCTGAATAAATAACTGAATAAAGCGTATACATTTTATTCTAAAATATAGAGTCAAACTTTAATATGGGCTACAATGAAAGCATATATTTTATACATTTTGTATAAAATATGTTTTATACATACTTAAAAATGCTGGGTGATTTTTAACCCAGCGTTGGTTTAAAATAGCGACAAATGCAGCCAATGGGTTAAATTAACCCCTAAAAAATTTTGACTTGACCCAACAATTGGGTTAAATAACCCAGCACTATTTACTATTGTTATGTAACTTTAATTACTATACAAAGTTCAGCAATAAAAGCTTTAAAGGTGCAATGTGTAAATTTTAGCAGCATCTAGTGGTGAAGTTGCAAATTGCAACCAATGGCTCAGTCCATTGCTCACCCCTCACTTTTAAAACACACAGAGAAGCTACAGTAACTGCCACCGGAAAAACATGTCATCGACGGAGACAACTTAGTAAAAAAAGTTTGTCCGTTAAGGGCTTCTGTAGAAACATGGCGGCATAAAATGGTGACTTCCACGTAAGGGGACCCTCTGTGTATGTAGATAAAAACGTCTCATTCTAAGGTAATAAAAACATAACAGATCATTATAAAAAGGTCTTTATACACCCCTGATAATATACTTTTGTATATTATTTAGCATTTCTGTCAAGAGATCCTATTAAAAAATAACACAATGCACATTTAACCTGTGATACAGAGCCCTTTAAATCTATGAAAATAATGTAATGATGAGACTTGTTTTTCATCGCACCAACAAGAAAAAAATCAAGAGGACAGGAGTCCAATACAACACCTACTGCTGAGATTACACTGTGTAAAGAATGCAGAAGACAACGTTTTACCATGGTGTACTTTTTCAGTTGACTTTTAACCATGGTCATTAATCCACATCCAGACTCATGATCTGTGAAGGAAATCAATTAGTCATAACATTACTTTGCAGGTTTAAGGTTTGTATGATTTTAAGAACAAAATGTAAAAAGCAGAGGGAAAATTTTGAGTATAGGTTATGCTTGACAATCATGTAGCTTTCACTTAACGGCTAGATGGCCACCAAAAAATAATTAGTCATGATTGTGACTAACAAGCTCACTAAATTTGCTTTATAAAGTAAGAGGTGGGGTGATTGAGTTGCGAATATGAAGAACCGATCATTTAAAAAAATAATTATGTTCTGCATGTATCTGTCCTATATAAACCGTTGTGAATTCTCTTTGATTGGGTTGATGTGCTCTCGGCCATGATTCAATCATATTCAAAAGCATTGTCTCGAGTCTGTCTGAATTTCCGCTGCAGGATAGTTGAACACAAGATTTTATTTCCAAAGTGCTTGTTTTCCTAAGGGGCAAAATATTGTTAGCTTCTTAGCACGATAGCAGATACATTCATTGTTGAACGTCATCTGTGGACATTAGCTGAATGTCGTCTGTGGATGTTTGCCGAACGTCATCGGTAGAAGTTTGGGTGCGAGCATCATCAAAATGCTCCCTGCTTAAAGTGAGTCAGATGCGTAGGGGAAATCTACCACAGCTGATGAGCCAGCCAGGAGCAATGAGTGGATTTGCTTGGGTGTTCACCAAATATGAGATGTCCTAGTTCAGACATTCCTACATAAATACTTGAGGTAAGATGGACTCCAGCCCCTCCATTTGATGATCTTAAAATTTTAATTTGATCAATTTGATATGTGCATAACTGATTAAGGAAAACTGTCCAGATCTTTTAAATCTTGTATCAACTTAAACAAATTGGGATGATAATCCAATAGATGGTGCCACAACAATAAATTTGATTTGAATTAAGTATTTGCTTTTGCATGGTGGCTTTCGAAATGTTTTTTAGATTTAACCCCTTATATTCAATGTCTTATTGTCTTCTTTTGATAACAATAATCAGGTTCTTATCTGTCCTTTATGTATGTTTGATGAATTGTGTCTGACAAGGATATGAATTTTGTGTTATTTGAAGGCTGACAAACTGATTGGTCCATCTTCGACAAGTTCTTTCTGAGCCACTGAAGTAATCTAAGGACCTTGTCAAAGTGCATGACTGAGGACAGAAAACTCATATTATTATCTTTTGAATATAAATGCCAGATAATGAACCGAAAGAGTGTAAAGGTTTAGTGATGTGTCTTGTCTCTTTTATTTTTAAATTCTTCTTAGTCGTGTTTGTATTTTGATTCCCTGATGTGTCATGTTGCCATTAGTTCACCTATTCTATTTTTTTTCCTTATGTGTCCTGTTGTGATTGGTCTATTGTCTGTATATAAAGCCCTCGTGTTCTTATTAGCTCTTGTCTAGCTTTGATGTTGTTTTGTAACCTGCTGTTGATGAGTTCACGTTTCCAATTAAGTCATCTATACTCTGTTATTTTTTTAAGGGTTTAAAGTTTCATTCACCTGCAGTGGATTAACTAGTGATGGGTAGTGGTGGGCAAAGCGAGGCTTTGTGAAACACCGAAACAGTTGAAGCAATTGTGCCGTATTGTTTGAGGCTTCGAAACATCAATCCGAAACCGCCTAGTGGTCATTTGCACATCTTGGCATGAAGGAGCCTTGGCAAGGATTTAGACGAGCGTTGAGAAATTGTATCCCACATGATGTTTAAGTGACACAAATGTTCGGTTGGGAGTAGTGTTTGTTATGGTGCCAAAATTTCAGTAACCATTACCAATGCAAGTAAAAATGTACAGTATAGGTCTCTGTACCAATTTCGGTACCAAAGTAAAACACAAAAACATGCTAATTTATTTTAAATAAAGTTGAAGGTCAAAATAAAATAATAACATAAAAACATTGCCATTCTGCCTTTATTTTACATTTATACATCAAGTATAAAATGTATTTGTTGTTGAAAGGTTTTAGCAGCTGTTGTCGTTGCTGAAAAATCCAGCATCAGACCAGCATGGGAATTATGCTGGTCTATGCTGGTTTGATGCTGGTTTAGCTGGTGGTCATGTTTTATTAAAAACTAAATTTTACGTTTTCATTGCTTATTTAAGTAGGAGTGTGATATAGCTCTATATCATCTATATAGGCAGCCACATTGATATAGATTTATATCACACAACTCTGAGAGCGATACTGCTTTATCATCTCTTTGTCCTCATTTAGCACTTTACTACTGTTCTTACTTTCTTTTATACTACGCTGTGAAATAAAGTGTTTGTCTGGTTAAAATAGCCACAAAAAAGGCTGAGCAAAAAAGGTGATTTTCCTTCCACTCATGTTACAATGTGACTGAAGAGCTGGCACTTGGGTTAAATGTCAGCCGACCTGTTGTTTAGGCCAGGGGTGGGCATTCCTGGACTTGGAGGGCCACAGGCCTGCAGAGTTTAGAAGCATGTGCAGTAAGTTGTTTTATGGGGCATGCATTGAGAGTTCAATGTCTTGTGCGCAATTGGCACAGGGCGACGTCCGTTCCCTCTATAAAGAAGTCTACAATACAAGGTTGATTACTATGAGTTAAAAACAAATTGAAAAGACAAACAGAACTTCAAGCTTTAATGAAGAAAAAGGTTGCACTAGTCGCTTCAAAAGCAACTTCAGAGTAAGTACTAATACACTTTCACACAATAGACTATTGGTGACTTTGCAGAACAATATCTCTTTTTTAATATTTTTTTCACAGGCAAAAGATGACTGATGGCTGGACTTTTTTTCAAATAAAACACCATATTTGTCTTATTTTTTTAAACACTAATGAAAAATTGTGTGCTACGATTCTGTCTCTTGCAGCTCTGTCACTAGGTTGGTCCAAGTGCACTTATAGTAGATAAAGTTGCACGCCCTCTCAGGTGCATCCTTCAGACACTGAAATCTTTCCTTTAGTTTCCCAAAGGTCATTTCAATATGTGCTCTTGTCCTGGCTAGGGCTGCATTGTAATGGGTTTGAGATCCAGGATTCGGGTCAGAGAATGGCATCAAGTTATTCCTGCAATAATAGCCCCCTCCAATCAGGATCCCATCGTAATCACCTGTCTAATAGAAAAACACTGTTCTGCTAGGCCCAGTTCTATATTTACCTTACCCCGTTCAAATAACGTGCATAGGCGTAACATTTTAGAAATATTCAAGTGATTATTAGTAAAAGTTTAAGTGATTATCAATCACCACCCAAGGTTCCAGGCTATCCTTTGAGCAGTTATTGTTGACAAACCTAACTGGATGAAGAGGTTTTCATAAAGTGTTGGGTTACCCAAGACCATAAGCCGCTCAATCCAGCCTTCATCCAGCCAGTCAGGCAAGCTGAGATGCAAGGCACTATCATAAAATCATTTGGTTGTAATGAGAGGTTGAGTGTAATCAGTATAGCAGTAATGGGAAAAGCCGTGAGTATGGATGATACATCATAGGGATGAAATGTAGATGAAAAAGAGAAGTGGACCAAGCACTGAGCCCTGAGGAACCCCAGTAGTGGGAGACATCTTGAAGGACCTACCTGAGAGGTAAGACTTGAACTACTGGAGTGTGGCTCCAGAGATGCTCTTTGTCACAAGGGTTGACAGAGGATCTGATGGTTAAACTGTGTCAAAAGCAGCAGATAGATCCAGCAAGATGAGTACTGAAATTTGGAGGCTGCTTTTGTCAGTCCCAAAGCTTTAATAAATGAGAGCAGGGCAGTCTTGGTTGAATTTCCGCTTTTGAAGCCAGCCTGGTTGCTTGCCAGTGAGTTGTTCTGTGTGAGAAAGGTGGAGAGGTGGTTGTAAAAAAAACACTCCCTTGAGTGTCTTAGCAATGAATAAAATAAGAAATACTGGTTTGTAGTTTTTTTAAAGTGCAGGATTTCAGGGTATGTTTTTTTTTACCGGCAGGAAATGTACCAGTGTGAAGAGAGGCGTTAACATGGGTAAGTGCAGGTAGGACTGAAGAAGAAATGGCTTGAATTAGATGAGTGGGCTTAAAAAGTGGGTGGGTCTTGTACACAAAGACATAATGGTTCTGACGCCTAGAGGGGACATTTGTAGAAACCGGTACATACACAAATTATCAGCCTTACAATTGCTCCAGTATTTGAAGTGTGATTTATGATTGTTAGTAACCTAACCTAATGAAAACCCAACTTAAACCAGCCTAAGCTGGGAAACCATCTTAGGTTTTAGCAGGTTTTTTTCAGTAGGGATAGTAGAAATTTTAAAACACATTTAAATAACAGGTGTTTACAAAAAAAACTAATAAAAACTAATATTTTGAAATGGATGACTGAATATTGTCACCTTAAACTGAAAATTATAGGAAAAGCAGCCAGTAAGAGCTATGATAGATAAATATTCTTTTAAATGCATTTTAAGGTGAGACTTAACTCTTTCACCGCCAGCGTTTAAAAAAAAAGTTGCCAGCCAGCGCCAGCGTTTTTCATGATTTTCACCAAAGTTTAATGCCTTCCAGAAAATGTTCTTCTTTAAATATATAAACATACAATATACCAAATGAAAGAACAGACCCTCTGCTTTCAAACAAAAAAAAACTGTTTCATCCTACCTTTAGTGGTTCTTTTGCAATCAGCTTTTGAATATGGGTAGGTTTCTGCAAAAACACCACATTTTGAGCAAAAAGCAGAGATAATTCCATTTTTGTGACGGACTTTTCATAGAGATCCCATTCAGAGCGATCTTTAAAACAGACACGGACATGCAGCCGCTTGCCATAGGGCAATACTTCCGGGTTTAAAAAGGTTCCACCTGGTGGATAATAGCGGTATTGCGGAAAGACGGAAAATCTCGTCATTGGCGGGGAAGCGTTTTCTCTTAATTGGCGAGATATCTCGTCAATGGCGGGGAAAGAGTTAAACTTATATTTAGACCTAAAATATAATGCCACACAAATATAATTTAGCAATTTACTAAAGGTTATTAAATAAAGCAGTTTAGATTTATATTGGATGCTTTTCGGCACAACATAATTCCTATTAAAACTCTGGGGTCGACGGCAGCGCGAGCGCCGCAAACCCTTCATTTTTCAATCACTCCGCAAAGAGACTTAAATTACTCAGCTGATTTTTGACATACAAATATGATTTATACATCATTTAAAATGTTAAAGTGTCTAGTTTTTTTCTGTCCACTCCCATTAAAAACAGAATGTTGTGCTTTTTGCAAAATTCAGAAAATAAACATGATGCGCGTTTTGTTCTCTCTCCCTCAGTGAAGTCCTTTCAGAAACGCGTCAGAAAAATAAACTGTAACTTAACAAATACTTGTCATAGTAACAAAAGATAAATGTCTACATAATGCTTGGAATGTCTACTTTTAAATGATGTAAGTGAGATTGAAAACAGATATTGTCATTCAGTGTTAACTGTATAAGAAGAAGGAGAGGTACCGTCTTTCTCTTGTTACCTCATTATCTGGAATGAGATGAGATCGCCACACCCCCGCGCCATTGAAGTGAACAAGCAGAAACATCCATATGCATAACTCGTGCCTCCTGCAGTCAATGGATATGCAATCCACAATCCAGTCTCTCCATTCCTTGTTGTTTCATCCGATTGCATCAAACATGACATCTAAATCCTTATTTACTTGCGTATGTGTGTCAGTATCTCCAGATGCGAGTGTTTTCTTTGTTCTTCCGTCAAACAGTTCACGCGATTGGAACGCACATACACAAACACACGAGTCAGGAAACTCGACACACTTTCTGGTATTCTTATAAAATACGCGATTGCAAACAGTACAATCCTTATTTAGTTGCGTCTAAGCATATATCTCCGCACAGCAAGTTTATTAAACACAGGATCACTCGTGTTTGCACACGTTCACTGCATTCATGATCAACACTTGAGGTAATGGCGGCGAGTTGTAAACAAACATTGATAAGTTTACCACGCTTGTCCCTTGTTGTGTTTCTACTATAATGATTACAAAAACACAAATAAGAGTCCAGACCACAATAGGCAGTTGTTCTTTTCTCATTTATACTTGTTTTCTAGGCAAAGTTTATGTTTCAGACATGTTACACTAAGATTTATGACGCTAGCTATGTTTCCATCCAAAGTTGTTTATTAAACCATATGCACATAATTGGAATATTGCATTAAACATTTGCCAATTAAGTATGTGATTCTATCCAGTGAGCTTTTTGAGAGCAAAACCTGATAAACTGGTGCTAAATATTAGTAAGAACAGCGTAAAGCCACTGTAGTTTACCATTTTTATATATAATCACCTCAGAGCGAATGTGAATTTCTACTGTTTGAGTTGACAATCAAGTAAAACTCCTGTAAAGTAATATTACCAAACCACTGAGATAAAAGTAATTTAGGGATTTACTCAAAGTTTTTCAATCATAGTTCATGCCCTTGTTTTCTTATCAGATAAGAAATGTATGTGCATATGGTTTTTATGCACATTTTTAGAATTTGGGGGTTTCAATCCAATAGTTTTTTTAAGCGATTTCTCCAAGTGCACATAAAATAGGTGGATGGAAACATAGCTTTTGATACAAATGCCATCATAAATAATTTACATTTCTATTCTTATTTGACTGATCATGAGTAAGTTGTCATTTCATCATATGGCTTCAGATACTGTAGAACAAAGGTTGAAAGTTTAATATTTCTAATCTGCTTTTTCTTAATTTATTAGAATCATTGGCATCATGGCATAGATCACCATCCACTGTCCTTGTTTGGCAAACAGCGGATTGGACATTTTGACATCAGAAGAAGGAAAACAATACAGAACAGAGATTTGTAAATTATGCTAACATTAATATTCTTAGTCAAAGATCGCAAACACTGCTCTGTCTTTCACTGGACACAGCTGGTTCATGTAAAAGAGGTGTGGTAAAACCAAAAGCCAGCAGTTACGCCTAGTCCACAGGTACACTGGTATTTTGTATAAGCTGAGTTTTTTCGTCCTTCTTTAAAAATAAAAAAATCCACGTCCACACGAACATGCAAAGTGCTGTCAATAACATGCCAAATTAACAGATGGCAATATATCCCTGTTGGCCAATCAGAAGCCATTGCAGAGTTTCTCGCTTAGCACAACACAATCCAAAAACTGTGGTTTCACCGGCTACACAACAACACTGCAGGAGTTTCTAAAAATCTTCACCCTGGCAGGAGGTTTTTTAAAAGTTCGCTTTCAGTCACCTGATATTGTGTGTGTGGACGAAAGACCAAACCACACAGAAAAAGGTACGGTTTAAAAAAAACATGTACGTGTGGACAGGGCCTTAACCTGAGTTTGTATAAACTTTTTTTTTTTTTTTTTTTTTTTATTAAATTTTTGCAGACATACAAAAATATGACCTTAGTTACAAAATGGAGCAAGTTGTCTGAAAAAGACAAACAAACAAAATAACATAACGACAATAATAACCCCCCACCCTCCCCCGAGGCCGCACATACATTAATCGATATCACACACATTTGCAAAATACATAAGTAAATAAACAGATAGATAATAACATTAGTAAGACATAATATATATAAAAAAAAAAAAAAAAAATTACAATAAAGTACTCAATGGCCCATCTGATCAGACAGTCCTGATGTCACAGTAAAGTTTTCAAAAGTAGCCATTATAGGACTCCACATTTCGTAAAAAGATTTAAGCGAACCTTTTAAAGAATATCTGATTTTTTCAAGCTGAATACATTGCAAAACCTCTCGTATCCAGTCCTCATGTGTTGGGGGAGAGGCATGTTTCCATTTAAAAAGGATTGCACGCCTAGCCAGCAAGGTGGTGAAGGCAATGACGCAGCGTGCTACAGATGGTGTGAATGAATCTGGGGGTAAACCAAATAAGACAGTCAATGCAGTAGGAGCGATGGTTATGTTAAGGGCCTGCGAAAGTGTTTTAAAAATGTCAGACCAGAAGTCATTCAGCTTCGGGCAAGACCAAAACATATGAAGATGATCAGCTGGAGACTGTTTGCATCTGTTGCAGGCATCACTTCTATTTGGGAATATTTTGGCCAGTTTGGCATTAGTAAAGTGAGCTCTATGGACCACTTTACATTGTATTAGAGCATGTCTAGCGCAGACAGACGAGGAATGAATTAAATTGAGAATGCTCTTCCACTCATCTTCAGATATATCGATGCCTAAATCTTGCTCCCAGATATGTTTAAGAGTGTCAATTGGAGATAGGGTTAGGGAAGTCATTTTACCATAAATTATAGCTATCAGCCGTCTTTGATTAGGATTAAGAGTAAGAATTGAATCAAGTTCTGATTCTGGGGGCCGATTGGGGAAGTGGGGAAAGAGTTTTTGAATGAAATGTCTCACCTGAAGAAAATGAAAAAAATCGCTCTTTGGAAGATGGAATTTAGCTGCTAAAGAAGAAAAAGATGAGAAGATATCATCTTCATACAGATCGTTCAAAGTAGAAAGACCTTTAGTTGCCCAAATATCAAAGCTGCGGTCTAAAAGGGATGGGGGAAATAAATGATTATTTGAAATTGGCATATGAATGGAGGCTTTATGCAAACCAAATTGTTTTCTGAATTGAATCCAAATCTTAATAGTGTTAACAACTATTGGATTGCTTGAAATTTTGTATACCTCAAGAGGAAGTTGAGAGTAAATATTAGAAGGTAAGGAATGAGAGGAAGATATTTCTATGTGTACCCAAGGTGGGTTAGGCGCACAAGATCTAGGGCCAACCCAGTAAAGTAGTTTGTGAATATTACAAGCCCAAAAGTAACAGCGAAAGTTTGGAAGTGCTAAACCCCCTTCAGATTTGGGAAGTTGTAAGACTGATTTTCTGATGCGGGCTGGCTTGTTATTCCAAAGGAACCCATACAATTGTTGATCTAAGTTAATAAAAAAAGATTTGTTAATGCAGACCGGGATGTGCTGAAAAAGATATAAAAATTTTGGTAGGATGACCATTTTAATGAGGTTTGCGCGGCCAATTAAAGATAAGGAGAGGGAGCTCCACCTAGCCAAATCTGATTTACATTTGTCCAGAAGTGGTGTGAAGTTCTTAGCAAATAAGTTTTTAAATGAATTTGTAATAAATATACCCAAATATTTTAAACCGTCTAGAGCTAACTTAAAGGGGAATGAAGAAAGAGGAAGAGATTTAGCCAGTTGGTTAATGATTAACAACTCACTTTTTTGAAGGTTCAACTTATACCCTGACAGACGGCCAAACTGGTCTAAAATCGATAATATGGGGGGGAGAGAAGCCATCGGGTCTGAGACGTACAATAACAAGTCATCCGCATAAAGCGAAAGTTTATGAACCTGACCATGACGAGTGATGCCTTTGAATGCTTCATGACTACGGAGCCAGATGGCTAAAGGCTCAATGGCTATGTTAAATAGCAAGGGCGAGAGTGGACACCCTTGACGTGTCCCTCGTTGTAGCAAAAACGGGGGCGAACAAACACCATTAGTATGCACAGACGCACATGGGAAAGCATAGAGAAGTCGAATCCAAGAAATGAATTTAGAATCGAATCCGAATTTGTCTAAAGCATAAAACAGGTATTCCCACTCCACCCTATCGAATGCTTTTTCAGCATCCAATGAGACTATGATTTCGGGGGTAGTGGATGAGGGAGTGAAAATAATATCGAGTAATCTTCGTGTGTTAAAGAAGGAATGCCTCCCCCGCGTAAAGCCAGTTTGATCTAAAGAAATTATAGATAACATGACATCTTGGAGGCGAAGAGAGAGGATTTTGGCTAGGATCTTGCAATCTACATTTAACAAAGAAATCGGGCGATAATTACCACAGGAAGTTGGATCTCTGTCACCCTTCAAAAGCAAGGATATTGACGCTGTGTAAAGAGTCGCCGGTAGTTGACCTTTTAAAAAAGAATCATTATACATCCTTACCAAAATTGGAACTAGGAAGTTAGAATATGCCTTATAGAATTCGACCGTGAACCCGTCTGGGCCTGGGGATTTCTTGTTCTGCATTGATTCTATAGCTTCTTGAACCTCCTGGGGAGAGATGGGGCTTCCTAATTCCTTAGCTAGGTCTTCGTCAATTCTAGGATAGTTTAGTAAGTCTAAAGGGTTATGAATCCTTCCCAAATCCGAAGGTTGCTCAGAGGTATAAAGGTTAGTGTAAAATTCTAAAAAAGTTTTGTTAATTTCAGTGGGGTCTACTATAAGATCACCACTAGAGGAAGTGATTCTGGGAATTAACCTAGAGGCACTGGCTGCACGAGCCTGTTGGGCTAGAAGTCTACCCGCCTTATCCCCATTTTCAAAAAAACGCTGCTTGGTTTGTCGTAGTTGTTTTTCAACAATATGTGTCATCAAGCAGTCATACTCTGATTGTAATAGTAAACGTTTTTTGTATAGGGTGGGAGAGGGAGAGACGGCATACGTTTCTTCCAATTTGAAAAGCTTATTTAAAATGTCTTGTCTTTTAAGCCTTTCAGCTTTGTGCAAGTGTGAAGTGAATGAAATAGTTTGACCACGAACAAAAGCTTTAAGTGCTTCCCATAAAGATCCACTGCTAACTTCAGGGGTATCATTGAATTCAATATAGTTACTAATTTGGGTAGCAACGAAATTCTTGAACTTGTGATCTGCTAATAAGTGAGAGCTAAATTTCCATAGAGGCGGGGGGGTAGGACTAATTGGGAAATTAATGTCCAGTGATGTAGGAGCATGATCTGAAATAACTATTGGATGATAATCACAAGACGTGACCAAATGTAGCAGTTTGTTGTCGATCAAGAAAAAATCTATACGTGAATAGCTTTGGTGTGGGGGAGAAAAGAAGGAAAAAACTTTACTGTGGGGGTTTATGAACCTCCACGGATCTGAAATTCCTAAATGAGATGAGCAACTAAGGACTACTTTAGCAGAATTCGATAAGCTAATTTGCCTAGATGATGACCTATCCAGACTTATGTCTTGCACCAGATTAAAATCGCACCCTATTAATATATAGTGGCTATCACTGTATGGGATTTTAGCAAAGAAGTTGATGAAAAATTGTTCATCATCCCAATTGGGAGCATAGATAGAAACTAAGATTACTGGAAGGTTCTGTAACAGGCCTGATACAATGACAAAACGACCGTTGGCATCCTCAATTACTTGTACCGGTTCAAACGGTATATTCCTATTAATAATAATGGCGGCCCCTCTAGCCTTGGCCGAGAATTTGGAATGAAACACATGGCTCATCCAAGCTCTTTTCACACGTTGGACATCTGATGTTTTAAGATGCGTTTCTTGTAAAAATATAGTATCCCCTTTCAAATATTGCAGCTGCGTCATTACCTTACCAATTTTAACGGCCTTGTTCATCCCTTTGGTGTTCCATGAAATCAGGCGTATACCTTTGCCCATCTTTGAATTATCAGCAGCCATCTACAATGACATATCGAGTTGAGGACAATTGAAAATGTATGGCCTTCTGCAATGATAAAGGAGTGTGAAAAAACCAGGTAAAAGAAGAGAGATGAGAAAAAAAAAAAAAAACGACAACAATAGTTACGGCCCCAAAAACATTCCCCAAGATACAAAATCTTATCTGAGCAACACAGCTCAACACTCTGAAGACTTCCTACTGCTTACTCCCACAATTTACATAATAGTCAGCCCCCTGCTTGAAATGTAAATAGTAATTAGGCTAAAGTGCAGCAACACATGAGCCCAAATAATAATAAATAAGTGCTCTCTAAAACATGCTTAAATAAACAGCCAAAACTCAACCACGCACACAGAGGCATGTATGTATACAATTAAATCCCGGCCGCCCACCCAGACATGCCCCAAAGAGCAAAGTGCATTCACTGGGTATACCATTACGGGAATAAACCAAAAAGCATCCGTTTAAAGTACTACGGCAGCGCATGCCGTGCCGTGGACACCCCATCATAGTCCAAAACATTAGTGTGCATAAAGGGTGAGACAACTGGGGAGAACTAAGAAAAATAATGACAATAACAATTACCTGCGATGCATGATGAACGCATCATCTCTAACTTGAGGTGTGTATAACGGCCTAAAGGCTTTGAATGAACACACGAGGAAAAAGAACACGTAATACACGCAGCCCTTCTATACTACACATCGGAACGCATTATAGGCCCAAGTAAACAAAACAGGCATGTTTACGTGTAACATTTTAAGTGATAACAGTTAAGTCCGCATAGGAATCAAAAACGCTTAGTAAGCGTTGCAACCTGAGTCACGAAACGGATCAATCTGTAGGTAATGCGGCGATCGTTTCAAGTTTAGTCCTTACCGGCACGTAGAGATGTAACGTAGTCTTTGGCTTCAGCTACAGATGCAAACCTTTTCCTATTTCCCTCCTTCGTCACGATAGTGAGCCTGGCCGGGAACAACAGCGCTGGTTTAAGACCCAAATTGTACAGATCGGACAGCACCTCTCTGTACTTGGAACGTTGTTCCACAACCTCCGGGGCGTAATCTTCGTAAATCGCGATAGGAGTGCCGCGGTAGCTAAGTTTCCCCCTCCTCGCTCTGGCCTCACGGATGATCTTTTCCTTCAGCTGATACTTGTGAAGTCGGATGATGACAGGCCTAGGCCTCTGCCCCGGCCTCGGTTTGTCAGCCAGCGACCGATGCGCTCTATCACATTCAGGCGGAGATTCCAGGACTCCATCGCCAAACACTTCTGCGAGTAGATCCGAGAAAAAAAGAGATGGTCGAGGTCCTTCAATAGATTCAGGTAATCCAACGATTCTTATATTATTACGCCGGCTGCGAGATTCCAGATCCACAACTTTGGCAAGCAGTTTAGCATTGCTCTCTGTTAACTTGGCACATGTCATTTCTAAGGTGTGTGTGCGCTCATCTTGCGAATTTGCGTGGGTCTCAAGTGAGGCAATCTTCGAGTCGTGTTCCATCACGATTGCTTGAATTTGGTCCAACTTTACCTCGAGTGCCGAAATTGTAGTTTTAAAGTCCGCTGAGAGAGCAGCCCGGTGTTCTTCCAGAAGATTAGCAATAGCTGACATGCTAACATCTTTACAGTCATCTCCACAGGACTCAACTTTCTGGTCTTTTTTGCTTTGTTTTGTCAATTTAGCTGCCATAATTCGATGCAAATGTATGTAACAACAACACTGTCTAATTATTAGTAAAATAAAACAGAGTATTGGGGCATTAAGAAGGTTATAAATGAAAAAGAAGCGGGAGCAAAACTCATCGCGTCTCCAGCCATTTCACCAAACCGGAAGTCCCAGTTGAGTTTGTATAAACTTTTGAGAGTAATAATAAAGATATCTATGTGTTTGTTTTTTACATGAATTCATCAATAATTATATAAATATACGTTAAATAATCACTTAAACACTCCAGTACTCTAAATGCTTCCTTCAACATTTCAACATTGACATTTTAATAAAAACATAAAATTGTTTTCTTCTCATAGCTTGTTGTGAATTGAAGCAAAACACAGGAACGTTTGTCTTGCAAACAGTCCACATAATTTGTAGAATTTGGCTCATTATTGTCATAAGCCTGTTATTTTCCAGGTTTCAGAGAGGCCATTATGAGGGGTAGCTGTATAATACTGTATGATGAATATATTTGTTGTGTTAGTGTTATTTCGCTCGTAGGCCACTTAGAGCTCCATAATGGTCATTTTGTTGTACATGACTTAATGGCCTGATGGCCACCTCACCAATCTGAAAACAACAGAAACAAAAATGAGACAGAATGGATAATAACATAACACAAATACCTTTAATATTTTGCTTCGCTAGGAATGTTTCAAGATGGTAATTTTAAAATTTTGCACTATAATGCTCAAACAGCCTAAGTAGGTACATTAACATACAACCAAATAATCAGTTTGCAATCTTATTGATGGCTCAATCGAATTGAAAACCCTTCATGTAAACACCTTAATCAGTACGATTGAGGTTGATTGGATGCAAATTTTGATCGTATTAAAAGGTATACACATGTGAATTTGTGAATCGTAGTATTTTCTCAGTCAGCTGCAAAAATACCTTGTGCACATGTGCAGAAGAATTGTGCTTAAGTTCAAATCTTATATTTACCTCTTATTTATGTATCACATAATTCACGTCACAGAAACATGCAAGAGCAAGCAATGGCACCACGCATTATTAGGGTAATGGGGTCACATGCTGAACATTCTGCAGCATTCATGTCTTTCATAACTGTGACAAGTCCTGTCTGTGTCTGCCCTGGGCTGCATTCAGCCCCGACAAAACGTTGCACACTGTTCTGATGACGCAAGAGTTGCAACTACGGCAGCTGAGAAGGCCATTCTTTGTGTTCTTTTTTAAATGTTTCTGGAGCCTGATGAAATCGTTATAAATACGTGTTTAATACTGAAAAATACCCTCAATATTAAAGTTACTGCGCTTGCCGTCCAGAATGAGAGACAACACTTGAACTCATTGTGTGAGCTGTCTCTTTAGTACCACGTGGTTTATTTACATGTTGCTGCTGAATGGACTGCAATAAAGGTAATCAACCAATCAATCAATTTCTGAAACACTCACCAAATAAGATAAAACATATGTCATTAACCTGTTGCACATCGTGGCACACCGTTTCCAGGAAACATGTCGTTCAACCCGGAAACTGAAGCAAAAAGTTGTGCACCGTTTTGAACTTGAAAGTGCCCCTGTTTTAGTCTGCCTAGTTCCCTTTGGTTTCAGTGTTGCTCCGTCCCCTTGTTTGTTGCCATGGACATTAATTCATACTCTCTCATTTCTGTTTTGTGATTGGTTCTTGTCATGTTTAAATATTCTGCCTGTTCATTGCTTGTTAGTCAGTCGTTGTTTGTTAGATGTTCATGTCATGGGTTCTTTTTGGATTTATGAATAAACTCTAAACTGCATTTGGATCCACCACCTTGTCCTGCCTGCCTCAACCGTGACAATAAAATTACTTACAGCAATAAAATAGCGTTGTGTTTTTTGAAAAGTGTGTTTTCTTCGCCTATATTTGAAAACTTCTTAAGAACAACGTTCTCCAACTCAACTTTGACTTTATAGAGATAAAACGAACTAGATAAAAAATGCTGTGCGCTGCTTTTGGGTTAATTTATTATATGTTCATTGGGTTGGTTTTGATATGTGAATCTGGCTGTGAGCTTGGATTATTTAAATTGTACATGTAAATGTTTTTTTAGGGTACACGTAACACTTAAACTGTCGGATTAAATTCAGATGGCTTGACAAAATCTTCTGCATGTGAACATATTGTTTATATATACTGCATGTGTGTATTTTAAATGTTTAGGTAATTTTGTTACCAAATACAGTAATTTCCTCTGTTTCTAATGACAGTGGAACGAAATTGTTTTTGTGTCTTTATTAGCCTTCCAGAGGGCTATTTCATAAAACTCGCTTGGAAAAGCGAGGATTTAAGTTTCAAACCTGACTTGTATTAACCTAACAAATAGGGGGGCGCTAAAGCGTTTTCAGAAAGCGTAAATGAGGTTCACGCAATCCAACTTATTTGATCCACCTTTCCCAAGATAATTGCGCGTGCACGTTTTTATTGAGCAGCCCCAGAGGTCGAGATTGGATCAAATCGATCGAAAATGGCAAAAGCCAAAGAAAGAGCCGCAATATTTAATGCATGTGACCAGCGCATGTTATTAGAAACGTACGAAGAGGTGAAACATCTAATAACTAAAAAAGGAAATACATCTGCAGCAAATAAAACAAGAGAGAAAGGGTGGCCAATAATTGCTGATCGATTGAATGCGTAAATAGCAAAAAATGATCACAAAAGTTCATTAAACATTTTTGTAACAAAAAATGTCCATTCCTTTAAAGCAGCTCCATGAGTGGTGAAAAGAGAACATGGCAGCAGGTGAAAATTAAACACATAAAATACGACATACGTTTAAGGTCCTTATTTACAGTCAATTGAAGAAGTTACATGCCATAAATGTATAATACATTTTATAAATGTATTGTTTTATGCTTTCTTTTCTTTTTTTAAGTCAGATGAATTAACAATGCTTTAAAACATGATTTTTGGGTGATGGTAATGATGCTTTCTTTGTATTTCCAGCTGGTCATTAATAAAATTACTCTGATTAAGCAACAACTGAGGCTTAGCCTGACAGTTAGCCTGCTCCAGACAGGCTAGTTTCCAAGGATAAGTTTCCATAGTAACCAGGGTTGAACTAGTTTAAGTTTGTTTTATGAAACGAAATCCACCGACAATAAGCCAGACTTAACCAAATAATGAAATAGCCCTCAGGAAATATCTGCTTCACAAAGTCATAGTCCATCCTTGTAAGTGATTTTTTTTGTTTCATTCGTTTTTGTTTTTCTTTGTCTTGTGTCAGAGTGTGATGCTTGGAATTTTCTCATAATTTTCTCATAATGCATTCAATTGTTGGTTTACTCTCCTGCTATCCTATACAATAATCATTCTTCCCTGTACTGTACTGGTCCATTATTTCTCAATGTCTTTCCTAGGTTTACATGCAACCAAATAATCTGTTAGTTATTGGATTGGTGGGTCAATTGGACATGCTGTGGCGTTGTTTATTTGGTCTATTTCATTGGCAAAATACAATGTTACAATCATGCTTATATTTGGGAAATCAGCTGTCTTGTTTGTATGCTGTATTAAACTATATCATAAAACTTCAAACAGTTTTAATTGAATTAAATTCTTACACTATACACTACACTTTAGCTGAGCCCATTGCCAGTAAAAAGTGTTCTAGGATATTAGATATAAAATATACTTTCTAAGCATGGGTTACCATAGCCTGGTATAACCAGACTCTCGTACATTCATTTCATTTGTACAGAGAGTCTGGCCACGCTCCATAGCAAAGCGTTACTTCCGTTAAGGAGGGTCCATTGTTGAAGTTTAAAACTATTGGATATGCCCAGAGTCACTCAGGATCTGCCAAAGCCAATCGCTAACGTGTGGTCGTGACGTATATCATGCACCGAAACCGTCCGGAAACAACAAGTCAGAATAATCAGACAAACAAAACTTAGCAAACCTGGTTCTTGCTCCAGCTTTAACTTCTGTATATTCGGCAGTTTTGCAACAACGGACCGAATAGCTTTTCTCACGTCTTTCTCCGCTGCCATTACTGAACTACAACTCAAACTGACGCACGACCTCAACGTCATCGTTCTTAGCCACCCCCATCTGTTCGCTGATTGGTCCTGCAGATTTTTGTAGGAGTAAAACGAAACTCTATAGAGAAATCCCAGACGTACTGCTGAAGCGAAATGAAAATTAAGCGGAAGCACGTAGGAGGGCGGAGCCAGGCTAGGGTTACCATACACTGGTCTCTACATTACTTTTACCTTGAACCTCTTTCTCTTGTGCCGATTAGTTGTTGACAATGGTTTGTCATTTCTGACAAGGTGTCCACTCATTTTTTAACAGAATCAAAGCTGTAGGGATTTCTTTGATACCATGCAACACTCTAACTAAAATTATGAATTCTTGTTTGCATACAGTTTGCTATAATAAAATGTTTAATGCTTTCTCATTAGTAAGTCACTTTTGATAAAACCATCTGCTAAATGAATAAATGTAAACTCAACATAAATATTATACACACTCTCCTTTAAAAATTAAGCTACAGTCACACATACATCATTAACTCTTTCTCCACCAGCATTTTTAAAAAAAGTTGCCAATCAGCGGCAGCATTTTTTATGATTTTCTCAAAAATAACTTTTGCATAGATTATGATAGAAAAAATTCCTTTTTTCTCTGTAAGCTGACATTAGCTAGAATCAAACAAAACTGTCTGCAGGTTGCTGGAGCACCCAGGGCCAGAGTTATACACTTTTAAATAAAGACTTTAGGAAAAAAACATCAAAAAGCTCCTATATATTTTTGTGTTTATTAGAGGACTGACAACACAGTCAACCATGTTTAGCACTTTCACCAGTGTTTTATGTAGGGTTTCCTGTAAAATGATACCAAACCTTTGTATTTAAACCTCTGCATGTGGGTATGGGAAGGTTTTGAAATTGGGTAGGCCAAATCCAGGCGGAAATCCCCAAAATAGCCTTAGAGTGTAAGAGGCTAAAAAACCTGCTATCGTGTGACTTTTCCTAGTCACTTCTTTTTAACATCTCAACGCACACTAATTGGTGGGTGGGTGGGAGGATGATGTCAGTTTTTTAATGCTGTTAACAATATCTATATAGCCAACTGTCTAAAAACAATAATAATATTAACATTACTATACATTGTTTAAAGGTCTACGGGTTTAGCATCAGTGTATGGTCTCTGTTTTGAGATACAGATGTTCTAGCACCATAAATGTATTTTGTGACAGAAGTCCGGATGACAACATGCTAAATATGAATGGGACTTCTTACCTTTGTGATGATATATGGTCGCAAATCAAATCCAGTCTGTTTCAGATGTGTGAATAACTCATGAAAATCGTCTAATAGAATACATCCAATGACCATTTTTGTCCAAATGCGTATAATCAATGAAATATAGATGTGTAGTTTGTTGTTTACATCAGATTTCACATGAACATCTTGTAATAGAACAGAATATTGTCACAGTTCTCTAACATAAATGATGACAAAAGGCAGGATTATAAAAACTAACAGGACTTTACTCACTTAAGACAGCAAACAAAATGACAGGGTAACATACAGACGAGATCAGACCAAGGACAGGCACATTAGGGCAGACTATAAAGGGTAAATGATAATGACAAACAGCTCTAACTAATGATGAGTGATTAACTAAACACAGGTGTGGTTAATAAAATGTAACAAACACAAAGAGTAATGATGAACAATGATAAAAATGAACTAAATGAAACCAAAACCCTGACAAAAATACAATCTGAGGACTATTTATGTCATAACACTATATATGAGATTACACTTTAGGTTCTGCTAAACACATAAACCGGCGTTAAAACTTTGTTTTACAATATCCAAACAGCGCTGTCAGAAATCGTGACGTCATCTGACTCGCTTGTTCCTCCAATGACTTCATGGAAAATATTCATAGACAGAACGTTTAGTCAATTATATAACGAATCCAACGATCTTTGTGTGACGTTTTATTTCCTGGTGTGGAAACTGCATTTTATATGTTAATATATGGATAAATAATAAGAAGAATGAACATGTATGCATGTAAACAAAAGACTTTTATTTTGTGGCTGACTGGCACTTAGAAAAGGCACTAGTCTTACAAAAACCCTTGCAAGAACCTCATTTTTGGGCCTATTGACCTCAAATGTGAAACATAACTTCTTTAGACTTGTGGCTTTGGGATCATGGCATTTCTAGGTTTCACACACATATTTATCATTAAGTTTTTTAGTAATAGATAGATGTTATGCAATCTTTTATTCCAATGTACTTCAGCCTCTCTAACTTTTTTAATTTTCAACTTAAAATAATTTTGAACCCTGGACAATGAAGCTCAAAGTGTCAAGTGTGATACCATAGTTATGTGTATACTGTACTCTGAATGGTTTAGTAAAAACAAGTTTGGGCCAGTGTGGGGGTGCTTTTCAAGAGGTTAATTTCCTCCCAAAATAATTTAATACATGCTTTTCTTCTGCGTTAAATTTTGGTGTGAACACCAGTACCATCACACAGCAAACATTAGTTATAATTTAAATATTCTCCTCCCATAAGTTTTGCGTCTGAAAGGGAAACTCGAAAAATAACTAGACCACACCTTTTCAACATTAAATTATCCACTGCTCGTCTTTAGTAAATCCTGACAGCCGTTTTTTAAGGCCAAAATGATGGTTTGCGTTTGCACAAGCTATTAGTAAATCTGGCCCTAAATGTTTAATTGAAAGGATATAAAGTACTGGTGGAATAAGGGTACAGAGAAATCAAAACCCTCTAAACTTAATTAGGGCCCCAGCTCTAAATAAAAAATAAAAAAACAATAATGGTACTAATTAAAAGCCTGAAGCTTGTGAAAATGACCTGTTCCCTGTAACTGTGATTATCATGACAGTAATCTGAGTCCTGACTAAATACCAGGCCCAGTGGATCCACACCAGTAGACAAAAGGCTGGGACAGGGGACTTTCAAAATCAGTGAGAACAGTAAACATTTAGTATTACTCTGAAGTGTGAGCTGACTGATTTGGGGCCAAAATATTCTGGTTTGAGCTTTTGCCCTCCTTGTGATGCAAGGGAAATACTGCATGGATTATCTCGGCAGAACTGTCTGAGCAACAGGGACATGAATGGGTGCTTTTCTTTTCTGCACCCACTTAAGTGGTGATCTCCTCAACTGGTTTAATGATTTCTCTGGCAATTCCTCTAGTAACAATGATGCCAAAGATCAATTAGTTAGTGAATCTTTATAGCATCTAGATTGTTAAAATCCACTTTGTGGCCACATCGTGCTTTAAACGCAACTCCTCTTGACACATCTGTTTTTGAGTGGCCTTGAGCTTAGCTGCACTCTAGGAGTTTCAAGACATATTACAAAAAGACTTTAAGTATTAAAAAGTTAAATACTTTTACAAAAGCACAGTTGCTTCAGACATGACAACAAGGTTCAAAATATGGCAAAACATGGTATGTGTGATGCAAGCTAAAATCTCTTTCTTACATACACACACACGTCACAGCTATGACCCTGGTCAGCATCCTTAACAGGTGAGCAGCAGTGTGTGTCTGTCGGTCAAGACAAAACAGTCCAGAAACGATCTGGAAATTCTCCTTGAAATGAGAGGTCACAGCCAGGTAAACTGTGGTATGGTCACAAAGTTTCAGCAGTCTATTGTAATACTTGTTATATAGTAGGTAGACTGTATGATGTCTCCAGAAGAATTGAATTTTCTTCAAAGCCCCTATAATCATCCATAGAAACGGTTGAAAATAGAAGTCTATGCAGACAAAACTGTGAATCATTTCCTTTTTTTTAAGACAAAATGCATTCAGTGACCACAATTTTCAAAATTCACGAACTCTTTTCTCATTCATACTCCACAACCTGCAAAACACAATATATTTTCAGCACACTTTTCAAATGCTAACACACTGCATTTGAAATGGTTAAAATATTTTAACAGAATGAAAGCATATTCATGCATTTCTGCAGTAATTATTTTAACACATAGAAAATCTTAGCAGAAAATGCAAGAAAAGAAAATGTGATTGGATCAACCATGGATCAGGCCCAGGCCAAAGGAGAGCTAACGTAATATTACAATCTGGACACTGTCCAATGATGATGTGCTTTTACACAAACCACTTATTGGCCCCTATAATACAGAGAGGCTAATTTCTTTTCTCTATGACCTGCATAATCGACTTGTGCCAGCAGAGGAGAGAAGGCAAGGGGCATCAAACTCCCCCACCTTTTTTGATGTGTGGGATATTCCGTACTCTGGACATTGCTTCACATCCGAGGATATCACTGTTGTTCCTGTCTCCGTAGTCCCCTTTCTTACAGTAAATCCCAGAGGAGATTTTTTTCTACAAGGAGCCACGTACATCTCCAAATTTTTAAGACCACTATCCACATGTGACTTTACTGGAGGCAATGAATGCAAGGTGTGGGGACATTTCTCCTGAACACTGCCAGGATTCGACATTCCAGACAGTACATTCCAAGATGCATTGCCAGAGAAGACATGAGATGTGATGTTGATGAGTACTTGCGGCCAAAAGCAAAAGAGAGGGAGAACTAGGACCCTTACCATAACTTACAATGAATTAATAACTACACATTGTTACAGTAATTTGATGTTTTTTATTATTGCAGCCCTGGCATTTTAGGATTTTTCCCCATATTTTTTTACTGATTTACTGAAATTTCAGTACTATATTTAAAATGTATAATTTCTGATTCATTCGCATGATTTAGTAATAATAGAAATAATAATTTATGTTAAAATCATTCAAACTTAAAAAAGTTCATAATTTATGTAATGCTTCCTTTTGTTAGTGTTTTCTAGGTCAGTGTGTTATGAATGAAACTCTTCATAGAGGTTTGCTGTTGCGGTCTCCTTGGCCTAATTTCTCTTTGAACCGAAATGGGTGCTGATGTACTCAACATTGCAGCCATGGCAGTTGAAGGCCCAGCAGAAGAAGTGCTGGTGATAGTAACAGCCACAATCTTCACTTTCTGTTCTAACTTGTGCTAACAGCACAGTAGAATGTCTCCTCAAACCAGAACCGCTTCCTCCCCCAAACCTTTTTTCTGCATTTTACCTCATTGGTGGAAGTTTCCATAAGATAAGTTTGAACATCACACCTTTTATAGCACATATTCTCTTGAAGTGTTTCATTCTCCATAGTTTCTTTTTCTCCACTTGTCCTTCCCAGCACCCTGGCTCCTTCAGCTCCACCCAGCTTACTCTCCACTTCTCTGAATCAGCCGCCTTTACTGGTGGCTTGTAGCTCTTCATCTCCACCATCACAGCTGTGTGAGATGGATCTCCTGTCTGCATATTGGTCTTTCGGGCCTGTGACTCCATCTTGCCCTAACAGCCCATTGGCTGTGTGCTCCTTTGGTATGATGTGAAATCTCTCAGGCTCCACATGGCTCCCTTGTCCCTTCAGGTCCTCCTTGGTATTGTTATTCTGGTTTCACTGCAGACTTACGGGCTTCTGGCAAGGCCTGGTTGAAGCTGAATCCATTAAAGCTAGCAGATTGGCATGTGTAGATAGTGGGTGAATTTTACATATTTTGTGGACTTGTAGGCATGTCTTGACTTTTGAAATGCTTCAACGCTCCACGAATGAACATCATTAAAAAGACAGATTTTTTATTAGTTATATATTTCGATAGCAAATATGAGTGTGTCCACCAGTGTTTTACAAGTCCAAATATGAGTGTGTCCACCAGTGTTTTTACAAGTCCAAATATGAGTGTGTCCACCAGTGTTTTTACAAGTCCAAATATGAGTTTGTCAACCAGTGTTTTTACAAGCCCGAATATGAGTGTGTCCACCATTGTATATACAAGTCCAAATATGAGTGTGCCCACCAGTCTATATACAAGTCCAAATATGAGTGTGTCCACCAGTCTATATATAAGTCGGTATATTCAGACAAGTTGATCCATACACAGGTTGGGGGAGGAACAATTTGGCATCTCCAATTTGCCTAACTTGCATGTTTTTGGCCTGTGGGGGGAAACCTGAGTACCCCGGAGTAAATTCGCACTGTAGAACATGCAAACTCCACACCTGCCCTATTCAGGGCTCAAACCATTGACCTTCTTGCTGTGAGGCCATGTTTGATATAAAACAGGGTTTCCCAAATCTTACCCTAGAGGGCTGGAGCACTGCAGAGTTTAGCTTCAACCCTGATCAAACCACCGGAGTAAGCTAATAAGCTAATCAAGGTCTTCATGATCACTAGAAAATCACAGGTGGGTAAGTTTGATTAGCCTGGTCCAACCAGACTCTCGTACATTCATTTCATTTGTACAGAGAGTCTGGCCACGCTCCATTGCAAAGCGTTACTTCCGTTAAGGAGGGTCCATTGTTGAAGTTTAAAACTATTCGATCTGCCCAGAGTCACTCAGGATCTGCCAAAGCCAATCGCTTACGTGTGGTTGTGACATATATCATGCACCGAAACCGGACGGAAACAACAAGTCAGAATAATCAGACAAACAAAACTTAGCAAACCTGGTTCTTGCTCCGGCTTTAACTTCTGTATATTCGGCAGTTTTGCAACAACGGACCGAATAGCTTTTCTCACGTCTTTCTCCGCTGCCATTACTGAACTACAACTCAAACTGACGCCCTCAACGTCATCGTTCTTAGCCACCCCCATCAGTTCGCTGATTGATCCTGCAGATTTTTGCAGGAGAAAACGAAACTCTATAGAGCAATCCCAGACGTACTGCTGAAGCTAAATGAAAATTAAGTGGAAGCACGTAGGAGGGCGGAGCCAGGCTAAAGTTTGATTAGGGTTGAACCTAAACTCTGTAGGGCTCCGGCCCTCCAGGGTAAGATTTGGGGAACTCTGATCTAAAACATACATAAAATTATATATTAATTTAATACGTCTTCAAGCAATGACATTAGTTCACAACGGCAGCACGATAAAGAAGATTTAACAAAGATCTTGAACAACTTTCCCTTGCATAGGGCCACCTCCAAATAGCTGATATAAAAACTCCAGACTGCAGTCAATCACTGATGTTAACATATTTGTTGCAATAAATTAAGATGACAATTCTTTCCCCACAGAAAGCAGATGCTTATCTAGATATCTCGTCAATTAAGAGAAAACGCTTCCCCGCCAATGACGAGATTTTCCGTCTTTCCGCATTACCGCTATTATCCACCAGGTGGCGCCCTTCCGCAACTTTTTAAACCCGGAAGTATAGTCCTATGGCAAGCAGCTGCATGTCCGTGTCTGTTTTAAAGATCGCTCTGAATGGGATCTCTATGAAAAGTCCGTCACAAAAATGGAATTATATCTGTTTTTTGCTCAAAATGTGGTG
Organism: Misgurnus mizolepis; assembly: GCA_025389145.1. Classification (NCBI taxonomy): domain Eukaryota; kingdom Metazoa; phylum Chordata; class Actinopteri; order Cypriniformes; family Cobitidae; genus Misgurnus; species Misgurnus mizolepis. Next base: position 38,152,737 of record JAIFKI010000011.1, on the reverse strand, counting down.
TTTTTGCAGAAACCTACCCATATTCAAAAGCTGATTACAAAAGAACCACTGAAGGTAGGATGAAAAGTTTTTTTTGTTTGAAAGCAGAGGGTCTGTTCTTTCATTTGGTATATTGTATGTTTATATATTTAAAGAAGAAAATTTTTCTGGAAGGCATTAAACTTTGGTGAAAATCATGAAAAACGCTGGTGCTGGCTGGCAACTTTTTTAAAAAACGCTGGCGGTGAAAGAGTTAAACATAGCCAAGGATGATAAAGACTGAGGTATATCTAGCAGTTGAATGAGAGGCATGCAGACAAGATCCAGTGGCCTTGGTAGAAACCGCCAAACCCAAGTTATATGAGAGATATGAGCTTGTCGTAGAAGAAAGTTAGGCCTAGGTGAATAAAGGGGACCAAAATTACTCTGTCGATTTTCTCCTTGGACAACAGAGTCTGAAAATGTACAGTATCTCAATTATTGGAGAAGGGGTTTTAAATGGATGATTATAAAACTAGATAACACTGATAAGTGTAAGGGACCAAGCAGTCCAACAATGATATGGCAGAAAGAAGATACGTTTCCCCAAAAGGAATTTTAATAGATCCAAAACTAACAAACTTTGCAAATAATCAAATCAAATAACTAGGCCTTAAAAACTAACACAATAGCTAAGACGCGAAAACCAAACTAATCTGACCTAACAGATTATACAATAGGGGTGCATTTATACAATTGGACTAATCCATCTGCATATGTGGGGAAACAAAATATACACACTACAAAGTATCCACTATGAGGCCGTCTTTGGAAAACTGGAGAAAAGACTCACCAATGTTGTTGAATGATACATTTGAGCGTCACAAAAATGGAATTATATCTGTTTTTTGCTCAAAATGTGGTGTTTTTGCAGAAACCTACCCATATTCAAAAGCTGATTACAAAAGAACCACTGAAGGTAGGATGAAAAGTTTTTTTTGTTTGAAAGCAGAGGGTCTGTTCTTTCATTTGGTATATTGTATGTTTATATATTTAAAGAAGAAAATTTTTCTGGAAGGCATTAAACTTTGGTGAAAATCATGAAAAACGCTGGTGCTGGCTGGCAACTTTTTTAAAAAACGCTGGCGGTGAAAGAGTTAAACATAGCCAAGGATGATAAAGACTGAGGTATATCTAGCAGTTGAATGAGAGGCATGCAGACAAGATCCAGTGGCCTTGGTAGAAACCGCCAAACCCAAGTTATATGAGAGATATGAGCTTGTCGTAGAAGAAAGTTAGGCCTAGGTGAATAAAGGGGACCAAAATTACTCTGTCGATTTTCTCCTTGGACAACAGAGTCTGAAAATGTACAGTATCTCAATTATTGGAGAAGGGGTTTTAAATGGATGATTATAAAACTAGATAACACTGATAAGTGTAAGGGACCAAGCAGTCCAACAATGATATGGCAGAAAGAAGATACGTTTCCCCAAAAGGAATTTTAATAGATCCAAAACTAACAAACTTTGCAAATAATCAAATCAAATAACTAGGCCTTAAAAACTAACACAATAGCTAAGACGCGAAAACCAAACTAATCTGACCTAACAGATTATACAATAGGGGTGCATTTATACAATTGGACTAATCCATCTGCATATGTGGGGAAACAAAATATACACACTACAAAGTATCCACTATGAGGCCGTCTTTGGAAAACTGGAGAAAAGACTCACCAATGTTGTTGAATGATACATTTGCACATGGTTTGTCTTAAAGCATCCAGATGTAAAAACAACAATAAAAACTTGATGTTCAACATAGGGAAACTTTAAATAGGGCACCAATTGGGTGCATATGATTTGGATCAGCTGGGATGGGCTTGCTTGGTATTCAGTTGATGTCTGCTAATAGCCTGATAACACAGAATGCAAAAAAATTTGTCAATGTTTCTACCTTCCGAAAGTTCCCGATTGTGGATTACATTTCAATACTTTAATCTGGTCATGTATGAGCACTATATTAGCGTTAAAAACAACTCCTGTAGTGTTAACCAATTGACACATTTAGTGTACAGGAGTTTCATCACTTACAGTGCTTGGTGTAAATGGAGCCTTTGGTGAATGAAAACAAAGTAATGGTGATAACTAAACACAAGTGTTTTAACACTACTTGTTCAGTGTAAATTTAAGTGTGTGACCTATGTAAACACTGAATATGTGCTGCAAGTGTGATTATAACCTTTTAAAACTTGTTGCTGAATTTGTGTGTATGCCTTTCGTAAGGTCTACTTTTAACACTGCGATATAAGAAGATAATCAACTTAAACTTTCTTCTTAGTTCATGTTTATTTCAGTTTAAGTGTTTTGCACAATAAATTAACATGGACAAACATTGAACAATTGTCATTTTATTAAATACACACTAATGCTGTTATTACAACCCATGGTTGGGTAACAATAACCCAGCATTGGGTAATTTTTAACCCTATGTGTTTTGTCCAATATTTGGGTTAAAAACAAGCCAGCATTTTTAGAATGCATAAAATTAACAAAGACTAGAAAATACTGTAAAGATGTGTTTTTATAGTTCTATCCTAGTACATGCATTTACTAAAATTAATATACGAGACCTTTCTGTAAAGTGTTAAAATGTAATACTATATTTTAAAATAAATATTATAACGCATTTATATTCACGTCACATTGGGGAAAAAATTAAGTAAAAACCTTCAAACAAATGTTTGAAGAGGTTAAAATCAAAATATTTTCAACTACAAAACTCTGCTTTTTTTGCAGTTGAACCTGTCACCCGTGATAATATCAAAATTAAATCCGCACCCGCCCAGACCTGTTAATATTTAGCCCGTTACCGACCTGTACCCGCACACACATAAATCACACAAACTAAAATCATTCCAATTAAAGTGCTTTAGTTTTTTATCTCGTACCTCTCTCAACATCACCATAGCGTCATGAATGGGCTAATGAAACAGGCTAAAGTGCGCTTTGTTTTGCGCCATTCAAGTAGCCTACCATCGACACCTAAATAGGCTATGAAACCCGATAAATATACCCAAATAGACCTATTAATGAAAAAAGAACAAGAAAAATACAACCTACCTACATAACTCCTGCTGTGCTCCTACAAGTCTCATCTCGAAATGCTTTCTAAGAGAAGACTTTCCCAGATTCCGGCTATCAACGGCAAAACTTTATGCAACTCCTGCAACGCTCACTCCAACTAGGCTACGAGAAGCTTCAACAAAGGTCGCGCACTTTCGCAGTGGTGGTGACGTGATGGGTCAAATGTCATATGTTGTGCGTTTAATGGTCATTTAGACATACAAATATTGCACATATTTTCATTCGTGCTACTACCTGTCGAAGGGAGATAATTATCCCCCCGTGAATCCCCCTGTGAATTTTAGGAATGTCATAATCCACCTGTTTTAGACACTTTTATGTTGGTATCCGCGACCCGTTGCGGATACCAACTCTCACATACTTTATAGACAAATTATATTTTGGCCAGGAAAAATATAGTTTTGCTGTATGGATTGTAAAGTAAGAATGTATTTGTTGCGCACTTGCCCCCGAAATCAATTTATATACATTAAATTAAACTTTACTTTCTACAAAATCTATTTACACTCTAAAAATGCCTGGGTTATTTTTGACCCATAATGGGTAGATATTGGACAGAACACGTGCTGGGTTAAAAATAACCCAATGTTGGGTTGTTGTTGTATGCAACCATGGGGTACAATAACCCAGCATTTGGGTTAAAATAACCCAGCATTGGGTAATTTTTAACCCACCACATGTTCTTTCCAATATTTACCCATTATGGGTCAAAAATAACCCAGACATTTTTACAGTGTTGCATATATTTACAGTAAATAATTGTTTTGCCATATGGGGAGGTCCTAACAGAAATTACTATGGTTACTGAACAGATACGATTTTAAAGTTTTGTACTTTCTGTAATACACCACTAGAATATCTCTTTGTTCTCGCTGAGCGAGTTTCTGTCAGAACTCAAGAGCAGAAATCTATTTCTCCATGCCAGCACTTTCCATCCTCTTCAGTCGGCACATAATAGCTGAAGATTTGAACACTGAAACTGCAGGAAAGAGTCAATACAGGATGGAGAGAAAAATGTAGCACAATGCTTTATAAAGTAAATTTTCATCAAACAGATATAAAATCAGGTTATAAACAATTGCTTGCTACAGCCAGAGATGAATATGAGAGTTACAACACGACGCTTGTTGGAATAATTGAAAGCGTAAATTTTTTTATCATAGAGTGACCAATAGTAACAAATACAGCACTGAAGCTCATTCATTTCAATGGCACCCAAATACACTTGCTGGTAAATCAAAGAAATTACTGCATTTTTTACATTTTGAATAATTTGCTAATATGTGAATATAGCCAAAAGTGGTATTTTTTAATTTCAGCTCTAGGTAATGATTATCATTAATATTAAATTGTTAAATTCTTATATTTTAATGACAGTTGTTTAATGTAGATTCAACTAGAAAATGCACTTCCGGAGGAACTGCAAAAGTGTGCTTGCTCTGGTGTGGTCACTAACGTGATTTGTGAAATGTAAAATGTAAGAATGTTTTTTTATTTTGTGCATCCTTGCATTGGAGTCCCAAGTTCATGTACAAAGTTTGGTTTCAATACGTGAAAGCATTCCTGAGACACACACACACACACACACAGAAATTTATACAGGCTTGTTAGTCTGGCACTGTTAGGGAAGTTAGACTGGCACTGCCCGAACATTTTAAAGTTTGAACAGTGTCTCTGTGTCAAACGGCCCAGTCACAGGAGCTGGCCAAAAATAAGGTCGGAATAATAATAAGAAAACTTATGAAGAACAATAAGTGTGCTTTTGCAAGCACACTTAATTATATTATTTTATTTTTTATATTATTACTGATTAGGCATCTACTTTTACTTTTGCGAGTAACGCTAGGGGGTAATAGTGAGTCTGTAAATGTCTCATGTAAGAAAGTCACGCTGGTGGCTGCTATGTGTTTCATTGTGGTTGTTTTGGAGGTAAGATGAGTGATGTATTGTTATCCCATAGTATATAATGATATTTTAGGGAATTGTGTACCTCTTATTTTTTACCAAAAGTTTGGAAAGGGCCCTTTTCTATAACATGACAATCATCTGTGTAGGGTAGAAGCAAGAAATCCCTAAAGTCATTGATCAAGTAAATGTCAAACTCAAGTGTGTGAGGGTCTGTGAGTGTGTGTTTCTTTTTGTTTTTATCAGGATCCCTTAGTGGACAGTAGAGTGATGATAAAGCTGCTTAATCCGGCTAATGGATTGTTGGAGATCTCTTAGAGATCTGTTGGAGCTGATGATGAGACTGTACGAGTAGGATACAACAAAACAGATGTGCAACTATATTAGTCAATCTCTATCAAGCATTAAAGCTACCACACAAACAAACCAACATATTTTCCTGAAGCAGATAATGATATGATGAGCATATACTGGACAGTCACTGATATTAAGATCAAAGACAAGTAAAATGCCTAATGAAGATGAAGCTATCGCAGGTGGTGGGACTTCATCAGGAGCAAAGGTCAAAGCAAGCTCTTGCATGGCAATGATTATAATGTTTAGTATGGGGCCTGCTTTTGCTGGCTCATCCTTGCCCTCTTTGTTTGGCTTTTACTTCCTAGATGTCTATCTCCAGAGAGCACTTTTTGTCCTTCAGCCCAGATTTGTCTATTGATTGATTTTTTTGTACATCATGGCATGAAGGAAGCTTGCTGTCCAAATGGCTGGCCTCCTTCTCTAGCAAATCAATGGCATTTAGGAGCGCCATGATGGGGGCACTGGTCTTCATTCTGAACATCTCCTCAAGTTGCTGGACTACATCAAAGGCATCTTGCGATGGCCGACAAAGCACACTTGGCTTGAACTCCTTTAGCTTCAGCAAAATACTGTTCTCCTTCAGTATTTATAATACTCCCATATTATTTATTTTCCCTACTATGGCAGTAATTGGGAGATAAGATCTGTTTGGTTACTGACATTCTTCCAAATAATTCCTTTGTGTTCATCAGAGCGAAGCAATTTATACAGGTTTTAAACAACCTGAGGGTGGGTAAATGATGACAGTGTTTAAATTTATTCAAACTGGTTAACAAGTCCAAATTTGTTTGGAAATATTGAAAGCTCCATGACCATGCGGTGGCGAGAACAAATTGTGTTGCAGTGGCTCAGTATTGACATTGCATTCTTTCACATCTGATACAATTAATGATGGAGTCTATCCTTTCCTACTTTGTTATGTAATAAACAGTTTTGTTAACACTAGAACAGCCATGACGGTCAAAATGACCGTTTTGAAATTTATATTTACAATAACTTTGTTACTTAAAAAAATACAATCTTGCTGGTTTGTGACTTTTCCTAAAAGCATTTGTATTTTTACTTACAATAGATTTTATATAAATTACACAAAAGGCAAAGAAAATTTGACCATTTCTACCTATTTCAGCCATAGCGGTCATATTGACCGCTCTAAATTTCGCGCAATTCTATTGTCCTTTTCTGCGGTTTATTTTCTCTATCAGCGTCACCAGTACTATTAGCATATGCTTGTTTGCTTACAAATGCAAATTATTGGAATACAAATTATTATAGTTTATAGGGAGCGTTTTAGAAATGTGATAATAATAAAATGAAGAGAAATATGACTGCTGTGACAGTGACCTTTCCTGGGTGCAAGACAACAGTTCATCCTCATCAAAAAATGAGTCAGAGTCCTTACCGAGGAAAAAGATGCGGCTACCTTCATGGGAGATTAGGGATCCAGATGTTTCATTCACATCTGACAAGCTTGCGGCTGCCCTGCTCTCCGCTATGCACCGCTGTCCTATCGAGTGCTGCTCTGCGCAAGTTATATTCACTAGTTCTGCTGGTCATATTATTATTATTAGAATATTACTATTATTATTATTATTATTATTAGGACCGTCTTTCAGTCAACTGAACGTCCAGGGAGAAGGCAGAGCCTTGTCCTGACTGAAGCTGCTGGCTCCACCGTGCACGTGAAGCGCAACATCGAAGATGCGCTCACGGCCTTTCTGTGTCTGTTTGACGATGCCACAAACCCTTGTGCGGAAATTGTGCGAGGAGAACAAAAGTAACTTGTGTTGACTGTGAAGCTTAAATAGCCGAGCACGGTATTGATCTGTTTATTTAATATAAAATTTGTAGCCTAATTGTTTTATGGTTCTAAACTTCGTTGTGGCTCTTTTTGTTTACTTTATAGCAGCTTGTTTTCAGCTTTTCCGTTGATGTTCTGTGTTATAAGTGTATGATAAATGTTAAAACACATTTTTTCATAGTCAGATAGATCCTTTAATTTGTTATTTTGTTGTTCCGAGTTATGTTAAATAAATACAGAGAAATACTGAATATAGCGTATGCAATAATTACATTTTACTTTATGAGATGGTGTGAATATTTATAAATGTATAATTATCTTTTTAACTAAAAAAAAAATGTAGATGTTGGGGTTATTTGGTTTTTTAAAATATATCCTCACACAATTAATACATTAATCTCTCATTTGGGGAATTTATCATTAGAGATAATAGAGTTTATAATCTAGCGGTCAGAATGACCGCTAACGGCTGTTCTAGTAGTCTTGGAATTCTGGCGCTTCTAGTGTTAAATGCCGTTGGTTGCCTTATTTTTTACACTATTGACTAAACATGTTGCCTGGGATAACGTTAGCATCTATTTATATTCTTTAAATATATGCGTATGTGATTTCTTGAATTAATGAACTGTGATTGTGAGATGACTGTGAGTCTCATACAGCGCCACAGATTCAATTGCAAGCAAATGTGTCTATTACAAAGCACGAGTCCATTCAGTTTATAAGCCATGCAGCGAGCGAAAGACCTCCTCGGGTGAGCTGGCATAGGACAAATCCATAGTACTAAATGCAGGTGCCCAAATTGATGTCAGGAGATGGACACAGGTGAGGCAGAGAGGGAGACCGATCGCCACGGAACAGTTCAGGACGAAGTTTGCAGAGCAGCACAAGCTGGGAGGCCGGGGCAGATGGTAGGGAATAGTGACCTGGAAAACAACAAAGAAATATGGAAAGTAAGCACACAAAAGGCACTGGAGACTAGGTACTGATGGTGAAAAGCAGGAAGGCAAAGTCTGTTACTAGAACTAAGCCTGTTTCTCAATATGCGTTCTCCAGCGATCTTGCGTCCTTGAATCGCTCTACGTCATCATTAACAGTCGAAGTTCAATTCCAATTCTCAAGAACGCAAGTACAGAGAACGTGTGAAAATACCCGGAGGAGTTCTTGATATCGAGGATGCATCGAGTACAGACTTGTGCCCTGAAATCTGGGGAGGTCACGTGACCAGCAGGAAGATCGCACACATCTCAATTCTCACAAGTGCGATCGTGTTCTCGCGACCTTCTGAGTTCGTTCTTCCAAGGTCGCCTGGCAAGACCAATCTTCACAAGATCGCAAGTCCGTTCTTTGCGTTCTTTGAATTGAGAAAAAGCCTAAAGCCGACAGTATACTAGGGACGTTTGCGTATGCGCAGCGTCAGCATGACGTCATTTTCGTCATCAGGAAGGTCCGCGGTCGGCCACGCGGACCGTCTGCGTGCAGCCCAAAATTTGAGACCGCACGGACCGTGCGGATACAGTCCCCGCGTACAACAGCGCATGCGCGTGAAAATATTTAGACAGGACACTCCACTACAAACATTTATACAAAGGAAATAGACCGAATTTGCAAAAACATGATCGTTTTTCTTCTTTAGCTTTTACTTCTTCCAAGAACAGAGAGCTGTGGAGCATGTTTGTTACCATAATGTTTGATTCCTGTTCTTTGTTTTCTTGTTGTTTGTTCTAAACTGTGTTTCCCCTGCTGAAAAAAACAGCATCAAACCAGCATGGACCAGCATGAGAATTATGCTGTTCTATGCTGGTTTAGCTGGTGGTCACCAGCATACCAGCACCAAAACACAACATATGCTGGTATGACCAGCATGGGATGCTGGTGCTTATGCTGGTTTAGCTGGTGCTAATGCTGGTTTGATGCTGGTTTAGCTGGTGCTAATGCTAGTGCTGATGCTGGTTTGATGCTGGTTTAGCTGGTGTTCACTAGCAAACCAGCACCAAAACACAACATATGCTGGTCTTGCTGGTATGCTGGTTTTTTCAGCAGGGTGCAATGGTGGATCGGTTACTTTTCTTCACCTATCCTAATGTTTTAATGTACTGTAAATGTCGCCCAATCAGTGCTGCCCTGACTGCCTGTTAGACTAATAATTTGAATAAGAAATCATTTGTATTGCATATAGTGTCGAACGCGGCCATCCGCATGTAGCCGCGAGGAGTATACTTGGAAAGCTGCGCGGACGCGTGCGCGCGCGAGATGGACGCGGACGCGGAAAAAAGGTATACTCCGGCCTTAAGTTTAAAAAACAAGACTAAGCAAGAGCCAAAGACTATGAAACAATTCAGACAGTCATTCACAGGACAAGAGAGGAAGGGAAGTTAAATAGTGAATTAATGAGATGATGGGAAGCAGGTGCACGAGGAAATGTGCTGCAAGTTAAATAACGAAATAACCAGAGGGAGGAGTAGAACGAGTATGACAGGTACCCACCAGGAGACCTGTCAAAACAACAACAAGCTATACACACACAAAAACAAATAGAAACGGACGAACAGGCCAAGGTCGTGATACAGTACTGATCAATGGAAGCAACTGAAATATCTCGAGATGATGGGGCACCACAGTGGCTCATAGGGTAGCAATGTTGCCTCACAGCAAGTGGCCTTTCTCCCTGTGTCAGTGTGGGTTTACTCTGGGTACTCCTGTTTCGCACATGAAAACAGTGCTTTTTCGCTCCCGCCTAAATAGAGACATTTTGGACATGCTATAACGAATGATATGTGGGGTATTTTGAGCTGAAACCAGACACAGACACCCCTGAGACTTATATTACATCTTGTAAAAATGGGCATGATTTTGGCACTTTATTATATGACTACTTCAACAGATGTTACATGACAGATTTGAATCAGGCTTAAACAGGTTTACTTAGTTAATAAGGTGTACAACATCCACACAACCTTTTCATCTACATACTGTATACCAAACAATAACTGGATTATTGAAAAATAAAAATCTTATTAAATGAAATACTAACAGAACTAGAGTCCAGAGAGAAAACCATTAAGCAAGTAGATTTTAATCAAACAAATACAATGTTATAAGATAATGATCTTTAATGGCAATGGTGTTATTGTTCTCAGCCTAATAGTCTAATTGTGTGTGATGAAGATTATATGGATATAATTCATATCACTGTAATCCACAGGGGGAGAGGAGGTGTTGACATTTGTGGGCTTGGGCTTTTCACATTCTCCATTGATTTTTAGGATTTATAGGATGGTCCATCTATCATATCAATCTTTAACAGTCCCCATTGACATTTATAGCTCCCGTGGTGTTCATATCCATAAAAAGAGACATTCATTCTTTTTTCAATTACCCAAGCAAATGAAACACTCGCTGTCATTGTTAAAAAGCCTTGAAAAATGGGCGTTAGTTGGGAAACTGTACCCTTGCTGGCCACACTGGCACCATGCAACATTTCTAAACAGACAATACATGACTAGAAAGCAAATCCATTCAGCTCATTATTTAATATGCAAAAATAGCATCTAGAAAGGTCACTGTTTGACGTTTGTTTTGTGTTCTTTACATGCATCAAGTGCTTTGAGATTGTTTATGCATTTAAGATGTGTTTTCACCACGGCCAAGACATTCAGCTCGGGGTGAGCTGCCATCTGACCTGTTACTTTTCAAACTCCTGAAGTTTTTGAGTGAGTTGAGTGACCTTTACTTAAAAAAAAACATATAGAGATTCTCTCAAAAGGCACAGGGCACTGTACACATAAAAACCTTCATTTCGGCTTGGGTGCGATTTTAACCAACACATATTTCTTATTTTTTTAGCTTCATGGGAGGACTGCAAGAGGAGTACAGCTTAACATTAATTCTGTAAACATGCAATTGTAAAAATATTGACAGCACCTGTGATGTATTTGAATGCTTTTTATAGATTTTTCCACTATTATATGTCAGTACACAGATGTGTCCTGGAATAATTGCCTGAATTGTTTGTGCTAACATAACTGGATTTATTAAGGTAGCACTTTATATTACAGTCATGTTCTACCTGTACATACACTATGTACTTACTGTGTAACCATGTAATTACGATGAACCTGCCCTAAATCTAAACCAACCCATATTAAATATATGTCGTTAATTCTAAATGCACATACTGTAAAATAAAGTGCAACCTGTAACTGTATGGCATTTGTTTCAATTTGCTTATTAAAATAATAAAAACAACAACGTCATGATTACAGCTTAACAGATGTGCATTGTTTCAAAGCAGCTTTACAGAAAACATTAAACATTACAGAACATTAAAGATAACGACAGAGATAAAAACAACTACTATAGACAGACCACAAAACATCAGAGAGGCCATACAGTACGATTGCACTAAATGTAATGGATCACCTGGAGGGAAAAACAGAAAAATACATAAAAAACACATTACAATAAGGTTGCATTTGTTTATACATTAGCTAACATTAACTTTCAATGAACTATTTATCTACTGTAGTGATTTCTCTTAGTTCATGTTAATTTTAGCATTTACTAATTTTAAATTAAAAGTTAACATTAGTTGTAACTAGGGATGCACCGAATATTCCGCCATCGAAAGACATTTATCACCAAAACAATAAGGTGAAATGTTGTGATGACGCAAAAAGAAACCGCGACCTGCACGTGCTTGTCTGAAGCAACATGTCTGCGGTATGGATGTATTTAACTGCAAAAAGGTGCGCTAAAGTGAGCAGTTGTCTGTACGCACAGAGGCACATGCGTTAGAATGTGTCCGGTCCAGACGTGATCATCACAGTATTCCCTTCAGAACTCTTGGTGTGTAAACTTTAGAGAGAGTCGTGCAAATGTGTCTCATACTGTATAGTCCATTAACATACATTTGCCGAATAAAGCAATGAAAAACAACGTAACGTTTTTATGCTGCACTGTTTAGGATTTGCCCTCGGTCTCTGTCTGCGCGCGCGTTGAAGTGCCCTCAATAGTGCACAAACGAGTGAGACGCAAACAAGCGAACATAAAATCTTTCTATTATTGACAGGACATGTATAAACATAATTATCTCTACAGTATTCTTTTTATAATAAAAATGTGTTTATGTCTTAAGTGTATGTATAGATTACAGTCAGAAACCTGTCTCTGCTTATTTGCTCTTAAAGAGACAGTAACCTCAATAAGTCTGTGTCATTAATGTTAATCAAACAACCCAAGACAAAGAGAAAATCACTTCTGTAGCTCTAAAAATAATAATATATTTCATTTATACAATAAAGACAGTGTTATGACTCATTTAATTTGATTTCTGTACCTAATGCTAATGTTAGCCCTTATTAATGTGCAACTTTGTTCTTTTTTTATAAATGTTTGCAATGACTTTATTTGTTATTAGATTTTCTCACCCTCTTTTTTCTGATCTGAAAAATAATCTGATCCGTGCCTCAAAAACTGTAATGTGATCCGAACCGTGTATTCATGTTTAATACAATACAATGTGTAATTATATTCATGTTAGCTAATGCATTTAGATTTGTTAAATACAAATACAACTTCATTTTAAAGTGTTACCAAATTCTACACTGTTTTCCCCATCAATGTAAATTGCTGGGTGAAGATGTATAACAAGCATACAGAATGTGGACTTTACAGTATATATTTGATTTTTCCGAGTCCTTTGACTAAGGGGAGAGGAGCTGTGTAGAAACCTTAAGATTTTTCAGGTCTTTGCACTGCACAAGAGACACTGATGTCAGAGATGCTCATGATATTTTAGAGGTTACAGCATACAATGCCTTCCATTAGCTTTCTCTGCTGGGCTGTGAAGCTGCAAGACCACATTGTGATTGAAAAAGCTTTTCAGCGCTGCTCCACAGAACCGAAGCATTCTGTTCCTTAATACCGAATCTGTTTGAGCTGTCACAGGACGATAAGCCTTTGTGAGCTTTTTGGTTGACATAAGTTGAGTTGTCATCTCATTTAAAAGAGGCTGATTGTAGTGCAGATGAACTTTTGACCTCCTTCAACTTTCAGGTCATTGATGGTAAAAGAGCATCTGGCCCACATCAGAAGTCAATTATTTGATAATTGTTTGAGAGTCATTCGGCACAAGGTTGTTTGTTAGCATTCCTGTTGGGCGAGTTGATTGGGCATTGACTTGCTCACTGGAAGACTGCTGACATATCCCACTGCGCAATGTGACGTCGGAGTGACGTCTTTTTTATGTAATTTTTGGACGTCCAAATTCAGTCCATCGAAGGGGTTGTTTTGTAACACCAGGTGACGTCCTTTTTTTTTGTCTACTGCACGTCTAATATTCACGTCTGTGGGACCTCCGTGTAAAAGGGTATAAAGGAAAAGAGACATGATTGTCTCTGCATTTCACCCATCCACTGCAAGTCATGAACACACACAGACAAAAATACTGGGCAACTATCACTGCAACACCGAAACACTTCAGTCACTTCCTGCCAGCTGTGGGAATCGAACTAGCAACCTCTGGGTAGCAATCAAGTCTCTTTAACCACTAGACCACCAATATCTTAAACGGATGACTATTACATCAGTCTTAGGTGATGACCCTATACACGTTTTACAATAAATTTGTGTTTTTATGTTAAATTGTTAGTATGGTCATATACTTTTATTTTAACGAACTAATTACAGATTTTTTAATTGTAAATTTAGATGAATTTGTATGTAATTCAAGAAAGCTGAAAAAGGGCTGTCTAAATAATATAGGCTATTCATATGTATTAATCATGTTGATACAGCAATGTTGATATTTATAAATAAACACATATTGGCTAATTATGTAATATATACATATAGGCCAGTCATCGACGTCTAATTGACGTCCCAAAAAATTACCCAGTTCAAAGGTCAAATGTTGACCGTAAATATGACGTCCAAGTAGGGTCATGGTTGGACGTCCAAATAGTGGACCTAGTTTGGACGTCGAATAGATGTCCAGAATTGGTCATGGACCGACAGACCCAATATTGACATGATCTGCACGTCTATCCGACGTCAAGTGTATAGTGGGAAGATGCTCTTTATTTACATTTATGCTATTATTGCACATTTTTCAAATTTAGCAAAAATGTACATTATCATTTAACATTTTAATGTTTTGAATTTTAATACAATTGTCATCGAATCACCAGGTTCTCAGCTCCCCTAAAAATTAACCATGGTTTTACTACAGTTAAAAGAAAACTTGTTACTGTAGAAAAACCATGGTAACCACAAAATAGTAATAATAATAATAATAATTCCTTACATTTATATAGCGCTTTTCTCAGTACTCAAAGCGCTTTACATATGAACGGGGGAATCTTCTCACCCACCACCAATGTGCAACATCCACCTGGATGATGCGACGTCAGCCATATTGTGCCAGGACGCCCACCACACACCAGCTTAAAAATAACAATGTTTCAAAAACAATAGTTAGACCATGGTTAGTGTAGTAAAACCATGCTAATAGAAAAAATACACCAAAAAACATGGTTGCTACACTTTAACCAACAAAAAAACATGTACAATTTTAGTAAGGGAGGATATGATGAAAAAGTTTTCACGAACCCCAAAGCTCAAAATGTATCACATGACTAGACAGAGCAGACATTCCCATTTACAAAGATACCAGGATTGTAAAAATCCATTGAGGATTGAGAAAGTTATGATTGTTAATATTAGAAATCAGAAGAAAAAGTTATATATGGATGTCTATGGAAGGTGTGTGACCAAAATGCTGCTAAGTCACATGTTTTTGTTTGTAACTTTCTCATTTTATCAGATATTTGCATGACATTTGAACAGAAGGTAGAATTTTGTTAGTTCTTTCAAATTAAATCATAAACATTTACCGTTTTAGTTGGAATGTGCATCAGACTTTAGTTGGAATGGGCATCGGCTCCATTGTATCCATGGTTTTTAGAACGATGCCTGCAGTGGACGTTCTGACTGTAGTCTAACGTCTAGATATGTGATTACCAAATTTCCGCGATTTATTTAAATACCTTCTCATTCATAGACTTAGATTACCATGTTTCAGTACCAAGATAAAATATATATATATATATATATATATATATATACATATATATATATATATATATATATATATATATTCACCTATCTTTCATTAGAGTCCATAGATTAGTGGAAGCACACTGACCGGTTGAAAGTGACACAAATTTTCAAACAGTTGCTGTGAACTAAAAAAAAACTCCGGGTTGAAAGCTCAAAATATCAAACGCTTCCGGTGTTTTTTCCTCACGTATTTATTGCCGTTTTAAGTAAATACATACTACAACCATGCGACAAGAAGTGGATATTGCATGACACACATTGTAACAGGGCTTTCCGGGGGAACAAAATCGCCTCAGAATTTAGGCGCGCGTGCCAGCGATGTCAGCATTGCTACTATTAGTAGCCTCTAGGGATGCCACAATTCTCAATACATTATTGAACAATTCGGTTCGACCCCCACGGTCCAATACGCGCATGTGAATTGCGGGTTTTCGGTTTTATATTCCCTGTTAATGTGCACGTCCGCGTGATCTGCACGCTTATAAACGCCACAGCGAGTTGATATCCAGTCACTGTGCGCTAGCTGCTTGAACTCTGCTTGCAATGCTGGTGTCAGATTTCATTCGCGTGCACACACACCCAACAACAAAAAGAAGCAGCAAGACTGTCTTTTAAATCTGAGGTGTGGATTAATTATTTGCGCATGTAGATTACATACAACATCTATGTAAAGATGCAAATTCGGGTGGGGCAATGCGAATGATGCAAATTGGGCTTGTTATTGATGCAAACGCGCGTTATTTGCCTCAAACACGTCTTCCGCGCAAGTTGAAAAAGTTCAACTCAAGAAGAGAATGCGCATGATGCTAAAATAAATCCCACCAGTAGTCTTGATTAAGGAATGCATTTTTGGTTTCTACACAGACAGCATGATGTTGGATTTAACAGTAGTGCAGTAAGGTATAGCCTTTATTTACAATGTAAAGTTTAATTTACTAAGTACAGGTATATAAAATGGCCAATTTATGTAAAGTAATGAATTCACATGTTCCCCAGTTTGAATTGAATATAATTTTTATGTGTCTTTATTTAATTATATCTTATAATATTGTATCAATACACTAGAAATATGTAAGATGATTTTTACATTTACATAAAATAAAGAGAACTGCAATTAAAACCAGTATTTTTGCTTCTAAACATCTCACTGTTCCTGTTACCTAAGCATAGAATAATTAAAAACACTTTAATAGGCCTAGGCATCAGAACCGAAACCGAACCGAAAACCGTGGACAAGAACCGAAAATTTTATTGAACCGTGAACTAAGTGTATTGTTGCATCACTAGTAGCCTCGTAAACTCACGTTCATATTGCTGTTCACTTGACAGGTTGAAGGCTGAACCACAGCCACCACATGTAGCTAACTATTAACAAGAATTATGGCCGTTTCACATGGTACGTGGCAAGCGGCGAAATCATCGCATGGCTACAGCCATTCTTGTGTAGTGGAAGCGTTTTGTGCAGCATTTAGTGCCAATCTGTTTATCTACAATGGCGCCTGCCATGAAGAGCCATGTCTGCAAAAGGAAAAGGATTTTGGGTGCACAAGCAAGGCGTGTGGACCAACTCCGCTTCACCTCTGTAACCGCCCCCCGTTTTGCCGCTTTCCGCACGTCCCCTATTAAAGAAGAACTAAACACTCGCGGCCGCTGCGTACCGCATGAAACACCACTTACCCTACGTTATATTAACATTTACTAAATAAACATTATTTCGCTGAAAATCTAAATTAATGTCTGTGGAAATTAATTAATTATTTATTACCTCCGTGAGCTATCGCAGTTTGATACAGTTAATGCCTGAGTAAAAACATAGATAAACAGAGCTTTGTCAAGAGCCATTTCATAAGCTATAACAACAAATAATAACTTATTCTGACATACCAGTTAAGAAATCCAATGATATAGAAGCTGTTTTGTTTGTTACTTTCCAGACAATGTATTATTCCAGTGATATTATTCATTAAATTCATATTATTCTTCACTCTTTCAGACCCCTATTTAATACGTTGTATGCAAAGAGCAAGTGATTTATTATAAGGGTTTGTTCAGTTCAGTAGTGTTGTACTAACTGTGTCAAAACCAGAAGTCTAACTGTAACTAAAAATCGGTTCAGCATATCAGTCATCGGCCACACAAGCATCCAAATATTTGGTATCGGTTATAAAAAAACCTTTATTGTTCAATCACTACAAAGTACATCTGTTTTAAAACAACAAAATATTTTATATATTTCATAAGCCTCTTATTAATGTTTTCATTCTAACTGCTTTGTTAGAATTCAAATTTGTGAAATGCGGATAGAAATAAATCTTTGATTAAAAAGACAAATTTTGCGTTATCTGCTAACATTTTCACAGATGATGAAGTGTGACGAATGGGAGCCATAGGTTCTTTTAAAGAAAAGTTGAAACTGTGAGTTAAGAAAAAAGCTGAGGTGTGAACCCACCAGATGATAGATGGTTAATGCTGTCATGCCCAGTGAGTCTTAGGACAAGTGAGTGGTCAGATCCAATCCCTTTATACATACTGTTTGACAAATCTTCTCAAAGCTCAATTTAAACTCTTTGGACCTGTTAAGGTGTAGCTTACTCCACAATGCACAACCTGGTCTTGAATGACTGAATGAATTAGGGATGCACCGATACTGGTATCGGCCTCGATACCACATTTTCTAAAGTACTCGTACTCGTTAAAAGTCCCCCGATACCTGGAATCGATACCACGGTCTGAGAAATGTCTATGTTTGAGCGGCGTGTAAGGGGTTAATGCCCCTTGTGTTGTCCAAAGAGGCAGAGTTTACAACAAACTGGAAAACTAGTCCTTTGTTTTTTTGTTAAATTATATGACTAAAGCTGTTACCTATAAATTTAAATCATGTTTTTTTATTAAGTACTCGGTATCGGCAAGTACTGAAATGCAAGTACTCGTACTCGTGCTCGTATTCCAAAAAAGTGGTATCGGTGCATACCTAGTAATGATGTGAAGCATGAGTTGTAAAATGTATAATCATATTCTTTGTTTTGGTTATGCTTATCTCCAAAAAACGATTCATTACAAAAGGTGACAAACTCATTAACTCAGTAATTAGTTTATCCACTAGGTGGCAACCATGCCCAGGGGGGTCGATTCACATACAGTAGTAGAAGAAAACTGCATCAATAAAAGTGTGGAATGCATCAAACACCTGTGTATGCGTACGAGCCAAATGAAGCATACTTTGCAAGGCTGTGCATTCGACTGTGAAACAACGAAAGGCCTTGAGAGAACAAAGCCCTGGGGTAACCCAGTGGAAGAACATAATGAATCTGATAAAATGCAATTTACTTTAACTCTGTTTTCTATTGTCAGGAAATTCAGTATGCACAATACCAGATCAACACACTGGTAAACATGAGGCCTTAAAGGTGCTCTAAGGGAATCTGTGCGGCGTCACTTCTTGTTGACTTTCGAAGTGATGTCAAACAAAGCGGAGCGTAGCTAACTCCTCCCTCTCCCTCTACCCTCTGTCTCACTGTCCCCCTTGCCCCTCCCTTCCCACCCCCAAATCCTTCTTGTCGTTTATTGGCTGGAACACTTTGTTATGTTTCGTGGTTGTAGGCTGCGCCACTTTGTTTTTGCTGCTGTTCGTGGATCCTGGGCTGTCTACAGAGACCATAGTTTTTTACAGTGTGTTCAGGGGACAGGCAGCTAGCAGATAGTGAGGAGATGTTTACTGTATGTAACAAAAAATGCTTTATGGCCTAAAACGCGTGAATTCGCTTAGAGCGCATTTAAATAGTCTACAACTATAAACTAGCAATATAACTATAACAGTATACGTACAAAATACGTACTAGCTGAACCCAGATCAGGAAGAGAAACAGGACCAGAAACTCCAAAATTCAGAATAAAGGTTAGAAAAATAAAAAGTACACAGAACAAGTAGCCATATAATGCGATTTTAAACAGTCCCTTACGGCCAAATCACACCGGCTGAGTGCGTCTCAGTTGCGTGGCGTGTCCGTTTTTATTTAGCCTCCCATGTTAGCAGGTTTGACAGTTCACACCGCCTGCAGACACGCACGTCTCAGCGCGTGCATGCTAGGAATAGGATCGACGCCTATTTTTCACGCTACACGCAAGCGTCTTGGAAGCGTTTCCAGGCAAAATATATGTCACCTATAGCAACAGCAGCGCGTCAGCGCTGCGTCAGGCATGCTTCTGGTATGTACAGACACAGAAAATGCGACGCAGCCGCCACCCAACTGACATGCAACAGATACGCCACGCAGTGAATCGGCCCTTAGGATTGTTGCTTGCCACACTGTGCGATCAAGATCGTAATTAAGTCCATGTCACACTGTATGATCTAAGTTTTCATCAATGTCAGACTGTACGAGTTTAAAGACTTTGAAAAATCGGACGCACACAAACAAACCCAAATGCAGTTTTACGTCATCGATCGACGAGGGCTGCGCTAAAGCGAAGGCTAGCAAACCGAAACAACATCTACCGTTCATTTTAATCATGACTTGTCTCGAGCATAAAAAGAAAAAAAAACGAAGGAGACGATTACCTGGCATTTGTATTTCCAGTGCGAAAAACAATTGCTTTACATCTGCTGTTTTAAGTATGCCAGGCCAGTAGATGGTGATGCTACCTTATAAAGTAACACTACACGCTTGTGCACATAAAAATTCATCTAAAGAGCAATAAATAACAACAATCAAGACAGGGAAACCATAAAGCAGTTTTGTTTAGACAGATGATGAGGTAGTGACGCTGGACTGTACACCCAAAAACTTTTTTTAAACACTAAGGTTAATAAACTCAGTATCTTGAGCAGCACAAACCTGTAGGCCGCCATTGTTGTTTTGGTTATACTCGCACACGCCTATAGACTGAATTAAAATCAGCACATGATGTTACAGTTAACACCTTTACATAGTTTACACAGAGACGACAAGGCGTTGTTATCAAAAACCTGCACTTTGAGCCCATCACAGACTGTGTAAAATGAAAGTGAACACTCACAGTGACCAATGTGAATAAGCCTGTGGTGAAGTGATCCCTGCCACCTCCAGCTCACACCACCCACTCAGCTGTCATGTATAGTTTTTATTTTCTATTGGTGATAGGCACAATGTAGCCTTTTCCTTCCTGCACACATTGTTTTGATGAGCAAACCAGCAGCCCAGGGGGATTTCTGCCATAATGCTCGACAATCTGCATCCTCCAGCACCTTCACATCATTTTAGAGAGGAACAGCAGTGTACAGGAGAGAGAGAGAGAGAGAGAGAGATTCTAATCAGTTGGGCCATATGAAAATCTCACTTTGCATCAGTAAATGTGAGGGAGGCTGTTGTGCAGGAAACCTTATGGATGGTCTGTATAAATCATCTGTACAGTTACTTCTGTTACCTTCAAGTAAGCAGTGTATGACTTTTTTGTTTGAACCATCTACAGAAAATAACAACATATGTGATAAAAAGTTTAAGGTTTAATTTAGATCCATGATATATAGGATCTTTCATGCTTATAAATTATACTGAGAAATCTACAGATCAGCGTCAATATCGGGCCCTAAAGTCATATTTTAAGCAGAGTTGAGCACAGTTGTGTTGAAGCATGTATGGAAACAGTAAAAAGATATTCAGTGTCAGGACTCAACACAAGGTTAGAAAGAAAATCAGCATAGTGTGTGGTATCAGGAGATAACACAGCATCTATTTCTCTCTAACACTGAGCTGCTCAACTTTGGAAATCTTAGGGGCCTTAACGCAATACTTTGTAAGCTTGAAGGGCCACATAATAAGGCCAGTAGACTGTGTCATTAAAGGTATTACCAAAAATCTTAGAATGGTTAGTTTTATTTTACGGTAACTATATACAGTACAGTTACATGTCACAGTCACATAAAAGTGTCACCTTGTTTTTGTATAGCAGTTTTTTACAATGTTTTATTGCTTTAAATTAGCTTTCTAGAAAGACAAATAATAGGAATAACAGGACGTACTGTTAAGGGTGAAGCAACGAGATGAGAGGCGGATCCAAGTGCAGTAAAGTCCATTTAATGAAGGTAAGACAAACACAGAGAACACAGGCTAACTCAGGGGTAACATTCAACATGTAACATCTCTAACGATCGACATCAGACACTGGAAACACTAGGGCAGGGGTTCTCAAAGTTAACATTCAAAGGTCCAAATCTGAATTCCCATAATTTTCACAGGTCCGGAAAAACTTGATGTAAATCATTTGTTTATATAACAAATCAACACAAATAGTTTGGGAAAAACATAAGTGTATTTTGCATTTAAAGTTAAAAAAATAAATAAATAAACACAAGAAATATGCCAAAAGTAACCAGGTGCAAAATACAGAGCAACCTATTTAGAGAAATGGCACAGTTTGTTCTCCATCATATGCATAAACCATGGCAAAAAAAAGTGTGGTTGATAGGCAGAGACACTGACCAAAATTAGGGGTGCACCTATAAATTGGCTGATGATGCTTGCTATGCTTCTCAATGAATTATGGTGATATGACGCTACATCCAAAAGCCAGGGGGCGCTCTTGGGCAGAAACTTAATATGCGCTGCAGACGAAGAACCAGACACACGGAGCTCCAGGAAATGTCTTAAGGATATATTTATATTGCTGTTCTTCAAACCTTTTCAGGTATTTTCATGATAATAAAGAATATGTTTAAGATTATGTTTGACGAGTGTTCCTTTTTCAAATGCATGTTTTAAACGACTCAAACCAACAGTGACTGGTAAGGACTGATCAAAAGCCGTAGTACATGAAGTAGCTGTGCATAATAACTGGGTGTGATGGCTACAGCGTCACACAGGAAATTTTTAAATAACTCGTTTTATTTTCGGACCAGGAATAAATCTAAAAAGAAAAAAAACTAAACGAATGGTTTACAAGTTTAATATGCATTTGTAAAATAGCAAATGCACACATTTAATCAATTACATAGAAATTAATGCACTTGTAATATGAAGTGGACGCGGGTCCGGATCAAGTTGCCGTCGGGTCCGGATCCGGACCGGAGTCCGGACTTTGAGAACCCCTGCACTAGGGTTTAAATACACATGGTAATCAGGGAAAACAAGACACACCTGGGGAACAATCATCACAGGGACCAATGATCAAAAGAACTACAAAGAACTACAAACATGGATGACACATACATGACTTCAAAATAAGAGTACACAACAGGGGTAACACAGACAGAGTTCATTACATAGCCCCCCCCCTAAGAGCGGCTTCCAGACGCTCCCAGATAGTCCACAATAAAGTCCAGGTGGGCGGAGGAATGGAGGTGGAACCGGGGGAGGGACGGTGGGCTAGGTCCATGAAACTCAAGATTGGAGCCAGGGCGGAGCCGCGGGCGGAGGCTGGAGCCAGGGCGGAGCCGCGGGCAGAGGCTGGAGCCGGGGCGGAGCCGCGGGCGGAGGCTGGAGCCGGGGCGGAGCCGCGGGCGGAGGCTGAGGCCAGGGCGGAGCCGCGGGCGGAGGCTGAGGCCAGGGCGGAGCCGCGGGCGGAGGCTGAGGCCAGGGCGGAGCCGCGGGCGGAGGCTGAGGCCAGGGCGGAGCCGCGGGCGGAGGCTGAGGCCAGGGCGGAGCCGCGGGCGGAGGCTGAGGCCAGGGCGGAGCCGCGGGCGAAGACTGAGGCCAGGGCGGAGCCGCGGGCGAAGACTGAGGCCAGGGCGGAGCCGCGGGCGAAGACTGAGGCCAGGGCGGAGGCTGGAGCCAGGGCAGAGCCACGGGCGGAGGCTGGAGCCAGGGCGGAGCCGGCAGAGCAGGAAGCCAGGGCGGAGCCGGCAGAGCAGGAAGCCAGGACCAGGGAGGAGCAGCAACCCATGGTGGTGCTGGGGGAGCTCGGGGCCTGCAAATAGAGACAGGGTAGAGAGAGGGTGGCAAAGCCAGAGAAACAGAACACAAGGCGGACCAGATATCAGGCACCGACCAGTTGTGCCAGGCAGAGAGTTCATCGAGCTTGGGGACAGCCATCTTGAGACAATCAGAGAGCTCAATACTGGCCATTTCAGACGGGACAGACAGTTCAGAGTGAGCCATGAGTGGGTGTTCAGGGGACTCACGCTTGTGAGTTTGAGTGATGTCCTTTGGAGCAGATGTGCAAAAAACAGACCACACACAGCACAATGCCAGAGCAACCATAGATGATTCATAGAGTTCATTCAGAAGATTTGCTCGGCTCAGAGGACTCAGAAGATTCGCTCGGCTCAGAGGACTCAGAAGATTCGCTCGGCTCAGAGGACTCAGAAGATTCGCTCGGCTCAAGAGGACTCAGAAGATACAGGTTTCTGGAAAGCATCACAGGAGACAGAAGAGTAGTACGCGGACCACACACACCACAGAGCCATGCCAAATATGGGAATTACAGAATGCAGAGAACATACCTCAGAGCTGACGGGCATCACCGAGCTGGAGACCACAGGACGGGGAACCCCAGCCACCCGTACAGACACCAAAGGTGTATCCACTATGCTGCCGATTAAACGTTGGGACCTAGTCGGCAGCACGGAAGAGTTCCGCAAGGCAGTTTGGTGGGAAGGAGTGGGTGTGGTAGTCATTATGTGAATCGGTTCGAGTATGGGAGCCATCTTGACAACGGGTGCCGGTGCAACTACTGCACCTTTAACAACTGGTACAGTGATGATGGTGGCTTCTTGAAAAACCGGAGCTGGTATGATAGTGGCAAATTCGAACACCGGGGCAGGTTTAATAACAGCAAACTGAGGCATGGAGTGGGATGAAGTTGTGGCCTACTTGAGTGCGGGCG
The DNA here is from genome assembly GCA_025389145.1 of Misgurnus mizolepis. NCBI lineage: Eukaryota > Metazoa > Chordata > Actinopteri > Cypriniformes > Cobitidae > Misgurnus > Misgurnus mizolepis. The sequence continues at coordinate 38,128,653 of JAIFKI010000011.1, read as the reverse complement.
CTGACACAGGGGAAACAGAACTCGGGAGAACAGCGTCCGTACTAACAGCGAGGCGCTCTGGCATGAGTTTTTTCCTCCGCCGCCAATTACGTGAGCAGCGTGCTGGCTTCATGATGACTGGCTCGAGAGATGTTACAGTCTCCGCGGGTCTTTCGGCGGGGAACTCCCATAAATTCCATCGGCCACGGTTGTGCATATATCCCACGAAGCCCCAGAAATTGAGTATTTGCAGCCCGTCGACCTCTTGCTGCGGTACAGGTTCATCGAGACATTCATTAAAATAATTTTTAAGCTCAGAGTCACTGAGGTCCAGGCCAAGCGAAAATGACCAGAACGCCTGGGCGAAACATCGCATAGATTGCCCCTGTTGCCGGAAGGAAGTCAGGTCCGCGAGTGCATTCCACCATTCTTCCTCCGTGGTGGGGGATGAAACCTGCACTCGAATACCACCCACTCGGAGCATACTGACACATGGGACACATGAGGGAAAGTGGGAAATCACCATTCATTTGAATCATGACTTGTCTCATGATCACGATCACGAAAAAAGGCAGAAATTCGTGACAGTATCACGAAAAAGAGTAAAAAAATTACATGAACATAGGTACATAATTTTGTGAAACTGGGCAGCTAAGTACAGCCTGGCACCCCACACCTAAAAAATTTAAATAATGACGTCTTTAAATGGGTGGTGCAATGGTATTTCAAGCATTCTGACTTATTAACACAGTTATAGAGTTGTATAAAGGTTAGAAAAATAAAAGGTACACAGAACAAGTAGCCATATAATGCGATTTTAAACAGTCCCTTAGGATTGTTGCTTGCCACACTGTGCGATCAAGATCGTAATTAAGTCCATGTCACACTGTATGATCTAAGTTTTCATCAATGTCAGACTGTACGAGTTTAAAGACTTTGAATAATCGGAGGCACACAAACAAACGCGAATGCAGTTTTACGTCATCGATCGACGAGGGCTGGGCAAACACACGCTAAAGCGAAGGCTAGCAAACCGAAACATCATCTACCATTCATTTTAATCATGACTTGTCTCATGATCACGATCACGAAAAAAGGCAGAAATTCGTGACAGTATCACGAAAAAGAGTAAAAAAATTACATGAATATAGGTACATAATTTTGTGAAACTGGGCAGCTAAGTACAGCCCAGCACCCCACACCTAAAAAAATTAAATAGTGACGTCTTTAAAGGGGTGGTGCAATGGTATTTCAAGCATTCTTGTTTTATTTTACATTCTGCCACTCACAGGTGCGAAAATGCTTACGTCAGAATTCGTCAAGTCGTACAGTAAAATCTTGTCGTGTGTGACTGCGTACTAATTATTTTCGCATAAACTCACTCGTGTCGTGTGCGAGAGCTCACGACGTTCCGACCATCAGAATTCGCACCGTGTACGCCCAGCTTAAGTCATACTAATGCCAACCAAGCAACTCAGATCACGCATGCAGCTACGAGTCTACGGCTCCTCTGCTCACAAAAAAAGGTTCATGTGACCTGAGGAACTTGTCAAAAACATGCATGTCCGTTAGGGTGCATCAAAAAACACAATTCTTGAATTTTGATATGGCTGGGTGCTAAAAGTGTTCCAATATATGTAGAAACAACACATGCAAAATATTTTTCCAGTACATGATGATTTAGGGGTGCCACCGCAGATCTGTTTTTGTTGAATAAAGTGGTTAACAGTCACTGCGTTTACATGCAGCCAATAACCCGTTCAAATCCGGAATATTAGCAATAACCCGGTCGCGCACGTCCATGTAAACACCGGCAAAAACCCGAATATGCTCATATTCCTGTTTTTAAAATCCCGAATATTACCCCTGGGTTACCTCTTTTCTAACCCGAAATTTTGGTCATGTAAACGCGCATCGGGATATTCCCATCAAAAGGAACATTGATTTGTGTACTGCGCATGTTCTATTCGCAAGGAATCTTGGTCTTCTGAGTAGAGAAACTTCTTGTATGCACCAAAAAACCCGCAGGGAGTAGAGGTAAGCATGGCGAGAGAGATGCGCCACACTTTTAGAGCGAGGAGGAAACCAATTGCAACAATCGCGTTTTTCACGTTAAATTAATATATAGCTATTCTTGTTTTTCAAAGCATACATGTATAATAAAGGCCAAATAGATTGTCAATAGTTATGAGAGTAACTTGTTTTTTTTGTGTGTGTGTGAATTTGAATTCAAAATGTAATACTATGCTATTCATATTTCGTTAAATACAGTGAATGTGTGAAAAAGTTAAAGATGACAGAATAACTGTAGCGTCGTCTGCATCTTGATGCAGTTTCTAAGATTAAAATTACTTTAATTTAACTGATCGACACAAATACAAAGCGGCATAATATAACTGATTGCTTACCAGCATTAAAACCACTTAAAATAAAAACCTTAGGTTTTTTCTTTGTATACAGCGTCCGCTCCGTGTATAAGGATGTTGCAATAACGCCGGTGGCTTTATTATTAACTGACTGAATACTTATACCTGACATTTATGTCACAGGTAGGGGTGGACCCAGGTGTAAATAAGGTCATGCCCCTTTCTCCACCTCGAGGAGATTCCCAAAGCCACCCCAATGACCAGACACACACGGTAAGCATAAATTAAAATGTACTTTATTTAATTTACTTAAAAATAATAAATAGGGAAGGGAAAAAGGGGAACTTAAAATAACGGCCCCTCTAGGCTCCCTTCACAGCTCGGTTTTTCTCAGCGTTCACGCTAGCTCTCTTTCTCTCCACAGACGACCGCTGGAACACAGGGACACAGTGAATCATCTTCAAGGGTTTCTCTCACCTCGGCGCTGACTACAGCTTCTGGGTAGGTATGGCTCTCTTCACGGTTCGGTATCTCAGCGTTCACGCTGGCTCTGCAATGTGTCGATTGGACAGTGGTTTGCAACGGGGACGCCGGGGACCAAGACCCTCTCGGCGAACTCGTTGGTTGACAGAGGGGCGAGAACGTCACGTCGGCACACCGGGTCGAGCGCTGCCCTTTCCTCGAGACCCGTTGGTCGATCGAAAACTGGACCGGGGCGCCCTTTCGTCGAGACCTCGGGCCAGCGGATCTCTTTCGCCTCTACTCTGTGATGATGAAAAAAGGACACAAGTAAGGTAACAATAGTAGGTGTAATACTCACACACACTGCCACTCGCACAGTCCTTCGCCGCCACTCTGTAATTCTGTGAAACTGAAAACACACTACAGCATTATTGTACAGGTATTCTCTAGCGCCGTTCTTTCCTCTTCGTCGTCCCGGGACGAGTGACTGAAGGCGGGGTTACGTCAAACAAGACACAGCACTCGCACTGCAATACACGGCATTACACAGCACCACTTCAAGTGAAAATTTCCAAAGACTCACCCATCACGCTCAGTGCACACAATAGACACCCGTCCTCTTCCACTTCGCTCTGGGCGAGAATAGGGAGATGGTAGACGGCCTAGTGTTTGTTTGCTGTCGTCACTGTAGCTACTTTCACACGAGACCTTCGGCTCACCCACCACGCTGGTACAGGGGTAGGGCCACTCAATCTCTCTTAAAAACACTCAAACGATGTATAGGTCAAATATGTACAAACACCTACTTCAAAGGATTTGGTTACTCACAATCTCTGTCTTTCTTCGTCCTAGGTTGACTTCACGCTATAATAACTCCAGGTACCTAGACAGGGCGCTTTCCAGCCACCAACACCACTTTTCCACAGATGTATACTCACAACGGTAAGTTCTTCCTCTTCTTCCGTTTCTCTCATCCAATGTCAGTGTCCGTCTAGTACTTCACCTATAAGGTCTTCAATATCCTCATCTACATCGATCTACGATCCAAACATAGAGAGAGAGAGCAATACAACGATCCAAATATAGCGTATCCGGCGAGCCCAACTCGGCGCTACAATACACACCAACACAACAGCGGATAACATCAGCGATTTCGGGGTGCTCCTTTTTAAAAGATCCACGACTTGCCTTCCTTTCACCCTCTGTGACTCTGTCCTCTTTCCGCCCGCTTCAGCGATCGCCGGATCAACAGAGCTTCGGGCTCTTCAAAAGGTGCGTGTCTTTGTTTGCCTTTGACAAAGGAGCTTCCCCCGTGTCAACCACCTCTCGTGTACCTCGCTCCGTGTCAATCCCTCTCCCTTTGTGTTCCAAAGAGCTATTTAAGTGCTTCATTTTCCCCCAGCCTCCAATCACACTTTGCTTAAACGATGCCTCACACCTGTGGCTCGTAAAGCCCTGACAGCGTCGCCCTGGAAACCAGGAAGTAAAAAGGTCCGTCTTCATATGTGGCCCGGTGGGGAAACCTTCCGGGCGGAACCAAAACTTCCCTAACTTTGGTTCCGCCCTTAAAAAGATCGTCACCTTGTGACATTTAGATATGAAAGTTTATCATCAACAGTACCTGCGTGAAACATTATAAACATTGGTGATCATCTGCCGACTCGACTGTTTCTGCACGTTCTCAGTCCGCTTAATTAACGGCTTATCGTTCTATCCGCGTGAGGTAAACATTTTTGTTCTGTACTTTTTTACTTGCATGTATTTCTACATATTTTCGTCCAAGTAACACTCAGGATATAATGTAAGTTATTATAGATAGCATATAAGCTTGTTCTGAAAGGATGACAATTATAAAAATTATCCATCCAGCTTAATTTAGCCAAAATAATGATTTATTCGTTTTCATACTTTATAGGTGTTAATTTATCTACTAATATATTATTGAAAATGCCATAAATAAATATTCATTGCCTTCTGTAAGCTATTGCATTCGTTTTGTACATTTATAGTTGCATGAATACTGTCTAATTTTAATTTCTTTAAGACACTGTTGTGTTCTGTATTTACCGATGCTCTGTAAATATGCACTTAAAAAACCTTCTTGTTAGAAAATCGTTCTTCAATTAATTTTTTTTTCAAAAGTATATTTAGCTGAAGGCTAGTATAACTTGTTAATCTTTTTCTCATAAATGGAAATACATGTAACTTAGCCTACCCTGCTTCTACATCGGTGCAGCTTGTTCTGGATTTAAATAATAATTTTATTTTAGTAAATGAAGGCGGTAAAACCGCATTGCGCAATAGTGAGCCACGCAAAATCACAGCATTTACCTTTTAATCACAGTTTACATCGGGATATTGCCAATTCCATGTATACAGGGGTAACTCTCTCTGATCACGCATGTAAACGGATTATTCCGAATGTTTCAGAAACCGGGTTGAAGAAAAAAGCCATTGGAGGAGCATGCTGCCATATGTGCCAAACTTACAGATTTATTTTCAAGAGGACAAACAAAAGTGACAACAGGTAACTTAAAGAGAAATAAGCCTAGTAATGGTTAGCATTAGCAACGTAATTATTCGGCTAATACCGTTATCAAATTATTAACAAGCCAACATTTTTTTAGTTAAAATATTAGCCTTTTGTGTATACATGCGATTCATAGACTTTGCAAATATTATGCAAGCAGCTTCTGAGCAGCAGATAAGCCAGTTCCCCGCTGAAAACGAGGAGGCAATGAGTAAACAATATGAATTAAAGTTATTTAACCCTCAGGTTGTGTTCAGAACCCTATAACACCTTTTGTGTTCCCAGTCAAAAATGACCAGCCGAAAAAAGCTTATAAATTACTTGTTATGCTATATATTTACCAAATATTGGATTCAATATTTTTGTCAAATTGTTTGTTTTCTTTTTTAATTAGGACTGGGTTTTATATTTCTATTTGCACCTGATTAATCATAGCCCTCATCGCATTAGCAATGCTAATAATTTATCAACCTTTTCTTGTGGAATAGACTCTAAAAAGGGCTGGTTTATTTTTGACCCACAATGGGTAAATATTGGACAGAACACGCTGCTGGGTTAAAATTGACACAATGCTGGGTTGTTTTAACCCAACTGTTGGGTTATTATAATCCATGGTTGCATAACAACAACCCAACATTGGGTTATTTTTAACCCAGCATTTGTTCTGTCCAATATTTCCCCATTATGGGTAAAAATAACCCAGCCTTTTTTAAGAGTGTAGAGGAATATTTTTGTTAACTTCTCATCTTAAGTGAAATATTATTTAACTTTTACCTTATTTGTTGAACCATGATATTAATAAAACCTATAGTAAGAGCTGAACTGTTGCTTTATTTATCCAATTTGAAAAAAGTGCTAATTTGGAATAACACTATGGAAAAAGTGGGCCGGTCTTAGGCCTGAAACTCCCGGGCTGAAAAGTGGCCCACTCCGGCCCTGCCCTCTATATGCTAGCGTTTAGGTTAAAGTTCTACAATAAACGTTACAGTTATGTTTTGCAAACTTTCCACTCCATTAACAATCTCCAAACAATTGATTATTCCTCAAATTCAGTTTCTTCTCAGAGACCAGCAGCCTCAAAAAATTTTTTTTATCCACATAGTATAAATAACTTTCAAATAATACAACCCATTCTCACTCCTCAGGCGTCAAAATCTGAAGTATGTTCAAACGCCAAATCCCGGAAGGTGATGCCGTCACGTTATGTGACGTCAATGTATGCGACGATTGGCAGGATCATGTCGCTTCTGGACGTTAACTACTCAATTTTTGTTCCAAATTTTTTACCATTGTCGCTTGGGCTGGGGTTAGAATGACTTTCTGTTACATAAAATTACAGCCAAACCCAACTCTAATCCCAAGCGACAATGGTTTAAAATGATAAGACAAAAAGTATAAAACCAATACTTGAACTGACATCCAAACCCGAATTCTAACCCCCAGCGACAATGGTTTAAAAATACGACAAAAATTGAGTAGTTACCATCCAGAAGCAGCATGATCCTGCTGATCGTAGCATACGTTGATGTCGCATAACGTGACCGCATCACCTTCCAAGATGACCTTTCGTCTATATACAACGAGGGATTAGCATGAAAGCAACGAAGTTCCCATTTCGTCGATATAGTGTCGCATAGGGGCACCCTTCACGTCTTCATACTGGCGCTAAAGGCGTTTGAACATGATTCAGATTTTGACGCCTTGGGGAGTGAGAATGTGTTGAACAATATCACAATATGCAGAGTAGTATATATACAGTGGAATTAAATAGTGCAAACAAGTTTAACCAAGTATCACTAAATTTAGGATCAACAAACAGCCAATTAGATTACAGCTCAAAATTATTATTAATGACCCTTTCAAATAAGGTAATAATAGACCAATTCATCATTATGGCAAATCCTAGGGTTGTAAATGGACATGTAAAAGCATCTTTAGATAACTTTTGCATTAAATAAACAAAAAATTTTCTTTGTAGATATAAGAGAACAATTTAACAGATTATTTCAATGCATTCTTTGGCACCTTTAAAGCACACCCTCTGGACGTCCATCCCTCACAACCTCGTTTTGAAATCAATATGGCAGTAGGCTGAATAAGGCGTATATCCCCTCATTCACTATTCCCTACATTACTCCACTAATATAGTTTCATCGAATGAGTAAATGAAAACGAGTGAGTGATTTTGGAGAGAGTGAGTTTGAGCACCACCTTCCGCCAAGATGCGGCTTCCACACGTAAGTAATACCATCATTATTGAATGAGTACAATCAATAATGTCCACTATGATTTTGAAAACCACTAAAAATGACTGTTCCCTCAAATAGTGCACTATTTATGGGTAATTTCAGAGGATTATTTATACACAGTTTATATTTAAACTATCTGATCAAAGTCAGGTTGAATTATCAGCAATGTGCACAGAGTTGCAAAAAGATGCACGCATTCGTGGGACAAAAAAGTGACAAAACCATGAGAAAATGACTAGAAGGTTGTGCTAATTAGATGCTTTTTTAGCTTAATATCATCATACGCACGTCCTCACATTTAAAAAAAAATCTCTTTGAATGTGCAGCATCAGATTAGGGGGCAAATGAAGCATTTCACATTCACAGTTGAAGATCAGCTTTCTCGTCCCCATAAATCTGTACATTCGCATTTGAATAGCTAAAGGATCTGAAACATAAGCAACCTGTCAAGCCTTATACACACAACATTAACCACCTTTATAAGTCGTTGTACGCTTGGTTTATTTAAAATGAGGGAATCCATCTGGTCGAGGGCAATCTTATAGGGCATATGTAGTGCTCCTTAACAAACCCATATATACCCTTAACGCGCATAACCACTAAATTGGCTTCCTAAGGTGTAATATAAAAGATCCAATTTCAGTTTATAATGGAAGCTCTCCGATTCTATTGTCAGGTGTTAAACCTTTCCCTTATTTATGTTGTGACATTCGTCTCTTTGCTATTATCTTTGCTGTTGTGCTGTCTGAGGTCTGTCTCGAGGGAGTGTTTATCCCGGGCCGCATTAGCGGTGGGAGACAGCAGTGCATGGGTATCTTCTTTAATCTTTCACTCATAATGGTTTCTTCAAACATTATCACACCTCCGCGCACTCAAATGACTCTGATTGATCTGCCGCAAGTATCAGGAGTACTTTAAAGTCTCTGCTTTGTAACCACCTGACCTTGTCACCTGCACAGAAAAACAAGCCGTATAAAAGAGCTTCATTTGGATGGGTTGCAGCTTAGCTCACTATCAACACATGGTGCCTCATTTATAAAATGATGTGTAGAAAACATCCTAAATGTGATTCTTACGATCATTTCTGAAAAGCGTGCATGTGTGATCCATAAAAAGAATTTATGCGTAGAAACCGCGCGTATGCCTCAATTTCAGACGTGAAATCTATAAATCGCAAATGATCTTAAAATGTGCGCAGCTGAACAGTTGCAAAATTCTGCCTTTAAACAATGCCTAATTAATGTCATTGACATATAAAAGAGTGTTGTGTATTGAGTTACGGCTTAACCGGTAGAGGGCGATGTAGTTATACAGGGTACTGGATGTTGATACAATGAAGAAGAGTAATAAAAGACAAACAAGTTGAAGTTGAAGATAACTGGGTGTCCGAGTCTGTGCTTACCTGGAATATAACAAAATTGGCGACGAGGATGGCGACTGCCGGTGTGCCTCTCCCTGCGTTGTTCCTGCCATGCAGTGGACAACCCACTATCCCGTTCGACATGTGGATGAAGATGTTCAAGAATTACCTGCTCGCTATTCACGCGGAGGGGGATGACTGGCCCGATACGAGGAAGCGTGCAATTCTCCTACACTGCTTGGGCATCGAAGGCCAACGTGTATTTTATACACTCACGAACGTAGGTACAACATATGATTCGGCAGTGGCTGCACTGCGTGCACATTTCAGTCCTGCAATTAATGTTGTAGTGGAACGACACAAGTTCAGACGAGTACAGCGACCGCATGAAACTGTAGCCGAGTATGTGGGAGCGCTACGTGAGTTAGCTACTACGTGCGGGTTTGCGGGTAATACAGACGAAATGATACGAGACCAACTTATTGAGCACGCTAGCTGTGTTAAAATACGTGAGAGACTGTTAGTACAAACTGAGGCAGACCTCACTCTGGATACAGCAGTAAAGTTGGCGTGTCAAGTGGAAGCAGCTATCGGACATGCTCAGACTTTAGCTTCGGAGGAGTCGCATGCTTCAGTGCACGTGGTGAAGGCTAGACCGAAACGTCCGTTCAGAAACAGAGCAAAGAACATTCACTCCGCAGAGCCGGCAGCAGCACTGAAACATGATCAAAGCTGTTTTAGATGTGGGTCAGCAGCCCACATGGCAAATGCTCCAGATTGCCCTGCAAGAAAAGTGACATGCCGAAACTGCAATAAGGTAGGACACTTTGCTCGTGTATGTAAGTCCAAACAGCACACAGCCAAAGTAGGAGAAGTGGTCATTTTGGAAATGAATACGGTGCAAATGATAGAAAATGGACAACAACATGACAAAATTACATGCACAGTAGCCATAAAGGCAAAAGCAACTTCCTGTACTGTGGAGTTAGTGGTGGATACGGGATCGGCGGTGTCAATTATTCCTGAACACCTTTACAGAACGCACTTCAGTGGTGTGTCGCTTGTGGAGCCAGATAAAAGGTTAGTGACTTACACCAAAGCTGATGTCCCAGTGCTAGGTTGCATGTTAACTACAGTGCAGTATGCGACCATTACAGTACCAGCCACACTGTACATCGTAAAGACAGGCACGGCCCTGCTGGGAATGGACTTATTCAAAGCACTGAGACTTTCTATTGACAACAACCGCGTGCTCTCACCTGCAGGTCCAATGACAGAGATCAGAGAGATCAAAGCCAGACCGGTGACTGGGGAGAAGCTAGGTCTTGCTAAAGGGTTCATTCACCGTGTAAAAGTCCGGGAAGATGTCAAGCCGGTTCAACAAAAATTGCGACGACTTCCACTGTCTGTTAAACAAGCTGTCTCTGCTGAATTGGAGAGATTGTTAGAAATGGATGTGATAGAGAGGATTGATGCATCCCCATGGGTATCACCCATCGTTGTCACACGAAGAAAGAACGGTGCAGTGAGAATGTGCGTGGACTTACGAGAACCAAACAAGGCGGTTGTGATGGATAGTCACCCACTTCCCCATATGGATGATCTCTTCTCTGAAATGCGTGGAGCTACTGTGTTCTCCACCATTGATTTAGCAAATGCTTATCACCAGGTGTTACTGGCAGAGGAAAGCAGAGATATGACTGCATTTATAACGCACGAAGGGCTGTTCAGGTTTCGTCGGGTTCCATATGGACTGTGCTCAGCCCCAAGTGCGTTCTCCAAAATGATGTCTCTGGTGCTGAAAGGTCTCAAGGGGGTCCAGAATTATCTGGATGACGTCATAGTATTTGGCACAGGAAAAGAGGAACATGATCATAACCTGCTGATGGTGCTGGCTGCGCTAAAGGAAGCCGGCCTCCAGCTCAACAATGAAAAATGCCACTTCAACCAGACCAGCCTACGGTTCCTTGGACACACCATCTCAGCACAGGGTTTGCTGCCAGACAAAGATCACCTTAAGGCTATTACAGCTGCCCCAGCGCCTAGCGACGCCACCACGCTGCGCTCATTCTTGGGGCTCACAGCATGGTATGCAAAATTTGTGCAAAACTACGCATCTCTGGTGGAGCCCATGCGAGATTGCCTGCGTGACGACAAATTTCAGTGGACGGCGGCAGCACAGTCAAGCTTTGACATTGTCAAGACTCGCATTGTAACCAGTTCAGCGCTATCTGTCTTTGAGCCCAGCCTTCCTACAATTGTGTCTACAGATGCTTCGGATTATGGTCTGGGTGCCATATTGACACAAATGCACTCTGATAACACGGAGCGCACGGTTGCTTTTGCCTCACGTTCTCTTACCTCTGCGGAACGGAAATATTCCATTGTAGAAAAGGAGGCGTTAGCCTGTGTGTGGGCTGTGGAAAAGTGGAGGACGTTTTTATGGGGGACAAGATTCACACTGCGTACAGACCACCAGGCTCTGACCACACTGCTACACACCAAAGGACTTGGACGCGCAGGAATGCGTATTGCCCGGTGGTCAGCCAGACTACTTTGCTTCACGTATGACGTAGTGTATCGTGCAGGAGCACAAAACTATGCTGCTGACTGCCTCTCCCGTCTGCCTCTACCATCAGAAGAGAATGCAGAGCCAGTGACTGAGCCCGAACTTGTAGCTTTGTTGGACACAGAACTGAAAGCTCTCTCAGTGAAAGACTTCGCTGCGGCATGTGAAACATGCCCAGAGCTTACTGCCATCAGGGCACAGATGAAAAAAGGGTGGCCTAAAACAGCAAAGTCTCTATCTGCAGTGCTCAAACCCTATTTTGCTACGAGAGATGAACTCTCAGTTCAAGATGCGATAATATACAGGGGCCCTCACCAACAGCTAGTGCCTGTAGCACTGAGAAAACAGCTGGTGGACCTGGCACATGAAACTCACCAGGGTGTTGTGCGCACCAAGCAGAGGCTGCGTGACTTATATTGGTGGCCCGGCATGGACATGTTAGTGCAGGACAGCATTAGTGCATGTGTAACCTGCCAGATGAATGATAAAAGTGCTAAGACGCATGCTGCTCCACTTCAGCCAGTTTCACTGCCTGACGGCCCATGGCAGAAAGTAGGAATTGATATCGTCGGACCGTTTGAGTCGGCGAACTGGGACTGCCGCTATGCAGTAACTCTGATTGATTATTATACAAAGTGGCCGGAGGTGGCTTTTACACATTCAATCACAACTACGGCTTTCACTACATTCCTGTCTGCTGTGTTTGCCCGTTTCGGTAACCCCACAGAGCTCATTAGTGACAATGGAACACAGTTTACCTCGAGCGAGTTCACAGAATTTCTGGCAGTGAGAGATATTACACACAGAAAAGTGTCTTTGTATTATCCACAAGCAAACGGAGCTATTGAACGCTGGAACCGTGTTCTCAAAGAAACACTACTTACTGCTGAGCAGGAGAGGAAACCGTGGAAACCGTTTATACAGGCCTTCTTGCTCACATACCGTGCAACTTCACACAGTACAACAGGAGTGTCACCATATGAACTCATGTTCAATAGGAAAATGCGCACGAAAGTGAACATCAGCCCTGCAAGCAAATCTACTATGCTGACAGAGAAGCAATTGCGCAACCGTGTCATATCCAAACAAAATGCATCAAAAGCTTACACCGATGTGAGGAGAGGTGCACAAATACCAAAGATCAAAGAGGGAAGTCTTGTAAGAGTACGGAAACCTTTCCATGTCAAGAAAGGACTGTCAAAGTTCTATAGACCTGCCAGGGTGGTACGGAGAGCTGGTGCAAAGTCGTATGTGCTAGAAGATGGACGAACTTGGAACGCTACTCATCTCTCCCTGGTTCCTGACAGGGTAAAAGATACCATTGACAGTTCTGTTCCGGTACCTGTGCTTGGACCTGCACAAATGCTGGATGCCCCAGTATCTGAGTCGGGACCGACACAGCCTTCCGGTGATGTGCGGATGCCTGCCAGGGTCAGAAAAAAACCTGCCTGGCTTAATGATTACGTACAGTAATCCTTCTAATGGCCTTTGGGGGGGAAAAGAAGAGGGAATGACATTCAAGTTAAAAAAAATAATAATAAGTTGAATGCTGTTTTGAATGCTGTTTTGCTTGTGAATTTGTTGTTTAATTCAATTTAAGTTTAGCACTTCTGTTATAAGTGTAGGCAACATAAGGTTGCATGTTATACTGTTGAATTGTTGCAATGATTGAACAGAAACAGAAGGCTAATGTTTAGTATAAGTAAGGAAACGTTTAAGTTTGCATTATATTACAGCCGTGGTCTAAGTGAGTTAAGAGATGGCGTATTAATTTTACTTTACCTGGTTGACTTCTTTAACAAGAGGGGAAATATGTTGTGTATTGAGTTACGGCTTAACCGGTAGAGGGCGATGTAGTTATACAGGGTACTGGATGTTGATACAATGAAGTAGAGTAATAAAAGACAAACAAGTTGAAGTTGAAGATAACTGGGTGTCCGAGTCTGTGCTTACCTGGAATATAACAAAGAGCAGCAAGAATGGCTTATATTTCCAAAACCTGCAGCAATTGGACAAGCAAAAGTGCGTACGTCTGCTCAGACCGTGATATGGCGCTAAGCACTTTTCCACACAGTTTTTATAAATATGGACTTTGATCGTGGATTTTTGCGTACGCACACTTTACGATCAAATCTGTGTATGCTGAATGAAGAACTAGAAGTATCGCGTCCAAATGGGATATAAATTTTAGCTCCACACCTAGTCAATACTCAAAAGCTAGAGGGTTTGGGAAACTGCAACTGTAAACTATTAGTTTTGTAATTTTTAACAGTTTTTAGTTTAATGCTTTTTTCAACACTATAGGGCATACAAATTTAATTATCTTTTAATATTGTTCAAATGACTTTTTTATTTTGCACCATTAGCATCAGCAATGCATTTCAACAGCTTTCTAGAACAGTCAATGTTGCCATGTCAGGCTGATGGGGATGCTAAAATAAACAGTACCATGTTTTGATAGCACACAGTTTATACTTTCTATGGAGAAGTAAACCTACAAATATCATGTCAAGGTCGAAGGAATTGCCTTAGGCCATCCTAAGTAAACACACTGGTATGATGATGTGCCTGGAAATGGATTTAAAACCATAAGTTGTTGTCCATATAAAAAGTCATTGTCTGCTTAATATATAAATGGAGGAGGTTTTAGAACAGAGAGGTCATCTCACCAAAATCAATCTAAGAGCAAAGAACATCAAGGTCAAGAGAATGTGGGTCAAGAGAATGTGGAGGAAGGACTGAAGAGTCACAGATCAAGTTCATCTACATATAACATAGCGGTTCCAAACTGCCCCCCCCCCCCCCCCCGTGTAGGATGCATTCATTTGTGCCCCCCAAAGACAATTTATTACATAAAACAATCTCAAACTTTGAATTAAACAAAACAAAACATATTGTGTTGGTTAGTAACATTAATTGTCTCAGGTTTATTTGCACAGAATTAATAAATGAATGTATTTCTATATGTCAAATATTGCCCCCCCTAGCACCATCAACAATGTAAGACAACAATGTTAGCTAAGATTTCATTCCACACTTTCAGAATTATAATTTGTTTAAATAGTCCCATGTATCCCTGGGGCAGTACCCTTTCAAAAAGGTCCTAATATATACCATTTAAGTACATATATGTATGGGTAATTCTCACAAAATCTTGTGATTTCAAGATTTGCGTTTCAGATTTTTAGATCATATACAGTACTTGCGGCAATGCATTTTCTTTAAATGCATTAAAAACAAGTTACAGGCATTCATTTCAAACCTTTTGCTGACCATTCAACACAATTTATAATTTTTATAAAAAAAAAAATCATTAAAAAATCTTAATTAAAGCTTTAAAAAATCTCTACCTTCAGTGGTTCTTTTGTAATCAGCTTTTGAATATGGGTAGGTTTCTGCAAAAACCCCATATTTTGAGCAAAGAGCAGAGATAATTCCATTTTTGTGACGGACTTTTCATAGAGATCCCATTCAGAGCAATCTTTAAAACAGACACGGGCATGCAGCCGGTTGCCATAGGTCAATACTTCCGGGTTTAAAAACTTGTGGATTAGTTGTATTAGTTTAAAATTTGTTGTGCGTAGGTCCTACGGCGTAGCCGCGACGGCATAGGTTCCGCGTCGGTTTTCATTTATACTTTTGCGTCGTCGTCCGCGGCGACGTGCAAACACATGCGCAGACCGCTGGTAAGCAGTAACCACGCGTGTAACCATAGTAGCAGCGCAAACGTCAAAGAAGAAGAAGCTTAGCAAGTTAACCCACAAACAAAGAAGAAACAGCAACTTGTTGTGTAGAAATTGAGAAGACCAGCAACGAAGTAAATAAACAGCGACTTTTGATGCAGTTTGAGTTAAATCACTCCTCAACTTGGCTCATGTTTGTTTTCACCGTCACAAACGGAAATACCTATGACACAGTTTTTTTTACCTGACGGGAGGGGTTATGGTAGACCAATCACAGTGCTTGCGGTCCGCGTAGCTACGGCGTAGAACCTACGCATGACTATAAATCGGGCTTTAGCGTCCAATCACACAGAACGCATTTTAATCATTAAAAATGTGAAGCGGACGGCACTGCCTTTATTTGATTCACTTAAAAAAACAGCGCTCTGCATTTTAATGTTGCTATGCGACCACTGTATCTGCTGTCCTTCAAATACTTCCGGTCTCTGTTTGTTTAATGGTTTAACTAGTGTCACGATGGGTTACAGCAGGGGTCACCAAACTTTTTTCTCTGGGGTCCACATTATCGTTCCTGACTGTGATGGGGGGCCGGGTCAGCTATAAACCATAGAAATGTATACCCTAACCAAAATGACCACCAGCAGGTCTCATTGTGTAGTAGAGATTACTAGCCTGGCACAGCCAAAGTCTCCATCAGTAAACGGCTTTCTATGGCTTCATTTACACTTCAAATCTTAATGCACAGATCCGATCTTTTGACCATATCCGATTTTTTGTCCTGCCTGTTTACACACGCCTCATATATCCGATGTCCGTGTTTACATTAGGCAGCGCAACGCGGCATTAATTCATTTACTGAGATACAAAAAAAGTCATTTAAGAAAGCAAGAGAAGGAGTTAAGTAAAAAGTTAAAGTACTGCTAGCTTAGCTGGGTAACGTTATAGTGTTTGCTATCTAA
Source organism: Misgurnus mizolepis (assembly GCA_025389145.1). Lineage (NCBI taxonomy): Eukaryota > Metazoa > Chordata > Actinopteri > Cypriniformes > Cobitidae > Misgurnus > Misgurnus mizolepis. The sequence goes on along the minus strand of JAIFKI010000011.1, from coordinate 38,112,496 downwards.
CGTTGCTATTACCTTTTTTCCAACTAATGACTGATGTAACACTTTAGAAACAATTATATATCGCTACCATTAACATAATCACACATTTAAAGTAAAGGCCATTGTTGATTAACTTACCTTCGGCCACATGATCATCATCATCATCATTCTCTTTTTCTGTCATCACATCTTGTTCTTCAAAACTGTCGAGAACTTCGGGGGGCCTGCAGCTAGGCTTATCGCCCAAAATTTGTTCCAGCTGGTCGTAAAATGGGCAAGTCAGTCTATCCTGGCCACTTCGATTGTTGTGATCTTTTATTTCTTTATATTTGCCTTTAACACTCTTAATTTTACGCTGGCATTGCAGCCAGGTTCGGTTGTAGCCATTATCATGCATGGCCCTCGATATCTCCTCATATACAGCCCGATTTCGGTATGATCCATTCAATTTTGCCTGGGTTGATGCCTCTCCCCACAAACTTATAAGGCGTGAAACCTCCTCCTGGCTCCACTGACTTCCATCCATTACCTCCTGAAATGTTTTCGGAAAACCGCGCGTCTTTCTTCTTCTGTAACTACACACTCTCTTTCTGGTTTTATTGGCGGAGCGCAACCAACTTGTTCAGTTGCATACCGCCACCTACTGTACCGGGGGGTGTAACTCCTCCTTACTTTTGGTGCGAAATGATGACGGTCAGCGCAAAAAGTCGTGCGACACTGACGTCATCATCAAGCTGAATCGGATATGTGTGTTTAGACGCAGTCCGGATATCGGATATATATCTGATAAAAATCCACATTTGGAAGTGGCTCAGATTGAATATGAAAAAATCGGATCTCTGTAAGTTTTCTGTGTTTACACACGTGCAGCAATATCCGATCTGTGTCAGATGTGAGCACCAAATCCGATTTTTTGTGACAGTGTAAATGCGGCCTATGAGTAGCTAGTAGGTGAGCTACCTTATACCTAGCTCGGACACCAGCCTGGTTTACCTGAGTTTGTCGAAGAAATACATTCTGTTGCGCAGCCAGTCCGCCTTTCATCCTTTGAATCCTATCTTCTCTTGCTTGCCCTCGCTAGCTAGCATACCCTTTGTGGCGGGTTTCGTGATGACGACACAGATTATATTCTTTGAAAACTGCCACACTTTCTTTACATATAATACAAACTGCACGGTCCTTACACTGAAAAAAAAAATTATTGGTCCACTGTTCTTTGAAAACTCTGCACTCTCTTATCAACTTTTCGTTTAATGCTAGCCATTTTGCTGTCCTGAACACTGCCAATTCTGTGACAGTTATCTGCACGTGCATTGTCTGTCACTGCTTGATCACGAGCATGTCGGGTGATGAAAATTCGGCAAATATAGTTAATTTTATAACTAAATATAATTTTTTAACTTAAAAAAATCAACAAAATACCAGATGCCAACATGTTATTACTTTCCAAAAAACAATTATTACAGGGCTACACTAACATTTTGCACTGGTTGCACTGGTGCGCCTAACATTTTTTTAGGTGCACCAGCACAAAAGTGAAGTGCACCCAAATTTTTGACCACATCGGATTTATAGTTCACCCAAAAATGAAAATTCTGTCATAATTTAATCATGTTGTACTCTCATGTTGTGACAAACCTGTATAAATGTCTTTGTTCTGGTGAACATGAATGAAAATATTTTGAGGAATGTTTGTAACCAAACCATTCATGAGCCCCATTCACTTCCATAGTATTATTTTTTCCTACTATAGAAGTGAATAGGGCTCATGCTTGGTTTGGTTATTAACATTCTTCAAAATATCTTGCTTCATGTTCATGAGAACAAAGAAATGTATACAGGTTTGTAACAAAATTTAGAGAGTTAATGATGACAGAATTTTCATTTTTGGGTGAACTGTCCCTTTAACACCACAAGTTTAGCGCCCACGGTGGTTTAATACATAATATAAACATGTAGGCTATTTTAAAATTTTCATGTATTCATTCCATTTTCCTTATACGAGTCATGCACAGTCCTGTTTGATAACCCGCATCCGCGCGATTAAAATAACACTTGACCCGTTATCCGACATCAGCATCAATTTATTTCATACCGCCCGTTTGACATAAAGACTGAGACCGGCCGCACCGCAAATCGTGAAGTAAGTAGAAACTTTTAAAGATCTTCATGCAGGACATTGACAGAAATAAGCACAGGGTCATGATTGGACAAATATATTATCATTTAATGTGAAACTTTGTGAGGGTCGGCAGATTGACAGCTGAGCGTTCAGCAGTGTTTGAACACTCATAAGCGCTGCACTTATATTTATAATTACCTTATAAATTAATGATATGATTGCAGTGATTCTAAAGGGATGTCCAAAAAAACTCAAGCAGAATGTTAAATGTTTAATGTCTCTTTCGGATTTGGAACTCATCACACAAAAAAAAAACTCATATAGGATAGGCTACTTTTGAATTTGTTTTGTTAATTTGCTAATTATTTAAATAAAACATATTTTATGTAGGCTTATAAATTTTTCACCGAAGAAAGATGTAATCATCATGTTCTATTCATTTTAATGCTTTTTGCGCATAAACTAAACCCTTGAGGGGAATTATTTATAAATGAATCAACAACGCAAATCAAGGAATGAACTTATTTCTCTATTTAAGACAGCCAGCCAGTCTGGCAGGGCGGTAATAGCGATACAGCAAACGCAGAAAAGTTTATAGGATTAGATTTGAGAGTAGATTATGAAGAAAACAGACTCCTGGCTTTTTTCTATAAATTGGGCGCACGCAACATTGCTGTACAGGTTTACGTTCAAATAATTTTCCTCAAAGGAATTATGCTCTGGCTCTGTCTTGATTGTAAGAGGCTCATTACCTAATTCCGTCTTCGGGTTCGGACCAGGGCTGATGTGACGGGAGGTTGATGTCAGAGAGCATTGGTTATGATCTTCGGACGGATCAGGCATTAACTTAACATTCTTAACGAAAAAGTTGTCAATCGTTCTTTTCCTCTTCTCTTATCATCCGCGGCTACATTCACTCTGTTTATCTGACGGACCAAGGCTACTCACCTCTCTCTGTATGACTGGAGTGCACACGCATTTTTAAACGTACACACACGTAGATCTGGACCATGGCATTTTCACTCTAACTTTAAGTCGCACCATTGAGAAATTAGGTTGCATGTGCGACCAAATTGGTCGCACTTTAGAGCCCATAAAATTGCCTCATAGGGTCGGTTCAAGTAGTGGGGGGCAGAGGGGCTGGGGGGCCGGTCAAAGGGGGTGGCGGGCCGCAGTTGGCCCGCGGGCCGTAGTTTGGTGACCCATGGGTTACAGGAATCAGGATGCAAGTGCAAGTTCAAAATGAATAAATAACATTTATTAACAAACAAAATAAAACACGAGAAACAACAACCGGCAGGTAAGTACTACAGGAACACTGACATGAACAAGAGAAATAGACGTGGAAAGGCGACAATGATCCGGCAGTGAGTATTGCACAAACAGAGGTATAAACACACAGACTAGATGACAAACAGGTGGGATGAATCAGGTAATTAATCAATGAATGTCCACGCAAGACACTCCCTTAACAGTAAACTCTGATTCCGCATGAGATTATGCGAGTATCTGGCAAACGTGAGCGTCTCTTTTATCATAAACCCTTTAGACGCGTCTGCAGCAGGCACTTATTTTGACAAGACACGTGATGCACGTAGGATCACTCGACGTGATGAACACGTATTTTGAAATTACGAACCACACACATGATGGGCTACATGTTGTGATGAACTTCGCATCGAGCGCCCTCAAAAAAAGTCACCGGCTGCCAGTGTAAGGCACTCAGATATAGCAGGATGCGATATGGTAATAAGATCTTCAGCAGAAAAAGCTATAAAATACAAAAAATTAATTATTCATATGTTAATTTTTTTCTTTGTGCAAGGTAAAGAATACAATTATGAATTGAATACTCACTGAAGTAAAGATAAACCCACGAGTATCACTCAGCTAAAGGCTTTGAGACATCACTGGAAGTGGCACACACCTCTGTTCAAGAGTCTACCATACGCCTAAGTATTTGACCAGACACAGTTTCTATGGCAGAACACCACGAAGGAAGCTGCTGCCCTCCCGAAAAACATTGCTGTAAGCTTAAAGTTTTCAAAAGAGCACCTTTGCAATCCCCAGTGCTACTGAAAAACATTTGATGGACTGATTAAAAATTAAAAGTTGAATTGTTCTGAAAAATACTATGGCCCAAAAAGACCACAGCTTACCAACAATAAAAAACATCCCAACAGTGAGGAAACATCAGGATTTGGGCATGCTTTGCTGCCTCAGGGCCTGGACCACCTGCCATCATCGAGGGGAAAATTAATTCCCAAGTTTAACCAAATATCCTACAGGATAATGCCAGGGTGGCTGTCTGCCAGTTGAAGCTCAGTAGAAGTTGGTTGATGCAGCAGGACATCGAAGTAAATCCACCACAGACTGGCTTAAGAAAAACAAAATGCGTCATTTGGAGTGGCCTAGTTAAAGCCCAGACCTAAACCTGTGGAATGACCCCAAGAGAGCGGTTCACACCAGAAATCCTACAAATGTGTCTGAGTTGAAGCGAAAGGGGAATGTGCAAAAATTCCTTCTGAACGATGTGCAGGTCTACTAAAGTGCTTGCTTGAAATAATTGATGCCAAAGGAGGTTCAACAAGCTGTTAAATCCAATGGTTAATTTGAATTTTCCTCCAGGACTGTGAATGTTTACTGGGTGTTTTCTAAAAAGACACAAGAAACTAGAGTTATTTGTGTGTTGTCAGCTTATACACATTGTGTTTGTCTATTGTTGCGACCTAAATAAGGGTCAAATCACTTTTTATGCCAAATCACTAGAAAAACATTTCCATTTCTAGGGGTAAACATATTTTTCTTGCCACTGTATACTAATATGCAGTCTTTGGTACCAAAATGTACGTCTAAGGTACTCATATAATCTCTTTTGGTGCAGATGAGTACTTTTTGAAAGGTTACTGCTGCAGTGACAACTAAGGACATAAAAGCTTATGAAACAGTTGCATATGTATACACTCTCATACAGATCATGGATCTAAACATTCCTATACATTTATCACTGTAATAGAAAATACAACCCCTCCAGCACAGACTTACAGGTCAATTCACAAGCCTACTGTTCATGGTGAAATAAACCCCTCTTCACTTACAAGGGCAGGATAATCTCAGCATTTGTCCTTCAGCTAAGCTCCTCTCACGGCAGGTGTGCAGGTTTTTAGTGCCCCCTTAACACCTACCAGGGTCAGAGACCATGATGAAAGACAAACATATTCTGAAGAAATCCTGTGTGTTTGTGCAAACCTTCCACTCATGTTAACAAGGTCTGCAATGTGGATGTGCATGAAGAAATAAACAACCTGCAAGAAAAACTAAGGAAAGGGAAATACTGTATATCATCTGATGTGTACGAAGAGCTTCCTCTCATCTGGTGGAATGTGGTGCTAGACACTATCAGGGGGTTCAAATTCAAGAGAATGTGTATAATATATTCATACATAAGTCGTAAATTGACTATTGTCATCCACTTTTTTTCTAGCCTAGAAATCTAGACGCACCCTAGCGGCCGCAAAATATATTTGCTGCCAGGGTTTAGTCTAGGCACAAAATTTGGTCAGGCCAATCACATCGTGTGTAGCGTCTGTGGGGCGGGCTTAACATGATGACGACAGAGCTGCAACGGTTCCTACTTGAAAACAAAGAATGGCTGCTGCTGCTGGCGAACAGCTTTCTTTTGAAGCGGCTTTGGCCGCGACTCTGGAGGACTTAGACTTATGTTTTTCTTTGAGAGAAGAGCAAATAACCCTACTGAAGTCCTTTTTAAGCAAGAAAGATGTGTTTGGAGTTTTGCCGACTGGTTACGGTAACTACGTCACCTTCTTCGTTGCTCTGATTGGTCATAGCGCGATCCTATTACGTGCAGAGGCATTTTGAGGGACAACCTTATATCCCGCCCCTTGCATTGAGTCGTTTGTGTGAAGAGTTGCCAGACCTTACATCTTGATGTAGGTCTGGCTAACCAGGCTACTTTTTTTCAATAAATAGGTTCACAAATTGGATTAAACAATTTGCTTACAGCTGGCCATACCTGTCAACTCTCCCGTTTTTTCCGGGGATTCTCCCGTACAGATGTGGCCTTTAAAAATGCGTGTCTCTGAAAGCAGAATGCCGCGAGCACTTCCGAAATTCTGCGAGATCCCGCAGAAAGGGGATTCGGTGGGGGACGCAGGAAATAAAAAACCTGTAGAGGGCAGTCGTGTTTCAAGTAGGGTATACTACGACAATGTGTGCTCGACTTTATGCTTTAAGCAAACTATATGATATTGAAGTAACATGACAGGGATTCTCGGTGCTTTGGCAGTACTTTGATGTCACATGCAAGCTTTTTGACAAACATTTGGTTGGCGAAGTTTTCTTTTGCCAGTTACATAAACAGTCAAATATTCTTCATAAAAATCTGACTTAAACGCGGATCATTCGTCTTATTTTTTTGTGTACACTTACAGTAGAAGAGACGTGATGATAACGGAGTCTTATAACAAAATAATTCGCGAAGACCTTTGAAGAAACCGAGAGCATTTGCGCAATATCATTAACTAGTTTATCTAATTGTACATTTAGTTCATTTTTGCATCTGAGCGTTTTTAATAGCTTGAACATGGTTGTAATGCGCTTTTCTGCATTACTGTACTTTTTATATTATCATGTTTTCCTTTACATGGTATGAAACTCGATATAAAGTGTGCAATGATGTTGAATAAATTTGTATAATGTGTTATATTTTGTAGTAAGTAAATAAAATCATGTTGTAAGTGTAAATATTCAATTCGAGGAGTTTATGAGGTGTTTGTCATCGGCAAAAGGCGCAGTTTCTCTGTTGCTGATTAAAACCCGTTGGCTATATGGGATTTTTTAAAATTAACATTTGTTCTACTTATTATTTTATTTTTTTGCCTACATTTACTCAAATAATATCAATGTAAAAATAGTAAGTAAATCATAGTTCAAGTTAGGCATAAAAAAAAAGCATAAAAGTACATTTTTTTAAGTTGATGTTAAAGTCGCCATGAAACGGAAGTAGCGATTGCCTTATTTTCCCCGTGGTGACGTATATCCGAATGAAACGGCTTTTGAGATGAAATAAGGCAGGGCTGGATTTGAATTTGTCCATCGAGATCTGATTGGATCGTTTGAAGTTGGGTCGTGTTGCTAATTGCTAATCACTGCGATCTTCTCCCGGACCCCGCCCACCTGCCATACTTTTGACCGGAAGTGAAGAGAGATCGTTTTGAGGAGGGGAGGAGATTTGCATTTTTGATTAAAGATTATGAGCACACACGAATTTTTAAAAAATAATGAAGCTCACAGATAAGTCATTTGTTAATAATACCACAATATTAAAAATGCATATATAGTTTTTCATTTCAATTTCATTGCGACTTTAAATACAAATAATATTAATTTGAAGAAAGCAATTATTACAGGTTTAAAAACTTAAATATATAATTCTGACATTATCAAATATATTGAATAAAATAATCTGTAAATTAAATACTAATATTATTAAGGCGTATACATCAAATAAAATATGTACATTTTAAACAAAATATCTATTTCTAGAAAAAAAAAATCACATAACTGACATTAAAAGATTTTATTAAGTTACTTTAATCATTTATTTTAGATAGCCTACATTTACAAAGCCACTGAATCATTTTTTACAGTGTATACATTGTGATCTTACGGTATTATTAAATGCATATAAATAAAAATATGTAAAACTAAATAAAAGAGATGTCATACACGGACTCCATGAAAGCATACGTTTACTTGTTCGGTCCACGTGGGTTAAACGGTCACATAGCCTATTCTCCATAAAAATCCGACTAAAATGCGGATCATTTTATTCATTTTTTCTGTGCAATAAGAGACGTGATGTATAACTGAGTCTTATAACAAACCTCTATTCGCGTAGACCTTGAAGAGACCGAGAGCATTTGCGCAATATCATTAACTAATTTATCTAATTTTACATTTTTTGTGATTTGTGAATTCATGTTCTGCTTGCCCCAATTCCAAATATTCTGTTGTATTATTATTCCCATTTTTTGTTAAACCGAGTATAACTCCCAAGCTGAACACCTACAAAACTAACCGTTTTGTCCAGTCTTAACAGTGTATGATATTCAGCTCGTCTTGATTTAATTATTTTATTCCGCCGAATGGAAAAAAATGCATAGGCTATCTGAATGAATGGGATTCAGGAATTAAGTACAATAGTCTATACGTGTGTTAGTGAGACTTGTCGGCAGATCACATTTGCCAAAACATGAAAAGAAACGCGTTTTCAAAACATATTGCGAGCAAACACAGACGTCTTCATCCGGACGGGATTACATTTCTCAGATGACCTCTGAGTTCGGCGTAAAACAGTAGGTAAAATGCTCTGAAATTTACAGATTACAGAGGTCGTCAGAGAAAAACACAGACATGGCCGATTCAGACGGGATTAAAAACACAGTGGACCTCTGAGAAGCATGATGATTTTTGTAGAGGGTGCCCCGCAAGCACGAGTTTGAAGCCTATGAATGAAAACGTTATTATTCGCTTTGCGTCAAACCCTGTTGCTGAAGGAGACGGACCGGAGCTCCGGCAAGGTGTGTTGTGGACCCGAGGAGGCGGAGCTGCGCTCCGGTGCGCTCCGGCCCAATTTAACCTATTACTTCCACTAACTGAGGTATCCTTCCTCCTTTAATGTCTGCCTGGTATGATTTTATTGGTCATCTAGGAATAATTTTCACTTTATCTTACTTAATGGGGCGCAGCGCAAACCCGTTGGCCTTTGACATCACACTACCACGAGATCTATTCAAAAGCATACTGTAGGCCTACTGTCTCGCGGTGCTAAGACGTCACATGCCGTCCGATCGGGCTGCGTGGCGCCGCAAGTCGTCAAACGAGCGCTGAACATTTAGTCAAATAAGACACGCGTCAGAAAATTACCGAGGTCCGGACGGCCATGCCCTTTTTTTTGCCTCAAAATGCAGACAAATAATGTTTTTAGTAAGGCATGTTTGTTAAAACTAGTTATATTTCCTATTAAAACTAAGTCCTGGCTTAAGCTTATAAAGACCCTGCAAAAACCCTGCTACAGCTCCTGAGGGGGTGCTCTCACTATTCACATGTAAATAAAATGGTTAGAAACCGGTTTTTCTGGTTCTCATTGCAGGACTGTGCGGGGGGAGGGCATTCCGTTTCCATGTGGAGACATTTAACAAACACATTTGATATACACCAAGTTCCAGATTACAACAAACATTAAAAACACATCACGTTTGATAGCAGTGCATTTAGGCCCTACTTATTTGAGTATAATGATAGAGTAAGTATTATGTTGGACACTATTTTGGATATCAAATTGTCCTTTTCTCCAGACAAATAAAACACTGATGTGCATGTCTATAGATCTTATCTAAAGAGTCATTGCTATCATTTTCACTTTTGTGTTGGGTTAATTCCCTGACCAGACCTCTGTCATTTTCTTACGCTCGTCTTATAATTTGACTCAACGCTCAGCGCTTGTGTGGCTTCTTGCTGCGCCGCGCAGACCAATCGGCATGTGACGTCTATAAGCAGAGGTGGGACAAAGTCATTGTTATATGCAAGTCACAAGTAAGTCTTTGCCCTCGAGTCCCGAGTCAAGTCGAGTCAAAAATGAGGCAAGTCCCAAGTCGAGTCAAAAGTCAAAGCCAACAAGTCTCAAGTCGAGTCCAAAGTCCTACCATTTTAGTTTCGAGTCATGTCAAGTCCTCTTACAACAGAAATAAAATGCATGCTGTGGACAGGTGGAGGGAGGCCCCTATACTGCATTGCATTTTCAAAAGATCAAATTGGCCATGATGCCACCATGGCTGAAAACTCGCTCCACTGTAGCACTAGAAGCAGGCACTGCCAAGGCTACTTGAAAGAGTGAAGGAAGAGTGCCCAGAACAAAATGGCATTCTGTCCTTCTGCCATGTCAATGTAGTGACTTAGCTGCAGTGGTATAGATCTCTTGGTGATGTCAAAGTACCGCGAGAGCGATTCCAGTTATCACGTGGATAAATCCGCTTTGAATCGCTCTCGCGGTACTTTGCTGTCACTCGCCTGTGGGTTTTTGTAGCGCCACACCACTCTGCTCCCCAGTTACTTTCGAGCCGCTATAGTGATTTCATATGCCGATCGGATTGCGCAGTTCGGCAGAAAGTCAAACACACCAAATATATAGCCTATGCATTTCAACCCGCTAAAGTAGCAAGTGTAGCATGCTAATGGTCAGTGCTTCACTATGACTAAAAGTTTGAAATGTCACAAAACCATGCTGTTACGCATCCTCACGCTATTTTTAGCGGGTATACGGAAATCCTTTACAATTCCTAGTAGACTACACCACTGCTGAGCTGTACTGGTACGGTCCCAACATCCAAACCAACGTGGGACTGCAGTGATTGGATGTCGTGCAGGCAGCGCGCGTGCTCTCTGCATGCAGGTGGTGCACATTTTTTTCATAGATGCAGACACACTGAGAGCGGCGCGGCCGTGTGCATTTTTTGTGTAATGGGTAGGTTGCTTCACTGCTGATTCTTGCCATACCTCCGTTGCCTAAATGCTACCCAGTCTGGTGCCATGTCATCATGGTGTACAAACAGTTTAAGGGTCTATTAAGTAAGATAAAGTCAAAATGAAACCGAGATGACCAATAAAATCAAACCAGGCAGACAGAGGTGCAACACAGAGGTCGGATGCGCAGTTAGTGGAAGTGCAAGAGAGATGTAAGTAATCAAACGCTGACTATTATACAGCAGTTTATTGACGAGAAATATGAAACCGTAGTGACTGTCAAGGTGACAGGACAAGAAACATTAATGCCACTGAGCACTTGGGTGTCCAAATTAAATGCGCTGCTTTCTCTCCCTCCAGTAATTCACTTTCCGTTATTCAGCATGTTTATTAACAACATTCAACACCACAATTTAATTCTTGAAGATATGTTTTTAACTGTATAATGATTAGATTCCCTGTGTTGCACTGGACTTCTGCTAAGCTTGAACTTGAAAACGCGATGCATCACGTGCGCGGCAAAACGCTTCATCCACCCGTAGCGCGCCTGCACGGAGTTTAAATGTTCATATTTTGGCTTGAACATTTTATTGCATTCAGTCTTAAAGCCTAATAAACAGTACCTGTTGAAGTCATTAAAGTTAAATAAATAACAAAAGAATAGAAAGTGTGCAGCAGTGTGCCCAGGATGGTAAAATAATTATTACAATGTATTCCTAATGACCAACACAAGTCTTCTGCATACTGACATGGTGTGAAATCTATAGGTATTTGATTCTTTGGTTTTCTGATGTATTAAAATTCATATATGTAGAGCAGGGAAATAAGAAGCTTTTTTCCTGGGGTGCATGCCCTGGAAAATACTTATATGGACCTCGGTATTTATAAAATCATGCAATGCGGCGTGTTTGTCTTTACAGTTATGAAATTTATTATTTTAAACACACATTTCACAAAGTATATATTGTAAGTGTAAATATTCATAAACTCAACACTTCGGAGGCGTTTTTCTAAAGAATAATGTTTAAACTTTATTGGTGGTGGTTGAGAATAATTCCTCTTTCCATATGTAACGCAATATAAATGTATCATATTGTTATTCTTAATATATAAGAATACTAATATATTTTTTAAAACATTTATATATATTTATATATATATAAGATGCTTAGTACAATAGCTTTGCTTCATATAAGTTTCTGTAATAAATCATTAAATCAATCACAAGACGTGTTGACAGTGGCAAATAAAATGCTTGTTAATTTAAACAAGGCAGAAAGGTGTATAAAACAGCTTTAATTAACAATATCTGAATTGGCTCTTTTGCACACTTCTAATTTTCTCATGTCATAATTTATAATTATTAATTAGATTGAATATAAATAAGTTTTGAAAAGTGTTGAATGCGAACGTGTAAGATATCTGGAAGGCGATGCGGCGTGTTTGTCTCTACAGCCACATGTTATAAAATTGATTATTTTACACACACATTTCACAAAGTACATATTGTAAATATTCATAAACTCAACATTTCGGAGGTGTTTTTCGTCCGCAAAAGGCACAGTTTCTCTGTTCGCGTCAATTATTTTGGTTTGACCAACTAAAAAAACACATAAGTGACATTAAGACATTTTATTAAGTTACTTTAATAAATTATTTTAGTGATATTCTATTTTACAATAATATTTTTTACAATTATGAATTACGTAGAAACACTGACTGCATATGCGCAAGAAATGTAGCCTATTATTAAAGATTTTATAAATATAAATATGTAAAAACGAAATAAAAAAGATATCATATGCCAACTGTACAGCCCGCATGGGTTTAAACGCCTTTTTTCTAAAGAATAATTTGTAAACTTTATTGGTGGTGGTTGAGAAGAATTTCTCTTTCCAATATGTGAAGCATTTTAGCGCAGTATAAATGTATCATATTGTTATTCTTAAAATATAAGAATACTACTATATTTTTTACAACATTTTTAACTTTAAAACATGTCTTTTTTATACCACATTAATCTCTTTAAAATATTGATACTTTTAGAAAAACTGACAATTATAAATATTATGAACAAACAATGAAACGGTGTCAAAATTCGACAACACAAATAATTAAGATATTCATTGTAAATAGAGTCGCGTTTATTAGGCTCACACTAAATTCTCTGTTGCACTTCCTATAAATTCGCATTGCACGTATCTTAATAGTTGTATGCGCTGTTATGCTGGCAAGAAGGGGTTGACATATCACTTTGCTGTTTTAATACAGTAGCAATGTAAAATATTCAGCAATTGTCACGCCTTCTGGGTGATCGGTTGTGTGGGTGTTTGTGTTTGTTTGTGTTACCTCTGTGGTGAAGGATCCTCACGTGCGCACTGGCTCCTCCCTCTATTTCTCTGATTTGTGTCCAGCTGTGTCTTGTTCCCTCTTGTCTATTTATACCTTTCTGTTTTGTTTTCCGTCACGCGCTCGTTGTTAGATCTCTGTCTCGCCGCCCGTCCAAGTGTTTCTACCACGCATAGGTTAACATCTCCTTTCTGCTCTCGCCATAGGTTCAGCCTGCCTGTGTTGGATTACGGTCTCTGTATTCGGGATCCTTATCCTGTATTCGGGTTTCTGCTATATGGTTCCCGATTGTGTTTGTCTCCTACTTTTTGGACTGGATGCTTTGCCTTCAAGCGTACGCCAGTTCATTTACTGTGACTCTGTGTCTGCGAGGAGGATTATTGTGTGGCTCGGTGTGTTTCACGGACGGCTTGAGACAACTGTGACTTTCATTGGTGGATTATATTTTCCTGTCTACATCCAAGTGTTTTCTTCTACTCTTATTAAAACTACTTGCATTGAGACTCTGACTCTGGGTATTTCCTAACAGTACGAGCGCGTCAACATGGAGTCTGCGAGTAGTGACGGAATGGATGTTTTGCAGTCCACGTTGAATCAACAGGGCGCTGTTATCGACCAACACTCTTCACTTTTAGCTGCTGCTTCATGGGACTTTCTAGCTCTCTCCAACCGGCTCTCTGAGCTAAGCGATCGTCTGCAGCTTATGCAACCCGGCGGAGAGCCTCCGCTTCCTGTGCCCAGCGTTGTTTCACCGAGCACCGACCGAGAACCACACACTGCCACACAACCCACCTATGACGGCGATCCCAACACCTGCCGGGCCTTCTTACAGCAGTGTTCCTTGGTCTTCGCTCTCCAGCCACGGAGATTTGCTTCTTCTATGTCACAAGTAGCGTTTGTCCTCACGCTGCTCACCGGGAGAGCGAGAGACTGGGGAATGGCTGTATGGGAGGTCAAGGCCCCGTGCACGACTTCGTTTGAGGCTCTCAAGGAAGAGATGATGAGACTTTTCGACCGTTCTCTCCAAGGTGACATGGCAGCCGCTGAACTAGTTTGATTACTACAATGAGGATCGTCTGTTACTGACTACGCCATCACTTTTAAAACGTAAGCAGCTACCTGTGGATGGAATGATGCCTCTCTTCGAGTCCAGTTTCTTGAGGGTCTCGATCCCAACATCCAAGATGAAGTCGCTGCACGGGATCCCCCTGCGTCATTGGAAGCCGCGATCAACCTGGCGTTGAGAATTGAGACCCACCATCGTCAGCGTAATCTCCGCCGGTCGTTTCGTCAGGCTATTTCTTCACCTGAGGTCCTTTTACCCGTGTCTACACCTGAGCCAGAGGAACCTATGCAGCTAGGCAGGCTGCGCCTCACCAACAGCGAGAGACAGCGTCGTCTGACGAATGGACTGTGTTTATACTGTGGTAAAGCGGGGCATCTGGCCGCATCATGTCCGGTAAAAGGAAGCGCCCGCCGGTAGATTCGGGAGTATCGGTGGGCGTTTTCTCCTCTACTTCTCCCTCTAGCCGCACAGTTCTTCCTGTTATGTTAAAATTTAATCAGTCCGATTTCCGTTCACAGGCATTATTGGATTCCGGTGCGGAGGCAAGTTTTCTAGATGCTGGTCTGGCTGAATCTTTTGGTATCCCTGCTATCCCTTTAGATTCTCCTTTATCCGCTTGGACATTAAAAGGGCAGCATATGGCAGTGATCTCTCATCGCACACCCCCTGTGAGTCTTTATGTTTCTGGCAATCATTGTGAGGTAATCGAATTCTTTTTACTTCATGCATCCCAATCGCCCATTATTTTAGGGCATGATTGGTTGGTAAAACACAACCCTCACGTTGATTGGCAGAATGGTATTGTCTTGTCTTGGAGTTCTTCTTGTCATGTGTCATGTCTCGGTCCTGCTCCTTTGTCTTCTGTTTGTTCTACGTTTCAGATCCCTGCTGCCGATCTCTCGGGGGTCCCGACGGAGTATTCTGATCTGTTCCAGGTGTTCAGTAAAGCTCGGGCTACCTCTTTACCTCCTCACCGGTCGTATGATTGTGAGATCAAACTCCTCTCAGGTACTTTTCCGCCTAAGGGTCGTATTTTTTCCCTTACCTGTCCAGAAAGAGAGGCTATGGACAAATAAATAAATGATGCGCTTAGTGCCGGGCTCATCCGCCGCTCCTCGTCTCCAGCAGGTGCTGGATTTTTCTTTGTGAAAAAGAAAGACGGGTCTCTTCGTCCATGCATTGATTACAGAGGGTTGAATGACATTACTGTTAAGAATAAATACCCCTTGCCTTTAATGTCTTCAGCTTTCGAGTTATTACAGGGAGCTTGTGTGTTTACCAAGTTAGATCTCCGCAACGCTTATCACTTGGTTCGTATTAAGGAGGGCGATGAGTGGAAGACAGCCTTTAACACCCCTACTGGTCACTGGGAATATTGCGTTTTACCATTCGGTCTTTGTAACGCCCCAGCTGTCTTCCAAACCATGGTCAATGAAGTGCTGGGAGACATGATTAACAGATTTGTCTTTGTGTTTCTCGATGACATTCTCATCTTCTCTCCCTCCATGCAGCTTCACACCCAGCATGTTCGCCAGGTTTTACAACGGCTTTTAGAGAATCAGCTTTATGTTAAGGCGGAGAAGTGCGAGCTCCACAAGGAGTCGGTTTCGTTTCTGGGTTTTGTCATTGCCGAGGGAGAGATTCGTTCCGATCCCGCCAAGGTCAAAGCGGTCGCCGAGTGGCCAGTGCCCGACACCCGTAAAGAGCTTCAGCGATTTCTGGGATTCGCCAATTTTTACCGGCGTTTCATCAGAAATTTTGGTCAGATTGCTAAACCTCTTTCCGCTCTCACTTCCCCTAAGATCTGTTTCCGTTGGAATAGCGAGGCTCAGGAAGCCTTTGATGCTTTAAAGACCAGTTTTATCTCTGCTCCGGTCCTCGCTATTCCTGATCCGGCTAACCAATTTATTGTGGAAGTGGATGCTTCTGATGTCGGCATAGGCGCCGTTTTGTCTCAGCGATCTGTTGTTGACGGTAAGGTGCACCCGTGCGCTTTTTTCTCTCACCGGTTGAACCCAGCAGAACGAAATTACGACATAGGTAATCGGGAGCTGTTGGCGGTTAGACTTGCTTTAGGTGAGTGGCGTCACTGGTTGGAGGGAGCCTCGGAGCCCTTTCTGGTCTGGACGGATCACAAAAATTTAGAGTACATCCGTTCGGCCAGAAGGTTAACATCTAGACAGGCTCGTTGGGCTCTTTTCTTTGACCGTTTTAACTTCACCCTCTCGTACCGGCCTGGCTCCAAGAATGTTAAACCCGATGCTCTCTCCCGTCTGTTCGATGGTTCTGATGTCGAGCGGACCGAAACCATTCTCCCGGAGGGGAGAGTGGTCGGTGCCCTCATTTGGGGAATCGAGCAGCGGGTGAGAGAGGCCGGCCGAGGGGGGGAAGTTCCGGAGGGGTGCCCAACGGGTCATCTATGGGTTCCTGAGCTGTTACGTTCCGATGTCATCCGGTGGGGTCATGAGTCTAGGTTTGTCGGCCATCCGGGTATTCGGAGAACACTGGCGGCCATCCGCCTGCGTTTTTGGTGGTCATCGATGACTACGGACGTCAGACAGTTTGTATTAGCCTGTTCAGTCTGCGCCTGTAATAAGGCGGCTAATCAACCCCCTCATGGTCTACTTAAGCCCTTACCAATTCCCTCCCGCCCCTGGTCTCATATAGCCCTTGATTTTGTCACTGGCTTACCGGCTTCTGAAGGTAACACTGTTGTTCTGACTGTGGTGGATCGCTTCTCTAAAGCGGTTCATTTTATTCCCTTACCTAATCTCCCTTCTGCCAAGGAGATGGCTCAGATTCTGATTAAACACGTTTTTCGGTTGCATGGTCTTCCGACTGACGTGGTCTCAGATAGGGGTCCTCAGTTCATCTCTCGTTTTTGGCAGGAGTTCTGCAGACAGATAGGCGCTACTGCCAGTTTGTCTTCAGGCTACCACCCACAGACCAACGGACAATGTGAACGGGCTAATCAGGATCTCGGTCGAACGCTCCGCTGTCTGTCGTCACGTTATCCGAATTCCTGGTGCCAACAGCTCCCCTGGGTCGAGTATTCACATAATTCCCTCCCCATCGCATCTACTAATTTATCCCCTTTTGAATTATCGATTGGGTTTCAACCCCCCCTTTTTCCATCACAAGAACCCGATGCAGCGGTTCCGTCTGCTCTAGCTTTCGTCCGCAGGTGCAGACGCACTTGGAAGCAAGCTAGAACTCTTTTATTACAGAACGCCAGACGAACCAAGGCTGCGGCTGATCGATACCGGCGACCCGCCCCTCGTTATGTGTGCGGTCAGAAGGTATGGCTTTCCACCAAGGATTTGTCTCTCCGGGAGCCCTCTCGCAAGCTGGCTCCCCGTTTCATTGGGCCATACAGTATTGTTAAGGTCGTCAGTCCGGTAACGGTCAAGCTTAAGTTACCACCTATTCTTGGTCGGGTGCACCCTGTTTTTCATGTATCCAGGGTTAAACCAGTAATTTTTTCCCGCCTTAATCCCTCTGCATCTGCCCCTAAACCCCCCGCTCCCCGTCTAGTGGATGGTGCTCCTGCCTATACGGTTAGGAGATTGTTAGATGTGCGTCGCAGGGGCAGAGGTCATCAGTATTTAGTGGACTGGGAGGGCTATGGTCCGGAGGAGAGGTGTTGGGTTCGGGCTCGAGGGATATTGGACCCTGGTCTGATTGAGGATCTTCGTCGGCGACAAGGTGAGCCTCCTCCGGGACCGTCCGGTGCCGGTCCTGGGGGGGGGGTCCTGTCACGCCTTCTGGGTGATCGGTTGTGTGGGTGTTTGTGTTTGTTTGTGTTACCTCTGTGGTGAAGGATCCTCACGTGCGCACTGGCTCCTCCCTCTATTTCTCTGATTTGTGTCCAGCTGTGTCTTGTTCCCTCTTGTCTATTTATACCTTTCTGTTTTGTTTTCCGTCACGCGCTCGTTGTTAGATCTCTGTCTCGCCGCCCGTCCAAGTGTTTCTACCACGCATAGGTTAACATCTCCTTTCTGCTCTCGCCATAGGTTCAGCCTGCCTGTGTTGGATTACGGTCTCTGTATTCGGGATCCTTATCCTGTATTCGGGTTTCTGCTATATGGTTCCCGATTGTGTTTGTCTCCTACTTTTTGGACTGGATGCTTTGCCTTCAAGCGTACGCCAGTTCATTTACTGTGACTCTGTGTCTGCCAGGAGGATTATTGTGTGGCTCGGTGTGTTTCATGGACGGCTTGAGACAACAGTGACTTTCATTAGTGGATTATATTTTCCTGTCTACATCCAAGTGTTTTCTTCTACTCTTATTAAAACTACTTGCATTGAGACTCTGACTCTGGGTATTTCCTAACAGTAATGCCCTTATTAACTTCTGGAAACAACGCAATGCAATGTTTTTACGCGCCACCTGGTGGATATTCTGTGAAGCGAAACACATTAAGGCAAAATGGAAAGTAGCCCCCCCGAAAGCACTTGCAGAATGCTGCGAGACTCTGCGAGACGAATTGGCGAATGCCGCGGGAGAAAACGCGCATTTTTAAAGGCCACATCTGTATTTTACCATTCATTCCCGCCATCATCCCGTTTAAATTTTTTTCCTTATTTCTCCTCTCTATAATAAATCCCACATTGGCGTATTTGATGTCTGTAACATATCATTCAATGTAACAAAAAGAAAAAAGCTTCCCGGGGATGGGTTGAGGATTACGAGACACGTGCAAACCCACCCACCAGTACACAAACTTGACATAAACTCACACTTTTGGATGTGCATGCTGTGCATTTTATATAAGTTTGTATGTAGGTAAACACTGCTGTTTATTTCACTCAGAAGGCATTAAGGAATGCAACATCTGTGACCTATGTGTACAGTATAACAAGTCACTTGCAGCTGCAAGAAAGCCATACAAGGTTTACACTGCAAAAAGGACTTACGTAGTATTTTGTCCTGTTTTCAGTACAAATATCAAAAAAATTCTTAAATCAATATGAATTTTCTTGATGAGTAAAATGACCTAAAAAAGTAAAATTGTGATTAAAACAAGCAAAATAATATGTTAATGGGGTATGAATATGAATTGTATAATATGAAATATGAAAATGGCATGTATGGTCACCCTAGTGTATTTTGCCTGTGGCGCAAGATACTGGGATAAGCTGTAGCCTCTGTGGCCTGCAGAATATAATCAGGTTTAGAGAATTAATGAATGCTTCTTCAGTGATCAATAAATCCGTTTTTTATTATCTCTGAAATTAGCATGAGGGGGAAGTGTAAGGAAGGCTTCACCGATGGTAAAATAATGTTTTTATAATACTATGCCAGTTGTGACCAATCCTGTTCTTGGAGATCTACTGTCCTGCAGAGTTCAGCTCCAACCCCAATCAAACACACCTGAACCTGGCACTCAAGCATTTCAGGGCCATAGATATGTATAATAAAGACAAGATGTGTTACGGCGGAGTTTCTAACGTCAAAACCTGGGAGCCATCTTCCCTCAGACAGCTCGCTCACTTGTAGCATTGTGTTTAATGGTGCAGGTATCATAACTTGCTACATTTTCTACCGATTTTCAAACGGTTTGGTTTCTTACAATTGTTATTAAAGTGGCTATAATTTCATGAAAATTATTCATAAGTATGCATTGTTATAGGTACATCTCTGACGTTTAAAACAAACAAACTGTTTGATAATCGGTAAAAAATTTAGCAAGTTATGGTCATTTAAAAGTACATGCTCCATTAAAAAAAATCCTATGAGTGACTTCCGGTTGGAGCGGCGCCATGTAAAGACGAAGAGTTGTCGAGCTCCTCACAAACAACTTCAAATTTCGTTTTATATAGCTCTTATTTTGTGTATATATATCCTAAAGCTACCTTGGTGTTTTATTAAAGGCTTAACAGTCGAAATCCTGTCGGTTCGTATTCGGTTTAAGCCACTTTTGTAGCGAAATGAATAAGAGCCGGAGTACCCGCAGAGATGCAGAATCTACGGCTAATAACGTTAGCAATGCTAATGTTGAACTCCAAGCAACTTCAAAGAAGGACGCTGCGAGTGATAGTTACGTGGTTCTCCAAGCAATCAGCTCACTTAAAGAGGACCTAATTGCAAAAATTGAGGAAAGTGCCGCTGCCCAATCTGCCGAGCTCTGTAGCCAAGTGGACCAGCTCCGAACCGAGCTACGCAATGCCGTGGAGTGTGTCAATGCCAAAGTGGAAGCAGCGGAGGAACGGGTGACCGGATTAGAATCCGCGTTGGGGGGCTACTCGGACGCAATCACTACCCTGGAGAAGGAGGTATCCGTTATGAAAAAAGATCTGGTGGCACTGAAGGAACGGAATGAGGATCTGGAGGCAAGGTCACGCCGCTCAAACATTCGCATTACAGGAGTTAAAGAGGGGCGTGAACACGGCAAACGGGTAACCGAGTTTGTGTCCGGTCTCTTGAAAGAGGCCCTCAACCTCGAGAAAACTCCACTATTAGACCGAGCACATCGCACCCTTCGCAGCAAACCTACTGACGACAATGAACCCCCACGCGCATTTGTGGTGAGGTGTCATTATTTCTCGGAAAAAGAGGATATTCTGAAGAAAGCCATAGAAATGAAGCTGGCCACTACAGCCTACGGTGACCGAATACGGATCCTTCCTGATTTCACTCAGTCTGTGAGTAAGCAGCGAGCAGCTTTTAATGAGGTGAGGGGTCTACTCCGCAACTGTGAAGGAGTCCGCTTTGGGCTGAGATACCCTGCAATTTTGAGGATCACGACAGGGGATGGAAAAGAAACAAGCTTCAAAGACCCGGTAAAAGCTAAAGACTTCATTCTAAAGAACCTGACATGTAAAAACAAGTGACGGTCGTGCATGCACGTAAGGCTGGCGGTTGGCCGAACATTTGTATTAGGTTAATAATGCCTGTGTAGGTTTTTTTTAGTCTAAGTTCAGGTTATGAAACATATGTTTACTTTGGTTACGTTAAATACATAATGCAGAGCAGACAATTTGTAAACAATGTCGCTATGTTCATTGCTTCACCTTGCTGCTTGCATTCTAATTACACTTGTAAGATTCGTTCATTGCTAATATTTTCTGGGGTTCAGCTTGAACGTTCAATCACTAGAGCTTATAATGTTCTTTTTTTGTTTTGTTCTAAGTGAGTGCTCACATGGTAAGCTATTTGGGAATGGGGTTAACTGGAAGTAGTTGCGGTTTCAAACGCAGGAAAGTACCAACCTATAACTTTGGTCAATGTCAATGTTTAGTTACTGTTGTGTATAACTATACTAATATTGTCTGTGTGTTTAGAGACCCCACATTGTATTATTTATTTATTTTATTATTTTTTTTTTTTTTTCTCTCTTCCCTCTCTATCTGCATGGAACCCTGGCATTCTTAATATTTCTGATGAGCCAAATGATTCCTCTGGTGCAATTTCTAAGAACTTTATGTGATGTCTTCTAGTGACATAAGGGGAGCCGAATCAAGGCTGATTAGTTGGAATGTACGCGGGCTAAACCACCCAGTAAAACGAAACCAGGTATTCACTCACCTTAATAAGTTGAAATCCCACATAGTTTATTTACAAGAGACTCACTTGTTGAATAAGGACCATGCTAAACTTAATAGAGGAGGCTTTTCACAAATATTCCATTCTAATTTTAACAGTAAGAGTAGAGGGGTCGCAGTTCTTATACACAGGAATGTGCAGTTTGTCAAAGAAACCACTGTGATGGATAAAAATGGCCGATATGTAATAATTCAAGGGAAACTTTTTAAAATGCCTGTGGTTCTGGCCAATGTGTACGCACCTAACTGGGATAATGCACAGTTTTTTAGCGATCTCTTTTCACTCTTACCCAGCCTTGACACATATAATTTAATTCTAGGAGGAGATTTGAACTGTGTCCTGAATCCAATTCTGGATCGTTCGAGTTCCACTAGTATTGCTGCAAGTAAATCAGCACAATGCATTAATTCCTTTCTTCAGACATATGGCATAAGCGACCCCTGGAGGTTCAAATATCCATCAACAAAACAGTTCTCTTTCTATTCACCAGTACATAAAACATATTCCAGGATTGATTACTTTCTGGTAGATAGGAAAATACTCCCCCTAATGAGACAAGTAGAGTATGATAGCATAGTTATTTCAGATCATAGTCCAGTAATATTAAAGCTGTGTCTCCCGGGTAATGTAATCCCCCAGCGGACATGGCGCTTAAACTCAAGGCTTTTGAGTGACGACGATTTTGTTAAATTTATAGAGGGTCAAATCGATTTCTTTCTCGAGACGAACGAATCCCCGGAAATAAGCTACTGTATTCTATGGGACACTTTGAAAGCATTTGTGAGGGGACAAATTATCTCTTATCAAGCTAATGCAAATAAAACGAAATCAAAGCGGATTACAGAAATAATAAACAGAATTAATACAATTGATCAGTCGCATTCAATGTCGCCTTCTGAGGACCTACATAAGGAGAGACTTCTGTTACAAACCGAATTTGACACTTTGTCCAGTGAGCATGCAGAAGATCTTTTCCTGAAATCGCGTCAGATCTATTATGAATATGGCGAACGAGCAGGCAGGTCCTTATGTTATCAATTGAAACAATCTGCTGTAGAAGGTTCTATACCGGCAATTGGGGACAATAAGGGTAACATTATTTCAGACCAGCAAGGTATCAATGATCAGTTTAAATCTTTCTACGAGGCTCTGTATACCTCTGAGATTAATGACACTGAACGAGTAGAAAAGTTCTTTGACAACTTAGTGCTGCCATCCATCGATGAGGCAGATAAATCCGCTCTGGAGGGCAATATAACAATTTGTGAGATCGACAGTGCAATTAAAAAACTAAAATCTGGAAAAGCGCCCGGCCCTGACGGCTACCCTGCCGAGTTTTACAAGAAATTCTCTGCTAAATTAACGCCCCTATTGAGTAAAGTTTTTGAGGAGGTCCTTGACTCAAAGTCTCTTCCCCAAACCATGACACAGGCAACCATATCGGTCCTCCTTAAAAAGGATAAAGACCCACTTAAATGTGAGTCTTACCGCCCAATCAGTTTATTGTGCTGTGACTATAAGATCTTAACTAAGGTGCTGGCAACCAGAGTGGAACCAGTCATGAATAAGATAATTCACCCCGACCAGACTGGTTTTATTACAGGCAGACAGTTATTCAGTAATATTCGTCGTTTGTTTAATGTGATTTACTCACCCAAGGACAATGCTGTTCCTGAGATCCTAATATCCTTAGATGCGCACAAGGCATTCGATAGGATCGAATATACTTACTTGTTCACAGCACTTCAAAGGTTCGGCTTCGGTCCTATGTTCTGTTCATGGATTAAAATTCTATATGCCAGGCCTCAAGCATACATTCGAACAAATAACATAATGTCTAAATGTTTTTCACTCTTCAGGGGAACAAGGCAGGGATGCCCGCTGTCCCCCCTGCTTTTTGATGTAGCTATTGAACCCCTTGCAATAATTCTGAGGAATACGACTGGTTTAACTGGAATACAAAGGGAGGGACAAATGCATAAACTTCTGCTCTATGCGGATGATCTTCTCCTTTTTTTGTCTAATCCGAATCTCTCTATACCGATTGCTCTCTCAGTTATCTCAGATTTCGGGGGTGTTTCAGGATATAAAATTAATCTAACAAAGAGTCTTCTTTTCCCCATCAATCAAAGAGCCTATCAAATGTCGTTCCAATCGTTTCCATTCTCAGTAAGTCTTGACAGATTCACTTATTTGGGAGTGAACATAACACGCAGGTATAAGGATCTATTCATCAATAACTTTAAAGCAGCACTGAACAGGGCTAAACAGGACATGGTACGTTGGTCAACCTTACCCTTATCTCTGGCTGGGAGGATAAATTCCATTAAAATGACAATTCTACCCAGGTTTCTATTTTTGTTTCAGACAGTGCCAGTCTTCATTCCTAAATCATTTTTTAAGGATCTAAATTCTTGTATTTCTATGTTTATTTGGGCTAAAAAAATTCCCCGCATAAGGAAAGAATACTTGGAAAGGAAAAAAGAGGATGGTGGATTAACACTTCCGAATTTTCTGTTTTATTACTGGGCCTCTAACCTTCAGAAATTGACATTCTGGTTCTCGGATACGTTGGGCGAAACAGCCCCAGTTTGGTCGCTTATGGAGCAACACACATGTAACCCAATATCACTACGTTCATTGCTGTGTGCCCCATTACCCCTGAGTAAAAATTATGTGACAAATAACCCAATTATTCGTGGATCACTCAAAATTTGGTCGCAGTTCAGACTTCACTTTAATAGTAAACAGACTTTGCCCTCTGCACCCATTTTATTGAACCATATGTTTCCCCCTTCTCTTATAGACTCTGCATTTCAATTATGGTCCAGAAATGGAGTCAAGTGTGTCAGGGACCTTTTCAAAGATGGCGTGTTTATTTCATTTCAGCAACTTAAAACTGATTTTAATATTCCTCAGTCCAATTTTTTCAGATATCTGCAGGTCCGTAGCTTTGTCCAAAAACATTTTTCTCTCTCTCTGAACCAACCAGATGGTGGATGGATAGATGAACTGTTAAACATGGACCCTTCTCTTAGGGGTATGGTGTCTATTATGTATGAGAAAATCCAAAGAACCGCCTCCCCATGTCTCGACCGTATTAGGAGGCAATGGGAGGAGGAATTGGGATTGGAAATTTCAGATTCATCTTGGCAATATGCAATAGAGTTGGTGCACTCATCTTCAGTATGCATTAGACATGGGCTTCTGCAATTTAAGGTGCTTCATAGGCTTCATCTGTCTAAGAGTAAACTGGCTAAGATGTATCCAGGATTGGACTCAAATTGCCCTAGATGTAGTCTGGAACCAGCAGACCTGAGTCATATGTTCTGGGGATGCCCCAGATTAACAAAATTTTGGTCAGACATTTTCAGAACTTTCTCATCTATCTGTAACAAAGATCTTGATCCGAATCCTCTATCTTCCATATTTGGAGTGGTGCCAGAAGAGTTACAGCTAACAACCAACCAATTAGAGCTCATCACTTTCTCCACACTGTTGGCTAGACGCCTGATCCTCCTTAATTGGAAAAAAGGAACCCCTCCATCTCATAAGCGATGGGTGAAAGAGGTGATGTCATATCTCAAACTAGAACACCTTAAATATACTATCCGAGGCTCCTCTAAAAAATTCTATGCGGTCTGGCAGCCCTTTTTATCTTATTTTGAATCTTCAGTGTAATTAATAATTTGCCGGGAACAATATGGTAATATTGAGGGTATTTAATTTTTTTTTTTTTTTTTACGGGGTGACTATGTATGTAGGTTTATGTTAAATTAATGTTATGTGTATGTATCTCTATGTGTTTGTAATTGTTGCATAAGAAAAATCAATAAAAAAAAAAAAAAAAAAAAAAAAAAAAAAATCCTATGAGTGAGCGAGCTGTCTGAGGTAAGATGGCCGCCATGTGCAGACGTCGACCTCCATTGACCAGCAGTGTGGGCGAGACATCTAGCCTTTATTATACATATCAATAGCTGTGTCCCAATTCAAGGGCTGCAACCTTATGAGCATTCGACCTTAAAAGGTGAGCACTCGGTCTTTCAAGGTGGAAGCCTCAGAAGTTCGCGAAGAGAACTGAAATGAGACGGTCTAACCTTCGGAGGACCCATAATAAGCGTCACTTGCTGCACGCGCCCGCCTGCACGTTTCTGACTTATTAAAATAAATATGACATCAGAAAAATTATTAATTTATTTTAGAAATATGGCACGTTGATGTATATTAAACTATTCAACAGTTTACCAAATTAATCAACCTTATAAATATATGCAACATAAAAAGAATATTATTAACCCTTGTGCGGTGTTCGGGTCTGTGGGACCCGTTTTTAATGTTTACTTAAAGAAATAATATGCAATTAATTGTTGTTTCAACCTCAGATTCATTGGCCTTGGCTCATTTTCTATAAAGAACATAAAAATAAACAACTTTATAATGACTGTACACCCCCCTACACATTTATATTACATATGTGGTGTTAGGGTCCACTGGACCCGGGGGTAATAAGAGAGTGAAAATTGAATGTGCTATGTAACTTTACTTTGTTATTCTCATCTGGGACTCCTGTGAGTGCATGAGTGTGTTTGTATATATGTCTGTACATATGTAATGGATGCATGGCAGAGTTTTGTCCTTCATCACTTGCTGTAACAGCGCAAATATACAACATGTTATATATCAAGCATGAACACTTGTCTGCCCCCGCTGTCCCAAAAACTTTACCTTTTGTCTAAAAGGAACAATTCTACATTTTACTATTATATTCCTTACAAAATATAACCATGGTTGTATTATAGTAAAAGTGTAGTAATCATGGTAAATTGGTGTATTGATTACCATTCCTTGCCAGAACACATGAGTTTACCACAAGCGCCAAAAGCAACACATTGTACTGCAGTGTGTGTGGACATAAGATAGAAAGGAAGACACAGTATACGTCTATAAAATGCAAGAAATGCATATCAACACAGCTACACAGTAAAAATCTGCTTCTTATGTGTTGTGTAGGCTGACATGAACAGGTTATGTGTTCAGTGTCGATAATGTGTTATAATACCGCATCTTTTCAGATGAGGCTTGTGCTGTGTAGACGGACACAAATGTGTACAATTTCAAACTAAGTTCAAATAATTAAATGTCAAAGTGATGAAAAACTTATTAGAGATGAAAAAGTGATGAAAATACTTATTTTATATGAACATCTGGGGGAGAATAGAACTTTCTTCTCTTATTTCATATTATCACAAAAACGAATGGCACTTTAATCTATAAATAGTCCTGTAGCAGTGGTAAATGACAAACATTAACCATAAATTATGTCTATATTACTTGCAATAAGGCTAAAGTAATCATCTGTAAACAGTTATACATAAATTAGTATGACTGCATTGGTTTAAGATACGAATAATACACTGGGTCCACTAGACCCACAAACATTGTCTAAGTAACAGAAATATGAACACCACACGAGGGTTAACACAAAACTTATAATACTAAAACAGTGACAAGAAAAAATGTTTTCTGATAAATACACTTTTATTTAATAAAGGTTTAAATTGTTTATTTTAAAATATCCACCCATTATATGCAGCCGTTGCAGACACGCAATGACTCTTGGGATATCCTCGGCTGTTAAGGATCCATTCGTTCTATCCTTAACAGCGCTGAGAAATTAGGACGCATTTTGGGGCTTCATTCTAAGCATCCTTTGAAATGGGACGGCCTTACTGGCCTTAAGTCGCGCTGCTGTGACGCAATCGGTCTTAAAATACATGCTTAGAAGGTCGCAGCCTTTGAATTGGGACACAGCTTATGTTCAGGGCTACCTAAAAATTTGAGTCAGGTGTGTTGAAGCTGGGTTGGAACTAAAATATGCAGGAGGGTAGAACTCCAGGAACAGGGTTGGTCACCCCTGCAATATTCAATGAATTGTTTTTTTAACAGGAAAAATTACCTTGGAATCTCATAAATATTTTAATTAAAACAAAAAGTTTGAGAGTAAACTTGACCAAACCTTTCTAATTGCTCTCCATTTAATCTTCTTACAGTCTTGGAGAAACAACTGCGATACGACAGAGATCTCATCTATGTGTTTTCTATCTCAGGAGTGTCTACCAAATGCAAAATTTTAATATCCATAGGATTGAATTTGCCAGCGAACAGTCACTGTTCATTTAGCAATCTTTCTCAATCAACAGATATTTCAACCTCAACTTTCTCTTCAGCACCTCTATGAAGAGGTCTACCACATGCTATATTTAAAGGATTATTCCACTTTCATGATAAAATCTGGATAATTTACTCACCCCATGTCATCAAAGATATTTATGTCTTTCTTTGTTCAGTCGAGAAGTAATTTAACTTTTTTGAGGAAAACATTCGATTTTTCTCCATATAGTGCACTTTAGTGGACCTCAACAGTTTTCAATGCAGCTTCAAGGGCTCTAAACAAAACCAACTGAGGCATAAGGGTCTATCAAAACGTTCATCATTTTCACCCAAAAATATTATTTAAAATATATTTTAAATCATAACTTCTCGTCTTTCCTTAGCCGTGTGAGGCACCAGCTTGACCTTACATATGTAATCACACCGAAAGGTCACACATGACGTATGCAAAACTACTGCTCCAGTGCCTACAATTGTGGAAAAAGAGTACCGTTCTTACATTGTTATATGTAGAATGATACTAATTAATGTCTTTGTGTCCGTTTATTGTTTCAAATGGTCTCCAAGTGTGTGTTTCACCTTTCAACCTGATTAAGAAATACATAAGGTTGGGCTGGCACGTCAAATGGCTAGTGCACGATGAGAAGTTGTGGTTTTAAAGTACATATTTTTGTGAAAGTGTAGTAACCCTTTAAGGAATGCGTGATACAGTACATTGCAATAATCTTCACTTAAATTTAATTAAAGTTTTACATACAGAATGTTGTCATCCCCATAGGCAGAGTTTGGAAAGGGCAACCTAAACCTTCAGCACATCCAAAGTATTGGCAGAGACATTTTTTAGACTAATGCAGAATGGACTGGTTCGAGGCACTCCGGCTAGGTGCAAATTGAAGGCATGTTTTCACACACACTGTTAGTGCTGCCTTTACTAAGCCTCTGAGCCATAGCAGGCTACATTCCCTCTGCACCTGATCTCAATTCCTGCTTATTAGTCGCACCGTTTGATTTTTCTTCCCATCCATTTTAAGCAGAGCGAAAGAATAAAGAGCAGTCACACCATGAGTTCTCACAGCACAAAAGACTGTTCTGTCTCCCTCAGGCTGTCAAAGGTACAGGTTGCCATGGGCTTTAGCTTAACCACAGTTGGGTACAGAGCTTAACCAACCCATTAAAATGATTTAATATGGCCATAAAAATGAGTGAATTTATTGTGTAGAGGCTCTAATTTGAGGGAGCTGGTGCACATTTAGCTATGATAAAAGACTGAAAGTTAAGTTACAGGACGTTATATGTTACACTTATATGGGTGGTTTCACATACAAGGATTGGCTTAAGGAAGGACTAGGCCTTAGTTTAATTATGAAATATAACTGGTTTTAACAAACATGCCTTACTAAAAAACATTACTTGTGTGCATTTTGAGGCAAAACATGATGTATTTTAAGATATGTCAGTGCAAGTTGTTTTCAGTTTAGACAGCTCTTACATTTGTTTTAGTCTAGGTTTAGTCTTACTCAATAGACTAGAAAACTATATTGGCATCACTGGTCAGGCGTTAGCATTATGATCGTATCTAACCAACTGCTATCTCTTTGTTTATGTAAATGAGGTTAAATATGGCTTACCGCAGGGATCAGTTCTAGGCCCTCTCCTGTTCTCCTTATATATGTTACCTCTAGGAGATATTATCAGGAAACATAACATAAGTTTTCACTGCTATACAGATGATACTCAGCTTTACATCTTCTCACATCCTAGCGAAACCCACCAGTTTTCTAAGCTGACTGTATTAGCCATATTAACTCTTTCACCGCCAGCGTTTTTAAAAAAAGTTGCCAGCCAGCGCCAGCGTTTTTCATGATTTTCACCAAAGTTTAATGCCTTCCAGAAAATGTTCTTCTTTAAATATATAAACATACAACATACCAAATGAAAGAACAGACCCTCTGCTTTCAAACAAAAAAAACCCGTTTCATCCTACCTTTAGTGGTTCTTTTGCAATCAGCTTTTGAATATGGGTAGGTTTTTGCAAAAACACCATATTTTCAGCAAAAAGCAGAGATAATTCCATATTTATGACGGACTTTTCATAGAGATCCCATTCAGAGCGATCTTTAAAACAGACACGGACATGCAGCAGCTTGCCATAGGGCAATACTTCCGGTTTTAAAAAGTTGCGGAAGGGCGCCACCTGGTGGATAATAGCGGTATTGCGGAAAGACGGAAAATCTCGTCATTGGCGGGGAAGCGTTTTCTCTTAATTGACGAGATATCTCGTCAATGGCGGGGAAAGAGTTAATAACTGGATGGCAAATAACTTCCTTATGCTAAACTGCAATAAGACAGAGATATTTATTCAAAACAAAATATATCAGATTACAAGTTGCCCATAGATGGCTGCACCGTGCTGGCATCTTTCACAGTCAAGAACCTAGGTGTGATGTTCGACAGGAATTTATCTTTCGACAGTCATATTTCCATTGTCTGCCGCACAGCATTCTTCCATCTTAGAAATATCTCAAAAATACGCCATATGCTGTCTGCATTAGATGTAGAGAAGCTTTTCCACGCTTTTATGACCTCTAGAATAGACTATTGTAACTTGTTACTTTGGGGGTGTCACACGAATCATGTAAACAAGCTTAAAACGCAGCTGCTAGAGTGCTTCCTCGATCTACGCAGTATAGACCCCGAAGCCGCCGCCATTTGCGCCATTTAGAAGTTCAGCCGCCATCAGCCAATAATTTCCTAAGCCAAATTGAGCCGCCAGCTGATAAAGTTTGGCTGAGCCGGCTAGAATTATTTGCAATCAAATTATAATTCTATCACATAAAGACATACACACACAAAATATATAAACAATACACGAGATCCATTTTCCGATTGGTTTCATAACAGCACAGTCTTGTGCTCGCTCGTTGCTACAATACACAAAGGCGTTGCAACCTGTGGAGGTCGCATATGCAGGCTGCAAACGTCATCAAGCCTGGTTTATTTAAGTTAACTGAGCATTACATTCGCAAGCCATACGCATATTACAACAATTTACGATTAACTTATAATAAGAATAAACTTTATAATTGTTGATATTTTTAAATAAGACAGTGTTGATGACGTAGGCAGCGTAAAAATGCGACCTCCGGAGGCTGTCTTCGGATTGGGAAATTAAAATTGCTCGTTTTCCGTACAGAAGAAGTGATGCATTAGTAACGTGCGCGTCACGACAATGCATTTCAAAAATAGACCGTGTTATTTTTATTTTTGACCAATGCGCGCGACCAGCATCCACACAGGAAAAAGCTGCCGGTAAAATTTTGTATGTCTGTTTCCGGGTGCTGTATGCAGCATGTTCATTTGTACTTTAATTTTGTATTGGAACTGCGATTTGGAATCGGTTGAAGTCAAATATAGACGCGTTTCTTATAAGAGCGTTTCTTCTGGGAAGTCCGTGGCTGTATAACATTGACTAAAGTGGTCGCAATCAGGTCCGGTAGCATCGCACACGCATAATTATGCGAATGAGAGCACTAAGTAAAAGCAACATAAAGTTCTTTCTATCGGTCTCCCATGCTGCTTGAACCCCAGAAGTAAAGAGACTTTTAAAAAGCTTGCCAGTAAAATCCATATCACACCAGCAATGACAAGGTAAGCTAACGTTGCTATGGTTACAGTCCAGATACATAATAGATTGCTAGGCTATTGCTATGCTATCTACAGTTTTATTACAAACAGCAACCAAAACTACAACGTAAAATTAGTGTAGACTTTTAAACATCAATGTTAAAAGTTTTTACCAACCTTTGTATGGGAACCTATATTCATTCATTCATTCAACCCAGTGCATGCCAGGTTTGTGCAATCTGAATTAAAAGTGAATTAAAGAATAGAAATGAAAAGAGGTTGCGTGTTTTGCCATGTTATTAGTCTATGGGTAGCATTATAGTGGGCTCTAGCTCTATTGTGTTTGGTAATGTGTACCATAATTTACCAGACTTTTACCAGATCATTTGTCTATGTTTATAATTCTGACAGTGATTGTTATTGTATTTTGCGATAAGTCTTCACTGTGCCTATTCAAAGCTCGAGGGCAAACACAAAACTTCTAGATTTATGCAGCAATAAACTACATTTTAACATTTTATAATTAGTCATACTTCTGTTATTTTTATGAAAGTAACTCAAAAGTAACGTAACTCATTACAGTTCAGAGACAGTAATATTGTAATGTAACTAATTACTTTCAAATTACAGTAATTTGTAATATATAATGTATTACACTTTGTAAGTAATTTTCCCAACACTGTTAATCAGTATAACGTAGACATCTGTAGACATGTGGCAGCTTCAGCCATTTGCAGCTATGAAAAGTTTGGCGGCTGCAGCAGCCATTTAGGTTTCGGCTGAGCCAGCTAGCCAGCCAATAACTTCATCAGCCAGCCATTATTCTCAAAACAAATGGCTTCGGGGTCTAACGCAGTATGACCACATAAGCCCAATTTTGGCATCTTTACACTGGTTACCATGTAAATATTGCATACATTAAAAAAATATTGCCAATCACCTATAAAGCCTTAAATGGCCTAGCACCTTCGTATCTTGGTGAACTACTATCAGATACAACCCATCACGTACACTACGGTCACACAATTCTGGTCACTTAATTATGCCTAGAGTATCTAAAGTATTTAAGTGTCTAAGGTGGTAGATCTTTTTTTCTACCTAGCCCCTAAGCTCTGGAATGATGTACCAAAAATTTTTCGAGAATCAGACACAGTCGACTACTTTAAATCTAAAGACATTTCTCTTTTACAAAGCATTCACGTAATTTGTCTAGTAATATACTCATTAAGTTAACTTAAGTATGGTTTACTACACTTTTACCACAAAAACATGGTTAATTTTCATAAGCGGGAACCGCTACCGCACTATCCTAAGAAACAGACATTCACAAAAAAAAAAAAACTACTTTTGGAGTAACAGAACACAGAAGGTTATCCAGCCTACAACACAAAACCCATTAGCATTATGCTAATTCCTTTTCGTAAACATAAGTCTTCAATTCCACACAATATGTTATGTATTGTATTTAATATTACATTTAAACATGGTTTATTTTTTATTATTTTTTTTATTTTAAGGACGTGTTAGTATTGGCAAGTGCACAACAGGTTTGCTTATTTCACACACAGGGATGCGCAGCAGCACAAAAACATATCAAATATTAAAAAAGAAAGAATTACAATGTAAAAGATTATTACTGTGTACATAAAGATAAAAATGTCATAATGGACAGTCATTGCATATCTTAAAATTACCTATTTGCAGTAAGGGCGAATGTTGATCTGTTTCCTCTCTGGGGAAGACTGTATATAGTGAATTCGCCATGGTGCAAGCGCAACTGGCTGTTAAAGGGAATGGGAGATGAAACTCTAATTAGTTAATTGAACATTATGCCCAAAACACACCCATGAATCATTAAGGGAATAGATACAACCCTTCTGGACCATGCGCATGGCGCACTGACCGTTTTTCCGACGATAAACTAGCAAAAGTGGATTCAGACACGCCCCATCGTGCACCTGCACCATGGGCTTCAGAGCATGCACTTAGATCATTAAAATAGGGCCCATAATCTCATTTCATCTCAGATATTTCTCTATACTCCCTGCAGTATCACCATGTTAGACCCAGCGAGCATGAGTGCAGATCTAAACAGATTGAATGTGCAGAGTGAATTTGTGAAAAGGTTAGCACCTCCAGTAACAAGCCAACTAATTTAGCTGCATTCTCTGAGGTGCCGGGAAAAAGGTTAAACTCCATCTGTTGACTGTGAGATACTGAGAATGCACCAACTACAAACACCAAATACAAACAGCAACCTGTTCAGAAGCTCTTGGGGGTTTGGAAAGGGGATCCACACTTCCACACAGTCCTGGCTTTTACTTTGATCAAATAGCAGTCCTTTACCATGACATGACTTTTTACTCCAAATACCTTTTTAAATGATTTAATAGGTCTTTTCTATTACTTAATGTAAACATCAAAATCAAACTCAAAAATTAAAAGATTTTGTTTTAAATATATGTGATGTTTCCCAGAATATTTATTAAATTATTTGTTAAATGTATTAAAAACACACCCAATTAGCTCTATATGCTCACAAGATTTGCGAGAAGTAAACGCTACAGGCTAAAACACTCAAGACGACAGAATGAAGTGTGCAAAAAAAAGTAGCGTGTGGGACCATTTCACCAAAAAGAATGACACAGATGTAAGTTGCAACTTGTGTGATACAATGCTTAAATATAGTAGTAGCACACCATCTATGATGTATCACCTGAAAACGCGACACCCGCAAGCCTCTTCGGGTGAGGAAGGTAGCCAAAGCAAACCTACCATGTCATCTATGCTAGCTGGTTATTACCCAGAGATTATTACCCAAAAGATATGCCGAATGATTGAAAAGGACATGCTGCCCCTTGACTTTGTAAACGGTGAGGGCTTTCTGGAGATTCTGCAATTCCTAACCCAACTACACAGTCCCTTCTTGACAGACCATAACCACACGCATTGAAGAGCGTTTTGTCAAGAAAAAGGTTGAGCTCAAAGCGCGCCTGTATGATGTCAGATGTGTAGCCATCAGGACGGACTGCTGGACGCACTAACCACAGAGAGTTATGTGACAGTCACCTGCCACTGGATTGACAAGGTCTGGCAGGTTAAATCAGCAGTACTCCTCACAAAAAGTATGCCAGGCAGACACCGACAACACGAAACGGTAGATGACTGGGGTATGACAGGGAAAGTGGTCACATGTGTCCACGACAACGCGAGCAACATAGTGGCTGCCCACATTCCTGAAAGGGTGGACTGGGTATCAGTTGCGTCTTTCACCCATACACTACAACTGGCGATCAATGACGCATTTAAGCTGTTTGTATAAAGTTCTATCTGCAGCCGGCAAACTAGTTGGCCATTTGAATTACAGCACTGTAGCTTGCAAGCACTCCAGGACAAACAAAAACAGATGCAGCTCCCCAAACACAAGCTCATCCAGTCCTGCAAAACTAGATGGAATTCGGTGTTCGACATGTTCGAGAGGCTTCTCGAACAGGGATGGGCAGTGACAGCCGTCTTGTCCCACCACACCGTCACAAAGCTCTTGATTACAAATAGTGGTCCGCACACAAAAGAAGTTTGAAAACCCCTGGTCTAGCTCATATTCCAGCTCTTCAGCCTCGCTTCTGCTTCTTCTCTCTGCGCCGCCTCCATTGCTTTCTGGCTTGAAAAGTAATCCACAGAGATCCCACCCCGGTGGTCTCACAAGCTCAGGTGGTATGTTGTGTCTAGGATCTTCCTGGTTGAAAATACAGCCCTCGGGTATCAATCCGATGTTGAGCAGTTCATGACGACTTTATTTTACATACGTCTGTGCATGTGTGACACTTAATAAATAACAAACTACTTATAAACTATACATACTATACAAAGAGTGGACTTCTCCAGTGCAACACTTGCAGTATGTTACAGAGGCAAAGAGCAAACAAAAAACTTCAGAGATATTCATTATTAATATACTCATTATCTGTGAAGTTATATAATTTTCTTTTTGACTCCTTTGCTGGAAGCCTGTGCTGGTCAACAGTGTTTACACTATGTGTAACAGATGGATGCGGTATTTAAGGTAGTTTATATGACTTCAGCATAATAGACATAAAAGACTTAAGAGCTTTTTTAAAGACAAAGATTTCATGTTGCAATGATCTGAATGACAATCCAACTGAAGTGTAAAAATAAGACAAAAAGGCTAAAAACAACTTATTAAACAGACATTGCATATGATGCCAGGTCCAAATGCAGGGTTTTTCTGCATTAGGCAAGGCAATGGTTATACATTATTCATAAAGGCTGCCAAGTTTTGCATACAGTATGCTTTCTGTTTACATGTCTTTACTGTTAACAGTGGTTTGTGAATGTAGCCGCTTTATTAACAAATTATTTAACTATAGGTGTTGGGACATCTTTATGTGTGTTTTAAAGAGTGAAGCGCATAAAGTACATTCATATGTGTGCCATTGTTAATGCTTCTCATTTACTTTGAATGGGTGACGTCATGTATTGCCAAACTGAACTGTAAATCCGTCGGCTTCACATCACTGCTGTTGCTCACGGCAGAAGTTGAACATTTCTCAACTTTTCAAGCACCAAAGCGTGCGTCAGCCAGTCAGATCGCTTATAAAAATAACCTAGTGCAGAGCCAGCCAATTACGTTTATGCAAGACTGTAGAACAGAGGAGCATGTGTTGCAGCCACTGTGATTGGCTATTGGTCTTGCTTCAAACATGCCCTCCGTCAAGCGTTAATGCTGGCACCTCTTGTGAATGCACCGTTAAACTGACCCGAAAGTTTACCCTACACCAGGGGTAGGCAACATCGGTCCTGGAGTGCCGATGTCCTGCAGAGTTTAGCTCCAGCTCAAGCACACCTGAACAAGCTAATCAAGGTCTAAGAGTCACGGAAAACTACAGGCAGGCAAGGTTTGTCAGGGTTGGAGCTAAAATCTGCAGGACATCGCCACTCCAGGACCAACATTGCCTACCCCTGCCCTACACCCATGAACTCTCCTATATTGACGCTAAATGTTGAATTCCTTATTTATAGAATAAAATTAACTGAATCCTGTTCAGTTGGCAAACTGCCTTCCTGTTTGTTGCCCTCATTTATAATCGAGTCAAGTGTAGAGTCAAGTCTTGTTGAGTCTTCCGTTCTTTCCTCAGTAATCATCATAATACTCTCTTGGGGGTTTTGGGTCTTTTGGTTTTAAGCCTGTGTTGTGTTTTAATGGGAGATAATATCGGGAATTGGACACATGGTTTATAAAATGTATAACGATACAACAATCAATGAAATACATCACTTTCTGACTATGCCACCTAGGGAATCTCTCCCCATTAATTATTAGAAAAGCACACATAAGGGCATGCACAAGTTCAAATAACCACAAGAGACAGAGACATAGTCAGGAGCTACGGCCGGGGTTACTGTGAAACAATACTAGTAGTGTATTTGCATGCTAAGGCTAACGTTGTTCCCTTTATATAAATTGCGTTGAGCTGCACTTACATGTTAGATTTGCCACATTTGGATCCAGTGTAGGTCGCAAAGCCATGACCATTATTAATAATGCAACATCCGGCATTGCTGAGAAAGATGAGACATATAAAGACGTAAGACTTGACTCTGTAGTGAGTCAAGTCTCTCTAGTGCATAGAAAAGCAAACTGGTTTTTAGAAGGCTCGCCATGAGTCGAACCAACTTCAAAGCAGCAATGGCACTAGCTATGAACTAGCACCCGGTTCTTGCTGGTGGAAAGGGGATGCGAGTGTCTTGAAAGAACCATTGATTTCTTAATGGATGTTAAAGGTTTTTATGAAAAGCTCTTTTATTTTTAAGAGTGTATAAATAGTTGTGGAAAGTATATGCTTAATAACTGTTATAATTACTTGGAAATGTTCCTCCCCTGTTTGGGGGGGTACCTGGACCCAAAAAGTTTGAGAACCCCTGCTTTGCTGCAAGATTTAAGAATAGAGGGTTTTCACCGACAGCACGTTCTGGGCGGTAACCCGGATACGCCGCCATTGTGGAGGCACTCGGTGTAAAGAACTAAACAGAGTACAATGGAGTATTGTGCGCTTTGGATACTTTAAGTGAATGTAGACATGTCTAAACAACAGAAAACGCGTCCAAGATGCAAAGGCATATAGGGAAGGACTTGGACCACAAGAAAAGGCACGATATTTCGAGAAATTACAATTTATAGGCAGTGCAGATCCTTACGAGTTAGCTCCCTCTTCTAGGATTATTTGCAATATTTGTTTTTACCATTTACTATTAAAAATATTATTATCATTACAATAAAAAATTTGTTATGAGCAATTAAGCACACTGGCATTAAGGCATTGCAGCGCAAATTTTAGATATGTTTAAGAACATTTTGTGCAAACACTAAAAGTATACTTTTAAAAAGTACATATTAAATACTCTTTAAATAAAGCACAACAAGTAGAAGCATTCTTGTTTTATACTTTATATACTTCAATCATATTTCTTATACAATACTACTCTTTTTCTTGAGCTTTGCCAACCACAAGCGCCTCCTCTGATAATTTACTGCATTCCTTTCCCTGGTTTTTAATAACTTTTGGAAGTCTATAATATTCCAAAAGTTTTTCTCAATCTGTCGTATTGGTATAACCTCAAACACGGCAATAATTAACCATTTTCTTTGACGACGTTCGGCATATACATCAGTGCCTGTGCTCTGTTGTGATGCGGAGTGCCTCCAATATGGCGACTTCCGCTCTGATGACCCGTCGTGAAAACCCTTTATTGTAAAATCAACTAGATGAGCAGTACCTGAAGTTTACCCAGACCTAGACAGTAAGATGGCTATCAGTTCCCAGTGCAGTATCAGTGGTGTGTAGATCGTTGAAAGTCTTTAGAGATGTCCTGAAACAAATGGCTGCTTCCAATAGTCCGGACTCAGAGAAAGCCAAAGGGTTATTGATTGCTGTTCAAAAATTCAACTTTGTGTCCCTGTGTGACATGATGAAGAATGTGTTTGCGCATATAATCTTTCTTTTCAACCATTTTCAAGAGAGGACTTGGACTTCTCCACAGTCCAACCAATGACCTGGGGTATCAAAGAAGCACTGAGACAATTAATTGCCCACCCTGCACCCTGGTCCTGCAGAACAAGAATACTTCTGCTGTCTTGAGGGAAAGATATTTAAAAAAGACAAACTTTTGACAGCATGAAGAGCATATATGTTGGATCTTTGATTGATGAAATATACAGAAGATTCCCTGCTGACACAATCAATCATTGTCAAAGAAGGCTATCATTGCTAAACAATAATCAGATCATTTTAGTCTGTATGGTGTATACAAATTGACAATCTTCATAAATTCTTCTCATCTATTGTGAATGGCTGGAAGCTCATCAGGAGTTCACAGTGCTGAAGCAAGGCATGTGATTCATATACTCCATTGTCCTTTCAGCAGTTTGCAAAACCTGTGTTAACATAGGTGTCACTCTCTCGCCTGTTACTTTTTTCTTCAAAAATAAATTTTTTAGCAGAAAGCTGAAATAATTACATTTTTGTGAAGGAATTTTGTTAAAGATCAGATTCAGAACGATTACCAAAACCTATAGAGTTTAACTCTTTCCCCGCCATTGACGAGATAACTCGTCAATTAAAAAAAAAGTTCCCTGCCAATGACGAGAATTTCCGGCTTTCCGCAATACCGCTATTATCCACCACTTCCGCAACTTGTACAACCCGGACGTAGCGCCTTACGTTTAAGAGAAAGAACTCTGTGTATGTTTTAAAGATCGCTCTGCATCCGATCTCTATCAAAAGTCCTTCACAAAAATGGAATTATCTCAGCTTTTCTGTCCAGTTCCCTTTATACTGTATGTGCATCCTTTGGGATTTATTTTTATTTAGGATGAAGTGTCATTTCAAGTTTATGCTAATATCATCCAAATTAATTTCCTCATAAAGCAAAGCACAATGAGAAAGGTTTAGGTTTCCTAGGTTTTGTCTGATATCAAAATCTTTTTATCTTAATGGGAATAAAACATAAGGTTTTGTGTTTGGGCCTTCAGGCATTTGAGGCCTCTCTGATAGGGTGATTTGCTTCTTATATACCTTCTGGGAAAAACTTGGGTGTCATGTTGATTCTTCACTTAAATTTGATAAACAGATAGATGCTGTGGTCAAATCCAACTCTATTCAAATTAGATTGCAATCTAAAGCTAAAAGAGTTTGAGAGAGTGATACATGCATTTGTGTTATCCCGACTTGACTACTAGATTTTTCTCATTCTATCTCTTGCCCTGCACACAATTACACAGTGAGACTGTTTTCCTTAATATGGCAGGCTATTTCATTGCCAATTTTTTCATCAAACTAAGTCATTAATCGGTTATCCTATTCCATTAATCTCATCTGTTTTCTTTGTTCCTTGATGTCTCACGTTGAAACACTGATGTTAGTATATTAGTGATTTAGTGCATGTAATACTAATACATATACATGTATAATATACATTTTCAAGTTCACTCACATTTGCTTGTTGAAAAAGTTATTTCTCAATTAATCAAATCAACATTTTCAGTTGAAGTTTAAACATAGACATTTACCTTAATAGAAACAAGGCTTCCTTTATGATCACTGAGACTGCACTTTTATTATATGCTGAACTCTTTATTTTGGACCAGTGCCTTCATCCATGTGGTCATCTGAATAGCCTGGGTATTCAGCCTTGTTACTATTCAGCTAATGGCTGTTCTTTACAAGAAAGTTCAAATCTCTTAATAATTGACTCTAAATGAACTTGCATTGATTAGAGATTGACTTGTGTGAGACAATATTAATGAGAACACAACTGCTGAATAACAATTCACAGGGCTCTCAAGTTTTATTAAAAGTTTTGTTACTGTTTTGTTAAGAAGTCGTTAATGAGTCCCATTCACTTCCATAGTTTTCTTTTTTCTTACTATGGAAGTGAATTGGGCTCATTAAAGGTTTGGTTACAAACAATTGTCAAAATATCTTCCTTTGTGTTCTTCAAAACAAAGACATTTATACAGGTTTGTAACAACATGAGAGTAAGAAAATTATGACAGAATATAAATTTTTAGGTGAACTATGCCTTCAAAGCGCTCTATTTTCAAACACTAGTTTTATACATAATATACCAAAATTCTTCTTTAGTACTTGAGATAATCATAAACATTTAAGTGTGCTTATATTTTCTACTTTGAGCTGTCTAAAATGCTAATACTAAAATGTGCTTTTACCATACTATCTGTGTACAATGTATTACAAAAATGTATACCACTTGTAGTAACTTTCATAAAAATATGGGTTCATAGAGGTACCTAAATAATTTTTTTAATGCATTTTATAATATTTTAGTTCATATTCATGACTAAAGAACAAAAAAATTGTATGTAATATTAATTACAAAATTAGTAGGGTTGTGCGGGCACAAACAAACGCAATTTTTTTTTGTAACATGTAAGTGTCACAGGTCGGAACGGACCACAGACTTTGTGAGTCACCCCAATGACCAGACACACGAGAGAGATAAGTAAAAGATGAAACAACTTTATTAAATTATTTAAAATCAGTTTGGGGATGGGGAAAGGGAGTCTAAAATAATCCTCTCTCTCTCCTCCAGGAGAAGACAGGGGCTCGGAGAAGGTAAGGGGGGGGGATCTAGCCCACAAGGGTAAGGGCCTGCAGGGAAATGACAGGATGGAGCTCCTTCGTCATTGTACACACCTCCTGCATTGCTGTTGTTCCCATGGCGCCCTTCTCTTTTCCTGAAGGCAGATCAAAACACACAATCAATATGAGGGAAGACAGAGAGCAACTACCTGGGCCGGGCTGCGATGTATTTTCTCGGGCCCGGCTCCTCTAATCCAATAGCTCCTGTGAGTGCAAGTGAGTGACAGAGGTAAGTTAGCTGGGACTTAGCGTAGTAGGTGAATCGTAAATGGCCTTACGGATTCTTCACCCCGGATTTACGAGGCGCACAAGGTAAGTATAACCTGGGCTCAACGTGTAGGTAGGTATCAATACAGTCACGGGCTCTGGCTCTGGGCTTACGAGTTTCACAAGATGTATGTAGCTTTAGTCCAACGTGTAGGTAAGTATCAACAACTTTCACAAGCTCTGTACTCGGGGCTTACGAGTTTCACAGGATGGGTATAGCTTTAGCTCAACGTGTAGGTAAGTATCTTCTACGTTCACAGGCTCTATACTCGGGGCTTACGAGTTTCACAAGGTGGGTATAGCTGTGGCTCGACGTGTAGGTAAGTAGCATCTACATTCACAGGCTCTGTACTCAGGACTTTCACAAGGTGGGTATAGCTTTAGCTCGATGTGAAGGTAAATATCAATAACATTGAAAAAACCATCCGTCACCTCTTGGCTTCGTTCAAGAGCGAGGAGAGAGGGAGTTTTTACCGGCGTCCGGCTGTGGCTTGTGGGGCCAAGTCTGGCCAATGGCACCTCAGTGGTCGAATTCAGGTAAAACAGCTAACGCACATTTGTCCTCCTGGACTAACACGTCCTCTTCCCTTCCTCCTGTAAACAGGCGAAGATCTAGACAATGGGGTGGACGGCGCAGCTCACATCGCCGCCCACAAGGTACACACACAGCAATCAAGTTTTCATACAACACTCCCAACGTCCCCTCTGACGATATGATTTTTCCCACAATGTTCTCACAGTACCTCACTCGACGTCCACAATCTACTTCCTCTGGACTGGGGTTGTAGCGGGCAGTTATAAGATTTGTGATCACCGTCTCAGCAGCTCACACTCGTTTCCACAGAGACCTTCTTGACCTGGGGCGAGTACAGATGACAAGAGACACGGCACAACACTGCAAAGCTTCAGGTGCACACACGTCAAAGACAGACTCACACACTGCACGACACACACTTCAGTGATTATTAAGGTCCGTACTCTTCACCTTGCCGAGATCCGCCCTGAAGGAGACTTGAGTTCACTGGACCGAACGATGACCTACCCAGGCGTAGTAGCTCGCAACACAACACCAGCTCGTCAACATACACGGTGGGGCCGCTAAACAGCAGATAACACTCCAAAACTGTTACTTGTATCCGTCGTAAGGGATATCTTTGCTCTGTACTCACTATATCCGTGTCGTTCACCTTTCTTCCTCTCTGTTTCTCTCTCCTTAGATGACTCACCGGATGCCCAGCAGTATTGTTGCTTCGCCCAGACCTTCAATGCAGCACACACACTTGGTAAGTATAACTTTCTCCAATTTTGCTTTTCTCACCCCTGTTTAGGATCTTTGTTCTCCTATCCTTTCGTTCGCATAGCGAATCCACAAAGACTTCAGCCTGTATTCTCCCACACTCGTGTTCCAACCCTCCGCTTTACTCGCAGCGTTTCTTCCCAAACACAACAACACCAAATCCTCCCTTTCATCCTTACGGCCCCGCACTCTTTCCGCTTGCTTCCAAGCAATCGCCGGATCAACGGGGCCTGCAGACTCTTCATGGGCGCTTGCGTTTGTTACTTCGCCCGAAAGTCAGCCGCACCTTCCTGTGTTTTTGATGCCCTTTTTATGTCTCTCTCCTTCACTGCATCGGAATTCGCCACGTTGGTTTTCTCACCTGTTGCTAATAAAGCCCCGTTTGTGTTGCCATAGAGATCCAGGAAGTAGTCGTGTTTGTAAAATTCGGTCCGGGCGGAACCTCTCTTCTCCATTTTAGTTCCGCCCTATAAAGTCACTCTGTGACATAAGTAATTTGGTAACACTTTACAATAACAGTACATGAATAATCATGTACTAATACATAAATTAATAATTACTTTAATATGAAGTAATGATATGTTAAGCCATGTACTAATCAATAACTAACCATAACTATGTCATGAGTCATATGAATTCATGCATGAATTACAGCCCCCTTAACTACACATGAATACATGTTTGTTAGTTAATGCATTAATTAACACTTTGGGTAACCGACTTCAAACATGCTCTTGAACAGTGGTTCCCAACGGTTCGCAGGATTTGATGCTTTGTTTGAGGTCAAATAAAGATGCATAAAATGTTCCACTTATGACAAACATGCTAACCAAAGTCACAATGCCAAATGTATAGTGTTCATATAAAGACCATCAAACCGTCAATCATACCAGTTTATTTGTGAAAGCTATTAAAATGTTATCTTGATGTTATTTTAATTATTGTTTAATTAATTTTTCGCATTGTATCAGGATCAGCGTTCAGCCAGGGGCGGATCTACGGGTGGATTGACAGCTTGCCCACCCAATCAGATTCATGGAAAACATTATGTTTTTTCATTCAAACCGTAATTCTTCAACCATTTGAACTATCAAAAAATTATAATTGCTCTTAAAGAAAACAAATTGCGCTTTTTGGCAATATATGGTTTATTACGGTAATGTCTTGCTTTCCGTCCACCAATCGCTGCTGTCATCTAGAGCGGAAGAGGCGGGTTTGAAGAGAGCGCGGTAGGTTAGATTGCACTGAGTAGCAGATTCGTGTGAACGTGTGGATCAACGCGGCAAAGAAAAGACTTCTAAATAAAAACGGTGTACACCAGCAACACTAAAGTTAACTCGCTCTTGGTGGCTCGGGACTCGACGGCCCGACTGGACTGTTTAAGTTGATTTTCAATAAAGCAGTGTTGAATTTTTTGCTTCTGGGTCCTCTATGTTTCAGAACCAGTGCTTAGGTAAGCCACGGGCGTTTAGCTAAATAAATGCTCAATGCTTAAATAGTTCATCGTAAATCGTTGTAATATGCTTATGACTTGCGAATGTTATGCTTATTGAATTGAAATAAACCAAGCTTAATGACGTATGCAGCCTGCATATCCGACCTCCGGAGGATGCAGCCTTCTGTTTGAGAGACGGACGATTGTAATACAGTTAGATTGAATAACGTATGTAGATTGAATGAATGTATGATTAGGTCATGACTTTACT
Organism: Misgurnus mizolepis; assembly: GCA_025389145.1. Classification (NCBI taxonomy): domain Eukaryota; kingdom Metazoa; phylum Chordata; class Actinopteri; order Cypriniformes; family Cobitidae; genus Misgurnus; species Misgurnus mizolepis. The sequence goes on along the minus strand of JAIFKI010000011.1, from coordinate 38,068,145 downwards.
TGAGGGGGCACATCATTACTAACTCATCGTTAACTACTCATAAACTAACAAAAATTCATGATTTGTTAATGTATGATTAGGTCATGACTTTACTTGAAGGGGCACATCATTATTAACTCATCGTTAACTACTCATAAACTAACATAAATTCATGATTTGTAATGGTATCATTAGGTCATGACTTTACTTGAGGGGGCACATCATTATTAACTACTCATAAACTAACATAAATTAATGACTTGTTAATGTATTATTGTGTAGGACCTACACGATGACTTTTCTTGGAGGGGTACACTGTTAAAAAGTTATCAATTACACATTCTATACAAATTCAGCTCATCAAAATCCTAATTTTTGGTGGTTTTAAAGGAGAGGAGCAAATGTGAAAATTGGTCAGACATTTGGAAGGGGTAATAATGGCTTAAAAGAAGAACAAGACAGATCCTGTATGTGCATTTTGATAATAAGACGAGCCAGTTCTCACAATAACCATCGTCTGTAGGCTAACACTGATTTAAATTTAGAAAGAATAGCGTCTGTCACTCTTAATGGCAGTAGTGGAACTAATTTTAATTATTAATCCATAATTGCACATTTAATGATTAAGGTTAACTGTAAATGTTGCAAGAAATCCAGTGCCATTCAATGTTTTTAGCTCAGCTGCAGGAGCAAATATATAAACAGTTTTGCATTACAAACCTAAACATTTTGCATTAACAAAAGTTATTTTCGTTCTTCTAGAGAGCATGTTTGATATGGGGTATGCAAAGTGTTAATTAATGCATTAACTAACAAACATGTATTAATGTGTAGTTAAGGTGGGTAATTCATGCATGAATTCATATGACTCATAACATAGTTATGGTTAGTTATTGATTAGTAAATAGCTTAACTCATCATTAGTTCATATTAAACTGATTATTAATTTATGTATTAGTACATGATTATTCATGTACTGTTATTGTAAAGTGTTACCAGTAATTTTTTTATCATATTTTTTTCAGTTTCCGAGTTGGGTGTGTAAGATACCAAAACCAATGCTATGTCATATTAATCAGTGTCTTGTTGACTAAAACAGCATAATTTTGAAACGCTGTGTTACAACTAACCCCTCAGCACTTACGAAATGAAAACTACTAACATTAGCGTAATTCTTGTCGTTGTTTTAAATACGCTACACACAAATAATTACTGGCTGCCAACAAAATAAATGGGCCTGTCTTATAAAAAATTGTGTGCCAAAGTTATTTTTGTTCATATCTTTATGATATCATATCATTTTGATTGAATAAGGTCACGTCGAAGATTGAAATCATAAATCATAGCTAAAATCAGACTTGGATTTTCATTATCTCGGAATTTGATTTTGAGACTGTCAAACTCAAATATTTTTTTAATGATTGAACCACAACCAAAAAGCTCTCCCCTACATGAAAAAAGACCACTTTAAGTAGATTATGGAATTGTACTTTTTTTTACTTGTACACATACAGTATTGCAGAACATTAAATGATGAAAGGGCAAAAATAATGAAATGCAATTAATGCTATTACATTAATTTCAGGAAGCCTCTAGAACTTTCCCTAGTTTTCAAGCTTCTGGTTCAAAGCTGTTGGAGAGTTTTTGACTGAATCAATAATAATTTAGTAGGAATTTGGCTTTATTATCAAAATTAGCTCTCATTGTCTTTGATCAAAGGCAAGTGATTTCATCCAGGAATCATAAAATCAAAATCCTTTAAAAGGGGGTTCTATTTACAGCATTCATCAGATCTTGCTCATCCAACTTCCACTCCGTTAAATCCATGATAACTTAATTTAGCCAGAAACAACGCATTCTCCTTTCTTTCTGATTGCCTGGTAGGATGCATTAATAGGTGTGTTCGACTTCATGCGGCGCTGCAAGAAACTTTCAAGATTTCTCGTGGTACTCTGATGTCATCTGCTTTTCGGCTCTTGCGGCGCTGGGTAAAGTTGAGCACACTTAAAAAACTTGAAGCAGCTGAACTAGACAGAACTGCCCTGCGTATGCCTGCTCCTCGTCCATTAATTATATATAAAAAGACAATTTATCTTTTACTTCTCAGCGTGAGAAAAACAAGGTGTGTCGTGTGAGCGTGTGAGCTGACTGAAATGCGTGTGTCTCACAGTGAATGCGTGAGACTTAAGAGCCCTGAATTCTTTAATAGCATTGAGTGCGTTTACATGCACAGAATAAGCGGATAACTATTAAAAATCTGCTTATTATAGAAAACTGTTTTCATGCGTTTACATGCAAATCAATAAGCCGGCTATGCAGTCAACTGCGTTTACATGGGACTTGGAGAATTATCAGTTTTCTCGCATGCAGTGACGTCACCGCCTATAGTACACAATAGTCGATCAAAAAGTCAACGGCATATCTGTCTTAAGCTGTACTGTTGTATCTCTCCTTGTGTCTGCAGAACCTGTACATGTAACACGAGCTTTTATTTTCACAGTTTCTCTGCCAACTGCTTTAGTCGAGCGGAGACTTTTATGCGTTACCTTGCGCTTACTTCCGCGTGTGACGTTTATCTTTCATACGCGGAGACATGCGCACATGGACAAAACCGTGAGAAAGCGGTTTAAGGTGTTTACATGCCACGCGAAATCGGGTTAATGAGCAAAAAACAACCTGTGCCGAGCGGTTTTTGCTTACGCTGTTTATGAGCTTTCCCCGATTAAAGAAACCCGCTTTACGCATTTACATGACCCCACGTGTTATCAGTTTATTAAGCATAATCGGCGTAAGACTGTGCATGTAAACGCACTCATTGAAGTAAAAACTGTTTATTTCACAGTGACAAGATTGACACACCCAATAAGGCAATGCTAAAAAAACGAATTCCACTTCACATTTTAAAGGTCCCATATTGTCAAATCTGAAATTTCATGGCTTTTTTCGTGATAACTGAGGTCTAGGGGCTATGTAAGTACCATACAAGTTTCAACACAATAATTTCACAGTCAAATTAAATTGAAGTAGCTGTGATTTTTAAATGAGGCATGTGACTTGCGTAATAACGTGATGGCTCAGTCACAGTGTTCAGTCACCACCCATATAGGATTATTTTTGGGCCAATTAAAATGAACGCAAACTTTCAAGAAACGAACGAAGATGTGAAATGAAAATAAAATAAACTCAAAGGACATGGATTGTTTTATTCATTCATTGCCAAAATTTTTGTTTACACTTTCAGAGTTTTCATTTACGCCACAAGTTTACGTTCGCCATTCTGGCACAAGCCTCGTGTGGGCAGACTTAACTGCACCTTACTCTCATTGGCTAGTGAGATTTGGATTGACAGCTCCTGCAGCGGAGCAGATTTTGAACAGTGAAATTCAGTTATCTGTTAGTGTTTGTGTAATTTGTGAAGTTCGTGTAATGTATTTGTAAGAAATTGTTATTTGAGGTTTGGGTATCTTATGCAGGTATTATTTCAGTTCTCATGTCTCGCACGGAGCGTCCACGCCTTTACGAAAACTAACCATGGTTTTACTAAAATTAAAACAAAAAAAAAAACATGGTTACTTTATTAAAAACATGGGTACCACAAAATAACAATGTTTTCAATAACCATGGTTTCAAAAACCATAGTTAAACCACAAATAGTGTAAACCATGGTTTTGCTGATAGTAAACCATGGTAAAAAAAAAAAACATGGTTACTACACTTTTACCACAATAAAACTGGTTAATTTTTGTAAGGGCCTCATCCATTACCCTCAGGTTTCTTAAATAATGTAATTGAGATAGTAAAGAAAATCAATAAAAGTTGTTTTCATGCACAGTATCAGTTCTTTCCTTGCTCACCTCGTTCATTACGAGATTTCGTTTTTTTTTTAGTTTAGGTATTTAATTTACATATTTTAGATATTATATTTAGGTATTGTTTTATGGACATTGCATTATAATATACAGTACATAAGTCACTCACTATTAAAGAGTATTGTAAGAAATACCAAGTCAGTGAGGAATAAATGGGCTAAACAAAGACATACATACTGTAGAGAAATAAAACGTTTAGCAATTAATGATTATCTCAGTTACATTACGTTTCCTGAGGGTTACACTAGTGTCCATCTGAGGAAGAGGATGATGACGCTCTGTGGCACCTCTGTGAAGGTTGTGATCTCCGTGCCCACATACAGTATAAAAATACCCAGAGGTGGACATTACTTGAGTATTTTAGTTACATTTTCCAAGCATGAGTGTCAGGATCCTGCTGGAACCTTGTCTTGTTTTAATATTTAGTCCAGTATGGCAGGGTTCTGACAGTACAATGTTTTATGTGGGAAAGCGTGGTCTTAGTATTGTATTAGACCACGTTTTTCCCGTGTCTCGTCACTTTTACCCCGCTCCCTTGTCATCCTCTCCTCATTATTGTTTGATTTATATCACCTGTTCCCCCTTGATTTGCTCCCCTATTTAAAGTCCTCGTTTTTATTGTTCTGTGCTCGTTCGTCTGATGTTACCAGTCTGTTACGTGTGCCAAGATCTGTCATTGTTTGAATAATCTTGTGAGTACCCTGTTTAGTGTAGTTAGTGTAGTCTACTGTTACCTGTAAAGTACATTGTTAGTCTTGTGTCTAGTCTAGTGTTAGTTTATTGTTGTATATGATTCCTGTCTTGTTTACCCCCTCGTGGGTTTTTGTTTTTGCCCCTGTTTTGTCACAATAAAAGTCTTGTCCTGTCCTCCTGTGTCTGCTCTTGGGTTCATCCTTCGAAATTCCTCACAATGAGTGCACGATTAATAAAGTTATTGGCTTTTAAAGTACAGAGTTGACTCTGAACCGCGATTATGAGTTATATTATTTTCAAATCTCCTGCCTGTTGTCTGTCTACGTATGAAGGCAATACTTTGCATAATCTCCGCCTACAGTCTTGCCCGCAAGAAACGAAAACCCTGACCTGCCCACAGACACTTTCGCTAGTTAGTGTGTTAACATCATGTGGAGAAGACACTGTGTTTTTAGTTGTTAAGGCAAGTTTGTGTTGTTTTTACTACCAAAGGATGAAGATGTCAAAAATCTGTGGTTAAAAATATTTTTTTAGGCAGGATTTGCTCAAAGTTTGGCCATGAAATATGGTTCAGTACCCACTTTACTTGGAACAACATGCGTCTACTTAACACAACTTGTAAGTATGATTATTACGTTGTTATAAACTGCTGTTTAGCTGTGGCCCGGTTGGCTAACATACTTGCGTACATGAGTGTAAAAATTTTAGTGTCTGTCATTGTTATTATTACTTGGCTTAATAATAAATTATGTGTATTGATGTCGGTTTTAAAACTCGAATCGTTTGGGCATCTCTGAGAAATGGGGTAATATTAAAAAATATATTTTGAGAAATTTTTGACTGCATGATCTTAAACCTGTTGTTGGGGACTCCTTAACAATATTAGGAAGCTTAGAAATTGGACCTGACTGGCACTTTAAGCATCATTTCTACTGGCAGCAAAATCACTCTTCTCCAGGTTTTTCTTTCTTCATGTGATCAGCAGCAAACTTCAATTGAGCATATAGAGTGAAGAGCATCATGATTTACAACATCATTTTAAACAAAAGATTATGTTTCAGGTTATGGGATATTTATACCTTTCAAAAAGTGTATGATTTCGGACACATGGCAGCCAAACTCCAATTCAACATGCACAAACCTGACTGCACTCCTGGATCTAAATGCCAGCAGTTGAATTCAGACTGGCATTCCCTCCCTGCCATGGCTGTCAGATCACGGCAGGTCAATCTGGATGTGTTCATATACTGCATCCCTGCATAAAACAACAGGGAGTCACGGGACACTGCTGCTCCACAGGTCATGCTGTTCTTGAGCCGAGATTGCACACAACTTCAACGAGTGAAATTACTTTCATTCCCCAAGTGACAGCAGTCACATCCACCATGTGTGATGCTAGTCGGTATGATTTTTAATTCACTTTACTTTCTTTCACAGAACAATGCTAGGGCTGTCAAATATAGAAAATACATTTTGTTGTGTTGATCTTCAGGTATTACAGGAATCTGCTCTTCAAGTACTATGTACATAGGAAGAACATGCTTTTATGTGTGTGTGTGCTTACAGTTTTGTATTCATACAGTACAAGCATTCTTTAAGCAACCAAAAAGGGTATCAGCAAAATACCAAAAACATAAAAAATTAGGCTATATCCCTAGTCCATCACATCTGAAAAAAGACACTTACCTGTATGTTAAAATGCTATTAATAGACTTTAGATTAGCATTTAAAGTCCCCATGTATTTGAAGAAATTAGATCAAATGAAGTACCACGCATATTGTGTTATGCAAGACAGAAAGCCCCTCTTTGACAGAAGAGAAAAGATGATCATGTTCTGTCCACGTCATAAATCCAGGATAAATAGCGTGTGGCTTCTCCCAGATGGAAGGTGCTAATGCAGGACAAATGTTTTAAAAGTGACGCCAAAGTTGCCTGCTTTCTCCTGGACAGGTAAGTTAGCAATGGTAACTTTATCAACGTACCTGAGTGGATTTTCATGTAACATGACAGTGTACATATCAAGTGACCAATAATGATTACTTTCAGAATACATAAAGTGCAACTTAGGTTGATATTCCTTCTCTACTGTGCATACACAGGGTGAATTTATTTGATGAATAGTTTTACCACAAGCTCAAATGATGGCTATCAGTACTATAATGGCAAACTACAATGCCAATTTCCTAATTATTTAACCAAGTGGAGAAGACTCTTAATTCTCAAAATATATGCCTTTATAAACTACTTCATCAAATATGTAATTTATAATGGACTGTGGTACACAAACAGTGAAAATGTTACACACCATCCCAGTGTCACGAAATTACATACATATAGTCACGTAAATTTGAGAGTGTTTTGCGTGACACTGACATGGTTTTCCGCCTTTTGTGTGAACATGTCATTCCTTTCTGTTTATGTGTCACTGTCACGTATTTGTTACTCAACTATTTTGTCCTATTTTCTTACCATTGTCGTTTCGGTTTAGGGTTAGATTTACATAAAATGACATCCTTATCAAACCCAACTCTAATCTTAATGCCAGGCGACAATGGTTTAAAAATCATAAAATATAAAATAAATAATTATTAAAAAAGGTATAAACCAATACTTAAAGTGGCATCCTAACGCAAACACCAAATCAGTGTTTGCGTTAGTGAGTACTTTTGTGGTATTGTATGCCAGAGCAGTGTTGCAAACTTGGCAACTTAGTCGCTAGATTTTGTGACTTTTTGGACCCTTTTAGCGACTTATTTTCAAAAAAGTGACTAGCAGCAAATCTAGCTACTTTTTTTGTTGTTGTTGGAGACTTTGACGTGTAAGCACGTATTGTTCACTCCACTACCGTCTCAAAGCACTCACAGGTGGCCTTGTCCTCGTGCAGCAGAGCAAAATCTCTCCCAGCTGCAGTCAAGGCAGGATATGTATAGGATATGATGTAGTAAGTATGCAAATATGTGATTACATCACTGTTATGATGATGCAGATTTAATTTTTCATCAGGACTTGGCACCTGCACACAGTGCCAAAGCTACCAGTACCTGGATTAAGGACCTGTTCTTAATTGGCCAGCAAACTTGCCTGAACTTAACCCCATAGAAAATGTATGGGGTATTGTAAAGAGGAAGATGCGATATGCCAGACCCAACAATTCAGAAGAGCTGAAAGCCACTATCAGAGCAACCTGAGCTCTCATAATACCTGAGCAGTGCCATAGACTGATCGACTCCATGCCACATTGCTGCAGTCATTCAGGCAAAAGGAGCTCCAACTAAGTATTGAGTGCTGTACTTGCTCATATTTTTCATGTTCATACTTTTCAGTTGGCCAAGAGTTCTAAAAATCTTTTCTTTGTTCTAATTTTCTGAGATACTAAATTTGGGATTTTCCTTAGTTGTCAGTTATAATTATCAAAACTAAAAGAAATAAACATTTGAAATATATAAGTCTGTGTAATAAATGAATAGAATATACAAGTTTCACTTTTTGTAAGGAATTAGTAATAAACTTTTTGATGATATTCTAAGTATATGATCAACACCTGTATATGTATCGTCTATTGTTGGGCTATGGTTAGATGTCTATTAGACTTTCACTGATAGCCCATATTTAACCTTGCTTTAGCCAAAATTGCTTGCAGGGGTGCTGCTTTTGGGCTTCCATGGCCACTGTTTAGTCTGTAAATAAACTTATATGACTACTGATAAAAAAATACTAAATACAAATGTGTTTCAAGAAGTTCAGCTTTTAGGAGTACATTATTATATATAAATCTATAGAGACACAGCCTGAAATCCATTTTAGATGGTTCTTTAAAGGGAATTTTGGTTGTATCCCCATGCAGTCAGCTAAAAGCAACATTGACTCTTACAGTGTAATGCCAGAATAAAGTCAATCATCTTGGATTGTGTCACACAGACAAGAGAAAAATACAATGAAATGTGGTTTTGTACTTGCACCCAGAGGCAGATGTTGTACTGGACACAGACAGATTTATTAGATGTGATGTTTCACACTGGCAGGGGCTCCAATAACTCTTGAATCCCTGCAGTTTTAAATATCCCATCATGAAAGCAATTTAAAATCTCATTTTATAGATAAGATCAATTCACCATGCTACTTTCATTATTTATATAGACCATTGCACATACAGTTTATGCAACAAAAAGCCATGATGTCTGTCAATGATGTTGCACAAACATTAACTGATTATTTTACTCTGTGCTAATAATAAAAATAAGGAGTAATATGCATGCCTTTTTAAATATGCATGCCTTTTTAAGAACCAAGAGCTTTATAAACACCTGGATATAGTATTAAAGCTTTATGCATTACCATGGCAACAATTTTTATGATATCACAAATCATCAGCCATTTGTCTACTTTATTCAGCAAAACTACTTTTTACAAAAAAGTCTTGAGAGGAGGTCTATACATTTAAATACAGTTGTACTCGGGTCCTCCATTCAAAATAAAAGACCTTACATAGGGACTGTTTTATCCGAGACAGGAAGGTGCAGCACTTTTCTTTCGCACTCATGTTTGGACAAACTGGGATGACAGAATATTTATGTTTGGTTATTTTACTGTTTCTTCCAACCAAGCACTGTGTAGTGAAGAACAACCACAGGCACAACAGTTGTCAGATAGTTCACTGCCATCTCATTATCGTTCCATGCTAACCTAAAGTAGCTCTTATCTTTCACAATGTCATGAAGAGCTTCATTCACTATCTGGAGAACAATTTTATCTTCATCAGGAAATGGCTGTTGCTTTTAGGAACGTGAACTCTTTTGCTTGTTCTTGTACCAGTTGTTGAAAAGTACATCACAAAAATAGATCCCAGTAATGTTGATGTTATATGTGCTCTCAAGTTTAGTAAGCAGTCCATCGATGATGCTCTCTCTGAAGTGTTGTGGAAAGACGAAACCCTGGGGTATTTTCTCTGTCGGTATCTATAACTTCTGTCAGTGTTTACAAGTTGGAGCTCGAGACTGATGAAGTAAATCCTCAAGCTGTAGCAGTGAATCATTAGGAGCTGAGGGTTTAGTTTGTGTCCTCAAGCTCTATGTCCTTTTTTGATTCAGGGGGTTCTGCTTTTAGCACTTGAGCTGAATACTTTTGGCTAGCAGGCTTTGTGAACTCTTTAAAAGTTGTTACAGATCCTGATCAAGTAAATCATCAAGATCCAGAAGTGAATCACTGGAAGATGAAGATTCACCAGGTAAATTCTTAAGCTTAGTGACTTCATCTGATTTAAAGAGTTTTGCCTGTATTTTAGCACTTGGGCTCAAAACTTTCTTAGGATTTGGGGTAACAGGCTTAGGTGAACATCCCAAAACTTCTAATTCATCCAGCTTCTGATACAGAAGCGAATAAGTGGGAGATGAAGATTCGCCAGGTAAATTTCTTAAGCTTTGTGACTTCATTTGATTTAAAGGGGTTTATTTTAGCACTTGGGCTTAGTACTTCCTTAGGCTGTGGAGTAGCAGGCTACCCTTAGGAAAAAGAAGTATACTTCAAGTTCATTTTATTAAGTATACTTAAGTAATGTTGGAGTATAGTTTTAAGAATACTTTATGTAGTAAGTGTACTAACATTTATGTTCTAGTAGTATACTTGTAAGTGTACTGCTTGAATACCGCTTGGGACTAAATTGGCTCACTTTTAGTATATAAAAGAATACTTCTAAGTGTACTATAAGTGTAAGAGTAGTCAACTTTAAGTGTACAACTAGTGCACAATTAGTTCTTCATTTGTACTGCAAGTGAACTCATGAGTATACTAGTAGTTTTTTAGACTTATACTTCAAGTGTACATGCAAATGTTCTGTTAGTGTACTCTTAGTTAACTAGTAGGTTACTAATTTTGTGCTGCAGGTATACTTACAAGTGTTCTTTTAATATACTTTTAGTTAACTAGTAGTTTACTAGTCATATACTGAAAGTGTACATGCAAGTGTTCTGTTAGTGTACTCTTAGTAAACTAGTAGGTTACTTATTGTGTGCTGCAGGTATACTTCCAAGTGTTCTTTTAATATACTTTAGGTTAACTAGTAGTTTACTAGTCATATACTAAAAGTGAACATGCAAGTGTTCTGTTAGTGTACTCTTAGTAAACTAGTAGGTTACTTATTGTATACTGCTTGTGTAACAAAGCACTGAGGATCCATCTGCAGGTTTTTATTAAACACACTCATATTCCAACAGGCAAGGTCAAACGACAGAAAACACAGCAATGTAGGGCAGGCAAATCTCGTAGTCATGAAACAGGCAAAATGGTTAGGGCAGGCAACAAACATACTCATAAACCGGGTAAAACAGATAAAGATCAATAAATACAGATGGATATGCAGGCAGGCAAACGGCTCAGCAATGACAGCCGGTACAAATCAAGACTTTGCACTGACTGAATGTTTCCAGAGAGTTTATATAGGCTGTCCAATGAGTTTCAGGTGGCAGAGTAATCAGTCCCGGTATGCAGGATTATGGGAAATGGAGTCCAGAACGAAAGTTAATATTCAGGGGATTCATAGATAACATATCAAATGTTGAAAGTGAGTATATAATATATATTTATAATTTTCTTATTATTTTTGTTTGACTAGCTGACTGATAGCATACAAAATATTTAGCTTCAAATTGAAAGTACAATTAAGAGGTATATGTCAAGTATAAAAATTAATTGTATTGTACTTTAAGTGCAATTTATATAATTTATAGTATGATGTTAAATTCACTTAAAGTAAAGTTGAGTAGTAAACTACTAGTTAACTAAAAGTATAGTAAAAGAATACTTGCAAGTATACCTGCAGCACACAATTAGTAACTTACTAGTTTACTAAGAGTACACTAACAGAACACTTGCATGTACACTTTCAGTATGAGTACACTATTTAACTAAAAGTAAAAGAATCCTTGCAAGTATACCTGCAGCACAAAATTAATAACCTGGTGATATGCCATGCCAATACCATTGACAAGATAAGATGTCCCTGGTAAACGCATCCCATCAGATCCATAGTAGACCTATGGATAGTCTCCCAGCTTATGCTTTTTCCTGAAGTCATAGCGCTGTTCAATGACCATTCGGCATCTGACTCAACTGATCAATTTTTGCTCTGCAAGCAATCCATCATGCCCTGAAAAATGTTTACTCTTCATTCTTGCCTCTTTAGTGAATCTGTTTAAGATCTCACCACTGTTCATCTGTTTCCACTCGGCAGCTTTCTAAAAAAAAAAGGATTTTTGAAACCTTTAAATTCCAAAATCTCGTAACATGAAAAATTATAAATATGGCGAATGAATAATTAGTTAAAAAAGTGTTAATAAGTATCAGTCTGATCATGTATGGTAGAGAGGCATACATGTATGAATAGGCAGGTGTAAAGAAGGTTTTGAAGCTATAAATATGTTTCTGGTTGAGCTTTAGGGCCAATGCATGTAGGTCTTAACTCTAGGATTGAGTGTATTTTATATATTCCAGACACAAGCCCAGGTGACATAGTTTGACAGCTGATCCATAAATATAAAGATGAGACAGTAAAGGCATGTCTCACTGGAGAAAATTAGATTTTTCATGATATGACACCTTTAATAAGGAATGGTAGACCTTTGAAACAGTGGTACGTAAAATCAAATTAAATGACAAAAAGATCTGAGTACCGAAATAAGCTATGAATTGGCTAGCCCAGAGGATTTCAATGTCAAATTTATACGACCAACACATTGGTGCCATTGGTGCATTTAGCTCTGTTCACAGTAGGATTGCTAACCGAATATTCTTGAAGTTGTGTCTGGAAATGTTGTGTTCACACAGCATCTTGCACAGCTGTAATACTATAAACAAACAACCTAAAAGGTATAGTTTATAAGCTTTTTATTTTCATTTATAAAGTTTTAAATATGGATATATTTCTATGACACAACGGAATGGGGTACCCTCAGAAGGCCTTTGTTTATCCCCCTGGAGCCATTTGGATTACTTTTGTGAAGGATGGATGCAAATTTTTGGACTTAAAGGAGGTGCACCTTATATCCTTGCATTTTATCAACTGAAAGATCTAGGACATTTTCTAAAATAACTAAAAATGTGTTTGTCCTGAAAATGATGGACATATGCATCTTTGATGGCTTGAGGGTGAGTAAATCATTTGTTTAATATCTTTTTTTTTGCCAAACTATCCCTTTAATAAAAAAGTATATTTCAGCAACAGCATGCACTAGAAAAAAACAGAATTAAGTTAATTTTATTTGCAAGTTTCTGCACAAATAATTTAAGTAAATCTTCTTTAGTACATTTGCACTAAAAAATGTATATTTACTTAAAAATATAATAAATAATATTGTTACCAAAGTTTTGAAGTATTTTTAAATGCTTACTTTTTTAATGTAATCTTCCTGATTTAATCATGTAAAAAATATCTTGTTTATTTACATATGTATAATTGAATACCACATTATGATGAGCAGCAAGTAAGAAGAGACTGATCTCAGTGCTGTAATTAGCTGAGTTATTGCTCATCAAATGAATTAACACACATCATGATTTTTATTGTGTCACCTACAGTCTAAACACAACACAAGCACCACTCTTCTGAACAATGGTAACTACAAAATTTTCAAAAAATCTCAAAGGTAAATAAACAATAAACACTGCACTGCAAAAAATGATGTGTTAATTTTTATACACATTGTGTATGTCATGCTATTTAAGGCATTTTATTTCATGTTAAAATAAATTAAAGGGACAACACAAGTTGTGTTAAAAACAGTGATGGGAGTAACGCGTTACAAAGTAATTCTGTTACTGTAATTCTGTTACTGTAATTCCACTACTTTTAGCGGTAACGAGCATGTAGTAATAACGCCTTAAATGGCATGACATACACAATGTGTAAAAAATTAACACATCATTTTTTGCACAGTAACAAGTCTTTTATTTAAAACATAAACATTTGCGTTTAATTAAATTTTTTCCAAATGCAGTGTAATGCAAAGCATGCTGGGAAGTCCACTGCCTAGTTAGTTATGTCTACCAAAATCATGTAGTTTTAACACAAAATTCTTAAGTTAAATTCCTTCTTACAATATACTTTAAGTAGATAATATGTGATAAATTTAAGTCCTAATAATTTGTTCATTAAAATTACTTACATTTTTAAGTTATTTTTAACTCAAATTGTGGGTAAAAACAAGATTTTTTTTATATAGAGAGTTTACTTATTTTATTTAGTTAAAGCTCCCGTTCTGTCTGTGATTTTGAAGCTTTGATTGTGTTTATAGTGGGCAATATAACATGTGTTCATGTTTCACGTGTAAAAAAAACGCGGTATTTTTACACAATTTACTTATCTGTGCAGCGCTGTTTTCACTGTCCTCAAAACGGGCTGATGTCTTCCTTGTTCTATGAAGTCCCTCCTTCAGAAATACGTATCGAGTTTTGATTTTGTAGTTTGTTTAGTGTGCTGTGATTTGATAGCAGCTTAGCTTAGCAGAGCCGTTTGAGCCAAAGCAGGTGACTGACGTATTCCTGTGGGCGGAGTTTAGTCAACAAACTGTTTTGCTGACGTTATTAAAGCAGGAAATAGAGAGCTGTAGTCCAAACCGGCCGTTCGTTGTAGGCTTTTAAAGAGGAATTATATTGAAGAAAATATATCACCTGGCAGTGAACTTTGAGCTTTATCATTTTACAGGTATTATTTATGCTATTATAGCAACATTACACACTAACTAGGGTTTAAAAAATGGTATCAGGAAGAACAGGACCTTTAAATCTACTTAAAGGCACATAATAAATGTATAGCATAACATGGCACAACATATTATAGCCAGGCCCAAACGGAATCCACACCTGCAGTTTTTTGTTTATACCTGCTAAATTCATGAGGAGAACATATTAACACAAGCTTTTTATTCTGCTATAATATATAACACTATAACCAATAATATATGTAATTTTATATGCAAAATATAATTCTATCTTGCACATTATCTGGTTCATGTTGGTCCAGTTTACTTCAGAGAACTGATTGGTGTGGTGTAAGCATATAAAAAGTAATTTTACATGCAATTTTGTAATATTTACAGCTTAAATTCTCTTATATCTTTTTAAAACATCAAAAATGATTCAGCAGAATTCTGAAGATTTTTCCATATATATAATTTCACTGTTTGGTAAAAGAGAAAAGCCATGGCATGTCATGAGGGGTTTGATTTGGTTTAAGAGTGGAAATATATCTTGTGTGACAGCGTGTCATGCAAGTTGGCTCTTTCATCTCGCCTTGGGTTTAAACAGCAGCAGCGTACACAAAGCTCAGATACAACTTGCTTGTTTTTATTTTATAATGTGGTGACAAAATGAAAAAAAAAAATGATTCGGATCCTCTCAAGAGTTGTAGAGCCACTGGCATTCTGAAGTCTGTCAGGAGAAATTGTTTTTGTTTGCTTGCTGCCCAATACCACTGTAGCCATCTGCTGTCAGCATCTGTTTATGAAAGTCAAATCTAAACTTTTACACCAAAGTTTAGCTTTTACTGCTTTTAGTAGCTACAGTAAAGTAATGTTGATTATGGTGAAGATGATGATCAGGGAACCAGGTTTAGAGGTATTCATAACAAAGGTTCAGGTCAGTCATAACGACATCCCGGATCCCAAGGGAACATCATAGACAGAAGATTATAGATCCCACCTGCAGCAGATTCCTCCGTGATGGTGACTATCATCCATCTGTAGCAATCTGATTGGAGACAATGCATACTTCAGTCCTGTTGTGCACTTCTTTGATAGGACATCTGTGACCAGTGCAACAAATACAAACAGTGGCAGCCAACGCCAAAGAGATTGAAAGATCCATGCTTCCCTGAACATCTTTCAAATCCTGGTGGACTGGTTTATTTTGTGTTATTTACCTTTATACACTTCCTACATTAGTCTTCGAGTCAGGCTGAATGTGTATGTTTTTGTCATAGATGTGGAGCTGAATTATGATAAACAGAATGCCGAAGGTATTTTTTAGATGTTGAAAAATAATTCAAATATTTTTTGAAAAATTGTGCTGGCATCTCTCTCTCCCACAGAGCTTTTATACAGAATGTAGACTGCCGGTGGTCAGAAAGCCAAGGTAATTTCACACAAATGATGTCCAACCTCTGCTGCACCACACATGGATCTGTAAAAATGGACACCAAGGTAAAGGTGAAATAATGGCCAACCGTGAAAAAAACTATATGCCGTATATTTTGTGCTCGAAATAAAAAACAAATGTATTAATATTACAGTACATTTAAAATGGTCAATTGTGTTAATTTGTTTACATGACACGACAATCAAAATCAGTCTTAATTTTAAAACATGAATCATGTTGAACTTCAGTTCTGTCTTGTATGGTGTTCTGGGTGAACCCTTTCAGCGCCAGTGGATGAACTAGAATTTTATAAATGGGGTGGCAAGGGGGTGGACAAGGCAAAATTAGGGGGTCCGTAGTCCATAAAAGAAAACAATGTGTAACTCTGTATCAAAAAAGCATTCATTGAATCTCATGATCGCTTGTTACTTTACCTTACCCCACACAATATGGCACTGCATGGATTACTGGCACAAATGTAAACATAATGTAATTATAATGTAATTAACGTTATTTTATATAGCAAGGCAAGGCAAGTTTATTTGTAAAGCACATTTCATACACAAAGGTCATTCAATGTACTTTACATAGAAATGAGAAAACAATGTATAACAAAGAAAACATGTTATTCTCAAAGCACTTTACAGAGAAGAGTACAAAGTTAAAAGGAGATCGATGTAATAATACAAGGAAAATCAAAACAATAATAAATTATTAAGCAACAAATATAATTACATATAGGCCAGTCTAAAAAAATGAGGTCTCATGTTAACTGCAGTATAGCACAAATTGGTTAGACTGAATGAAAATCTGAAGTGCTGTTCCATTTGCAACAAAACCGGACTGTGTTCTCCCATTTCTGTGAACTCCCTGAGTTCATTGTTCATAGTGTTAACTTGCCATTTCATGTGTAAAATTGTGCAGAAAATGCAAAGTACCACATTCCTCCTTCCACACGCTTCTAGACCCAGCATTCTGAAACGTTTAAAGGAATAGTACATTTTCTAAAAAAAATCCAGATAATTTACTCACCACCATGTCATCTAAAATGTTGATATCTTTATTTGTTCAGTCGAGAAGAAATTATGTTTTTTGAGTAAAACATTCCAGGATTTTTCTCATTTTAATGGACTTTAATAGAGCCCAACACTAAATACTAATTTCAAATGACTCTAAACGATCCCTAACGAGGCATAAGGGTCTTATCTAGCGAAACGATTGTCATTTTTGACAATAAAAATAAAAAATATGCACTTTTAAACCACAACTTCTCGTCTAGGTCCGGTCCTGTGATACGCCAGCGCGTCCTCACGTAAATGCAAAGTGACGTAGAGAGGTCATGTGTTACATATATGAAACGCACATTTGCGGGCCATTGTAAATAATAAACTGACACAAAGACATGAATTAGTATCATTCCACATACAACAACTTTGGAATGCTCCTCTTTCTCCACACTTTAAACACTGGGGTGGAGTTTCGCGTTTGTCCACTGTGACCTCTTGACGTCATGACATATTGCGTGAGGTCACGCTGGCGTATCACAGGACCGGACCTAGTTGAGAACTTGAGGTTTAAAAGTGCATATTTTTATTTTTCTTGTCAAAAATGCCAATCGTTTTTCTAGATAAGACCCTTATGCCTCGTTTGGGATCGTTTAGAGTCCTTTGAAACTCTGTTGAAAAAAACTGTTAAGTGTTGAGTTAAGGATTAAGTGTTGGGCTCTATTAAAGTCCATTAAAATGAGAAAAATCCTGCAATGTTTTCCTCAAAATCATTCTTTGTTCAGTCGAGAAGAAATTAAGACATCAACATTTTGGATGACATGGTGGTGAGTAAATTATCTGAATTTTTCTTTTAAGAAAATGGACTGTTCCTTTAAGTACTTTCAACTGGTGGCAGCACCTACATGTACTAGGGACGCAATAGTTCTCGTTAAAGAATCTAACTTCCCATTATCCTCCTATGGTTCGGCATGCACATGCACTGCGGTGCACTATGTTTGATTCAAGCACACATTTCTAGTTACGTGAGAGTATCTGTCCAATCAACTCTTGCAAATCTGTTGCCAACCTCACAGTTCCTCCTCACGTGTTGGTGTGTGTGTTGTGGACCGTTTAGCGCGGCAAGCAAAGGAGAAAAGCCACTAATAGATGCAACGCCAGCTTCATTTAAGTCTACTGCAGCAGCCATGCTCAAGAAACCGTGAACAAAACTGTAAAAGTTGCTTGGCGTGAGTGCCGTATGCCCAAGGCAATACATCTATTATGACGAGTCACTTATTGCACCAGGGTGTTGTTGATAGCACGCGATCGCAGGTAAGACCGAAACAGCACACGTTGCCTTCTGTGTTTAAATGTTTACAACCTGATTTTCTTGCGAAAAAAACTTGAAGATAGTGGCATGGAATATAAAAAAGTAACCCAGTGTTCTAAGCTATTTTATGTTCGATATTATTTTTAAAGTGAACTGTATGTTGGTTCATGTAGTATAATAATGTAAGTACTCTTTAGTGAAAATGTTGATTTTGGCAGAGGTTAAAAACTGCTTAGGTTTTTATTTTTGTAAAGAAGCCTGTCATGACCAAAGTGTTAGGTGTTTGTAACCCAATAAATTATTTTATTTTCTTTGAATTTAACAGAACCCTTTTTGTCCCCTTAAACATACACATCAAAACGTACCGAAACCGTGGCCGTAAAAGCGTAACACACACTAACCGTGAGTAATTTGAACCGCTGCACCCCTAGCGCCTACGCAACTGGATAAAAGAGTGAGTGGCATGCGCGGCACAGTCGCTCTTTTTGCGCGGCCTTACTGCGCTTCTAAATTTGAAAAAAACTTATTTGTACACGCAAAAGAAGCAAACTGTTAACTGCCCCTAAATGTGAACATTTATTACTATTTTTGCAATATTTAGAAAACTTCTCTGGACTCTGGAATCTACCACTCTTTGTTGTAAGTGAACCTGTAGTCACTGTAGACTGGGTTCCCTATAACTGTCACTGTCCCACAGGTGGGACGTTTGGCATTACATATTTAAAACAATAATTACATAGTCTAAACCTACACCAATCTTGACAAACTATATACCGTTGGAAAGCTCTAAGAATGTAGTTTTAATATATCAACACCATATTGAAAAAAAAAGTATGTAGTAAGGGTCATTTTCTAAAATGTCGCAGACCAACAGGTGGCCCCAAAATGTTATTACATATTTATTTGTAAATATCCCATTAACCTGAAATAACCTCGACAAACTATATATTGTTGGAAAGCTCAGGGAATGTAGTTTTCATATTTCAAGGCCATTTGATGATAGAATTTGTATAGGGACAGTTATTTTGTTAAATGTCACTCCCCCCATAGGAATACATATAAATGATTATATATTTATAACACTAATACCCTATAATCTTGACAAACTATATATTGTTGGAAAGCTCTAGGAATGTAGTTTTCATATTTCAAGGCCATTTGATGATGGAAATTTAGTAGGGAGAGTCATTTTGTTATTTGTCAGTGACCCTGTAGGAGTCCATATGAATTCGTATATATTCATAATTCTAATATTCTTCAAAATTAATATAGGAATCTTCAAAAATCTTGACAAACTATATATCGTTGGAAAGCTCTAAGAATGTAGTTTTCATATTTCAAAACCTTTTTGCATTAAACACAATGCAGAGACAGTAATTTATTAACTTGTGACAAGATATTGCAACTAACCGTTGACACCTAGTGGCCTTGGTTGGTAAAACCACTAAAAGTGTGACAGAAACTTCATTTTTTGTTATTTTCACCTAAAATTTGGTTCAGAACTAGTTGAGACTTGTGTCTTTATTGGTGTGGTGTTTTGAGAGTAAAACATTTTAATTTGTATATACATTTGATTAGAGAGTATATACTTTATTGCATTATTTTTATTATTTAAAATAAATTTAAATGGGTATAACTTTTTTGTCATTTAATATTTACAACTTCAAACACCTCAGTGTAAAACTATAAATTGTCTTCTTAAAAAAGAGACCAAGATTTTGCTTCTAAACCAATGAATGCCAGAGTTATAGTCATTTTAACATGCAGATCACCTTTTCACCCCCCCACTCAAAAGGGGCAGTGACAGTTATAGGGTTAAATTTCATTTTACCTAGGATAGTTTTTATTATTTTTCGAGGACCAGGGAAACATCACTAGCTACATTTGTTGTTTTAACCACTTGACAACCATGAAACGACATTTCACCTACAATTGAATACATTTGTTGGACCTTACTAAAACCTTGGGTAATACTGCTTGGTTAATAGTTACATTTTCTTGACATTGGTATAAATTTATGTTGAGACTGCAAACAATAGTTGTGCCAAAAAAAGGGAAAATCACCTGTATGCCATTTTTGCTTCTCGCCCCAGAAGCCTTTAGTTTGCATAATGGTGAATATTTTAGGTAAAAACAGGTTGCAAAATATTTCTATTTCTGCTAAGTTGCTTTACTACAGTGCACATTATGAATTTTCAGAAATAAAATTGAACTAAAAGGAATTTAACAAATTGACATCAACGTTGTGGGAATGTTTTTTTCTTTCTGTTAAGTTTATTCACTTTGAAATCTTAGATGTGTATAATTCATTTTTTACATCACACGTTTGTCCTGCTTTTTTGTTGCCCTATCAGAACATGTCCCTTAACAATTTTAGGGGGTCATTCATAATCTGGCATTTAATAACAAGAGAGAAAAGTTGCAACAGCAGTTTGTAAAGAGGACATAAGGGTCTCAATGCAAACTTTAATATTCCTCAGAATAAATATGAGCTGGACAGATATGCAGGTAGACACTCAATGTTACTGTGACACTATATTAAAAACTGTATGTTAACAGTTAAGTGTTTTGGTTAAAGCTATAATATAAAATCTGACAATCTCCCTGTTGTGTATTTATTAACATAAATGACAGGTTTCATTGTGGCTGACTGATTGGGCATTGTTGTATTTAATGAGCTCTTTCTTAAAAACCATTTTGTTTTAGTTGATGTAACATAGCCTGTTTGTAAACCGAGAGACAGAACGCTTTTGAGGTATTGTTATAGTCTAAAGTAATACAGTAGTTACACGGTAATTTAATGCTGTTGGAAGTTTTCTTTTTATATTGTCTTTAACAGCCGTGGTTCATGAATGTAAACAGCAGCTCTGGGATTGTTGACAGCTGGGCTTTTTGTATAAATAAAGAGTGTGATCATGGGAAATTGTGTGTTAACAGCTGATATTTGAGTTAGACCGTATAAATATTGGCAGGGGAAATAAATATCTCTCTTACCGTGGTATTGTTTGTCAGACTGAGTAACTACTGCAGACCATTTTCTTTTCTCTTGTGTGTTTTTATTGAGAGAATAACTTTAAAGCTCTTCAAACTAAATCACTGCTACCTAGATGTGATGTAGTGTGATGTATAAAAATACCAAATCTTTACATTTCTTATTTGTTCCAACATGAACTATTATATAGTGTCTTCTTGGAAAGTGGCTTATGAGGTTAATTCCTTTCCATTAGTTATTTAAACCATAAACAGATAATACACAGCATGATAAGCTGAAATTGTGCTTGCAAGCTGTAAATATCTTCAGATATGTTGTCAAATGCAAAAGTCATGCAAGTAAGATTCAAATAATAATCAAATTGTCATCTGCTTTCTCTCATGTTTTACCTTAACGTAAAATGGTCAATGGTCCTGCCTTTTTCAGTTTTACTTGTATGTTTTGATATGTGTTAGGTCCCTATATGTTTGTGTTGTGTCGTGAATGTGAAAATTAACTTCCACCTCCTCTGTCAGCTCTAGCCAATGAATAGAAATAAGTGGAGAATTCAGGTCAGTTAGAAAAGCTGCTCAGTGTCGAATTGATTGAGGTCATTACTATTCATGAGCTCTCCAACTTAAGACCGCGCCCACATCATACGTGTAGTTCAGTGAGTTTCATAAAAAAGTTACAGCAAGGATGGCTAAACGTAAACCATACCGTATTCAGCCCATTGTTTTTCGTCGAGAGACATCATTCCTATCAAACGAGGGATGATAGGAATATTTGGATGTTCAGAAGAACACTGGATTTGTAAAGAGACTGCAATATTGGATCCGGACAGAATGGCGCAGCTTATGTGGGTAAAACACTTTAGTACTATGTGTCACTATCAGTGGCGGCTGGTGACTTCTCTTCCGAGGGACGCAAATTCACGTGAATTCATGCGAATTCATGCTGCACACGCGTCGAAAGGGTTTACGATAAAAGACGTGTGTGTGTGTGTGTGTGTGTGTGTGTGTGTGTGTGTGTGTATGTAAGGGTTAATGATAAAATGTGTGTGTGAAAGACAGACACTGTGTCTTAAGACACTAACTTAACAGTAAACTGATAATACGTGAGATTACATGAGTATTGAAAGTTACGAAAAAGCTTACGTTGACTACGAAAAACTGTTATTCAAACATAGCAGTGGGCATTTACTTCCAAGCCGTCAATGCGGTTGGCCCATTAAAACGGACCATTTCTCGAGCCAGCATTAAAACCAGAGTACAAAACCCAGGTAGCCAGTGCATTCGGGCCAGATCCGGCTGAGTGTCGGCGCACACGGCTGTGTTCTGGCTGCGGCTTACCAGCATTAAGCCAGCACTGGCCCAGCAAAAGTTGCCAGATTCGGCTAGGCTGTGGATATGCGGATTTGGTCCGATTTTGGCTGACAAATGGCATATTTTCCACATATTGGCTTTCACATTTCACGTTTGTTTTAATAAAAATATATTAATTTAACAATTGATATGCATATAATTGTTTCTATTTAATGTTTTGATAATTGTTTTTAGTTTTCCTGATTAATGGTAGCCTATGTCAATAAGTGAAAAGTAGTGTGAGGAAAAGTTAAGCTTAGAAATTTTTCCCTAATAAAATAAGGGAAGGGGAGAAGCATATTTTAATATTAAGAATAGGTTTGTAGAGGCATAAAGTGCCATTAGCCTATTGAATGTAAGTATCTGGGCTATTAAGTTTATACTGAAATATTTTCTATGTATGTAATATTTCAACAAACACATATTGTATTAATTTATGGTCAAATACTAAATTGAGATTTTATAAAAAAAATTAATAAGCTGTAAAGCTTGTCAATTTGTTTACTTTATTACAACTACAATTTTTCAGCCCTTTTCCAGAATTTGAACTAATTTGATCATAAAGATTGATCTATTTATAATTTATCGATTACAATTTTTAGACAATTAAAGCTGGTTAAAGGAACTTTTATTTTGGAAAAAGAACTGCTGCTGTTTCAAGACATGCGCACTAGCTGCGACATCTAGTGACGACATTTACCGGGCTTTAACGGTTGTTGCTGCATGAAGTCTGCTGCAATTTCTCTGAGGTAAGACTTTTTGGAAGTTATTTAACATAATTTTAATGCATAAAATATTTATACTCTGCACATATTAGATAAATGTAAACTTCATTTAAAAGAAGGACAAACTGGTGTGACTGATATAGTATACGTAATTTTTTAAATGACCACAATCCCGCTTCAACAAATATGTAAATTAGCATTTGAATTTATTATTAAAATACTGAAGTCTTTCTAGATAAATTTGAGTAGAAAATCGATTTTTATAATTTATCTGACAAGGAGAATTTGGACATAAGAAATGAACTCTGCTCAGTTTAATGAACTTACTTAAACAGTAATATTTCGTTTAGCAAAACAAACAAATAATATTTCGCAACTCATAAAACTGGTCTGAGGATTTGCCTCAGCAGTCTATGCAGCAGGCGGGAGTAACTGAGGGATCGTGAAGCTATTCTGCTAAACACTCTTAGCCACCTCAGCCAGTTCCGCTATTATACAGCTGACTGAGGTATTTTTTTTTACCAAGGGATAACTTTGTCTGGTACAGAAAACGTTTAAATTTCACAGAATAGAGAGCATTGCAGCTACAGGACACAGCTGGTAGTTAAACTTCTTTACTTAAAGTGCACCTGCAGTAAAAATATTTCCACCTCACTGTTGCACAACATTATAACCGATTTCATCTATTGAAAGATACTTTGTAAAAAATGAGTGAACCTTAATTATGTAATTATTACTCAACATTTTGTATCTATGATCTGTCTGTCTGTTATACAACTTAACAACTTGTGATTGTTTTTGTCACATTTAGATTTCCCAAGATCATCAGTTTGGACAGAATTTATTTGAAGAATTAATGTAAGTAAAAGTACAATATTGGACGGGGCATGGATATTTCTTGGGAATCAGTTTTGTTGCATTGTTAATGTCAGGACTGTCTGAGGGGTCAATTGGGGCCTGAAGTATGATAGGGATTTGTTTAGGGCTACAAATATATATTACAAATAACAAGTCTTTAAAAAGTCTTTACATTAAGTAGTCTAAACTAAACTTTGATATGTAAACGTTGTTATGTAAACTATAATAACAAGATATTTTATTAGATCACAATTCCAGTTTATGGATTTGGCATTTGCAGTCATTTTGAAATATAAATATAATGGTAGAGAAAACACAATTATCTGTGGATGTGTGTGATTAAGAGTAAGGAAAACTTACTTTTTTATATAATTGAAAATCTCAAAACAACCCTTAAAAACCAAATTGAGTTCTCTTTTGCTGCATCGTGCAAATATTACAATTTTAAATAGGCAAGGCTTAAAAAAGGTATAAAAATAATAATGAACTTTCTCGATAATACAACACTGGCACAATTGGGCATGTAACCGTTTTTTTTACCTTAGTGGTGTGCCCTTATTCTAGTACTTATGTTTCTAGTAGCTATGTTTACATGCAACCAATTAATCAGTTTGTAATCGTATTGATGGCTCAATCGTATTAATAAGCCGTCATGTAAAAACCTTAATCAATACGATTGAGGTAGATTGGATGCAAATTTGAATCGTATTGATAGGGGTGGTGTAGTCCAATCTGTGATCCGATCAGCAGGAGAAAAGTATGCATGTAAATGCGTGAATCGAAGTATTTTGTCGGATGCAAAAATACATTGTGCATGTGCACAGAAAATTTGTGCTCAAGTTCACGTCGTATATTTACCTCTTATTTGCTTTGGTTTGGCTTTGGGGTGGCATTGCCAAGTCCTCTCTTTTTTTTTTCGTTCAGATTTGGGCTACTGTTTAAACTGTCTTTGTGAGTTGTTTTTTCTGCGGGTCAGATATGAAAGGATTTTGTTCATTAGTTATTGGTATTTGGGCTGTGATAAGTCATTGGGATGCTTTTGGGCTAATTTTGAATGTCCATGGGGATGATTTTGATATGTGAAGCTGCCAACCCTGGCTGTGCGCTTGCACAGATGTTCGGTTTATATAAAATGTACATGAAAACAAACATTTTGAGGTGCAAACATTTAAACATGTTTAGGGTGCATGTAAACTGTATTGTTGTAACCTTTCATCGGATTAAATTCAGTCGGATTGACAAAATTTTGTGCATGTAAACATGGCCCTTGTGATGACAGTTTGTTCGAGGATAAGAAAACTGCCATCTAGGGTTTCAGAACGAAGCAAGAGCCATCAATATTATATATGTATTGTATGTTTATGTATATATACATTAGCAAGTAAATGTAATGGTTTTCTGAATAAATATACATAAATAACATAATGTGTCTAAAAATTATTACACAAGAAATTCAGATCTTTCATGTGTTTTTCAGAGCACTAGCAGGTTCCAATAAAGGCTGGAACAGAACAGACAGAAAAGGTACAGTATACTTTCTTTCCATGTCCGCCTTGCCCACGCACACATCCGTACCGCTTTAAAAAGTATATATTATTTACAGGACATTCACAAATTTAGAAAAAATGAAGAAAAGTAGCAGCTCCACCACTGCATATACTGTTCTGTATGAGTGTGCAACTCAGCGTTCCCACAACGCGCACGCTTGACATCTGTTCCTCAGACATGAGGGCTCGCGAAGCACGCACACAGCGCGCAGTCAACACATGCGTGATCACTAAACTAAGTTTTCTTTCTTGTTTAAGTGAACATAAACAGCTAGATGTGTCAGTATCAGTATATTAAAGCAGTGCAGTCTTAAAGCTGTTCTGGGTCTTAAAGTGACAGTAGCCTACTGCTTTCTGTGTCAGAAATGTTCTTTCCACCCAAAAATGAAAATCACTCACTTTTCTTAACTGAACAACTTTTGCAGCTGCACATTTAATTCATACAGTGAGGACTGTGCAGTGTTTTGTGTGTATTTATTGCTAATGTTAAATCATAGATTCTAATAACTAATATTTTTACATTTAATACAGATGCCTGAAAAGTAAAACAAGATGAGTATAGTGTTATGATAAAAAAAAACAAAAGATTTGGTTGTTTGTCAGTAGCATTGTTGTAGTGACAGCCAAAATACATCGGCCTAGGGCTGGGCAATATGGCAAAAATCCATATTGAACGATAATGATATATATTTCGATGTAAGTTGTTAATGCTTCCAGCTTTAAAACAGT
Source organism: Misgurnus mizolepis (assembly GCA_025389145.1). Classification (NCBI taxonomy): domain Eukaryota; kingdom Metazoa; phylum Chordata; class Actinopteri; order Cypriniformes; family Cobitidae; genus Misgurnus; species Misgurnus mizolepis. Next base: position 38,041,969 of record JAIFKI010000011.1, on the reverse strand, counting down.
ATGCCAACAATGACTGAAGCCACAAAAATAAGAGGGTTCATTTATATTTTAATCTGCGCCTCGTCAGTTTTTTAGCTAGCCAAACCACTTCCATATAAAGGAATTCGTGCTACCTTTTTGTCCACAATTTATCATCTTTGGATATTCGTTGCCACTTCCACTAATTTTTGTTTAGTTTTTTTGCTGTTGTGTCGAGTTTGCAAAGTAGGAAATGGACTTTGTACTACTCATGTGTATTACATATAGGCTAATGTATTTTGGCTGTCACTACAACAATGCTACTGAAAAGCAACCAAATTTTTAATATTTCCTCTTAATCATAATACTATACTCATCTTGTTTTACTTTTCAGGCATCTGTATTAAATGTAAATATATTAGTTATGAAATTGTCTGTCAACATGATTTTAACATGAACCTTAGCAATAAATACAAATAAAACACTGCACAGTCCTCAATGTATGGATTAAATGTGCAGCTGCGAAATTTATTCAGTTAATAGTAGTGAGGGGTTTTCATTTTTTTTTTGTATAATGAACATTGAACACTCAAGACAGCTTTGAACACCCAAGACAGCTTTAAGACGGCACTGCTTCAATATACTAATAAACATACAGCTCTTTATGTTCACTTAAACAAGAAAGAAAACTTAGTGAGCCCTAGTGTCTGAGAACTATATACGAGCTATACATGCTGGTAAACAGGCACGTCACCTTGTGGAAACGCACAGTCGCACACTCATACAGTACAGTATATTCACTGCAGTGGTGGATCTGCTAATTTTCTGTTATGTTTTCAGTTGATAAGATGTGCTTTTTGATTACTGAAATTTAATTTAACCAGAATCCAGAATAAAACGAAAAACACGGAATTTGAGAAAAAATTTAACTGAATCTGGGGAAAAAACAATAGGGCCATAGCTGTGCTAAAACCTGACTCCAATTGGCTTTTTTGAGGTCATTCAATTAAGGGTTCACATTTTTTTCACAAGCACTAAGATGTTTTTTGGTAGTTCTCAATAAAGACATGAAAGATCAGAATGTTTTTGTGTAATTATTTTTAGACACATTGGGGCGGTTTCCCGGACAGGGATTAGACTAGTCCTAGACTGTTAACAGTTTTAAGAGCTCTCCAAACTGAAAACAACTTGCACTTACATATCTTAAAATACATCAGTGCCCTTTGTTTTACCTCAAAATGCACACAGGTAATGTTTTTAGTAAGGCATGTTTGTTAAAACTAATTATATTTCCTAATTAAACTAAGGCCTAGTTCTGGATTAAGCTAATCCTGGTCCGGGAAACCGCCCCATTATGTTTATCAATGCCCTTGACTAAGATAAAGTTTAGATCGTATTTTATGACAAATTTGTTCAGAAAACTGTGAAATTCACATACTTTTTCTTGCCACTGTATATAAAGCCATTACAATGTTAATCTATGAAGCTATAAGTCTTCCACCCTAAAGTACCTGTCATTGTTTTTGAAGCAGAATAGCTTGTAGGTAACATTTAACCCTGGAGAACCCACGGGTCAAATGTGGCCAATGTTAATTGATTCTAAGAGAAGGGTTCTTGGGTTCTCCAGGGTTAAACTAACATGCTTGCATTTACCTAATTAAATAATTTTGTTTCTTTTCAAGAATCTGTCAGAAGAAATTCAACTACTGTTCGTGCACCAGATGGTGAAGTAGAAAAGTTCGTAAAAACTTCTGCAGCTTGCATCTGACAGAGATGCAAAAAGAATAAGAGAGCGGGCCTGAAAACAAGCAAATTCAAGGTATTTCAATTGTTGTTAAAGGGATAGTTCAATAGATATTCTTTCATCATTTACTCATCCTCATGTTGTTCTAAATCTGCATGATTTTTTCTGATGAACACAAATTAAGATGTTTTGCGTAATGATGGTAAAAACACAGCACATTGTAACCATTGACTTCCATAGTAGGAAAAAGTATTTTGAAAGTATTGTGATATATGATGAAGAAAATATTTTGATAAATGATGGTTAGCACACAGTTGACGGTACCCATTAAATTCCATCATATTTTTTTATTCCTTCTATGGAAGTCAATGGTTACAATCTGCTGTGTGTTTACCATCATTACTCTAAATATCTTCTTTTGTGTTCATCAGAAAAAATTCATACAGGTTTAAAGGTAGGGTAACACATTTTGAAAAATGCTAACGGTAGCCGCCTAGTAATGAAATCACGATCCCACCCTTAAGTCAAATCGCCATCCAAAGTCACGCCTCTTTCAAAACACATGAACATGCACAGATCAGACGGTCACGTCTCATGTCTCATTCACCAGTGAGAAAACTTTGCAGTACAAAGTGAATAACACTTCCAAAATAACCAACATAAACAACTGGTTTATATCAGAATTAGTTTAAGCACACGTTTGGTTGTGTAGACGTAGTAACTATATCGTTATGCTAATCCGTAAACGAACACAAATTTCATAAGCAACACAATGTTTCATCAAAGTAGAATATCTGAATCCATCTCAATACAAACATATCGCGTACCTACCTTACCAAAATAAACAACGACCCTTTCAGACCCTTTGCCTCCTGCAGCTGTTTGCATCTCGTGCTAAAGCAGTAAAGTTACAGATGTTAATTTGCGTTTTTGCTCTTGCTGATCCAGGCAGTTTTTGCTGTTGTTGTTATAAAAGATGCCTTTCGTTTTGTGGCTCCTGTACAGGTTGTCAATTCAGCAGAAAAGTTTGCTTTTCTTGCTGTTTACAGACAGGAGGTGAGCGCACGTGAACACGCATCTTAATACCAAGTGTAAACAGCCTCTTAACCAGCATAACTAAAAATCTTTCAGGATCAAATCTGTTACCCTACCTTTAAAACAACATGAGGATGAGTAAATGATGACAGAATTTTTATTTTAGGGTGAACTATTCCTTTAACATTTACCCAATTTAACATTAATGCCTTCAGTCTATCTGATGAAGTAACCATGAGTCATTTTCTGTTCCCCCTCTTATCTCTTTTCTCTCAGCCTTTCCTTCTTTTAGGGTACACTTGAGGAGTGTCCAGATGTTTATTAATGTTTTATTAATGTAATGTTATGTTTCAAATAAACATGTAAACATACTGTATATTTTTCTTTCTTTTTTAAACACCTACAGTAAAGTGTGACACTTAACACATTAAAAGCATCACAAACATTGAGGATAGAACTTCTAATGTGCAGTTTAACTTTTTTTAACTAAATATAGTAAAAGTTTTTTTAAGAAGGGATAAGTACATGCCATCTTAAGGGCTAAGGTTATAAAGTATTGTTTTGTGGAAAAAACACTTTAAAAAAAAATTCGGGCTAGTTTCGTCTGAGTGTACAGTTTAACCTGGCATGATTCTGGCACTTTGCTGGCAGTGTCGGCTGACATTAAGCACCCGGACATTGGCCAGTTTTGGCTGAGTATACAGTTTTAGCTGGCGTGATTCTGGCACTGTGCTGGCAGTGCCGGCTCACTTTAGGCACCCGGACATGGGCCAGTGTACTTGGGCCGATTCTGGGGCGTCATTCATCCCAGAGTTGGCCCTTTTCTGGCAGCCGGAACTGGGCCGTGTTTTTTTTTCTGGCCTGCCGGATTTGGGCCATTATTGGGCCAAACTGTTTTGGCTACCTGGGAACCTTATTGCTTTGATGGTTTTGGATGTAAAAACCATGCGAACGTCATGAGTAGACCTCAGACAACAGTATAAAACAATAAAAACGGCAGAGGAAGGGCATCTTTAACATTAGCAGCCGTATGACATCAAAATATCGCGAGAGAGTTTAGAAACCAGTGCGTCATTAGAGCAACACACTGCTACCAACTGGACATGATTAGGAATTACATTTAGTCAAGTTGTTGGGCAATCAGCCAAAATGGCGTTCAGATTTTTTCTTTTTCCTGCTTAAAAAATGTTCCGTCAAAGACTTTTCAGTTAACGCGACCGACCGAACACCCACAAACACCCTTAAGTTGCCTAATCACACGCCAGTACGTTTCTTTTTGCTTTAATAGCAAACGCGCCACAAAATTTTGTCTATCATGCAGTCTATCATGCATTTACACTTTAAAACAGCAAACAGGGAAAACAATAAAACATATCACTTACATGGTATCCAGCTAGCCAACTCCGTTTGCCTCATTTGACTCCGTTGGTAAATCTGGTCCAAGCTTCTTTATCCTTTATTTATTCTTTAACTGAACGCCATGTAAAGGGTGATTTTGTAAGGATAATTTTTTTTTCATCTCAAGATATTTCACTTGCTTCCACTGATCAGTACTGTAGCTATCAGTTAAACGACAATCTGCAACGCGGTTATGAGACTGAGAAAGATCCAATCACATGAGGTAAAAGACATGAAAAACAAATGGGAGGGTTTGGGGCACACAATCCTGCGCCACAAGGCGGATCCGAAACCAGCCAATTAGAGCTCAGTCACGTTTTTACCCTTTTTACTGACCTACATTGACACTCCTTTGGGGCACGCCCCAGACACACAAAGAACAATTTTTTTTTTATAAATTATGACATGATTAACAGTAAAATAGTACAGCTAAATGGTTTTATTTTGTATTAATTTGCACTATATATTTAACTTTGGTAACATGTTAAAGTAGCTTTCCTCTCTGGCCAACCTTAAGGGGGCAGCGCCCCCTATTGACCAGCCGTCACTGAAGTGGGCCCACCTGTGGACCCGTGGCATTTTAGAAAATGTCTCTCACTATGTCATTCCTTTACAAAAATGGACAGTGACATTTAGCAGGATATAAATGTTTTAAGGCACATTCTCTTCATAAATGAATCAATTACTCTCCCTACATAACTTTTTTATAAAACACTTTTGAAATATGTATTCTAGAGACTTAGACCTTTCCAATGATACATAGTTTTTGTGATAGATAAAAAATGTACATGCAAAATATTGAAGTAAACTCAGGTGTCCCGCTCACGTGACAGCACCACTTAAGGGTTAACTAACTAAACTACACTTACTAAATAAACTAATTAAACTAAACTAACTTAGCTTAACTTAACTAACTAAACTTAACTCAAATAACTTGTCCTAACTAACTAAACTAACTCAAACTAACATATCCTAACTAGACTAACTAAACTAACTTATCCAACTAAACTTAACTAAACTTATTCAAATAACTTATCTTAACTAACAAACTAATTAAACCAACTTAATTTAGGGTGGGTTTCACCAACAAAGATTAGGCCTAAATCTGGTTTAAATCAAGGCTATTTAATAATTTTAATTTATTTTAAATGTAAGCAGTTTGATCTTGGATTTAATTTCAAAACAAACGTGGATTAACTATACTCTTGTTGCTCCATCACTTTAAACTCAGATTTAAATGTCAGTTAAGGATTAAATTAAATTAAATTTACTGTGGAGGTTTAAATTCTTAAAATGGCAGCACTTATTTGGTGGATTGGAGAAAATGAAAGAGTTCCTTGCAGAAAAATAAGGGACTGTCTCAACCCTGTTGAGTTTTATGATGGTGATGAATTTTAAAAGCCGTACCTTTTCAGTAAGGAATCTGTGATGAGATTAAATAAAAAAATTGAGCCTGCAATTACACATGGCAGTGACTGAAATGAATCCATACCTCCCATGCTCCAGCTTACAGCCTTGCGCTTTTACGCTACTGGTTGTTTCCAAATTGTGGATGGGGACCTTTTTGGAATACATAAGTCAACAGTGAGTAGAATTGTTTGGAAAAGTATCGCAGGTGATTGCAGCCTTGAAAAAAATCAACAAATAAGATTTGCCCCAACAGGAGAAACATCTGCTGGATTTTACAGAAGAGCTGGTTTTCCAGGAGTTTTAGGAGCTATTGACTGCACTCACATTCCCATTCAAAACCCAGGTGGAGAAAATGGAGAGCTGTTTCGCAACAGGAAGGGCTGATGTTCCTTCAATGTTCAAGTTGTTTGTGATGAAAGGTTCAAATCACCAACATTGTAGCTCGATGACCAGGATCTACACATGAAAGCAGGATCTTTGATAACATCCACCTCTGTGCCCTGCTTGAAAGCCATACATTTCAGGGCCACCTAGTAGGTGACAATGGATACCCCTGTCACGCCTACCTACTGACACCCATACTTAACCCTTTAACAGCAGCTGAGAAACGATACAACACCTGCCAGATTGCAGCAAGAGGTCTTGTCGAAAGGGTGTTTGGAAAAAGTGGTTTCCCTGCCTGCAGAGTGGGCTTCGAACAAAGCTTGGTACAACATTGGCAGTCATTGTTGCTCTAGTAGTTATGTATGAGTTTGGGAAAATACTTGGAGATGAGGTACTTATTAGAGTTTGAAGTGGATTACAGAATTGAACACACAGAGGATGAAGAAGAGGAACACAATTCTGCCACTCCAAATGACAATGCTGTCCAGAGGACCTAAATTTAAAGCATTTCACTGCATAATAGCAGTGTGTATGTGTGTGTATATTTATATAGCACATAGTAATGGTGAATATAGTGTAGTACTGTAATGTAGTAAATGTAATATAGTATGAAATTTATAAATGTATGCATGTATGTTACTTTAAAAGGGATAACTTGATAAACACATATATATATATATATATATATATATATATATATATATATATATATATATATATATAAAGATAGCTCATTTAAAATTAAAGGTTTCACCTTTATTTTAAAAGGTTACAGAAGTACAGTCATTTACTAGTTATTTGTTTATACAACGAAACAAATAAATACATACATAAATAAATAGATACTGTAGTTGATTTCATTACAGAAATAATAGCCTACGGTTTAGAAGTCAAATATAAATAAATAAAAAGCTTTTTGAAATCTTTTCCCTTCATTTTTTATCTATTTTCTAAATTGCTACAGCTCACTAAAAACTAGTTGTACTGGTTGTAGTTCTGCAGTAAGTTTTTCTTTTTGAAATTTGTAATATTTCCTTTTGTAAAAGAAGTACCTCTTTCTGTAACGTATGTTCTTTTCTTTCTCTAATTGTAGTAATTCAAGATGATTTTCATTGAAATCGCTCTGAGCATTAAAGTTGATCTTGTGCCTGAGCTGCTACATTAGGTGCGGCAGGCATGCAGGAACCGATTTTAGTCTTAATCATTTGCATCTATAAATATAATTTAAAAGTTAGTTCCACATTATCAAACCAACAATGGCCAGAGCAAACATATATGTGAAAAATGCAGCTAACATACTTTTGTGGGACGATGTTGGTGACTCCAACTCGTCAGCAGTTGTATCATCGTTGAATGGGGTTATTTGTCACGCAACCGGGTTATCTGTTGCGGAATCATTCAGATAATTTTTTGTGACAGTGAATCTATTTCTCCAGTAGGGGGACCCCCACCTGTCAGAAATGTGTCCCTTCTCTCCTTGTCAGGGTTTTGTGTTTATTATTGCATTAATTTCAGTTGTTAATCATCTTGTTTAGTTCTCCTTGTTTTCTCATTTCATCTTTATAGTTTGCACCTGTGTTTAATTATAGATGAGTTGTGACACCTGATTATTGTTATGTTTGATTATCACTACCCTTTATATTCTGCCCTTATGTGTTTGTCCTAAAACTAACTAAACTAACTAACCAAACTAACTAAATGAACTAACTAAAATAACTTATCATAACTTTCTAAATTAACTAAACCTAGCTAAAACTAACTAAGCTATCTTGCCCTAAATTTTCCTAAACTAACCAAACTAACTAAATTAACAAACTAAACTAACTTATCCTAAATTATCGTAACCAACTAAACTAAGTAAGCTAACTTAATTTACTCAAACAAATAAACTAACTTAAACAAACTAAACAAACTAATTAAACCTAATTAAGTAAACTAACTAAACTAACATATACTAACTAATCTAGCTAAACTAATTAAATTAACTAACTTATCCTTACTAAATAAACTAGGTAAACTAACCAACTATTCAAACTAAACTAACTCAACTAACTTAACTACCTAAACTAACTTAACTTAAATAAACTTAACCCAACTAACTAACTTATCCTAACTTGTCATAACTAAACTAACTTATACTAACTAAACTATTGTAACTAACTAAACTAAGTACACTAACTTACCTTACTTAATAAACTAACTTAACTAAACTAGCCAAACTAACATTACTAAAATTAACTAAACTAAACCTAAGTAAAGTAACTTATCCTAACTAAATTAACTAAACCTTACTAAACTAACTTGTCCTTACTTTTCCTAAACTAGCTCAACTAATTTAACTTTTTAGTAAACTAACTAAACTGAATAAACTAACTTATTTGAACTAAACTAACTTATTCTAACCAAACTAGCTATTTCTAACTTAACTAGCTAACCTAACTAAATTAACTAATTAACTTGATGAATGAATTTATCTTAACTAAACTAACTTATCCTAACTAAACTAAATAGCCTAACTAAATTAACTAACTTAACAAATTAACTTAGTAAACTAATATAACTAAGTTAACTTGTCCTAACTTATCCTAACTAAACTAACTAAAGTAGCTGAGGTAACTAAATTACCTAAGTAAACTGATATAACTAACTAAACTATCTAAAATAATAAAACTTTAACTTAACTTAGTAAACTATCTTAACTAACTAAACTAATCCTCACTAAACTAACTATATGAACCAAACCTAACTAGACTAACTTGTCCTAACTTATCCTAACTAAACTTACTAAATTAACTAACTTTACTTAACAAACTAACTATACTAATTAAACTAGCTAAAGTTAACTAAACTAACTACATGAACTATCTAAACTAACTAAAATAACCTCACTAAACCTAACTAAACTAACTTATTCCAAATAAACTAACTTGTCCTAACTTATTCTAAACCAGGGGTTCCCAAACTTTTTTTCCTTCGCACCCCCTTCTATGTCCCAACCGGGTTGGCGCACCCCAATCCCCACTTTAAAAAAAACACTAAAAAGATTTATTTTTAAAGACTCATGTTTAATCATGCGCAAATAACCAGGGGCCGGTTGCAACAGCCGGACGTTAAGAAGTTGGGAATCCTACGTCGAGCTTAGCTACGTCTGACATTGTGAAAATTATTTACGCGTGTTACACCAGCTGAAACTACGACCAGATGCAGCTACGCTCAGCGTAGATGATGCGCGCCCCCATGTAGGCGTTTAACCACTGTGATATTTAGATGCTATTCGAGTTTACTATGGTAAAAAACTTACACTTACTGCCGTCAGCTAATAGATGATATATGAGAGTTTCCTCATGTTTACCAGTGCGCTCTCCTTCTAGATGCGTGCGTAACGTGCAGATCCATCATTCACGAAAGCCTTTACTGTTCGCACAAAAGGTGTATAATAGTTTGCAGATTCATTATAACAGCTCAAGTTTAAAACAAAATTAAATGAAAGCTTTTAATAAATTCTCTAGTCTTTGTAAGTATTTATGTATTTTATTATATAATTCATTTGCGGTCTCTTTTCCATGCATGAAAACACATTGCTCGCGTATCCTGTGCATTAGACGTGCACATGTCTCGTCACATTTCATTATTTCTATTTTTGCCATAAAAAGTCTCTCTCTCTTGGTCCCTCTCCTCCTTCGTGACTAACAACTTTATCATAAGACGTCCCACACTTAACAGTTTCCCTGATTTCAGCCAGTTAAGCATATTTATAATATATATGGAATGAATGAAACGAGTTGGCACGAATATAGCGGCTGCAGTGCATAACAGAAGAGCGGTGCGTAGAAAAAGAGAGCAACTGTCTTCTACGTTTCTATAAAAAACTAATTAATTATAGTTTTTTTATTTAAAATAAAAGCGATTACAAAGTAAATGTTTACTGTTAATTTTTTTATTTATTTATTGTATGGAAAAATCCCACTTAAAGAAACAGACCGCCATTAAATTTTTCCTATGGCGCACCCCCTGGTGCCAGCTCGCGTACCCCTGGGGGGCGCGCACCACACTTTGGGAATCCCTGTTCTAAACTAAGTAAACTAACTTAACCAACTAAACTAACTTAACTAAGCTAGCTAAATGAACTAAATCAACTAAACTAACTTATCCTTACTAGACTAACTAAACTAGCTGAATTTAACCAACTAAACTTAGTTTACTTAGTTAAGGTAAGTTAGTTTACTATCTAAACCTAACTAAACTTGCCAAAATTAACTAACTTAAATTAACTAAACTAAGTAAACTAACTTGTCCTAACTCATCTGAATCTTACTAAACACTTACTAAATCCGGTATTAGACAGAGTTTGTTACTGTAGCAGCTACAGTGTAGCTATCATAATTTTACATCATAACCTCACAATACAAATTTTACTGTCAATACATATTATGTAAAAATCATTGTAAGTTTCAACACTTAATTCTGTGCTGTGTTAACACACCATCAAATTGGTCTTATACTGTAACATCTATGACTAATAATTTAGTTTTGGACATTACATGAAAATGTACATAACGAAATAAAACGATGTCATCAAACACAACATTACAGAACTTGATTTCGTCTGATTGATGGCCGTCGTGGTTTACGTGAAGACAACAAATCCCATCATTCCATGCTGCTTCAGAGCGTTATTAATCTATGTCATTGTTGTTTTAATTGTGTGCCCTCTAGCGGCTGATTCTACAAATTGTATCTTTAAAATGTTTAACACATGTGGTTTTGCATAATTTATATTAAATTTTAACATAAATTGAATCCATTGGTTACCTTGATAAAAAAGAAATGTAATGGGGAAAAACATGTTTGATAACTGCAGTGCTTAAATGATTTCTTAAAGGGTAGAAAAAAACTTTCTCACATTATTCTAAAAATTAGAGGCGTGTGAGGGGCCTCAAACATACATTTTGCCTAGGGCCTCCAAATATCTGGAACCGGCCCTGCCAAATCTCCTATTAAGAATTTTGCAAACATTTAAAATATATTTATTATCTTGTTACCATTTTATAATTTTATCTCAGTATGCTATTTTTCCTAAAATAAACCCTGTATGCTTCTTCAATGTACACATTATTGTTACATATTTTCACATTTGAATATAACCTCAATTCTGTTTATTTTAAAATACTGTAAATAGAGCAGCTCAGCCATTTTGAAAAAGAACAGTATTTATTTAAAGGCCACTCGTGGATATTTCATTTTCACCAATCTATCAGAAGTTGCATACTGTACTTTGTTTCTGCAAAATTTTCAGAATATATTTAAAGAGCACCTATTATGGGATACACGTTTTTAAACATCCTTTTGTGTGTAAGTGTGCATTAGTACATGCTAACGATATTCAAAAAGTACGTACCTCAAAGAAAACGATGACGCGAGTTATCGTCTCTAACGTTCGAGGACTACAAAAAACACTCGGATTGTAGGCAACAGTTTACTTCCTGGGATTGGTGACGTAGATAAGACCAACATTATCATAGTTCAGCCCTCTCTGCTTTGCTTGGGTACGCCCTCAAAGACGAGGGTGGGGAGCGCCGAGTCAGAAGAGAGCTAAAATGGCGGAGGTTGTGAGTCCCTGCTTTGACTCTGTTTGCAAACTCTTGTTTCATTGTTTAAGCGATTAAATCTCTCGAGTAGACGCTGTCTCTTTAGATGCGAGGGCAAAATAGCACTTTATGGACTTCCACAGAGGACATCATGTTTAATACGGTTCCGGAAAAATCCAGTCAGAAGTTGTTCACGGAGTTTTCACAATAACTGCTTCTCATGAACCGAAGCTGGATTTGCGCGACGTCTTCTCTTGAAAGTTGGATTACTGTGCACTTCTGGATCACAGGCTGTAAGTATTCACGTTTATTATTTGCCTTTTACTGTACGTTACGTAACCGGTAACCGGAGATTAACATAATGTGCGTGTAGAGCTAAGCTTGCAAGCTAATTGTTTTGTGTTGTAATACTGTATTTCATAAACAACGTACCATATTTACACACGTGTATGTTGAATTATGCAGGCTTTCGTTTTTTTTATCGATGTTGGTTTAGACATGTTTACAAACTTGCTAAGTTGCTAAGCTAAATACAAATACAAATGCCAGCTAAACTGTTACCAGTAAAATTTGTTCTCATGATCAAACTCAAGAAACTCTAAGTACAGATGATTTGTTTAAAGTTATATGTATTTTACTCTTGTATTTACTTGAAGCTTTCTTAGATTTTGAAACGAAGTAAACACATAATGTGTGTTGCTAATGTTGGGCCATGTAATATGTAATACATTTACGTTTTAATGAATAGTCTAACGATTTATAGTCGTTGTACTCTATTGTTATAATATGTCTTTTTGACTGAATACATGTTTGTTTTATTTGTCTTTATTACACGGCTCTCTGGAATGCTTGATTCTGATTGGTCAGTTGAGAAATTTGCAGGTTCGTTCTTTTCAAATAATAACCGCTCCAAAATAATAACGCATAGCCGGACTTCTTTCACGAGTAAAATCGCTCCGCGCCAATAAAGATCAATAAAGATTACTGTCTGTTTGGCGCCATCTTGTGACAAACACTCGACAACCACGACAAGACACAGAGAGCTTACTGAGACTGAACTTGACAAAATAGAGCATGACAGCTACGAAGCCAACACACAAAAAAATACAGAATGGGCATTAAAACTTCTCAAAGACTGGCTAAAAGAGAAAAAATGGAGACAAGTATGAAGCAGAGGATCTTAATAAGGTATTACGATCATTTTATGCATCTGTGCAAACTTTCGCGGAAGGATAAAAATGTTAATTTAAAACAAATATGCCAATTAAATGTTTCAAATTCATATTCATGTCCAGTTTTTTTCTTATGTGGCAAGTAGCCGTGTAATAAGCGGGATAATGTAGAGGCAGCTTCGCGTCGGGTCCTGATCACACTGTCGGGGCTTATTTCCCAATAACTACCGGCTGCCTCTACATTATCCCTTACATATCCTAGATTCGCAGCTGGACACATCCTTCTACACTGTATGCAAACATGCAACATCATAACACACAGTACAAGGAGTCAGACTGGCATATGAGGAGCAAAGGTGTGTAACACACATGATGTATTTACCTAGTGAAACCACTACCAGTCTTAGATGTATAACTGATGATGACAAAGTTTTTTTTCTCTGCATAATAATAGGAACCCAGGCAGTAGCATCGTTTCACAATGTTTCCATCACCATCATCAGTGGATGCCTTTGCTGTCCGTAGCCTGAGATTTCAGATTTGCAGCAAAATTTTTTTGATTTTCTCATTTATTGGAATGCTGTGCAGGTATTTAAGTATTTTAGTAACTGTGTTATATAAAGCAGTATTTACTTTTACAATAAATTAATTGCTTGTTTATATTTTACAGGTATTTGTACCTTGCAGCCATCCATTACAATGTCACCAAGCCGTAACAAAAGCAGGAGAGGGAAAGTACAAGGCTATGTTCCCAAAACACACAAATGACATACCGTAAGCAGTAATGTTTTATTTCAAATACATTCATAATTAAAAACTTAATGTATGAAGCAGGGAAATAAATGATCAAAACAAAAGATTTATTGACTGCAATATTTCTACAGTTATGTGGAGGATGTGATCAGGCGTTTGATGAGGTATTTGAAGATAAGCTGAAGGAAACCCCGATTACAATGGACCTGGCATCACAGTTTGAGAGACCTTCAAAGGAGGACGTGATTGCATGCCATCTTCAGTGCAGGGGTCGTCGAAAGCCAAAATTGTGACCGATCTGATCAGGAAGCTCCAAGCGTATCTGGAGAACAACACACGACAGGATGATAACCTTATAGTGTCGTCTTAAATAGCACCAGCTGACAAAGCTTTGATATGCCATTTATCTGAATAGATAGCTGTAAGAAATGAATTGAACAATTTTTGAAACAAGAGCACAATATGGTTACTAAAGTATGTTTATTTATATATTGTTTAACATTTAAATATATATTTGTAATAAATAAAAAAAACTTTTGACTGACTATTATATTTTCTTTAAAGTTGCATCTTTTGTTCTTTTGGGTACTTTGTTACTATAATGATACTTTAGTGTTATTGGTTTAAAAATGTAATAAAACTTACTCTAGTCCTGCGCCTCAAAGGCTTATAGTCGGTACAATAAATGTTCTGTGTGTAGGGATTTAGACAATTTGTGCAAAACCTGGATGATGAATCACGCAGGTAAGAGGCCCTGGAACCTGTTGCATTCTCCTTAAAACCTAATAAGTAAAAACATAGCACGTATAAGTAAGCAGTCTTTCATAAAAGAGTTTACCATAGTGAAATAATGTAGAACATTCATTTCAATTAATACTTTGTGCTACATTTGGTGTTTCCATATAGTTTGCACAGTGATATAGTATGTAACAGTCTTTTATAATAAAGTTTACTATAGTAAAATAATGTTAACAAATGAAATAGTTTTATAATCATTTAAACAAATACTTTCTATGTGCTACATTTGGTGTTTCCATATAGTTTGCACAGTAATATAGTATGTAAGCAGGCTTTTATAATAAAGTTAACTATAGTAAAATAATGTTAATAAGTGAAATAGTTTTATAATCATTTCAAAAAATACTTTCTATGTGCTACATTTGGTGTTTCCATATAGTTTGCAAAGTAATGTAGTACGTTATAATTACCTTTTGGATGTCTTTGCAACACATATTCGTCTTCGTTTAGCATTCTGGCAGAGCTAAGGACACCTAAAAAAGTTAAATCCAATCGCGTTCATTGACGGAGATCGTTTATATCGTAACTGCCGTCTGAACTCTCTGGATCGAGCTTGTAGTGGTAAGGCAGTACAGACACCATCGTTTATTGAGAAATATAGCGCTTGTTTACGTTGCCTGTGACTCTCAGTCAGAACCGGAAAACCCACGCGTAGTCAGGGGCGTAACCTTTCAAACACACGCCGAACCCAGTTGACCAATAACAGTTGAGTAGTCATCTGACCAATCCGAATACACTAGACATTTTGGGAGGCGGAGACAGGAACTAAATCCGAGCGTTTTCCAGACATGCAGAAATCAGTGAGGTATGTAAGCAATTTATAAGACTCACAGTGCATTAGTTCAAGTTTTAATAACATGTATGTACTATGGGATATTACAATTACGTGCTAACGTGCTAATTTATTAGCATAATTGGTGCTCTTTAACATCTTACTGAAATGTGCTTCAATAATCTTTTTGAATTAGATGATGTCCTTGCAATGTAACCTTTGAATACACATCCCTGTAGGGTTTAAAGTCAGTGTGTCAAAGTGTTTGAATGTTTGAAATGGCTTTCTGATAGATGTTCATTTTTGCTGGCTACTTTATACGAAACACTAGAAATAAGTCAAGCTAGAATAACTCTAGTATGAGCTGCACCGACTCTCCTTTGAGCTTATTCATGCTTGTTGTTTGTTAATAAATATCTTACGACAGCTATTGATGTCCTCTGTGGTCTGTATTTGAGCTTTTACACTGAATGTGTTAAAAGCCAACAGATGTTGCAAAAACAATGCATGTACGTTGCAGCAGGATTTTTGAAGGATATAATTAGAAAGAATTTAATAATTACTTCTTTGTATCTGTGCTGCCAGTTATAAAGCTTAAATGACATGTATTCGAGTTTCTGGGATATCACTCTCGTACACTGTGATAACACAGTATAATAGTCATTATTCATTAGCCTTTTAACAGATGCAAACTTAAAACCTCCAGGTGAGTTTAGAGCACAGGTGTCAAACTGAAGTCCTATAGTGTCAGTAGTTGTTCTGTAGAGTTCAGTTTTAACAACACTAAAAAAGGATGTGTTCATTTTAACACATTGTTTTCTGTTATCCTATTTAACACATTATGTGTTGTTTTAACAAATGTTGTCATTTCGTGTTGATTTTGAGAGAGAGATGGGGACTCGAGTTTGAGACTCGGACTCGAGTGCGACTTAAAGCAACACCAAAGAGTTTTGGCTCTTTGCTCCCCCTACAGGTTAGAAGCGTAATTGTCCATTACCCACTGTCATAAATACTGAGGCATAGCTGGCTCTGATTGGATTGTAGGTCTGCCGTAAAGCAAGTTTTTGTAGTATTCACTCGGACTACAGGACCGCTACCCGACATTTGGAAACTTCTTTAGTGCGGTTTTGGCCGATAGAGGGCTGCAAAGCGAATGTGAAAGTGCTGTTCACCCTGTTTAGAGTGGATGAACGACTGAAACTGTTTTGGAAGCGTTATTTTAAGGTAAACAAAACTCTTTGGTGTTGCTTTAAGTCGCACACACAGTGACTTCAGACTTGAATTGAGACTCTTCCTCAAAGACTTCAGACTCGACTCGAGCTGCGCGACTAGTGAACAAGGTTTATTTTTATGAAACGTCTGATGAGCTCGCTGTTATTCCCCTCCCTCCGTTACCTACAACCTGCCTAAAATGTAACACGTGATGTATCTGCTCCGTGCGCACGGCCGTGAACATACATGTTGACTGCACCGGCCGCTGCTGTGCCATTCATCTGAAGCTTTAGTAGTGCTGTGACGGATCCGCGGTTCGGCTCGCATGCGATTCGCGGATTAATATGCAATTTAAATAGGGTAAGTTTATCATTAACGTGTTTCTAAGGCTTGCAATTGTTTAAATGGTTAAACAATTTAACCACAAAAAGGCGCTCAAGTGAGCAGATTTCTGTGAGCAAATGCGGTTAAGTGTGTCCGGTCCAGCTTCAGTCAGGTCCAGAGTTGCGCTACTTTGTGTCATACTGTAGTGTAGTCCATTAACATACATTTGCTGAATAGAGCAATGAAAAACAACGTAACGTTTTTATGTGAAGCGACTGTTGCATCTTCTTCCTGAAGCACTGTTGCGAATTC
This sequence comes from Misgurnus mizolepis, assembly GCA_025389145.1. Lineage (NCBI taxonomy): Eukaryota > Metazoa > Chordata > Actinopteri > Cypriniformes > Cobitidae > Misgurnus > Misgurnus mizolepis. The sequence continues at coordinate 38,025,109 of JAIFKI010000011.1, read as the reverse complement.
GCCCTCCGGCTGTGTGTGAGCACGTGTTTAAGTGCATTCAGTAGTGCACATACAGAGAGAAGTGTTTCAAAAGTTAACCTAACATAAAATCTTTCTTTTCTTGACAGGGCACATACACACAAAATGATCTCACAGTATTCTTTTTCTAATAAAAACATTTGTTTATTTCTTAAGAAATCAGTCAGAAACCAGTCTGGGCTTATTTGTTCTTAAAGAGACAGTAACCTCAATTAACCTACTTAAGTCTGTGTCATTAATGTTAATCAAACAACCCAAGACAAACAGAAAATCACTTCTATTGCTCTAATAATAATAATAATAATAATATTTAATTTGTACAATAAAGACAGTGTTATTATCCATTTAATTTAATTTCTGTACCCAATGCAAATTTTAGACCTTACTTCATGTGCAACTTTGTTCTTTTTTTTAAATATTTATAAAAAAAAAAATTTATTAGAGTTTTATTTGTTACAACGAGACTTGAGACTTGACTTGGACTCTAGCTCAAAGACTTCAGACTTGACTCGGACTCGAGCTCAGAGACTTGTGAGCATCTCTGTTTTGAGATAAATAAATAAAAGGGAAAACACAATATGTGTTAAAACAACACAAAGTGGAATAAGGGAAATTTTCTAAACCCTAAAACAACAACCCAAGTTATCACTACTACACAAGTGAATGAATGGGTACACTGCAAAAAATGACTTTCTTACTTATATGAAATACTTAAAATACTTAGAATTTTTGTCTTGTTTTCAGTAAAAATATTTAACATTTCTTAAATCAAGACGTATTTTCTTCATAAGCAAAATTACATCCAAATGTGCAAGTTTGTATATGCTGGCGGCAGACGTACTCGCTAATGCGGCCATTCCCAAACTGTGGTCCGCGGACCACTAGTGGTCCGTGAGGGTACTGCAGGTGGTCCGTGAAAAGGCAAAATAAGAATATGTATATTTTAATATACAAACTCGTTCATATTTTGGGCAAACGTGTACTGCTGCCTAATAAACGTTACTGTGAACTCATTCATTCTGGTGCCTGTGAACGGCACGCTCTCTCAGTTTAACGTTGTTCAATAGGGTGCCAGATTTGTATATTCTTCCAGGCGAAAACCCGATTAAAACACACTGTAAACAGGCCTTAATGTGTAGCGGAAAAAACACCCAATCTGGCAACACCGCCACCACTCGGTGTTCACCAGTCACGCTGCATGCGTCATCACAGCTCACGCTATTTAACGTGCATGTGTGGTGTGCAATACTTGCGAGTCATACACGCAATGCCTCGCAGCACTTCTCGCCCGGGGTGCGACCCCCACCCAGCTAGCCTTTCAAGGTATGTGTAAGCAAATACAAAAATTAAAAGACAGTCATGCTAATGTAAACCCTGGTTGGATAAGTATTTAAAGTTGGACATGAAGATGAAATCTGACGCATTTAGCTTCAGTGTTAAAACTGATCAAATAATTGCTGTCTGTGGTTGGGCTATAAATGGCAATCATTAAAAAAAATAATATGGGAAAAAATAACTATAAATTAGTTCATTTTTGGAACTGTGACCTAGTTTAACATTTTCAAATATGAACTATGAACTGAACTAGTTCATTTTAAAATTTGTGAACTGTGAACTAAACTATTTCATGTAGAAAATGAACTTTCCCAACACTAAGAATATGTATATAAATAATTATGATATAAGGTAAAGAAACCTGTTGTACTGATGTGATGACCAGTTATAGTTTAAGTTTAGTGCTAGTAAGACTATTTAGATGTGCAGATTAATTCAGGACTTTGTGTAGACATATTTTATTAGGGCTGCACGATTTGGGTAATTTTTCCCATTGCGGTTATTGATGCTTATATTGCGATGTGCGATTGCGATTATACTATATGGTATCATGAGTCAACTTGATGGGTTTTAAGGAAAATCCACACACAGTTTAGCTAAAATGTGTATTTGTAAAACTAGAAATGTTTTCGTATTGCCACGTGATGTCGCAACTGCTCAGTGTCAGTAATCCTAAATCCAAAATACCACCATACAACAGACGTAGAGTTTTTTTTTTTTTAGCTACCAGATCACTGTCAACCTCCTCTGCATCCATCTTCGCTCTGGTATAAGTGCACGTGCACTGCCTTTTTTGTTCGTTTTTCTTTCTTTTTTAAACGGCAAGGAAAATCATCAAACAGTTATCAGAAAGTTTGTGTTAAAAGTCCACACATTTATTTATTTAATATAATTGCAACATTTTGCTGTCATAATATCGCACAGGCTGACATCGCGATTGCGATTGCGATGCGATTAATTGTGCAGCACTATATTTTATAATAAGTATTATGAGGTGGTCCGCGAAAATTCTTGATTACAAAAAGTGGTCCACACACACAAAAAGTTTGAAAACCCCTGCGCTAATGCACGTAAAAGCTGTAGCTTTGCGCGCAGCTCGTCATCCCCCACCCATCCTCGGGAAACTTTTCTTCTTGTTTCATTGGCAGGTGTTGTCGGAGTTATATGTTACAGATATACTGCCGCCTCCTTTACCTGAGGTGAATGTAGCAAACATCAGATATGTCCAATATGGATTTTTTATAGAAAGACTAAAAATACGGGAGATATACAGGAAATTATTTTAACGGGATGATGAAGGAAAAGAATGGTAAAATACGGAAGAATCCTATGAAAAACCGGAGGGTTGACAGGTACAGTATGCAAATGTTTGATACTGGTTATTTGGTGCTTCATTTATAAATCTTACTCTATATGCTGAAAAATACACAAAATTTAGACAAATAAAATACATGACAACAAAAATCCCAGTCATTTCTGACAGCTGCCACATCCTGCAGTGCGTCGCTGAAAGGTCTGGTCAGAGACACGCTACTCCTCTAACACATCTCCCACTAGGCACATTTAAATCATACAGCCCCTGACACAGCCCAACTTTCTGTTTTGACCCCAACAGTCCAACTATGAAAAGGCCCTAAGCCATACAGTTTCCTTCTTCATTTACGTCTGTTTTTGTTCTCCTTCTTTTTTATTGGCTGAAGTCTTATCATACAGTACCAGCTGCTGTTTGGATGTTTATGAGAAAACCCAGGGCAGGCAGTATCACTGCTCCTGAGACTCCAGGGAGTCACTTTCTTCAATTTTAAGCAGCTCTTGAAAAAAAGTGAAAGTCACTTTCTTCATTTCATACAGTCCAAATTTTCAACAGGCAACTCTCATATCAATTTAATTATTTTTTCATTCTTGCTTTCATGCTATTATCACTTTGCCATAAGCAGCTGTAGATTAAGTCAAGCAAGAAACATGCAGGAAAATCTGCTGTGGGTGATTTCTTGCTTCCCTACAATATGAGGGTGATGACAGAATTTCCGTTATTAGTAAACTGTCCCTTTAAACCAAAACATCATCTTTACAAAGACTTTAGTTTGTCCCAAATAATGTACTATACACCAGTGATTCTCAACCTGTGGGCCACGGCTCACTATAGTGCTCCTCGATGCGCTATCTGCTGGGCCACATAAGCAGTGGTAGACTAAAATAATTTGACAAAACATTTTTGTGCACACGCGTCGAAAGGATTTATGATAAAAAAGACACACGTGCACAAAATACTCACAAGACACAAATTTAACGCTAAACTCTGATTACACGTAAGTTTAGGTGAGTATCTGGCAAAAGCGAGTGTTTCTTTTATCATTATCCCCTTTAAAGCATTTGCAGCAGACTCGTATTTTGACATCACGTGTGATGCACATAAGATTAAATGACGCGCCAAACACACATTTTGAAATGACGAGCCACACACATGACAGCTACATACATGTTGTGACGAGCTTCACATAGTGTGCCATTGAAAAAAGTCTCTGGCCGCCACTATGTGATGCTGCATTTTTTCATATTAATAATTGATGATTTTTTGGCAATATTTATTATTTTGTTATGTTTTTATTGTGTTTTATTGCGCTACTTTGCTGTATGTGTTTTATTTATGAAGGCTTAACTCAAAACAAACCAACTGCTGTTGACCGATAACAAAAACAACATAAGTTATATCACTGCCGCATGATCTAAGTTTGGAGCTCGGACAATTTTTTTATCTAAATCCTCTTTTTTTCTATTTTATTACTATCTTTTTAATATAACTTAATTTTAAAATGTAATAATTAAACTCAGGAAAACTTTAGCTTGACGTTAGTGAATAGTACTACTAAACGTAACAATCTTTCACTAGTAACACCCGTTCTTAGCATATAGCCTGCTAGCGTCACCAAACGGTACTGGCTAATGTTAGCATTTGTTTAGCAACGTCTGTTTACTGTGAATCTGCCTTCCTTGCCAATCTAATGGCGAATTTATCCGATGTATGTTCCCCTCTGAGTGCAAAGTGGGTAGCTGTGGAGAAGCCGCTGGCTTGGTTTCATGGACCCAATGTATGCCAGCAAAGAGGGTTTTACATGCGCTACATGTAATGAAGTAGAAGGTTGCAGAACTAGAAGCATGCATCCAAATGCTGGTGTAACACAGGTTAGAATTCAGCAATATATGAAACGGTTAGAAAATAATATAATTTTCAAATAATTTTAATTCTAATAAAATGCTAAAAGTTTTAAACAAAAAGCTGATTAAAGTCATTGTAGTTTAAAATAATAAAATAATAAATTGATTAAAGATGACTAAATGCTTAAGTGATGTAATCAGTCTAAGCCGAGACTGCGTGTGATGTCATAGACGTGAGACGCAGAGCAGTGAGAGACACGCATTGCTGATCGCAGAGAAACACCAAAGTGAATCTGAGGCAAATATCTACATAATCCTTTCTGATATTCAAATAATATGATGCATATTATGTTGTAGACCTATTATTTAACTATATTGGGTGATTTTTAGAACGGGATTATTGATATTGTCGCGGATGATTCCTGATTGAGAACCCCTGTAAAATCCAATGCGGGTTTAAAAGTGTATGAAACCCCCCGGATTTGGTGAGTTTCAACCTAATATTGTTCAAACTATTGAAAACTTGAATGGTTTATTTGTTTACTGAAGTTCTATATTCCAATTAAGCACTTAAATGCTGTATTGCACATGATGACGACATATTCTTATATATTTTAAATATGTTGAATGATAGAGAAAATGATTTTGTGTGTGAAATAGTTTCTGAAGAAGTGTGAAATGTAATATAATATTCCAATTGAGCACTTAAATGTTACACAGTACATGATTACATATTCTAGTATGTATATATGTTGAAAATGAGATGTTAAAGGTTTTTGAATACTATTTTCATATAGAATGATAGTTGAATGATGAATGTGTAGTGTATATTGTGATGTTCTAAAGGATATGGTGTAAATGCTTTTGAAACTTAAGATGCTGTTTGTATAAACAGGTTAGGTTTTTTGTGTGATTGGATCAAACCCTTCGTATACCGTGATGGCGAGCCTCCCAACCGAACTGTTGATTTGAGAGAGCTGCAGACGGAGAAATCCTTTTCTATCTGTTTACTACTGATCAGGTGGAATTCATTTCATTGTGTATATTCTGATCGGAGGGAAATCAGATTTTCCTTCATTGATTTCTTTGCACTACTGACTGTTGAAACACAGTTCTCATCTACATTGAAGGACTTTTGCATACACTAACATATCTTTTCATTCGGATGACAAAAGAACATTCATTTATACACAGACTGAGAAGATATTGACTGATATCGCTTGATTGTTCAAAGAGTTAAACTGTTCTAATTGAACTATTGTGATGATGTACTTTTAAATGATGTACTTTTCTTTATTTTGATTGTTTTATTTGGGTAAATCTTTTCTATGAGTAAAATATAAAAGGTTGAACCGGAAAACACTAAAACCCAAATATAAGAAATGCTCTTATTAAACTGAAAGTTAGTGAAACTAAATATCTATAAACCAAAATAGAAACTAAACAACTTATACATAAATCAAATAACTAGGAGCAAATAGAAGATAAACTATTTAAATAGTTAACAGAGCTAAAAGATAAAAGAACAACGAACAATTATTTCATTTGTTTTATTTGTTTCATTTTATTATTTTTGTGATTGTGTTACATTTGTTTCCAGTATTATTTTGCACTAACAAAAATACAATTCAGTCGTTTTCTACTTATTATCTGTGTCCTAGTGTGCCTTAATTATTTACACTCCTGTAACGAGCCTAATCACTGGTCCAATATCAGGTATTTAGAGCAACCTGTACCTGTTTTAGAAACTGTTGTTACAGAAGTGGCGAGCCAGCAGCCAGGAGTGGTATAGTTTGTAAAGTTTAAAATTTTAAAAAGGCACAAAGAAGAAAAAATCAAACTAAGTGGTGCAAATAGTCAAAATGGAAGTAATTGAGCTTGAAAACGTTGTAATTGAAAATGCAGTAATAATTAGGGGACTAACCAACACAGAAATTGATGAAGATCTAACTGACTTCCTAAACAAATATGGTAGAATCCATAGACACCTTACCATAGACGATCCCAAATCGCCTCACCATAAAGAAGTCATTGTAGAGTATGGCAGTCATTCTGCAATAGTGGCTCTGAAACCCCTGTTGCCCTACACTTTCAATAGCCCACACAACGTAGCTTACCACATAAAGCTTCTAGCAAGTGTTTATGCATCAGCAGTAACTGAGAGTGCCACAACCCATTATTTTGCTGAATTAAAGAAGGTAGCAAAGCTCAGTGGGAAAACTTTCGACGATCTCTTGAAAGAGCAGCTTCTTGCAAATGCAACTGATGTTGTTGACAATCCAGCAGATGTAGATGACCGTGAGTCAATTAAAATTACTGGTCACACTCTTTCTGACATAATGTTTCCAACCAAGCGAACTGAGCCTTCAGATGAGAGATGGAACTCTGAGACAGCCCGAAGAGTTAGTACAGGAAGTTTCTCACCCACACTTGAGACAAAAGATGTAAACCCACCTGAAGCCCAAAGAATGATCATTGAGCACATTGTAAAAAGTGAGGGAGCTTCGAACTCTAGTGCGTCATTCAGGCTAAGAGTGTTCTCAGGCAAAGTTCCCAGACCGATTAGTGAAGTTGATTATGATACCTGGCGGAACAGCGTAGAGTTAATTCTCCAAGATCCTTCTCTGTCTGACTTATATCGTTCCAGGAAGATCTTAGACAGCCTGCTCCCGCCAGCGTCGGAGATTGTCAAGCAGTTAGGTGCAAAAGCCTTACCTGCTGCTTACCTTGATGTTCTTGATAGTGCTTTTGACACCGTAGAAGATGGTGACGACCTCTTTGCTAAGTTTTTGAACACGCTGCAAAATGCAGGGGAAAAACCTTCCTTGTACTTACAACGATTGTACACCAACCTTCTCAAAGTGATGAAAAGAGGCGGTATTCCTGTCCATGAAGCTGACCGACAGCTCCTGAAACAATTCTGTCGAGGCTGTTGGGATGAGACTCTAATAACTAACCTTCAGCTTGAACAAAAAAGGAACAAACCACCTGCTTTCCCTGAGCTACTTTTGCAATTGAGAAGTGAAGAAAACAAGTACTTCACAAAAGAAAGTCGCATGAAGCAGCACTTAGGAGTACAGAGACAGAAAGCTAGTTCTCATGTCGTCACTGCTAATCCTCTTGATCTTAACCACAATGAAGTTTCAGAACATACAGAAGTGGCCGAATTAAAGAAACAAATCGCTAAACTTCAGAGCCAGCTTTCTAAGCAGAGGAGCGTATCGACAAGACAAAGTGAATTGCCGTCAAATGATGCTGTTCTTGAGCTAAAGCAACAAGTCACAGAACTCCAGAGTCAGATGACCAAGCTCAGAATACATAAAAATTCAGAGCCAAAGAGCTATTTAAGCAAATCTAAGCAAGGAAGTTCGCAAAGACCCTCCTACAGCTGACCATAAGCAACCTCACAGGCCTAAACCAGGCTATTGCTTTCGATGTGGCGAGGATGGACATGTTGTTTCAATTTGTGAGAATGATCCAAACCCATCCCTTGTTAATGATAAGAGAAGGCAGTTAAAAGAACGTCAAGTCCAATGGGATAGTCAGTATGGTCCAAGTGCCTCAGAAACTTTAAACACCACCCAGCTCTTGTAGCGAGACGTACGAGGGCTGTCACTTATCAGAATAGTCTCAAGAAACCAGTGAACATGTGCAACTTGAATTCCCATGCTAAAAACCGTCCAGTTGGTCTACCCAAAGGATTAATTGGTACCAAATGCACTGCTCAAGTGAACATTGAGGGAAAACCTTGCTCTTGTCTACTTGACACAGGGTCTCAAGTGACCACTATCTCCCATTCGTTTTATGAGCAGAATTTACCTGGACTAAGCATAACTTCTCTAGACGACTTGCTGGAAATAGAAGCAGCAAATGGACAAGCAGTACCCTACCTGGGGTTTGTTGAAGTGAAAATTGCATTCCCCAAAGACTTTCTTGGATCTGACGTTGAGGTTTCTACTCTTGCCCTGGTTATTCCAGAAACTGGTGGCACTGCCCAACCAAAGGTGCTAATTGGCACAAACACCTTGGATCTCGCATATGACAAACATCTTGAAACAAATGATTCCGTCTGTCAAGCCGTTCCCTTTGGTTACAAAGCTGTGATTCAGACCATCGAACACAGACGTCAGCAGAAAATAGACAGCAGCATAGGAATCGTTAGGCTTCCTGATGTTACCCCTACTGTTGTTCCTGCGGGTCAAAATGTCGTTCTTGAAGGAGTGGTTAGCGTAAAGGGACAAGTAGCTGAAAAATGGGCTGTAATGGAACCTCCTTCACGTTCACCTTTTCCAGGAGGATTGCTAGTTGCCACTTGTTTACTTAACCTACCTCGGCATCCATCACATAAAGTCCCAGTGGTGTTGAAAAACGAGACTGAGCATGATATCATCATCCCTGGGAAAAGTGTGATTGCAGATATTCATGCACTGCAGAAAGTTATGTCAGACAATGTTGTGCAACCTGATTGTTCAGAGTCAAGTGTCCATGCAAAATCCACCAAAGAACTTTGCTTTGACTTCGGTGATTCCAGTTTGCCAGAAGAGTGGAAAAGAAGAATCACTCAGAAACTGCGCGCCATGCCCGAAGTTTTTGCATTACATGACATGGATGTTGGACAAACAAGCAAAGTAAAACACACCATCAAATTACACGACGAAACCCCCTTCAAGCACAAAGCAAGACCGATCCATCCCAACGATCTTGAAGCTGTCCGCAGACATTTAGAGGAATTGCTTGATGCTGGTATCATCCGTGAATCAGAGTCATCCTTCTCTTCCCCTATTGTTGTAGTGAGGAAGAAGAACGGCGATATAAGACTTTGCATCGACTACCGCAAGTTGAATACGCAAACCATCAAGGATGCATATGCCTTACCTAACTTGGAGGAAACCTTTTCAGCACTTCGAGGTTCGAAATGGTTCTCAGTGCTTGATCTTAAATCTGGGTATTACCAGATCGAACTAGAAGAGAAAGACAAACACAAGACCGCTTTCGTATGCCCATTAGGTTTCTGGGAATTTAACAAGATGCCTCAGGGGATAACGAATTCTCCCAGCACATTCCAAAGGCTGATGGAGAAGTGCATGGGTGACATCAACCTCTCAGAAGTCCTAGTGTTCTTGGACGATTTGATTGTCTTCTCAGATACCCTAGAAGAGCACGAAAGACGTCTTCTCCATGTTTTGGGACGTTTGAAAGATTATGGATTAAAGCTTTCATTGGAAAAGTGCAAGTTTTTCCAGACGTCAGTGAAGTATCTCGGTCACATCGTTTCAGAAAGTGGTGTGGAGACAGATCCCCAGAAAGTAGAAGCCATCAAAACCTGGCCAAGTCCGAAGAACTTGAAGGAGTTGCGTTCCTTCCTGGGATTCTCTGGTTATTACCGACGATTTATAAAGGACTACGCAAAGATAGTGAAGCCATTAAATGAATTAACTGTAGGATATCCTCCGCTTCAGAAGAGCTGCAGGATGAAAAGTAAGGAAAGGACTTACCTTGACCCCAAAGCACTTTTCAAAGAGCGATGGACAGCTGACTGTCAGCAAGCATTCGAAACACTCATCTCAAAGCTTACCGAAGCACCAGTGTTAGGATTTGCAGATCCTGGTTTGCCGTATGTGCTACATACAGACGCGAGCACCACTGGACTAGGTGCAGCACTCTATCAGGAGCAAGAGGGAGTGCTACGAGTAATTGCATACGCCAGTCGAGGGTTGTCAAGAAGTGAAGCCCGGTATCCTGCTCACAAGCTGGAATTCCTAGCCTTGAAGTGGGCTGTTACGGAAAAGTTTTGCGATTATCTCTATGGAAGCAGTTTCAAGGTGATTACAGACAGCAACCCCCTTACTTATGTATTAACTTCAGCCAAGTTGGATGCAACAAGTTATAGGTGGTTGTCTGCTTTGTCTACATTTTCCTTTACTCTTCAGTATCGACCTGGAAAGAACAACCTCGATGCGGATGCACTTTCGAGACGACCTCATGGTGATCTGGTAAATGATCCCACATCTCAAAAGGAACAAGATCGAATACGCCAGTTTACTTTGTACCATTCACCTGAAATTACAAATTCCATCTCTGTTTCCATGGATGCAATCCAAGCAGTCTGTGAAAAACATTCCTTATGCGAAGCAGGTGACAGTAAATGTATCACTCTTGTTGAGTCACTTTCCATGAGCCCAGATGCAATTCCTGAAGATTATGAGCAAATGGAAGGATCTTCTGTTGTTCCCAGCATATCAGAACAGGAATTGAGAGAGAAACAGAGAAATGATCCAGCCATGCGGGAAATAATTACTCAATTAGAGTCAGGATGTACTGTCTTACCTGTACTTAGACGTGAGCTTTCAGAACTTCCTTTCCTGTTGAGAGAATGGAAAAGACTTGAGTTAAAGAATGGAGTTCTCTATCGCAAAAGAGCTGTAGGAGACTGTACAACTTACCAGCTTGTTTTACCACCTGACTTAAGAGCCATGATAATGGAGAGTCTACACGATAATATGGGTCACATGGGAATAGAACGGACCCTTGATCTCATCCGGTCCCGTTTCTATTGGCCCAAAATGGCCATGGATGTGGAAAATAAAGTCAAGACTTGTAATCGCTGTGTGTGCAGAAAAACCTTACCAGAAAGAGCCGCCCCACTAGTGAACATCCAAGTTACCCGGCCACTAGAGTTAGTGTGCATGGACTTTTTGTCATTGGAACCCGACCATAGTAACACCAAAGACATCTTGGTAATAACAGACTTCTTCACCAAGTATGCGGTCGCGATTCCCACCCCAAACCAAAAAGCCCGAACGGTTGCAAAAACTCTGTGGGAACACTTCATAGTGCATTACGGCGTGCCTGAAAAACTCCACAGTGATCAAGGACCAGACTTTGAATCCAAAACGATCAAAGAACTCTGTGAAATTGCTGGTATCAGAAAAGTCAGAACTACACCGTACCATCCTAGAGGGAACCCGGTTGAGCGTTTCAACCGCACGCTGCTAGGAATGCTCGGTACCTTGAAGGCTCAAGAGAAAACCCGATGGAAAGAATTTGTGAAACCACTTGTACATGCTTATAATTGTACAAAGCACGAAACGACAGGATTCACACCGTACGAACTAATGTTCGGACGACAACCAAGGTTGCCAGTTGATTTGATTTTTAACACTACAGTAAGTCAAGAAAATCCTAAGTTCCACTCACAGTATGTGCAATCACTGAAATCTCATCTCCAAGAGAGCTATAAATTAGCTCAGAAGAATGCAGCCAAATCTGCAGAAAGAAACAAAGTCCGTTTCGACCGTAAAGTAATTGAGTCATCTCTCGAGGAAGGTGACCGTGTCCTGGTCAGAAATGTGAGAGTACGCGGAAAACACAAATTGGCTGACAGATGGGATCCCGTGGTACACATTGTAGTGAGTCGTGCTGGTGAATTACCTGTCTATACTGTGAAACCCGAAAGACAAGAAGGTCCCTTACGAACATTACACAGAGATTTGTTGTTACCCTGTGGATTCTTATCTCCGCTGATGGAAGATGAAACTGATGTAACAAGACCTCAGAAAAAGCGTGTAACTAGACAAAACAGAGAAGTGGAAACCGACGAATGTCAGGGGAACTATCAAAGTTCTGATGAAGATGACTATGTACCCCAATTCTCTGAAGTTCCAACCATTACCACACAAAGGTTCATCAAAGAGTACAATGTGGTCAGGAAACCTAAAGACATTTCTTATAACTATGATTCTGACATTCAAAATTCTGTCCCAAGTCATGGTCCAGAGACTGTGAATGCAAGAAATGTACACAGAGAAAATGATTCTTCTGAAATGGAACACTTACCTGATGTTCAGTACTTACCTGAAACCCAGACTTCATCCCTTGGAACAGGACCTGTAAAGGAAAACCTGGAAGAAAGAAACAACTTACCTCAAGTAGAGCAGCAAACACTGGATGTACCTGATGGAAATGAGGACAATAACACACAAGCTGTCCAAGTTGAGGAAAATGTAGCTGATGTTCCATTAAGGAGAAGCAGAGCAGAATCAGCTGAATCTACTGAACTTACTGAACCTGTGGAAGAAACAGATCAAAGTGAAAGTGAGGATGAAATTCAGTTAAGAAGGTCCAAAAGAGTGAAGCAGAAGTCAAAAAGACTGACTTACCCAGAAATGGGAAACCCAATGATATCCATTATCCAATCCCTGTTGCAAGGACTGAACACTGCTTTTGTAGAGTCACTTGCAGAACATCCCAAACCAATAAGACACCCCAAGGTCTAAGTCTTAGGTCTTAGCTATGCAAAGGGACTTGCATAGATTTAAGAGGGGAGGGTGTAACACAGGTTAGAATTCAGCAATATATGAAACGGTTAGAAAATAATATAATTTTCAAATAATTTTAATTCTAATAAAATGCTAAAAGTTTTAAACAAAAAGCTGATTAAAGTCATTGTAGTTTAAAATAATAAAATAATAAATTGATTAAAGATGACTAAATGCTTAAGTGATGTAATCAGTCTAAGCCGAGACTGCGTGTGATGTCATAGACGTGAGACGCAGAGCAGTGAGAGACACGCATTGCTGATCGCAGAGAAACACCAAAGTGAATCTGAGGCAAATATCTACATAATCCTTTCTGATATTCAAATAATATGATGCATATTATGTTGTAGACCTATTATTTAACTATATTGGGTGATTTTTATAACGGGATTATTGATATTGTCGCGGATGATTCCTGATTGAGAACCCCTGTAAAATCCAATGCGGGTTTAAAAGTGTATGAAACCCCCCGGATTTGGTGAGTTTCAACCTAATATTGTTCAAACTATTGAAAACTTGAATGGTTTATTTGTTTACTGAAGTTCTATATTCCAATTAAGCACTTAAATGCTGTATTGCACATGATGACGACATATTCTTATATATTTTAAATATGTTGAATGATAGAGAAAATGATTTTGTGTGTGAAATAGTTTCTGAAGAAGTGTGAAATGTAATATAATATTCCAATTGAGCACTTAAATGTTACACAGTACATGATTACATATTCTAGTATGTATATATGTTGAAAATGAGATGTTAAAGGTTTTTGAATACTATTTTCATATAGAATGATAGTTGAATGATGAATGTGTAGTGTATATTGTGATGTTCTAAAGGATATGGTGTAAATGCTTTTGAAACTTAAGATGCTGTTTGTATAAACAGGTTAGGTTTTTTGTGTGATTGGATCAAACCCTTCGTATACCGTGATGGCGAGCCTCCCAACCGAACTGTTGATTTGAGAGAGCTGCAGACGGAGAAATCCTTTTCTATCTGTTTACTACTGATCAGGTGGAATTCATTTCATTGTGTATATTCTGATCGGAGGGAAATCAGATTTTCCTTCATTGATTTCTTTGCACTACTGACTGTTGAAACACAGTTCTCATCTACATTGAAGGACTTTTGCATACACTAACATATCTTTTCATTCGGATGACAAAAGAACATTCATTTATACACAGACTGAGAAGATATTGACTGATATCGCTTGATTGTTCAAAGAGTTAAACTGTTCTAATTGAACTATTGTGATGATGTACTTTTAAATGATGTACTTTTCTTTATTTTGATTGTTTTATTTGGGTAAATCTTTTCTATGAGTAAAATATAAAAGGTTGAACCGGAAAACACTAAAACCCAAATATAAGAAAAGCTCTTATTAAACTGAAAGTTAGTGAAACTAAATATCTATAAACCAAAATAGAAACTAAACAACTTATACATAAATCAAATAACTAGGAGCAAATAGAAGATAAACTATTTAAATAGTTAACAGAGCTAAAAGATAAAAGAACAACGAACAATTATTTCATTTGTTTTATTTATTTCATTTTATTATTTTTGTGATTGTGTTACATTTGTTTCCAGTATTATTTTGCACTAACAAAAATACAATTCAGTCGTTTTCTACTTATTATCTGTGTCCTAGTGTGCCTTAATTATTTACACTCCTGTAACGAGCCTAATCACTGGTCCAATATCAGGTATTTAGAGCAACCTGTACCTGTTTTAGAAACTGTTGTTACACTAGTTAAGCGATTAGTAAGACTGCTAGTGGTAATGTTGCAGACATTGTTTTGGATGCACCTTGTGTTACGACACGGCTCAGTTTCGACATTAGAGTCAAGGTGGCTTTTCTAACTGGGTGACGTTCGTAAAAGAAATGCCACCAACCTTCGACTCCTGTGATAATTACAAACAGGTACTCCTCTCTCAGCAGGAGATGTCAAAAAAATCAAAAGTGTGAAATGTTTATTTGTTTGAAGAGGAACATTTTCTGGAAGCCATTTAACTTTTGTAAAAATCGAAATGCTGGTGCTGGCTGGCAACTTTTTAAAATAATGTTGGTGGGGAAAGAAATAAGTAATTTCAACATGAAAGGATTAAGTTAAACTTGCAAAAGTTAAAGTTTTTATTTTGTGTGTGTGTATAAAGGCAAACCAACAGCTTGTATTGGGTTTTGAATCATGGTTGTGGTACTGAGACCCACAGGAAAGAGAGGGCAGAAAAGAAGACTAATTATAATATCTTATAATTAGATATATTAATAGATGTGACTGATCAGTTTTAAAGTGCGTTATGGTAAATTGTTATTCATCTAAAGTTATATCATGCACAGTAAGGTCATGATCAAGTTTTAAAAACAAATTCTGTGCACATTCCCTGCTCCTGTGAGGAAAACTGTGATGTCAGAATTGCATCAGTGTATGTCAGAAAACCTCTTATCTAAGATGTTGCAACTGTAGATAGGTAAATATTTATCTCTTATTCCAGGGGAAGACTTACAGATTCTGTTCAGGAGATCCTGGCAGTAGAGCCAGAGCTGAATACCTGATATGATAGTTTCAATAGAGTAGTGCTGAAGTTTGTGAGAATTAGCAAAGTAAACTATAAAGTGCATTTCACATTGGGCATGATAAAGTGACATGATTGTAAGATGCAATGATGTACTGGAATAAAACATTATATCCCTATGAAGCCTTCCATACTGCTGCGAGAAAGCGTGTTTTTTCGACAAGTATGTTGATTTCCTTTCCGTCACCTTGTGATGCCACATCCCACGTATAATTAGATATGAGCTTTAAGTCATGTGTGCGAAGCTGCTGTTGTTCTCTTTCAAACATTCACTCGGTATCTCACTATGGGAAACTCCTCTGGCGTGACACATTCTGGAAGCACCAATTACACCACGTCTGTCGGTTGACAGACCAATCTTGGCTGTGATGTTGGAATCCCACCTCCCCTCCTTAAATCACTGCCCGTGGTACCCTACTTCATTCTCGATCTCTTCCCCGTGAAGATTTCTTTGAAGCTATCCTTCAGCAGGCACTGTAGGAAATAGCTGTTTAACTGTTATTGGACGAGCCATCAAGGTACGTTGCTGAGCACAGCTGTTTCTTACAGGCGATTGTCCACCTTTAAGGTGAATTCTTGGCTTCCTGTATTTAAAATCAATTTAACATTTAAGTGGCACATTGTGGTGAGCTTAGTATGTCTAGTAGTTTTAGGCTTGTTCTTCAGACAATGGAGCAAAAGTGGCGGCTTTGCGTCCGTGCACGTGGGGATCGATGATCTCGGACGGGGTTTCTCACCCCTTGTGCATCGTCTGCTTGGGGGTGAAACACGAGCAAGAGCCGCTCACTAACCCCGGGTGCTGTGCACACTGCTCTCTCAAAGAGAGAAGGGTGAGGGTGTCTTTCCCCATTGGCCAGGGTAGAGACTAAGCAGCCCTCTGAGTCAGAAAGCTGGGGCGACATGATTGATGAGCTCTCCTCTGACCTACCTCCCCTCTTCAGGTCCTTGCCGGATGATGAAACGATCGCCCGCTTATTAGTGGAAGGAGAGTAAGATGATGCCATCCTCCCGCCAAATCCTTCCCGACTGGACAGCGCTTTAAGAGAAGGGTTCCCCTCCCCAGCCCAGGTGGAGTTTGACCTGCTTGAAGTATGCAGAAGAGGGGCGTAGAAACTTAGCATTGACTGGCCGTCTCAGCAGATGGAGCAGGGAAAAGAAAGGGATCTTTATGATTTGAGGTTAGATGTCTGTAACATGGATGAATTAGGATTGTCAACCCCCCCCCCCCCAATGGAGCCGTCGGTGGCAAATCATGAGGCTTAGCAGACTCAGTTTTTCAAAAGATTTATCGTTCCTCAGCCATGGTGGTTCAAGCTCTTAATGCCACCTCCCTCCTCCTGCTTATCAGGCAGAACTCATAGAGGAGCTAGGGAAACAGATGGACCCTCCCATCTGGGCCGTCCCATCTTAGATTTGTGGAGCCTCAACAAACATCTCAGGACATACAAGTTTAAAATGCTCACGCTCAAAACACTGTGTCAATTTATTCATCCAAACAAACATCAGTAGATCTGAAAGACGCATACTTTCACATAAGCATCTACCCAGCACACAGAAAATTTCTCAGGTTTAAAAATCTTTCAGGGCACAGCCTACGAGTTTTTGACAGTTCCGTTCGGGCTCTCGTTAGCACCAAGGGTGTTAATAATAATAATAATAATTCCATACATTTATATGGCGCTTTTCTCAGTACTCAAATCGCTTTTACATATGAACGGGGGGGATCTCCTCAACCACCACCAATGTGCAGCATCCACCTGGGTGATGCGACGGCAGCCATATTGCGCCAGAACGCCCACCACACACCAGCTTATTAGTGGAGAGGAGATAGAATGATATAGCCAATTTGTATGAGGGATGATTAGTAGGCCAATGGGCTAGTTTGGTCTGGATGCCGTGGCACACCCCTACTCTTTTTAATGACCACAGAGAGTCAGGACCTCGGTTTAACATCTTATCCGAAAGACCAGGGGAGCACTCAATCTGCTCAGCTTCACAGTCTAGCACAAAAACTGATCGTTTGGGGCGCAAAACATTTTCATTCATTACGGGCGACTCATGTTTTCATGGGCATTTCTGCTGATACTCTTTTGAGTTCCAAAAGACAGAGGCAATGACTTTGGACAGTTAAACAATTTAAATGGATAATCCTGGATTGCAGCATTTGTCACACCCAGGGGGTGGCCACTAATGGCTAAAACCACGCCCCTTCTCAACTTCCACCTCGAGGAGGTCCCCAAAGCCAACCCAATGACTGGACAACAACAAGGACAGGTAAGTATAAAAATAATCTTTATTAATTTATTAAATATTTAAAATGTACTTGGGAAATGGGGAGGGGGGATTAAAACTAATATCCGTATCTGCCCTCCAGGTGGGCCACGGACAGGGAGCAGGGGAGCGAAGGGAAGGTCCGGGACACTGTGGACCGGGGGGCGTGAGACTCAGGCTCCAACCTGGTCTAGGGTATCCGTGGCGCGCTCCTTTGTCCTCCTGGAGGCAGAATCAAAAGCAAATGAGTGTTATGGATTCTTATTCGGGCTGCGTACCTGGGTCTCCCTAGTGTGGGCTCTTCCTCGCAATTCCACGACTTTCGTTGGGTCACTCACTATTTCCTCTATCTCCTCCACAGGTAATCGGATGTGAATGGTTCTCACCTCCTGGCTAGACACAGCGTACCGTAAGTACAGGTTTCGTTGCTCTATCTTCAGGTTATTCACTCTCTTTGTTTTTTTCTCCACAGGCATCCACTTGGACACAAAAGCACAGTTATTTGGCTTTGAATGGCTCTCACCTCTCGGCTGGACACAGCGTACCGTAAGTACAGGTTTCTTCGATCTCTCCTCAGGTTATTCACTCTCTCTGTTCTTTTCTCTACAGGTATCAACTTGAATACAAAAGCACAGTGATTTGGCTTTGAATGGCTCTCACCTCTCGGCTGGACACAGCGTACCGTAAGTACAGGTTTCTTCGATCTCTCCTCAGGTTATTCCCTCTCCACAGATATCAACTGGCGAAACGTCTGATGGAGTAAGTGTTCCCTACGTGGCGTCGGGGGCGAACCCTCTGGACGACTGGGCGGTGGCAGGGGGGTGGGATAACTCAACGTCTCACCGGGCCGAGCGCTTCCCTTTCCTCGCTGCCGTCCGGCGTTCGAACTCTGGACAGGGGCGCCCCTTTGTAGAGGCCACGGGACGATGAGATTCACTTCACCTCGCTCTCTGCAATAATAAGACTCGCACAGTTTAACAGTATTGAATAGTAATAGCCACAAATCGTACTCACAATGCTGCTGTTTCTCCAGCTCTTCATTGTTGCTCGCACCACCCACCAAATGTCTAGGCGGGGAAAGGATCGTCCCGGGGCACCGTGCTACTTTCTGAGATCTGAAACACGCTCACAACATATGCAAGATTAAATTTAGCAAGGGCCAACAGCCTCTTGGTCTTCCCTGAATGAAATGCGTGAAGGCAGGGGTCTGTCAGACAGGACGTACAATAATCCACAGCAACCCACAGCAAATGTACAACACCACGTCAACTTAAAGGTTTTCACAGCACAAAGACTCACCCACCACGCTCAGTGCAAAAAAAAAGGGACTCCCGTCTTCCTTCACTTCGGTCAGACCTGGCGATGAATAATGCGGCCCAGCTAGTGGTGTCGTCGTTGTGACGGCTTCGGTGAATGTCCACTCGGCTCACCCACCACGCTATAATAGGGGTAGGGCCGTCTCCTTCCTCCTAGAGGAACCTCACATACAGCTAGATCGATGCACAAGGCATTTATAACTTGCACTTGGTACTCACAACCATGTCGTTTCCAATCCTCGTTTTCCCTTGGTCTCAATTCACCAATTGTTCCGTATTCTCCTCAACCTTTAAGGTTCTGGATATCTTCACAAGTGTATTACCCAACCGGAGAGCGAGAGAGAGTTTAGACAGCCACCAAACAGTGCACCAACACGGCCCAACACAGCGTTTCAACACACACCAAAAAGCTATCTCGTGGTGCAGTGCTCCTTTAACTCACAGCCCCGTCCTTTTCGCCTTTCCTGGCTGCCGCACTCTTTCCTCTCGCTATAAGCGCTCTTGTGGATCAACGGCGCCCTCCGGCTCTTCCAAGGACGGGGCGTGTGGTTCAGTCTGCCCTAGGCAATAAAAAGGAGCTCATGCCCGAAACAACTCTCTCCTTGTTTGTGCTTTCCTTGGACCTTTTATGGGGCTTGTCTCTCTTCCCTCCTCCAATCACGAGTTGCCAGCTTAATCTGTAACACCTGTGGCTCATCTGCCCGTGATCTGTGTTGCCAGGGAGACCAGGAAGTAAAATGTGTAGTTAAAAATTCTGTCCGGGCGGAACCTCTCCTCTCCCTTTTTGGTTCCGCCCTAAGTCACCCTGTGACACATTTATATCAGTTCTACTGGAACGATCCCTTCAAAAACGTTGTGTAGGAGATCTGGTGGATATCCTGATTAAAGATGGAAATAATCCAGTTTGCCATTCATGATGTATTGTCTTTTGACACCAAATGAATGGCCAACAGTTGTATCCTGTAATGCTGTTTGAATATGCAGAGTGTGTTCTTTCCATCATTCTTTCTGCTGAATGATGGCCAAGGCAAAACCTGTAGGGATATGGTCCGGAAAAATGCTCAACAAACCCAGCAAGTGAATGGGCTGCTAATTTGTCTGCAACAACACACATCACTGTACCTCTGATATTATTTCCAAGGTTAGAAATAAAAATGCCTTCTCTTTCCAACACTCCTAGATCTTTCAAAAGGGGTTCTAGCACAATTGAATATCCATGCCGTTAACATCTTCTGCTTTGTACCGAACTGCCAAATAAATGGATGACAACTATATTGGTACATTTCCCAGGACCTAATACACTGCAGTGATTTTATGCTTTTTCTGGGACATTCCGAATGGATTGCATATCATCAATGTATACAATGAGGGAAATTGTATCTTCACCTTCAGGTAGAAGAGGGTTTTGCTTGAAATTTTGCCCATCATGAAAAGATCTGTATGTTGGGACATCCTGTTCAGTGATCTGAAATCTTTCTAGTGCCTTTTGAGAAATATCATTCATCAATTGAGACAACATTTTGAAAATGGGCACATACTGAAAACTCTGTTGTTCCTTTGCATCAATAACATATTCAACAGGGTCCACAATTTTAAAGTTCTCTTTATAATACTCTTTCCTCTTATAAAAAGAACTAAAAGGACCATCCAATCTAAGTGACTTACCCAATGGACTTGACTCAGTTCCTTTGCCAAATATGTCACTACTGATGTTTTAAGAACACAGTCATGTTTCTTCAGCGTTTGTTCAATAACACATCTAAATGCTTCGGCTGACCCTTCTGTTGAAATGAAGACTAAGTCTTCCACAAACTGGTCAATGCACCGGCCTTATACATGAAACAGGCTTTCCAACTTAAGCAGCACAGAACCAATTTTTTTTACCATAAAATCTGGCAAAGGTTCACTTTATGCCCTCAGTGAAAGACTTCTTTCTTTTTCACTTTCTTTCTCATTAGTTATGCTGCTAGAATGGCCACAGGCATAATCTAAACTTGAACGCAGAATTTGCGGTTTAAAATCAGTGACACAATGAGGGATATGCTTCCTGCTTTGGAGGCCAGCAAATGTGCAATACGCATTTGTCCTGAAATCACACCGATTAAAAACACAATCAACAGTCTCATGTTTCTTTAAATGGTCTCTAATGCTGCATTTACACCAACCGCGGTAGAGGCGGCAAGCGCGAGTGATTTCAATGTTAAGTCAATGTGAAGACGCTTTGACGTGCGTCTGGAGGTCCCGTGGCGCGGATGAGGCATTTAACGTGGCGCAGAAGACGCATTTCCGCCTCATTCGCGCGTCTACTTCGAATGCCGCGAATTGAGCGTATGCTGCAGTACACGCGAATGGTGCTTTTTTGTGCATTTTGCGTTTGACGCATATTTGTGGCTGATGCCCGAGTTGAAAAATTTTAACTTTGGCGGATTTTCGTGCCGCGTTTACCAATCAGGAGCCTGCTTGCTGCTGTGGCGGCAGCCCCACCTGGAGTCACTCATTCAGCATGAAGGCTTGATATTGTCCGCAAGCAGTCACCTGGAGCTATACAACACAAGTTCTTATTTCTATAAAGGAGACAGGAATAAAAAGGACCTCGCTTGGAAGAGTGTCAGTGAGGACATTGGGCAACCTGGTAAGTTACACATTTCACTTTTGAGTCACGTGATGTTTATCAACCCACACCGTTTATTTCCCCCCTATAGTAAGGTGACGAAGTACAAACCGGTAACTCTCTCGATAAATGCACAATCAACATCAGTCATCTTGCAAACAGACAACCGCCTAGCACTTGCACCTCCCACAAGAAGCAGATTTTGCCTCTGAATGCATTCAAACTGTTCAAGCGGCAAACTAGGCGCGGTAGACGCGATTTTGACGCCTGAAACGCGGTTGAGATGTGTAAAGAATTCTGCCTCTGTAGAAAATGTAATAGAGGCACAATGAATCGTTTTTTAGAGTGTTAGCTGCTTGAGGATTTTAAGTTACATTGCATAATCAAGAGTTTGTTGACAAGCCTGTTTCGGACAGCATATCTGCAATATGGGAGTTGTCTATATACCATAGTGAGATACTGAGCGAATGTTTGAAAGAGAACGTTAGGTTACCTACGTAACCCTGGTTTCTTGATAACATGAGTGAGGTATCTCACCATACCACCCTCCTTGCAGTACACAGAGAAGAGATATGCTAAGAATGAAGTAGGGGACCACAGGCAGTGATATTTAAGGATGGGAGGCGGGACTCCAGCATCACTGTCGTGATTGGTCTGTCAACCAACAGACGTAGTGTGATTGGTGCTTCCATGATCTGTCATGCCAGAGGCGTTTCCCATATTGCAGGGGTCGGCAACAGGCGGCCCGCGGGCCAAAAGTGGCCCGCCAGCAATATTTTCTGGCCCGTCGGATTATTTTGAAGTCCGTTTTTTTATCATTTTTTTTATCAAATGCTACTTTTATTTTACAATAACAGTTTACAAAAATGGCCCCGTGTATCATTCCTTCATTCGTTTTTTTTTAATCAAAACCAAAAAGAAAATAAAGAAAAACGACTTGTTTTTCTATTATTTATTTCCTGAACTAAAATCAAACGACTTGTTTTCCGAATGTGCGCTCAGATCAAAAATAAAAAAAATGAATGAAAACGGGTTCGGACAAATTTTAATTGAACACCTAAGCAGACATATACCAATGAAATAATTTTAAACAGATCAGGTACTAACAGATTACATTTAAATAAGGGTTTTAATAGCAATCATGCTTTCCTGTAGGTCTCATTCGCTTACAGTCCGACTTTTGAACTTTTTTCATTATTATTTTTCGCGTATAACACACTGATAAATAATATGTATTAGATAAAAAATATTTGCACTAAATGCTGCACAAAACTCTTCCTCTAGCCCAGAGGTCTATCCCAAAAATGCGTATAATAGCTACGTAATAGTTTAATCTTAATGGGGCCGCTGTTTCTCGTTCTCTTTCTCTACCAGCGCATCCGCGATCATAACTATAATAATTGCAGAGGTATGAATTCACGAATCATTTGCAAATTTACCTCGCAAATCATGTCAATGCGTCACGCGTGAAGACATTAAACTCCGTGACATCGCAAATGACTGAAAAGTAATTGCAGGCTTTTAGAAACCACAATAAAATATGATAGAAAATAAACTCTTTTACTGCAGTAATATTTTAACTAGTTCACTTTTAACGTAGAAAGGAAACAGTCCTGTGTCAATCACTATTAAAACATGTGGTAAACGGGAGTCTCCATGCCTCAGTGCATAGCTGCAACTCCTCCTTCTCATCTTCTCATTCACTACTCATTTTTTTCTTCTGTTCTTTTACTTGAACTTGGGGCTCCAGCCCGACCTTAAGGTTCGACCTGCCTTCGAGAACAGCAAGTCAAGTTCGTTTACCGTTAAATATTAAGACTAAATGGGCAGGCAAATTCGTTAAAAAATTAAAGTAATCCGCCAAAATATGGTTTTACATGTCTATTAAAATAAAGCCATTATTAATTTTCCTAACGCATAGTTCTTTGATCTTTGCCTCCATTTAAAACGTTATACATGTGGCAAAGGAGCAATTTGTTTGAACAGCAACTCTGCAACCAACAATGGTTTCGGTTTATGCTGGTTATAAATTTGAGTGAGAGGCTTTGTCTTATTTAATTTATTATTTATATTTCATTATTTTTTTCTCTGCTGACAGTACAATGTTAAAATAATATTTATATTGGCACAAACACAATTTTGGTATAGCATTTATAATTGTTATAGGTTAGCCTACTTCATCTCTCTCTTTTCGTTAGAGACATTTGAATGTGAGATTCTGGAAACGAGATCTAACGTTAAGTTTTGCGGACCCGTCAGGTCGGGAAATAAAGCGGGTGAACACAGAGTGTATTTTAATCGGTTTACTGAATAGAATCTTGTGGGAGCTGGACAAAAAAAAAAACAGTCCAGCGCAGACCTCCATTAACCTTAGGTGTGTATGTGTGTGTCCCGGATAAATATTAATAAAAAAAGGAATAAAGTTCAAAAGTCGGACTGTAAGAGTCTTTCATGAGAGCATAAATGCCTGTAATATGTTACCACTATAGTAGCCTACTTGGTTTTTTTTTTTTTTTTTTTTTTATAACTTTTATTTATCAAATGCAAAAAGTACAAACATAAGGTGCATACAAAAATACAATGTCTTTTGTTTTTGTTTATAAACTTAACAACATCCCCTCCCTCCCTTCCGTCCTCTCCCTGCCCGCCCCAGACCCATAATTCACTTGTACACTTAAAAAAAAATAAATAAAAAATAAATAAATGAAAAATAAAACATTATTATACATATACATACATTTAAATATACCGATGTAATTAGAATTATAATACTTACAATTAGTACATAGTAGTAGTTACCAATACTAGTGCAAGTTGCTAGTGCTAATCATTAATTGTACAAAGTAAATGTCAAATGTCAAATAGTTGCTGCTTACTCCTCAGACATCAGAGCAAATTATCTGCTATGTTGAAGTGTCTCAGAGTGGATAGATCATGGGGGGCTTTCTGCTGCTGGCGGAATGGAACCGGGGAAGCAGCATATATATATAACCATATAGAGACTCTACAAGGAGACTTCCCCAGCTGGCAACTTATCTAAATAGTCAAGTAGTGGTTCCTACTTGGTTTTTTAAAAAAAATGTTTTTATTGATATATTATGCCTGTAAAGGTGTTAAATAAAAAAATGGTCTAATCCAGTAATTCATTTTTTGATCTGAGCACACAATCAGAAAACCCGTGGTGGTTTATTTTTTCATTTTTGTTTTTAATTTGAAAAACGAATGATACACGGATCCATAACCATGTTTTTAGCTATTTTTAATGTCGTCTTTCGTCTTTTAAATAGGAAATAAAGACAATGTTTCTTGACAAAAGATCAGATAGCCTATACTAGGCTAATTCCAAACTAGATATGCAATTCCCAAGGAATTACCAGTGCATGAAAATGCAAAAAGTTGTTGACAGAAATGTAAAAGAAATTTAGTCTAGTAGTTTACCTGGCTGTTGACATGTTTTAGTGTGAAGCTAGCATGATTTATAAAAGTTATCATGATTCAGCATGACGTTAGCATGATGCTAGCATGAAGCTAACATGAAGCTAGCATGATTAGCATGAAGTTAGCATGAAGCTAGCATGATTAGCATGAAGCTAGCATGATGCTAGCATGATTAGCATGATGCTAGCATGATTAGCATGAAGCTAGCACGATGCTAGCATGATTAGCATGAAGCTAGCACGATGCTAGCATGATTAGCATGAAGCTAGCACGATGCTAGCATGATTAGCATGAAGCTAGCACGATGCTAGCATGATTAGCATGAAGCTAGCACGATGCTAGCATGATTAGCATGAAGCTAGCACGATGCTAGCATGATTAGCATGAAGCTAGCACGATGCTAGCATGATTAGCATGAAGCTAGCACGATGCTAGCATGATTAGCATGAAGCTAGCACGATGCTAGCATGATTAGCATGAAGCTAGCACGATGCTAGCATGATTAGCATGGAGCTAGCACGATGCTAGCATGATTAGCATGAAGCTAGCATGAAGCTAGCACGATGCTAGCATGATTAGCATGAAGCTAGCACGATGCTAGCATGATTAGCATGAAGCTAGCACGATGCTAGCATGATTAGCATGAAGCTAGCACGATGCTAGCATGATTAGCATGAAGCTAGCACGATGCTAGCATGATTAGCATGGAGCTAGCACGATGCTAGCATGATTAGCATGAAGCTAGCATGATTAGCATGAAGCTAGCACGATGTTAGCATGAAGCTAGCATGATGTTAGCATGATTAGCATGAAGCTAGCATGATTAGCATGAAGGTAGCATGATTAGCATGAAGCTAACACGATGCTAGGATGATTAGCATGAAGCTAGCACAATGCTAGCATGATTAGTATGAAGCTAGCACAATGTTAGCATGAAGCTAGCATGATGTTAGCATGATTAGCATGAAGCTAGCATGATGTTAGCATGATTAGCATGAAGCTAGCACGATGCTAGCATGATTAGCATGAAGCTAGCACGATGCTAGCATGATTAGCATGAAGCTAGCACGATGCTAGCATGATTAGCATGAAGCTAGCACGATGCTAGCATGATTAGCATGGAGCTAGCACGATGCTAGCATGATTAGCATGAAGCTAGCACGATGTTAGCATGAAGCTAGCATGATGTTAGCATGATTAGCATGAAGCTAGCATGATTAGCATGAAGGTAGCATGATTAGCATGAAGCTAACACGATGCTAGGATGATTAGCATGAAGCTAGCACGATGCTAGCATGATTAGTATGAAGCTAGCACAATGTTAGCATGAAGCTAGCATGATGTTAGCATGATTAGCATGAAGCTAGCATGATGTTAGCATGATTAGCATGAAGCTAGCATGATGTTAGCATGATTAGCATGAAGCTAGCATGATGTTAGCATGATTAGCATGAAGCTAGCATGATGTTAGCATGATTAGCATGAAGCTAGCATGATGCTAGCATGATTAGCATGAAGCTAGCATGATGCTAGCATGATTAGCATGAAGCTAGCATGATTAGCATGAAGCTAACATGATGCTAGCATTATTAGCATGAAGCTAGCATGATGCTAACATGATTAGCATGAAGCTAGCATGATGCTAGCATGATTAGCATGAAGCTAGCATGATGCTAGCATGATTATCATGAAGCAGCATGATGTTAGCATGATTAGCATGAAGCTAGCATGATTAACATGAAGCTAGCATGATTAGCATTGAAGCTAGCATGATGCTAGCATGATTAGCATGAAGCTAGCATCATTTAGCATGAAGCTAAAAAAATTTAACATGAAGCTAGCATGATTTAGCATTAAGTAAGCAAGATTTATTATGAAATTAGCATAAAGCTAGCATGAAACTAGCACGAAGCTAGCATGACTTAGCATGAAGCTAGCATGAAGCTAATATGACCCAAAGACCCAACCCCCATGTCTCTATGATGTCCGGATCCAGAGATATGAGGCTTTGTTTATTATGTTGCTAGGCTGCTCATATTTGGTTGCTATGGGCGTGGCTTAATACATCAATAAGGATGGTGAGAGACTGATTGGATGCCTGAGTAAAATGAGCCCACCCCCATGTCTCTGTGACACTGTGCTGCAAAGATATCCATCTGGGCATTTTATAATGGCAGTCTATGGGAGATGTTGCTAGGGTGCCCAAAATGGTTGCTAGGGGCGTGGCTTGATAGCTCAATAAGGATCCTAAGGGACTGATTGGATGCCTGAGTAAAATGAGCCCACCCCCATGTCTCTATGACACTGCGCTGCAAAGATATCCCATCCGGGACGTTTTTAGTTCCTTATATGGGCATGATTCCTGC
Organism: Misgurnus mizolepis; assembly: GCA_025389145.1. Lineage (NCBI taxonomy): Eukaryota > Metazoa > Chordata > Actinopteri > Cypriniformes > Cobitidae > Misgurnus > Misgurnus mizolepis. The sequence goes on along the minus strand of JAIFKI010000011.1, from coordinate 37,997,700 downwards.
CCCATTATAAGTCTATGGGGAAATTTGGGGACCTCTTACACCCCAGGGGTACAGCTTACACCCCATTGTGAGGTATGTTCTTACAGAGCCTGCCAGCCTCTTCAAATGTGGCAAGTCACAAGTTTCTGTGAGATCCTAGGTCTGAGCTACGACTCGTCAAAGTTTGTCCCAATGTTAAGTCTATGGGATTTTTCGGCTGCTTTTTCGCCCCTGGGGCGAAGACCGTACCCCCGATCGCTTATAAAAGTCATAGCACACTATTCCCGAATAGTCCGCACGTTTGAGAGTTTGAATGAAGTTTCTAAGTTAACCGGTTCGAGCCGTATTAATTGCGGAAATTTGGTTGGAAGAATAATAATAATAATAATAATAATAATAATAAAAAGCCCAGTAAGAACAGTACAGCGCATTTTCAATGCACTGTAATAAAAAAACGTAAGTGTGGGAACAGCAGCTGGCCCGCCATCTACTGGCTAAAAAAAATATTGGCCCGCGGCCAAAGTTGCTTGCCGACCCCTGCCATATTGAGATACCTCACTCATGTTATCTGAGATCCGGGGTTACGTAGATAACCTAACTTTACACAGAATGGTGACAAGGTGGAGCTCAAACACAGAAGGTTGCAGGAAACAGAGAAGACAACAATCAGCACAGAGCATGCATACAATATAACCAATATACAAATATATATTTCCTCTCTTTATTATTTGTATTTAATTCTTGATTTGTATCATGCCAATAAATATTTGGGGTGCTGTTCATCATGTACACCAAACTGTAACATATTTATATAACCTTATATGTATGTAAACGTATATGATTTGCTTTAATACTTTATAAAAGTAACAGCATAACCAGAGCTCATTTAAAAATACATGTGTGTACTGGATATGATATGCCAGTCCTTCGCTTTACGGTCTTTCATGACGTCTATGTATTGGTTTCTTCATTTTTTGTATTTTGTTTTAACATTGTCGCTTGGGGTTGGGTTTAGAAAATGTTTATGTTATATTAAAAGGCATCCAAGCGACCATTGTTTAATTTGATTGAGAAACCATAAAATTACATGAAAAGACATCATATTAAGTGAACAGGAAGGACTGGCATATCATATGCATGCAAAATTAAAGTTTGGCATATGTAGGCATTTGCACTTATAACGTGCAATTTTTTTAAGCACGCCATGAGAACGGATAACAGTTCATAGTGAGCACATCTGTCCAGCTGCTCTAGGTCCAATGATACACATTAAATGCAAAGTGGACTTTAGTGAACAAGGTTTAGATTTAGTATAGCAGTGCAACATGTTGAAAAAATAGGCTTGAAATATAAATTCTTTCAGCTTTAGTAGGCTAACAACAATAGTGCTTCTTTGAGCAGAACAGATGGTATTTTAACAGGTATCTCTCCATCTGCTCTGTGTCCATTGCAGCAATAGCATCTCGCTCTCATTTTCATTCGTCAGGAGACTCAGTACATTGTCAAAGGCTTTTTGGTAGATTGATCACGTATACACACATAAACTCAGAGCAAGAAGGTGAAAAGGGATAGAAAGAGTCAAAGTGAAACACTGTAGATTTACTGTAGAAATGAAAGAAAAGAAAAGAGATGTTTTAATAGTGAATCTCATGAACTGGAATGTCAGGGTCATATTTCAACCAAAATTCAAGCAAAATTCCCTATTTTGTATTTTGTAAATTGTGTAGATTTTTTGGAGGGGGATTGAATCAGAAATGAATGAGATGAGACCACAGGTGCCTCTCGAATTGGTACAGCCAAATTTTGGCAAATCAGAAACAAGATAACAGCATTGTCTTCTTTTATCGCAAAACAAATGATAGCTTGCAGAATACAGTTGATATGTCGCTATTCATTTTCCCCCAATGTTTAGGTAAGCTAATGTCTAATGTCAGTTCAAAATGAGTAGGAATACTTTTGCTAACTTGCACTACCAATCTGATCCAGAAACCAGTCCAGCTCCCCAGCACGTGGAGTCTAATACTTACTGCCTCTCCCCAAATGTTTAGGGGAGTCGTCCTCCTCCACCACACCCACGGTGAAGGGGATCTACTCGACACCAGGGCCAGATTTACAAAGTACACAAAACTCCCTTGAGGAACATATGGAGCAAGTTGTGTTCTTAGAGGTTTATTCAAAGTACCTCGATTAAAAAAAACCAATGATACTGTAGTAGGTATCTGGAGTTAGCTCCAAAAAGTACTGGGTGTGGTTTTTAAAGGAGCGGGAGCCCTGGTGGAGGATAGGCGCATGGCCGGAAACCATGTTGCTGCTGGATCCGTTTGGGTAACAATGAGAGATAAGCAAACATTATCTGACCCTTTAAAATAATTTTTGTTGGTGTATTCTAATGAAGTCAGTTAGATTGACTAAAGTGTAAAGGGGATCGCACACCGGCCGCTCAGCACCGTGCCGTTCTAAAGGGCGATTTATAGTCGTGCGTAGGTCCTACGCCGGAGCTATCCGTAGCCTGTGCGTAGCTCTGCGTAGCCTGACGCGCACCTCACAAAATTTCGAACAGCGCGTCGGCTCTACGCGGACCGCAAGCTCTGTGATTGGTCCACCAGAACCCCTCCCGTCAGGTTAAAAAAACTGCGTCATAGATATTTCCGTTTGAGACGGTGAAAACAAAGATGAGCCAAGTTGAGGGGTGATTTAACTCAAACTGCAACATAAGTCGCTGTTTATTTACTTCCATCATTGCTGGTCTTCTCAAATTATACACAACAAGTTGCTATTTCTTCTTCGTTTGTGGGTTAACTTGCTAAGCTTCTTCTTCTGTGACGACTTCTGCTGCTACAGTGGTTACACGCGTGATTATCGCCAACCGCGCGCATTTCGCGTGTTTGCACGTCGACGCGGACGGCGACGCACAAGTATAAATGAAAACCTACGCCGGCGCTGCTACGCCGTAGGACCTACGCACGACTATAAATTGCCCTTAAATCAACTGAACACATTGTTTTCTATGAGTATACGCACACCGGCGCCGCCAGGTGGCACCTGTCCGCGCTGCCCAGCTGTGACTCAGGAAGTTGCTCAAATCCCTGTCGCGACACACAGCGCCACTCACATAGTTTAACATTAAATAACATCATATTTGTCCCAGATCATTAACGATTAACATTGGCTGCTAACGTATATTTTGCATTTTGAAGTAGACGCTATCTGACGAAGCTTGCGCTATTTAATGTGCACTTCCGGTTTACAATACCTCAGAGTTGTCCTAGACGCGACTCGACGCAACGCTGAGCTGCGCGGCCGGTGTGTGATCCCCTTAAGTGTTTGAGTAAAGTGTAGTTTAATTGATTTGTTTTTCTATAATTCATTCAATGTGCTTTGCGTCAACAGGAGTCGATTGTTGTAACGTTTAATAATGTTTTATAGAGAAATAATTCTGTTTTAAATATTTAGAGGTCATAGTCAGCCTCAGGTTATACAGAATGTAATCAATGTGTATTGTTGAACAGGTGAATAGTTCTCATGACCCAGAGGTTGGTGGTAGATTAGTCATTGTTCATTCTACTAAAGCCGAGAGTTTCTGTGATAACCTGTCAGCACTTTTAATGTCATTTAAATAGCTATTTTAGCACATATTTTATCACTAATAACATTTAAAAAAAGCTAAAACTGGATTTGTTATGGCATGTTGGTTATCAAGGTTATTATGATTAACAGAAACTAAGAAAATAATTAAAACTAGGTGTGAAAAATATTTGCCTGAATAAAAAAAATACAAGTTGTACATAAAAGATAATGAACTGATATTGTATTTAGTGTTTAAAAGACTAACAGAAATATGAGAAAATTATATAGAAAATGTATTTAGGTGAAAGTGCCATTTGGGATACTGACTATGTTGACAGATGGAATATACCACATGATTTTCGTTCAGATTTTGTGCCCATTTGCAGTCTGGACAAGTCAACAATAGTTGCTGAAGTCTGTGCTCATCTGCATATTTTGGGCAGTTGAACTTGACAGATTTCACAGAAAATCGCCTCCAGTTGTTGGACATCAAAACATGTTTGATTTATGGAGTTGAATTTACAACACATGTCATCTGCCCACCCTAGACGTAAGATCTAAATGTGCTTTGATCATTCTCTCTTTTGCAAGCACATAGAGATGTTGCTCATCTCAGGTTTCATCCATCACGAGGTGTTAGATTCTTTTTAATTTAGTTGTATTCAGATTGATGTAAGGGTCTGCTGTGTGATCCCAATCATTTAGTGTTTTTATCAGCCCATCCTCACCCCATGGCGTCAATATTTGACGCCACTTGACCATGCGTCAATATGTTACGCGGAGGGTATACCCTTCGCGTCATTTTTTGACGAACTGGGGACTTCAATACTATTGAGTCCGTTGCATTCTCTTTCCTATTTTCGTACCATTTTCTTACCATTTTCGCGTCGGTTTAGGGTTAGATTTACATAATGACATCCCTACCCAAACCTATCCCTAACCCCAATGTCAGGCGACAACTGTTTAATTTCGCGTACCTAATAGTATTGAAGTCCCCAGTTCGTCAAAAAATGACGCGAAGGGTATACCCTCCGCGTAACATATTGACGCATGGTCAAGTGGCGTCAAATATTGACGCCATGGGATGAGGATGTGTTGTTTTTATGTAACCATTTACAAATCAGCAAGTGCATAATGTCTAGTGTTTTAAGATATGTTCAAATGTGTGTTTTATTCCATTAGAAAGGTGATTACATATGTAGGGCATTTCTTAACCTTTTAGAACCTAAGGCAAAATAGGTTGTTTGCACAAATTTTGTTTTTCTAACTGTCAACTTCTTAGACGATGTGCTAACATTAAGTGCAAAGTTTCATTTTTTCAGAAACAACTGGCTTTTTAAGAAAATGAAAACGCAAACTTGTGCGACGATTCACGTGGAGCGTTGTGACCAGTACAAAACTAGTATGTCACTGCATGACCTTTCTCTCTACTGAAAAGCACAAATGGACGAAGCCCAAGAGTCTTGCCCAATCCCGTCAATGTATAATTGGCCCTGCCAGTTAGATCATACTGTATAGACGCTTTCAGCAGTAACAACATAAAAAAGCGGCTGTCGTGGTACGCACGTAACTTCCGGTAAACTCCGCTAAGAATAAATAACAACAAAGTTGTTTAAAGATAGTTTATTTATATAACAAGCAAAAAACAACAACACATAGATTACCTAGGAACTAAAACATTTGTTATTATCGACGAGGCATTTGATCAAGAGATCAGTTTAGCAACTAGTCAGACCATAAAAAAAATGAAACCGGAAATAAAGTTCGGATCCAGACGTGTATAGTTAAACTGATTTACTGAAGACATTGACACAGACTTTTGCATGTATAGTTATCAGAAAGACGTGATATACATAAAAGAATAACTGACAATTAAATTATTGTAAATTATTACAATAGCAGCATCACAGTAAACAGTAAAAAGAGAAAGTAAAATCTTCACAGCTTTGCTGACTTTGTAAACATATGTAAAATAGCCAACACACACTACACATTTAAAAGTGCAAACTTTTCTTCAGTAAATAGAAAAATAATATCATATATAAATATAAAATGTCATTATGAATTATATAAAGCAAACATTACTGAGCATTATTGCACCTCATTTTATTATACTTTTTTATATTAGATTAGACTTTTTTGATGTTTTAGCTGTTCTACATACTGTGTTTACAAAGTAAGTACATTTTTGTTTTATTTAAGAAGATCGGCTATTCTTGTTTGCAGTGGCGGTTCTACACGGAGGCCAGGGGTGGCCCGTGCCTCTGTAGACATGTCCCTGGCCACCCCTGTGGCTACCCCGTGCTGACCAAATAAAAAAGTATACATTTATTTAGATTTTACACGCGAGCGCCAAAAGCAGAACTAATGCGGCGCAACGTTCTACACGGGCAAATTAGAGCGGCGCACCCAACCACTGTAGCTGGCTGCGGGTGCTGTCCCCAATCTCCAGATGTTGTGAATGTGTATGCAGGTTTGGGCACTGGTAAGGACTCTAGGTCACTTGACATTGGGACACTGTGGGACACTGTTCACTTGTTCTCCTGTGACGTGGCTGCTTAAGCGCGTTGTGAATGTGATCATTCCCAGCTGCTACTCATCATCAACCGGCAAAACCAACATCTCGCTGACTTTTTAAATAGTACATTGTAACAAGCGCTGTAATTATGCTCTTACATATACATGCATAAAATTGGAGGAATATAATTAAATGTTACATATAAAATTTTTACAATTTAAAATAAATATTATTTTAAATATTAAGTAGATTGTGGTCGCTAACTGTCTAGCAATGTGTGTTTATATGTAAACTAAAACAAACGTTTGTCTTTATAAAAGTTTGCATTTCATAAAGTTTATTGAGTAGACTCGGTTGTTTTTCGGTTGGACGGCTTTAGAAAAAGTCACGTGATTTCATGTAAGGGAACATAGGGACCATCAATGCTCACTGCTTTTTGTGTTGCATGGAATTTTTAGGTAACTAACGTTTGGCGTAATGGCTGACACCCTAATCACAGTGCCCTGACTACTGAACAAGGGAGCTGATGAGACCCCAGCTCCTCTTTAGCACCTGCACTCACTCTTATTTATATGACTGTTAAGTAAAATAAAGTTTAAGGGGCGATTTCCCGGACAGAGATTGGACTAGTCCTAGACTAAAATAAATGTAAGAGCTGCCCAAACTGAAAACATCTTATCTTGAATACATCAGTGCCCTTAGTTTTGCTTTAAAATGCACACAAGTAATGTTTTTAGTAAGGCATGTTTGTTAAAACTAGTTATATTTCCTAATTAAACTAAGGCCTAGTCCTGTCTTAAACTAATTCCTGTAACCACCCCTATAATCTTTAAATATCATTTCTTGCCATTTTTTAATGTGCCCTTCTGGTGAAACACTGGCCCCTCCTTGGCCCCCCTAGTGAAATTTGTCTAGAACCGCCACTGCTTGTTTGTAATTATTGATGATTATTAATTTATTCAAAATGACATTTAATTTGGAAAAAACATGTCTGGATTATTTTGATAATATATTTAACAGGAATTGTTAGCCTACCATGTGCACTGTACTGACTGCTAACGTTAACTGTTACTGAGAAAGTATTAACCACCGTTATGTCAAAATAAACCATGAACTACTGCTCAATATCTAAAGAAAGATAGTAAAGAAAGTAACAGCTAGCTGGCGTCAGTTATTTGGAAAATGCATATGCATAGGTAATGTTTAACAGTAAAATCTTAATTTAGCTTGCACCGAAGTTATAAATTATAACAACATTGTTTGTTAACATTAACGTCAGCAAGTTTGAGGCACATTTTGCGCATTAAAATTAGCAGCACATGCACATTTCCCGTAATTAAACATGGACTTATCTGCAAGTGATGGACTGGCACAATAATATCGACATTATATTTTTTTTCATTAGGCTATTATTTTTGGTGCCCCCTCAGCACTTGGTGCCCTATGCACAGTGCGTGATGCACGTTATGGGAGCAGCAGCACTGCCTGGGGGGCCACTGTCCTGCAGAGTTTAGTTCCAACCATAGACAGTAAAAGACATGGACACAGCGACCTCATTAGATTCAACTGAGACAAGTGTCAATTAGAAGCACGCACTTCCTGGGGGTTGAGCGTACTGCGCAGTCTCAACCTGAGCTCAATGACGTAGATATAACGTGAGCAACCTGTCTGACAATTGTAAGTCTTTTAATAGCCGTGCCACGAGAAATCTGAATCACCTACCGAATCTTGCAGAGACTGGAAGCGTGAACAGGAGCAAATTTTGGTAAGTATTCAGATTAATAATCTCCCTTGACTTTATGCCTCCACGTCCACCCGATTGCCTCATAGACAGTAAAAGATTGCCTACTAGCTTCTCCTCCTGTCCATACGGTAATTTCTCTACTGTGGGACAGAGCGTCGCAGGTTATGACGCAATCGTTAGCCTATTTTTACAAAAACTGCTTCTACTGGGCCATAAAGTAAGATACATGGTAATGGAGCCTTTTATACATTTTCGTGTTTCTTTAGAAACAATGGTAACACTTTATTTTACGGTGTCTTTGTTACACATGTTACATGTAATTATTATAGTAATAATAGTTAATTATGCATAATTACATGCAACTAACCCTAAACCAAACCCTAATCCTAAACCCAACCCTATAGTAAGTACATGTTATTAATGATTATTACTTAGTACTTAAATGTATAATTACACTGTAACAGTGATACCGTAAAATAAAGTGTGACTGAAACAATTAATGGACAAATGGAGTCTTTAAACGCCTCAGATGTAAAGTTATTCACTTTCAAAGTGACGGCAAAATGAATGGGAGTCAATGGGATGCTAACAGCAGGTGGGGGTTCTCTAAGCAATAGTGGCGCCCGGGGAAGCTTCAATAAAATATGAAACCCTGCCCCCCTGGTTCCAACCCTAATCAAACACACCTGCATTTCATTTCCATGTAATCCTGAAGACTTTGATTAGATTTTTCAGTTGTTACTAATAACTCTGCAGGACAGTGAACCTCCACTTACATGTCTAACAATCTGAACACCCCTGCTTTCATGCAAAAACCTCCAAAAAAAAGTGTTGACTAACTTTCATATCAAATACTATTCACTCGGAATAATGACATATTGGCATCATATTAACATTTGAAACGGCATGTTTTATTAATTAAAGTTTTAACAAATTACTTGTTTAATTGGGTCATTAATGCATTTTGCACAACAACTGCATTATCCTTTAAAATTAAAGTAAAGTAGCCTATATAAACAACAAAAATGACGTAATCTATAGCCACGTGATTGGTTTTAATGGTCAATAATGATTTATTAGATAAATTAATAAATGCTTAGAGGAACGCATTATTGCATCAAATTTTACCTCATATGTGAGCATGTGTGATTCCGCGCCCCTGTGAACTCTGGCGAACTTTGGCGTTGTACCAAGGAGGTTTGGAAATGTTGTGAGCGGTTCATACACGTTTTAATTCCTCAGATAGCAAAATGCAGCAGCAACAGCAAAGAGCTTGTGAGCGCGCTCAGAGGCCAATGACGTCTGCGCTGTATAAGAATATAGTAATGTAACACGATCAAAACATTATCAAAACAGCGAAAATCTCCGAAAGGGGACAAGGATGAAGCACAGAATTGATAATATTGTGCATATTAAACAGATTAAAAGTCAAAAAACAGATTAATGGAGGCTTCTTTGATTTTGAGATTGCATGCAAAATCCATTTGGCTCAAAAAACCAAGGGGGTATGTGCCCCCTCAGTTTGAATGGGCATGACACCTCTGTATGTATATATATATATATATATATATATATATATATATATATATATATATATATATATATATATATTCACCGGCCACTTTATTAGGTACACCTGTCCAACTGCGTGTTAATGCAAATTTCTAATCAGCCAATCACATGGCAGCAACTCAATGCATTTAGACATGTAGACATGGTCAAGACGATCTACTGAAGTTCAAACCGAGTGTCAGAATGGGGAAGAAAGGTGTTTTAAGTGATTTTGAGCGTGGCATGGTTGTTGGTCTGAGTATTTCAGAAACTGGTGATCTACTGGGATTTTCACGCACAACCATCTCAAGGGTTTACAGAGAATGGTCCGAAAAAGAGAAAATATCCAGTGAGCGGCAGTTCTGTGGGCGCAAATGCCTTGTTGATGCCAAAGGTCAGAGAAGAATGGCCAGACTGATTTGAGCTGATAGAAAGGCAACAGTAACTCAAATAACCACTCATTACAACCGAGATATACAGAAGAGCACCTCTGAACGCACAACACGTCGAACCTTGAGGTGAATGGGCTACAGCAGCAGAAAACCACACCGGGTGCCACTCCTGACAGCAAAGAATAGGAAACTAAGGCTACAATTCACACAGGCTCACCAAAATTGGATAATAGAAGATTGGATAAACGTTGCCTGGTCTGATGAGTCTTGATTTCTGCTGCGACATTCAGATAGTAGAGTCAGAATTTGGCATCAACAACATGAAAGCATGGATCCATCCTGCCCTGTATCAACGGTTCAGGCTGGTGGTGGAATGGTGTAGGGAAGGTTTTCTTGGCACACTTTGGGCCCATTAGTACCAATTGAGCATCGTGTATTGTTTCTGACCATGTCCATCACTTTATGACTACAGTGTCCTCTGATGGCTACATCCAGCAGGATAACGCCCCATGTCATAAAGCGCAAATCATCTCAGACTGGTTTCTTGAACATGGCAATGAGTTCCACAGTCACCAGATCTCAACCCAATGGAGCATCTTTGGGATGTGGTGGAACAGGAGATTTGCATCATGCATGTGCAGCCGACAAATCTGCAGCAACTGCGTGATGTTATCATGTCAATATAGATCAAAATATCTGAGGAATGTTTCCAGTACCTTATTGAATCCATGAAGGATTAAGGCAGTTATGAAGGCAAAAGGGGGTCCAACCCGGTACAGGTAAGTTGTACCTAATAAAGTGGCCGGTGAGTGTGTGTGTATATATATATATATATATATATATATATATATATATGTATATATTAGAATGTGAAATTTTAGAATGTGAAATTTTAATTTCAAAATTTCAATTTGGCTGGCATTGCATTTTGTTCCAATTAACATAAAAATTACTTTTGCAAAGTTTTGAGGAATTCCATTGAGATTTAGGGGTGTCACCTAACACATGATCTTTGGCGAAATTTCGAAAAATGTGATATTTTTAGTCTAATTGCCAAATGATTGATCTGGAAATGTTGAGTACAGTAACCTTTTATACAGCAACATGTTCTATAGGGTTATCAAAGTAAAAGTTGTTTGTTTGCCTTTTGGGTAACTTGGGCATTTCTCAGAATTCAACTTTTAAGATTCTCTATTCAATTGTCCTATAGACAAAATGAATGGAGGTCAATGGGACATATGTTCAAGTGGCCTTGCCCTTCGTTTTGCCTCAAAATGTACTCAAGTAATGTTTTTAGTAAAGCATGTTTGTTAAAACTAGTTCTATTTCATAATTAAACAAAGGCCTGGTCCTGGCTTAAACTAATCCCTGTCTGGGAAACCACCCCATAAAGTTTAATTAAAGGACAAGTTCGGTATTTTACACTTAAAGCCCTGTTTTCAGATTGTTTATGATGAGATAGAACGGTTTTGACTGAAATTTCGACATATGTGGCTATTTGTTTTTTACCTCCCACCTCTACAATGGGTGTATAGGTGCACTGGAACAATCCTTCCTAAAATGCATTCAACTTTCGTTTACAAAGCACTGATATGCTCACACAAAAATCGCTGCAAAAGATGCTTTCCAACAGGTGTTTTAGCATTCGTTGTAAACTTGTGGACCTATTTTTCCAAACGCCTCACACCCGTACATTTTTCCGCTGAGATCTTGAATAATAAATACTCCAGGCCAGTTGGTGCCGATAATCCGCCTTTGCCAATTGCAAGAATAGAAACAAAGTTCCCGGCGCGGAGTAATACCGTACCTCACAGCACATCTAATACAAGTCAATGGAGTTGGACAAAACTACGATAAAACCTGTTGGAATGCGTCTTTTGCAGCGATTTTTGTGTGAGCATATCAGTGAACACCCCTGACCACTCGGTGAGTTTCACGTCTTTGTAAACGAAAGTTTAATGCATTTTAGGAAGGATTGTTCCTGTGCACCTATAAAGCCATTATAGAGGTGGGAGGTGATACAAGAAACACCCGAAAATTCTCGGGCCAGCATTATATGTCGAAATTTCGGTCAAAACCGTTCTATTTCATCATAAACAATCTGAAAACAGGGCTTTAAGTGTAAAATACAGAACTTGTCCTTTAAATAGAAGCCCCACTCAAGGGGCGATACTGACACACTTAAAAGAAAAAAAACTCTAGTCTAAAATAAATGAGTACTAAATAGCACTAAAAGTGGACCTAGGCTCGTAATCATAGGGGAACCACTTTTAGTGCTATGTAGCACCTATAATAATAATAATAATATGTTTAATTTATATAGCGCCTTTCCCAAGCTCAAGGTCGCTTCACACATTATAGAATTTCAACAAAAGTAGACAATACAAATTCATATTCGTCGGACATTTGCCCAGGACGAGAGTCACATGCAGCTGCATGAGAGAATAGTAGAAAACAGATATACATATACAAACCACAAAACAATCAGTGCAAGTGATAGGACTCTACATAGATGACAGTACATAAACCACAGACTCAACATTGCAGATAGCATAAGTGATTATTTTACATATGTTACTGATAGTGTAGGTTGAACAGATGGGTCTTTAACAGCGATTTAAATTCAGGCAAGGAAGCAGTGGTATAAAATAGTGCATTGCAGTAGTCGAGACGGGATGTAATAAGAGCATGCACTAGTGTTTCGGCATCATTTCTACCGATGAAAGGGCGCAGCTTGGCAATACGTTTCAAATGAAAAAAACACGTTTTGGAAAGGCTTCTGATATGAGCGTCAAATGACAGTGAGGGGTCGAGTATGATACCTACATTTCTCACAATAGGAGAGGGAAAAATCGTAGTAGCATCCAGGTCAATACTAAAATCCGCAGAGCTTGTTTGTGTTAGAGATGGAGTGCCAGTTATCAGAATATCAGTTTTACCCAAATTCAGGCTAAGAAAGTTAGAGTGTAGCCACAGTTTCAGCTCATTTACACACGAAGTGTCACGGTGATCCGTGTCATGTTTTGTGTCTGTTCCATATTGTCATCACCTGGACAATTGTTAATTATCACCTCATTCATTTTTGTGTATTTATACTGCTGTCTGTGTCACACTTGTCGCCGGAAAATTGTCATTGCTACCCTGTCTGTTCCCCATATTATGTGTTCCCATTGTTTGGATGTTCCTGTGTTTCTTACCTGTTTATGCTCCTCGTGTTTTGGTTCCCATTTTATTATTAAATGTTATTTATTTTGAACTCTGCGTTTGCGTCCTGACTCTCCATCCGTGTCATGACAGAACCTTCCGGCCAGCATTGGACGCAGCGAGTTCGGGGAGGGCTGCTTCCCCAAGTGTTTCGTCGGGGTGGAGTATTGACATCGGGTCCTGCACGTTGCCAGTCCCAATGTCCTTGGGGATCACCGCGAGAGATCGCTCGCTCCTGCAGGAAGGGGATCGGCACAGGCGGTCCACTCGACGGTAGAGTCGTCGACTCTGGTTCCTCGGTGGGTCCACCGCTGTGCTCGACTGGGGCCCGGAACGGACACCACGCCCGATCATTTCCCCGGGGTGGTCGCCACCGTGAGGGAGCCCATTTCCCGAGATGGCAGGACGCGACTTCCGGGGACATCGGATTCCCGGCGATTCCCAGAAGGGGGTAATTCATCTGCCTCGGTCCTCATGAGGGTCGTTCTGGTTTGGCCGGCTCACCGTCCATTGGCTTCGTCCCGGCGGCTGCCGGTTTCGTCAGGGTCTCCAAGCCCTCCATCCCTCCCCTGGACCCACCCTACCAGACTTTGTTTGTTTTTTGTAATGAGTGTCTGGTAGCCACTCCAAGAGGGAGGGATAATGTCACGGTGATCCGTGTCATGTTTTGTGTCTGTTCCATATTGTCATCACCTGGACAATTGTTAATTATCACCTCATTCATTTTTGTGTATTTATACTGCTGTCTGTGTCACACTTGTCGCCGGAAAATTGTCATTGCTACCCTGTCTGTTCCCCATGTTATGTGTTCCCATTGTTTGGATGTTCCTGTGTTTCTTACCTGTTTATGCTCCTCGTGTTTTGGTTCCCATTTTATTATTAAATGTTATTTATTTTGAACTCTGCGTTTGCGTCCTGACTCTCCATCCGTGTCATGACACGAAGAGAGTGACGATGTTACATGTTCAGAGTCTGGTTGACAAGCAGTATAAAACTGGATATCATCGGCATAACAGTGATATCTAAAGCCGTGTCAACGAATGATGTTACCCAGTGGCTGAATATATAGGATGAATAATAGTGGACCAAGTACAGAGCCCTGAGGAACACCTTGTGTAAGTAAGACAGTAGGAGACCCATATGAAGAACCATACAGGGGATGATATACAGTAGCACCACTATAGCACCAGATATGATTCTATATAGCACAATATGGTTCTATAGAGGTGCTACACAGGTGCTACATAGGTGTTATACTGTATGGCACTTAAAATGGTTCCCCTATGATTACGAGCCAGTGAACCACTTTTGGTGCTATTTAGCACTGTTTGTTTTTAGAGTGATAGTAGCTAACTTACTGGCAACTAACAAGGCGTAATGGTAAGAGCTGACACTAACTTAACTTTAAACTTAATTGCTTAGTCTGTGCCAGAGTCTGCTTCACTAAGCAACATCCCCAGGGAGAAAGAGAGAGGAAATGGAACTTGAACTCTGAGCCTAGCCATTGTGTCTCTCACCAGAGATGTCTTCCCACCTGCCACCCAAGAGTAACGTCCTATAGACCCTTTTACAGTTGGTAAACAATGTGATGTATTTGTGTGGGCGGGGCTTAGCTGGAGGCAGAAAGATTCCCCTCAACGCTTTAACAAACGGTAGTTAGCGAGTTTTCTTAGCTTGTTTTTTTTAACAATGGCTGGAGAAAATCTGAATATATCTGCTTTATCTGAATATTAAAGGTCACTTACTGTCCGGTACCGTGATAGTTATTTGAAAAAGTTAACTTTAATGGACGGAACCAGATTGGTCGACCCGTACACAATCACTCATTGGATGGACGATCTGACAGGATTACCTCCAATTGAGTGGCCTGACATCTACACTTACCTGATAGAGCAACCAAGCGTGTATAGTAAAGAGAAACTGAGGGCGTATAAATCCTTTGACGCGTATAACTACGTACTGAATGGTCATGTACAAGACTTAAAATACTAATATATAACAGACGAGTTTGTGTTTTACGATCCGAAGTTCTGCCTAGCCAGCGCCAAGGCCAGAAGACGACCATGTATCAGGCTTGGGTTATTGTAAACAGAAGAAACAACTACATCTTGACGGCGAACTGCACTTGCATGGCTGGGTGAGTAGCTAATATCAGATTAGAAAGATCACATTTCATATTGAATTTAAATGGAAAAAGCACTTTTGTTGTTAACAGTTATACCACCTAACATTATGTTGTGTTAGTAATGTTGTTGTGTTAACTATGATATGAGATGAGCAACAAGATATCAATTAGTTTCATTTTTTAATTTTCCATCTGACATAAGTCTAGGGTCCTGCTGCAGCCATGCAGCTGCAGTGCTATTTAAGGTGGAGCTGTATGTTAGGATGGGGAGGACTGAGCAGCAAGCAGGCACCTCAGGAGAATGTCTCTGGAAACAGACAAAGAAAGCGGTCAAACCAGCCAGAGTTAGGAAGATCAACTTCCAGAGGCCTAAAAAACAGTTGACAGCAGCAGTTCCAGCCAAAGTCAGGAGGTTCAGTAGCAGTGCTTGAGGCATGTACCAGAGTAGATGAGGCTTTGTTACTTTGTCAAGAGAAACAAAGTGATCTAAGACAGAGTTAAGAATTAAGCTGGAATTACGAACTGACAGCAGAGCTATTCTGCTAGATGAAGGTTCACTCTCAAGTGTCCAGTCAAACTTTTAAGTGCTTAGTTGAATCTCAACGCATTTTACATACAACAAAATTACGAGATATGAGACAACCAAGAAAGCATTACAATATCAGATGGAGCGGTTCTATTAATCCAGGACATCATATAGCAAATAGTAATAGTTATATGCTTTACACCCACTTTGCATGTTCATTTAGCTGTATATTAATAAAATGCCAATCATCTAAATGAATGTGTTAAATATTGTTGTCCTATGTCATCTTCTAGAGCTCACAGATGAAGACATCCAAGAACTGTATTCGATTGCCCCTGACGCTGCTGTTCTGACCAGCATAGAAAACAGTGACACTTACACAGCTTCTGAGTCTGAGCTAGAGCATCCTCCAGAGTTGCCAGAGCCACTCACAGCCTTGTACGAACCCATGCTCAGACAGCACATGCATGGGGACATCAGAGATAAATTTGAGGTAGCCTATCACAACATGATAAGAAACATCAACCCTGTTCAGTGTGAGAAACTTGAGTCCATCACAAAACTGCAGGCAAAATCCCAAGACTGGCACACTCACAGGACAGGCAGGATTACCAGCACAACATTTTATACTGTATGTAAAGGTGACCATCTGCACAAAACCACCCTGGACTAAATCATGCACTACAATGACACCAACATACAGGTTCCAGCAGTTGTATGGGGAAAAGACAATGAGGAAATTGCTAGGGAGTGCTACACCAAAGTGGTCAACAAAAACCATCAAAATGTAATGCAGTGTTTCCCACAGGATTTTGAGAGACTTGTGGCGGTGATGACGTCACACTCTAATTAGCATATATGGGACGTCATCACGTGTTTGCGTTTGATCCGGTTTGATCGAGTGTAGTGTTGTTCCGATTCCGATACCAGTATCGGAAATACGGCCGATACCACAAAAAATTCTGGCATCGGAATCGGCGAGTACTTGACCCCCAGATCCGATACCATTTTCTTAATAAACGTAGTTATGCAAAGCGAAACTCATTTCTTCTTCGCTGCTCTGAATGCGAACACCAGGAAGTTAACACATGCGTGACGCAACCATTGTTTACTTAGAGCGGCGAAGGAATGAAAGAATGCAGCCGTATGTCCGCTGTTTGTTAGTATTTCAGACTAATAAAACATTGACATGTCTCAACGGAATCCGCGCCCGCAGATTTCCGCGGAGAACTCAACGGATTTAATGCCCGTGATTTACAAGCACACATACCCGCGTTTGAGCGCTTTTGTGAGTGACCAGTACTGTCATTGACAACAAGTACACATACATAGCCTCGCACGTTTGTGAGCAGCATTGATAAGTACATAAACCCTGTGTGTGCTGTTTGCTGTGATTGTTTTTAATGACAAGAGCATGAACCGTTTGATATATGAGATGAAATGAAACTTGCCACTGAGTTTTACCGCAGATCTTACTTGTCTCTGTCGTCTATGTGACGCGACAGTCAGCACAGCACATCCATCATTTCAAATCAGTTTACAAGACGAATGCTCTTGTTATGTTTAAGATAAAGTTTACATTGCGTTGTAAAAATGATGAAATTATCTTCATACGTGCTTAATTCATAATAAGAACGTATTAACACAAGCTTTTTATTCTGCTATAATATATATTAACAATAATATATGTCATTTTATATAGGCTACAAACTATAATTCTATCTTGACATGCACATTATCTGGTTCATGTTGGTCCAGTTTAATTCAGAGGACTCATTGGTTTGGTGTATTCATTTTAATTTGAAGCCTTTGAAAAGTAATTATTTTGGATGAAATGTTGTAATATTTAGCTTAAATTCTTTAATTTAAAACCATCCCACAGAAATCCGCAGATTTTTTCCAATTACTCCTAAAACTAAAATACCCTTTCAGTTAACAGTGTTCGATTTGTGGCTGATTTTCTCATAGGAAAAATAAATATTATTGTCAAATGTCTTTCAGATAATAAAAATACTGTGGTTCATTGTATGTATTTGTTCATGTTTTATACAGGAATAAGTCTGAAGCACACCATAAAACAGTTATATCCATTCATACAGGGCTAGTAGTATGTACAGCTGTATATTATACAGAAACATACGTAGGTATCGGATCGGTACTCGGTATCGGCCGATACCCTGAGCCCAGGTATCGGAATCGGTATCGGGAAGAGAAAAATGGTATCGGAACATCTCTAATCGAGTGTTGGCACCTGAAATATGTTTCACTTCTACTCTTTGATCTGTCACGTTATATTGCATTTTAACACAACTGATTGCTATTATTTACATATTATCAGTTCTGTTGTCAGACATAAAATGAGCAGACTATAGCCACATTCGGATGGGATTAGTTTTACGGTTGTAGATGGCGTAATGTAATTTTACCACAGGACGTCTGTAATATTGATGGTCAATTCGGACGGGATTAGAAATCTCAGTTAAACATTCAGAAGTGGGAGGGGTAACTCAATTGCGCAGCAGGTCACCTCTCTCGTCGTCATGTGCACGTTGCTTCTTGATATCAACATGACACAGACGAGAAAAACTCGAAACACTGTGTTTAATTTCAGTTTTGGGAGAACATCCGTTTCAGGAACAGTTCTGTGCCTCCGAGAAGTGAATTTGACTTTTTAAAGTTTGTGTCGTGTTATTCAGGAACTGACTTGCCACTGACTTGTTTTTTTCGCCTAGAATCCAAGTAAATGCTTAAGCGCTTTTATATTTTAAAGAAACCCGCAAAATAACAGGAAATTACGAAACGTACGTGTATGTTTACAGCTGGTTTATAAATCACCATACATTTACAGTGCTCTTCTCATCAATGTCTTGTTATGAGCCCCTTTTTATTTAAATGCGAGTTTTATTGTAGCGTATAGCGCAGACAATTGGGTGCAAATTCAGAAAATTGAGCGGATACACAGTAACTGTTACACAAAGTTACTACAAAACACGTGCGCAGGCATATCGCATTATAGAGAGGGAGAGAACAGGTGTGTGTGTGGGAAACACTTATGCTAACCTTTCGTCAAGTCATCGCCGGCTTCTCTGTCAGTAAAATCTGTGACTGTTGACGTTTACGCGAAAAAGAAAGGATACGGAGGAACGGACATTGAAACACCGCCACCTTTTCACGCTCATGAGCGAGAGAGAGAGAGAGAGAGAGAGGGGCACGCGCTGCATGCAACATAGAAAGGGAGGGGGCGCGCTGGGTGCTTGCAACAATGAATTAAGACGTTTTTAAACAGTAAAATATAAATGTAAATGGGGATCATGAAAAATCTATTTGTGGCGGCCAGCGCTGATTCTGTGGCGGTGCGCCACGAATAAATCAACGTATGGGAAACACTGTAATGGTTACCCTATGTGGTTTTGTGATTCGACCTGAGGAACCGCACCTAGGCGCATCTCCAGATGGGAAAGTTGTGTGCTCCTGCTGTGGGGAAGGAGTCTTGGAAATCAAATGCCCATGCAAATATAGGGAAGGCCTGCAGGGTGTGACAGTCAGTGAGGATTTCTGCCTTTACCAACAATTCCAACTAAAGAAAACACACCAGTACTACCACCAGGTTTAACTGCACATGTTTGTCTGCAATGTCCAGTACTGTGATGTTGTGGTGTGGACAACTCAGGAGCTGGTTGTAAATCGCATACAAAGAGACGAAGAGCTCTTGCAGAAGAATTTACCTAAAGCGAAGCAATGTTTTATATCTTTCATTCTGCCAGAACTTCTAACCTGCAGCCAAGGCTACAGACCTGGCACTGCAGTTCTACACCTGACTCACCTGTGTCTATCGTCACAGTTAGCCATGAAAGATGTAAATGCTTCTATTTCAGCAGGCAATAAGTACTATTTTACAGCTACATGATAGTGAACTGGACCAAAATACACAAAAAAGTTAAACCTTCAATGTGTTGGATAAGGTATTGGGAATGGAAATTTATGTATGTAGTTGCATAAGAAGTATTTTAAAGTATATGACTACTGTAAATGATGTAAATAAAGAGTGACATTACATTAAAGTTATTATTAAGTAAGTGTCAGGCAGAAAACACAAAAGATCCCAGTGCGGATAACAGAAAGTTTATTTAAATAATAATGTATGATAACAGACAGTAGCACGTCTGGCCGCAAAGGCCACTCCGAGGCAGACGGCTGGAGGCGGGGAGCACACACAGGCACTGGGGAGATGAACCACACATATTCGGGCTCCGGCCAGACAAGCGAACGGTGGGAGAGAGTATCTTACAACAGTTGAATAAATCGACAAACGACACAAGGAAATCCGCAGTCAGCCCGGCAAACAGGCACACGAAGCAGATGAGGTGGGGGAATCCTGCGGCGGGCAGAGAGAGAGCGTTAGTGGTGCTGACGGGAGAAAACTGGACAGCTCCAGAAGCGAAGGACCGCCCTGCTGGACAGCGGCAATGCCGCGGTGGGCGTCCGCTGCTGCAGATGGAAATGGCAGTCTCTAGAGCGGGCAGATGGAAATAGCGGTTCTTAATACTGACAGATGACAAACAGTCCTTTAATCCGCCAGCAATCACAGAGTTTCAGAAGTAAATCCTGGGCAGCAGAGAGCACAGATAAAGGGTGGGAAACAATTAATGAACAGACTGGAATAATCAAAAGCACACGACAAGACAGGACTAGAAACTAGCAAAGCTAGTAGTTGGCGAGAACATACACAAACGAACTTGCAATGAGACACTGAACACGCAGGGAATAAATGCTGAGCCGATTGGCCATCAAATAAGCTGCAGGTGTGAGGGTCGCAGGTGAAGAAGATAAAATAATTACACCCGTGAGAGAGCCGCGCACGTGAGAACTGTAAAAACAAAACACAAACACAGAGAAACCAAAACATAGCAATCAAATAAAACCGAAGTCATGACAGTAAGATGTAAATATTTTCTAGAAATAAAAATTCTGAAGCCTGCAAATTAATTATAAACTTTCTGTATTTATTCTTTCTTACCATGTTCTTAAATTCCGGTCACAATTAATCACAACAATGTATATACAATGTATGTAGGATCACAGATGATTAACAATTTATCACAACAATGTATATAGAGTCCCAGATGATTCACAATTAATCAATAGTTTACAAAAAAAATTCAATTCTTAAAGTAACACACAGTAGAGTGAAAGGCATATAAATTGTTAGTACATTGTTGTACACACAGACACACAACAACAACACAGACATTTCATACACGACATACTCTCTCTTTTCTGGGCACCACAGATTTACACAAATTGGTAAGAGCACCACACACAATCACCATGTCATCCAAAAGGCTAGCTTGGGACATTGGAATAACAGAATGCAAAATTTTGAAACTCTTCCATCTGCTTATAACTCTCTCTACATGTATTCTCACATGCGACAGTTGTCTGGATATATCTACTTCACAAGCAGGTAACTGCAGGTGAAATTTGGTATACGCAAAATGGCACCATAAGCAGCAAGTTCATCCCTGATCAAAAACCCCCTGTCTACTAAGATTTCATCTTTTGGCTCTAACAAGTACAAAAATCCTAATTCGAGTGTTATTTGCTTATCTGACACTCTCCCACCCCAGCCCGTGGACAGAAATGAAACTGCCCCAGCAGGTGTTATTCCCACCAGGTACTTAATAGTGTTGTGGTGCTTGTAATTAGACCAGGTTTGAGCTCTGGTAGTCAAGTTAGTAGGTCTCTCTATGAATATCTCTGTACAGTCAATTATACACCTGCCTGCAGCACCTCTTGAAATGTCGCCTGAAACTTTTGGGCATATTTTTAAGGACAGCATCTTTACTTGGCCATTTAATAAAAGATTTCAATTTGTCTGCCATTACAGGCAACCAGGACCTTAGAATGTTTGACACTGTGCTTTCAGAAACTTTGAATCTATATGCAATATCTCTCTGAGCCCCAATCTCAGTTTCATAAGAACGACTAATAGATGATCTTCCAGCATGAGACTTTCAGTTCGCTTCTGCACACTGTCTTTAATTTTTGACATTAACCAACTGAAGATGACTGAAGTTAGCCCAGTGAGAAACAGAAAGTGGGCAGCACTGTTTTTGATCGTGGAGAATGAGAAGCAAGATTTCTGAAGCTCCTCTTTAGGCCTGGCAAACTCAACCCATTTTAAGGGTCCAGGTTATTGTGAGCCACTTGAGTCAGCATTGCTAAATTGCCAAGGAAACTCAGTACAGACCCACTTGTAACCGGCTGATCCACACGACTCGAGATTCTCAGAGCCGGAAACATTGAAGACTCGCAGACCATGGACATGAGACTCGCTCTACAGATCCACTAACTGGCTGATTCGCGTGGATCAGCCGGATCCGGTTAGTGGATCTATAGAGCAACTGAAGTCTCCTCAAAAGCAAATCCATAAGCCTTTCGCTTCTGAAATAACATGCTTATAGGTTTTAGGTTTGGTGTGTATGGTCGACCATTTAAAAAATAAGCCTAATAACAATAGCATAATAATATAGAGAAAATATAGAAAAAAACTGTCCTCCCTATGTAGCCCCCAGAGCCGGAGAGACAGTTCGCGCAGATCAGCCGGTTACGGATCAGCTGGTTACGGATCAGCCGGTTACGAGTTGAGAGATTCTCGAGTCAGAGCAGATTCGCATGTCTCTCGAGTCTGCATTGTTTCCGGCTCTGAGTGAGAATCTGTGTCAGTTCACGGCCTGCGCGGATCCACAGGTCTCTCGAGTTTGCAATGTTTCCGGCTCTGAGTGAGAATCTCGGGTCAAAGGTCTCTCGAGTTTGCAATGTTTCTGGCTCTGAGTGAGAATCTCGGGTCAGTTCTCGCGCAGATCAGCCAGTAACGAGTGGATCTGTAGTGCGAGCGAAGTCTCATCAATAATGTTGAAAGAGGTTTGTGTGTGGTGGCACTGTACATTGAATTGTAGTAGGACTCAACTGATCCGGGTTAATGACACTAGAGACTCGCGACTCAAACAGGTCTACTCCTCTTTCAGTCTTTCATTCTCCTCTTTAAGTTTGCATAAGTCTTTTCTTAAGTTGACAAATTCAGTGTTGAGTTGATCATACTTCTCACTGAGACTGTTGTATGCGGCTTCAGGGACCATAGCCTCTTCCACTAGTTCCTCTGGTGTCATTGGATCATCATTAGCTGGAAGACATTTGTGAAAGACAAGTGACAAAGCAGTTTGATAAATGCATGTATGACAAAAACATTGAACTGTGTATAAAACTTTTTGAATGTTCTTACCATGGGAAGGAGCCCCTTGCGCCACTGTCAAACATTCCCTTTTCCTCTTCCTTTCCAGCCTTAGAAAAACAGAACAAAACAGAGACAAAACGAGATTTTAGTGAGAAAGACTGAACACACGAGTTACAACCTATGGTAACACTCACCTAGCCACATTTAGTTTTTCCATAGGTCTGTCATTCTGCCGTTTATATGAAAACACAGAGGGGATGAAGTCAGGGCTGTCTTCATCCATAGAAGCCTCTCCTACAAAATAATAAGAAGTAATTAAAGCTAATGTCATCTTACCTTACAATGTAGTTAGTTAACTAGCTAACGTTACCACTTTGGACAGCTACCATCAGTGACGAACGTTAGCAAATCGTTGCTAAAACTATTTGAACACACACCTGTACCTTCTCACTGTATCATCTCCCTTTCCACAATTGCAACACTTGCAACGTTTGAAAGGGAGACGACACCAACAATGAGTGTTTATGTAATGTTGGCAAATTGCTAGTTGCTAGCTACAAACTAAGTTCGCTAACGATGGCCTAGTCATGTAGCATTATGAGAAATCTGTAGATAACATTACTGAACCAAACTATAATCCATACCGTACCAACGAAAAGACAATAGTTTATTTACATCAACTTACCTGATATGAAGTGTGCGCTGCAGACGCAAACATTTTTGATGATCGTTTCTGTCCAGTCCGCTGATTTTATTGTGTTTAACCATAGCTGTCGTCGTTTTTTTTGTCTGGTAGTGGCAGCAGGTATCCGATAAAACTTCAAATTGCCTGTTCTCTGTCGATTCTGGCAACCAACAACACAACAAGACGACATTTTAAAAGCTCCTTGTGTAGCCGACCCTGTGTTGGTTTGTATTAGCCGCCTCCAGTTTTCCGTTTGTTTTGCTTCCAGCTAGCGCCCTGACGTATCTGTGACGTCCGCCCAAAAGGGATCTATTCAGGGATTAGCTTGTGTTTGCAGCGGCGAAGGTTTAGCTGTTGGTTGCATTCATGTTCAACTGCCTGCAGCACATTTTGCAGGTGCCCTTCCTTGCCACTGTGACAAAGTCGGATGTGAGCTTGATGCCATGCTCAGCATCAGCACAGTCATTGACCACGTTCATTGCACGTACATTGACCTCACTTTTTTCAACAGAGCATTGGTCACCCATCCATCGTGCCTTGTGGAGTCTCCCAGTCGTTGGAAGGTCACTGCAGTCTGCTCTTCACTATCTGCATTCAGAAACACAAGACACAGCTGCACAAAAACCCATGGTAGTCACCTCGCTTGTGGTCAGTGCGCACCTTACAAGTTCAGCACATAAATTGCCAAGAGTGGTTTCTCGGTGTTGCCAGAACTGTAGTGGGACCATTGGCTGATGGATTCTTGTGGTAACAGGTTCCATTTCTCTCTCAGACGTGTGAACAAGGTAACCTCTGGTGAGCCTGATGACTCCACCTTCAGGTCTGTGAAAACCAGGTACAGGAGGACCTCACCAAAGTGGTTCCAACACCCAGACCAAAGCAGTGGTCTGCCCAGTGAGAGCTGTATGGCAATGCAGGCTGCTGTGAGATGGCCTGTGTTTGACGCAGTGGTGTCAAATGCGATGTTGATAACCTGGTCAGCACAGCACCAATCCCGCAGCAACTTGCATATCACCCAGGCAATGATCACTCCACATGCCTCATTGGTCTGCTTCTTATACGCTGGGACACAACTGGTATGATAGTAATATGTAATAATACATACTCAACAACACATAAAGATCACCTCAAATAAAAGGATCAGCTCAGTTTTCTTGAGCTGTAGCATTGTTTACCTCAGATCTTCATGGCGACCATGGAGCACTGTTAACCACTTTATTCAACAAAAACAGATCTGCGGTGGCACCCCTAAATCATCATGTACTGGAAAAATATTTTGCATGTGTTGTTTCTACATATATTGGAACACTTTTAGCATCCAGCCATATCAAAATATATATATACTCTTTGTACATACACATTTTCATGCTTATTTTCAAATACTATATAGTGAAAGAGACACAGTGCCTAATTTATGGTAACCCATTCTTGGAATGTGACTTTTGCATTTAACCCATCCAGTGAGTAGTGAACACACACACATGTAGCAGTGGCCATACAGTATTCAGACACAAGCACAGTGAAGGTTAGTTTAACCATATGGAAATAAGTAGATTAGTCTATGAATAGTCAAATGATTTATTTATTTATTTATATTACTTTTTAGGGAAAAAGCACAAAATTTATATTGCTTTTACTGCCCTCATGATTCTGTGAACAAATGATGACTACGACTTCAACAGAACAGATATTATAAATCAGAAATAAATATAATAAAAATCCTAATTAAGGTCTTATCATGTTATTTAATCATTGTTTCCTGAGTTTAAGAGGTCATAAATTATAGTACTGCTTAAAGAAAAAGTTCATGTTAAAAATAAAACTTCTTTACAATTAGCTCACCCCTACATCTTCTAATACATTTTTTTGAGCAGCTTCAAAGGGCTCTACATAACCCCAGGCAAAAATTAAGGGTCTTATCTAGGGAAACGATCTATCATGTTATAAAAAAAATATATATAAAAATAATATTTTATATTCTTAAGATGATATATATATTTACTGCCTCTGCCATGCGCGTCCATGACTTACATCGCATTACGTAGTGACGTTGGTAAGGTTATGCTTGAAGTAGGTTTTTACAAGTGTGTAGAATGATGACCGCTTATGTTAAATGACACATTTCTATATGTCTTTGTGTCATTTTGTTGTTATAAATGGTCTTTTTGAGTTATAAACACTGAATCTGTACTTCCACCTACGCCAAGCGTGACGTCACTCTGACCGGTAACATCAGCTGAGCGTACACCTGACAACGTATGATGTATTGGTTAAAGTCGAAGACATCTCAAACAATGTCATCTTTGCATTAAACATGACATAATTAAAAATGAAATACACTTAATGATAAGTGTATGATACCCCCCAATGCCACCACCAGACCAGCAATCTTAGTACCAATCCTCTTTTCCTCTGGATGAAAACCAATTCACAGTTACAACAGTCATTAGCTTCAGGATGTAGTCTGTCATTATAAGAATCAATTAGTTTTTCCTGTGGATTTGATGAGATGAAAATTACAAGCAGGGTGCAGGCTACCGGATGATGCATGCTGAGAGCTGCCGGAGGATACATAAACACCTCACACCAGCACCACACCAAACAACACACACCTGACACAAACACCACTTCAAACACACAAAAACACAACTCACAAAGCAGACCTCCCTGACTTGGTTTGCTTCACTTATATGACAGTAAATTATGTTTTGGTGCACAATTTCAAATGTTGTTCTTTCAGTTTGTTACTGATAAAGTACAAGATAGTCAAGATATAATATTTATTAAATATCAACCAAGAAACGGCGGGCTCCTCAACCACCAAAGCCTTCGGGCCCAGCCCGCCCTCCCCCTCCATCTCAGAGATCACTCCGACCTCTGCCTCAACGTCAGGGATCACACCAGCCCTCATCTGCGAACAGCACTGGTAACTGATGTGTGTTGGGTTCCCGCTACGTCAGCAGTAACAATCAAAAATATTTTAAGAACAAGCGGGCGCCCGATGTCCCTTTAGCTTTCCCTATCTCTGTCCTGACTAGGGATGCAGCGATTAACCGGTTTCACTATTAACCGCGCTTTAAAACGTCACGGTTAAGTAACCGTAAAGCCTTCGCTACACCGCGTGTTTTTGTTTCACGCATGCACGCACAAACCAGATCCACGAAGCACCAAGAGGCGCATGCGTCATGATGCATTGTATGACAAAGCTCCGCGTTCAAAAGAGTATGTGCGCGTGACGCGTCTCTTGGTTGTTCGTGCATCTGGTTTGTGCATTACATGACAAAGCTCCGCGTTCAAAAGAATATGTGCGCGTGACGCGTCTCTTGGTTGTTCGTGCATCCGGTTTGTGTGTGAGTGTGTGTGTGTGTGTGTGTGTGTGTGTGTGTGTGTGTGTGGGTGGGTGTGTGTGTGTGTGCGCGCGCACCTGCATCCGTACATGAAAGATCCACACTTCAATCGGTCTACTCTGTACAGCATTAAAAACCTCCTGCTCGCGGATCAAACCCTGCATTTCTGACTGCATTTCATTACGTTGAATTATTTTAACGCGTTAATGATTAATTAATGAATAGCATGAGTTAACACGTTAATCTTGCCACCCCTAATATTTATATTTGATTTTTGTGTAATATTAAGCTTCACCTGTCAAAATGACTGGCAGTACCTGGCCCAGGATGACCCTGTGTTATTATTCGTTTTGAGAGGCTCTTATCATTTTTACTTCATATATTTTACTTCAATACTTCAAACAAACCAAAATAATATAACTTTATTCAGTCCAAATGTAAAATTACATTTATTCAAAAGATCATTAAAATGAATAGCCTACAGGTTTTAAAGGCACCTATACTGTTTAAGTCAAAGCCAGCTAAGTTATTATTATTATCATTTGTCCAAGAATTGTAGAAAAAATACACAAACTGAAAATACAGAAAAATGTAGCAATTGATAAAAAATTTATTCATGTGATTTTATACATTAATGTTGTGAAATAAATGAATCCTTAATAACCGTAATAACCGTACAACCGTGATTATTTATCAGACTATAACCGTACCATCAAAATCTATAATCGCTGCATCCCTAGTCCTGACATGTGATAGAAAGATGAAGGCCGTCTCCAGCCGCACAGCAATTCTATCTAATCTACTGCCTATTATACGTCATTCTGAGATTGATACAGTTCCAAAACCAGTTACTGTTAAGTTAGCACTTCTGAACATCCGTTCACTAAAGAACAAATCCTTTTTAGTTAATGATCTTATCACCACTAACAACCTGGACTTTATGTTTCTAAATGAAACTTGGTTAGATGACAGCTGCAGTGCTACAGTCCTCAATGAATCAGCCCCACCCAACTTTACCTTTATAAATGTCTGTAGAGCTGTTAGAAGGGGTGGAGGAAT
The DNA here is from genome assembly GCA_025389145.1 of Misgurnus mizolepis. Classification (NCBI taxonomy): domain Eukaryota; kingdom Metazoa; phylum Chordata; class Actinopteri; order Cypriniformes; family Cobitidae; genus Misgurnus; species Misgurnus mizolepis. The sequence goes on along the minus strand of JAIFKI010000011.1, from coordinate 37,969,769 downwards.
AGCTGCTTTATTCAAAGATGCCTTTCAATGCAAGCAAGTGTTACTTGGTGATTACCAGTCTTTTGAATATTTGTGTATTGCTCTAAAAGGTACACCACGCATTCTGTTTACAATTATTTATAGACCTCCCAAATACACCTCAGCATTTGTTGATGAATTCACAGAACTTTTATCAACAATTTCCTCTGAATTTGATTATTTTGTTATTGCTGGAGATTTCAATATTCATATAGACAATTCAGAAAACAATACTGCGATTGAACTGTTAAATGTTTTAAACACTTTTGATCTGACCCAGCACGTGCAAGGTCCTACACACAATCGGGGACACACTCTTGATCTGCTCATTAGCAAGGGTCTAAACATTTCATCCACTGTAATCAAGGATGAAGCGCTATCTGACCATTTCTGTGTTTACTTTGATTTATTGATCTGTCCTGCCACTGATGCTAGATCTGTCTATATCAAAAAAAGGTTCATAAATGAGAACACCAGTGAGGTATTTATGAATGCTATGTCAATGTTGCCAAACATATCCGCAGACTCTGTTGATGTTCTCCTTGAAAACTTTAACATAAAAGTTAAAGATGCTATTGATGATATAGCTCCAGTAAAGGTCAGGGTGATCACTGGCAGACGTAAAGCACCCTGGAGAAACACAACAGCAGTACAGCACATGAAAAGAACATGCAGAAAAGCTGAACGTATGTGGCGGAAAACAAAACTTGAAGTACATTATAGCATCTATAAGGACAGTCTTCGTGCTTTCAATGTAGAACTAGGCACAGCTAGACAGACCTTCTTCTCCAATATTATAAATAACAACATAAACCACACTCGCACTCTTTTTGCTACTGTAGAGAGACTAACAAACCCCCCAAATCAAGTTCCTAGTGAAATGCTCTCTGACAACAAATGCAATGAGTTTGCTAAGTTTTTCTCTGAGAAGATCAGTAATATCAGAATGGCAATCAATACGACCTCAAATTGTACTGTGGTCAGTCAGATATCATTGCAACAACCTCAGAAATTAGCCACTCTCTCAGAATTTGACATAATTGATATAAAAACCTTGGAAGAAACAGTACAACGTCTTAAAGCATCAACTTGCAGCCTTGACACTCTCCCCACATCTTTTCTCAAAAAGGTGCTTAACTGCTTAGAAACTGACCTCTTAAAAATAGTAAACACCTCTCTGATCACAGGCACTTTTCCAGAGTCATTAAAAACAGCAGTTGTTAAACCTCTCCTAAAAAAGAGTAACCTAGACAAAACCATACTTAGCAACTACAGACCTATCTCAAATCTTCCGTTTATAAGCAAGATCGTTGAAAAGGTTGTTTTCAATCAGCTGAACAAATTCTTAAACTCAAATGGCTATCTGGACAACTTTCAATCTGGTTTCCGTCAGCATCACAGCACAGAGACAGTGCTCATAAAGATAATAAATGATATTCGCTTAAACTCTGATTCAGGTAAAATATCAGTGCTGGTGCTACTAGATCTTAGTGCTGCCTTTGACACAGTAGATCACATCATACTCTTACATAGACTGGAAAACTGGGTAGGGCTCTCTGGGATGGTTCTCAAATGGTTTAAAACATACCTACAAGGAAGAGGTTACTATGTGAACATAGGTAACCATAAATCTGAGTGGACATCCATGACATGTGGAGTCCCACAGGGTTCAATTCTTGCACCGCTTCTGTTTAATTTGTATATGCTCCCACTTGGTCAAATAATGAAAAAGAACCAAATTGCTTACCACAGCTATGCAGATGACACCCAGATATACTTAGCCCTGTCACCCAATGACTACAGCCCTATTGACTCTCTATGTAAATGCATTGATGAAATTAACTGTTGGATGCGTCAAAACTTCCTCCAGTTAAACAAAGACAAAACCGAAGTCATTGTATTTGGAAATAAAGATGAAACTCTCAAAGTTAACACATACCTTGACTCTAGGGGTCTAAAGACACAAAATAAAGTCAGAAATCTTGGTGTAATTTTAGAGTCTGACCTTAATTTCAGTAGTCACGTGAAAGCGATAAGCAAATCAGCTTACTACCATCTCAGAAATATTGCCAGAATTAGATGTTTTGTCTCAAGACAGGACTTAGAGAAACTTGTTCATGCTTTCATCACCAGCAGGGTGGATTACTGCAATGGACTCCTTACTGGGATCCCCAAAAAGACCATTAGACAGCTGCAGCTCATACAGAACGCTGCTGCCAGAATTCTGACCAGAACCAAAAAATCTGAGCACATCACTCCAGTCCTCAGGTCCTTACACTGGCTTCCTGTCACATTTAGAATAGATTTTAAAGTATTGTTACTCGTTTATAAATCACTTCATGGCTTAGGACCCAAATACATGACAGATATGCTAACTGAATATAAACCTAACAGATTACTCAGATCATTAGGATCAGGTCAGTTAGAAATACCAAGGGTTCACTCAAAACAAGGTGCGTCAGCATTTAGCTTTTATGCCACCTCTAGCTGGAATCAACTTCCAGAAGAGATCTGGGGGCGTATTACAGAAACTTTCTATCTTAGGTCTTAACTTAAGATATGATGTGTTAAGTTAAGATTTTTCACAAATTCATATTACAGAAGCAAATCTTAAATTGATTTAGGATTCTCATCTTATTTCACCAAATCTTATCTCATCTCTAGTTAGGAAATCCCAAATCGCTTAATCCTGTTCGGCTATCAACTGTCATGTCTGTTACCAAGCAACCAGCAATGCGTGAGCTGCTGCTACAGTAAACAAAAGAAATGTCCTTTTAATTTCAATGGGCCAGAAAAATACATTTTATTAAATTCATAGAAATCATAGTCTGTGTTTTTTTTATTAGTGTTTTAGCACATCATCTATCAATTACCATTCAATTTAAACATTTAGCAAATATGAAAAAAAAAACAATTCTTCCTAAGTGCTAGGATACTACTGTACATTTCAACATTTGATAGAGACATGACAAGAAATAGATGCTGAGTCAAGTGTGTACTGTATTCACTATAATCCCATCAAGTGTTCACGGATAAGATAACTGTTTTTTAATAATGAGGGATGACAGAAATTGAAAGATCGCTCCAGTAGTGAGAAACATTGTGATTATGTGAATGTGTGAAGGTAAAAAAAACATTCAAAGAGTAATCCAAAAACAAACATTGATGTTTTTCATCCTCCACTTTGTTAAAAATGTAATGTCATTCTCCCGCAGCTCTATCATAATGTGATTGTTTCAGCTGGCTCTCATTAAAGTTTTAAGTTAGGACACCTGTGAGGTTACCCTAAAGTTAAGACCGTTTTTAGGATGTTTTGTCAAGTTAGGATGCTTCTGTAATACGACTTTCCTATCTGCAGTTAAGATAAGATAATGCATTTAGGAACATCATTCTGTAATAGCTTTTGTCTTAAATGAGGTCCTAACTGAAATTACCATGGTTACCAAACAGTTAAGATAAGATTTTAAAGTTAGGACTTTTCTGTAATACGCCCCCAGATGTGCTTCAACAGTAAATACTTTTAAATCTAGATTAAAAACACATCTGTTTAACTCTGCATTTACTGAATGAGCACTGTGCTGCTTCACATTGACTGCACCTTTAACTCAAGTCACTTTTACTCCTGTTTTATTCTTTTTAACATTTTAAACTGTTTTATTAAAATCACATTTATTTTCTTTAATTGTTATTTTAAATTCTCATGTATCTTTGTCTTTATTGTGATCTTATCGTGTAAATCTTATTTTTACATTTTCCTTTTCTTTTTTATATATTGTTTTCTCATTTCTGTGTAAAGCACTTTGAATGACCTCTGTGTATGAAATGTGCTATACAAATAAACTTGCCTTGCCTTGCCTTGCCTTGCCTAATACTTTTTACATAATGTAATAGTTCATGTTTTCACAAATCCCTTACTTTCACAAATGTTCATACTTTAAAGGGAAAGTTGTGTATATCATCAGGAAAACAATCTGTCAAAAGCAACACTGTGGGACTGTATATTGATGTTCTTTATCATTTTTTTTGCAAATTGCAATTAAGTGTCTGAATGAGATGCTGACAAGGAAAATGAGAAAATCAAAACTAGTTCAATGAAATGAGTCATTTTTCTCAGTGCATGTGACAGCAGTTCTGCACTGGTCAATGTTGTGGATTGATAGAGAGCTCTTGTGCATAAAATAGTAACAGAATAAGTTTATTTGTTGAAGTTTGTAATAAATATGTATATCTGAAATAAGACTGACTGGATTTTTACATGTAAGCGGGGGTCACAAAAAGTGCGTGTGATACAAATGTAATCATCAGAGTAGTATAAGCGTACTGTAAGCGCAATGTTGAATTTTTGTAACCATGCATACTGTCCTTTGTACACACAGGTCACGCATGGATTCATCGACTAGTAGCCATCGGTTCACAAGGTAGTCGATAAAAACTGCATAAACCAAATAGAATGGAACGCAACAATGGAGGTCATATGTGAGAAATTGTGCCAAGAGGTTAGGAAGTACTTTATACGCCTCCTTCCAACTGTTTCTGCGTCCTTCTTGCGGCAGCGCAAGAACCTACAGGTGGATGACATCACAGTACCATAAGAGAGATTGGTCAGCAGACTCCTACATATGGGTCATTATACAAAAAAGGTGGAAATGCTTGTCCCTTGCTTTTGCAGACCCCTTAATCATTTAATTTGACCCAATAATCCCATAATGATATATATTTAATAATTATAGACTGTTCTTATTTATTTATTTCATTTTCTTTTTCATTTTTTAATTTTTTTTTTTAAATGTCTGGTCCTGAAAATTGCCCTGTCCCTTTGATCATACATGGAAGTTGAACTGTGTTCTTATTATTTAAAACCATGTTTTTATAAAACAAATCTAATTTACATTTACCTTTAACCCTGTATGAATTTACTACAACACTGAAATGGTAAAAATACAATATTAATATGAATAATATCAAATAAGATTGTCCACCAAATTAATGTCATTGGTGTTACCCTACCCAAAGCACTTTTATTTTGAAACAATGCATCAGCTCTTTGAAGTTTTTCATGGGTCAAGAGGTCAGTGAAAGAAGTGCAGTGGAGGAAGGCAAAAAGTTTTTGAGATGTCTTACCCAGACCTGCAAACTCCTCAGAGTAAAAAAGGTGACAGTGTCGCGTGCACTATCATGCACACTATGATACATAGGACTAATATGATAAAACAACGTGTCTCCATACTGTATGGCTGATATGCAGTGAGTATCAACATACATTTCTGTTCAATAATTGTAATAATAATGCATTTTATATGTAGGGCTCCTTACATTGAATAAACAATCTCAAAGTACTAGTGTTCATAATGTAAATTCAACTAACAATACAATGTAAAGATTTCATTGACAGACTTTGATGCAAAATGTAGCCCTTTATTATACAGAAATTTGTTGTTGGCGTATTAGCCTAGGACAACACGCTCGCCAGATTGTTTTATCTAAACAGCCCTATGTTGTTTAAAATTACTGTTTACCAGATATACAGCCACCAGGAATAAATGGGGCTAGGCAAAATCATAACACATTCACAACGCGATGTACAAAGATTAAGTGCATGCATTGAAAAAAAGATAGGCATGTATTAATTAGTCTAAGTTGAGGTAAGAACAACGTAAAATACTAAAAAACGGTGGGTTTTCCTTTAACATTACTCTTGCATCAGCTGTTGTGTAAACAGTCACATTTACCCACATCACGAATGAGTGCCTGCACAAGCGTGCACCACAGCCACCGTAATGACGATAATCAGGGTAACGGTAGCTCAGAATTCGAGTAGTAGCCGTATATCTCGGAACTCAGGGCAGAGCACCCGGGTAACGATAAGACTAGCTAACAATCGTCCTGCTAAGTTAGCTAACATTAGTCATTTTGCTCGAAGCATAGGCAAACTTTATGCAAGGTCTACGTTTGTGCATTACTCGGCGTTGACTCGTTCCTAAAAATACAATATAAGCGGTAGCTAACGCTAATTTAAATCAAGCAAACAAATAGTTGTTGTTTTTGCTCCAAAAAAGTAGACTTACCTCGAATAAGATGGTTCCTTCACGTTAAAAGTGTCCATCAGACTCGCGCGGTAGCCAGGTGTGTGTGTCTCATCCAAAGGACCGCGCTGTCTTCAAGATTCTGAAGGAAGTGCTAAGATTCCGATTGGCCCAGAGAAAAGCAAATGCTAAGATTCCAATTGGCCCAGAGAAATGTCAATTATAAGAATTATCCAATAATGTTTGGTAATTCTAGCCCACATGGCATTCAGATAAAGGGCAGCCTCCCGACCCCCACACACAAAGTAAAAAACAATACTGTATGAAAAATATATGTTCAATTTTTTTATTGTTTGATTTATTGAGACAGACATCTTTAAAGGTACGGTGAACCTTATCTGACGTGTGAACCTTATCTGACGTCTGCTTATGAGGTTCGCATGGTTTTAACATTTAAAAAAAACATCAAAAGCAATAAGTAAAAAGCTATGTTGAACCGTGGTTTTGATGAATGGGCCTTGATGGCATTAAAGACTTATAAGTAAACATCCACTGCTTTGATTGGATAACCGTTTTTTGTAGTTAACTAGTTCAATTGTGCGTCATTACATGTGAGGAACTGTTTTAAAACTTTCGATAGCAGCCGGAGGGATTAACCCATCCCAAATGACAATGCTTATGGGTGAAGTAGCAAACAACACATTTTCAAACACAACGGATCTAGAAATGACTGTAAACAACACGGTAAACGCGCCTCAGAATCTAAATTCACTGTCTTTTCAAACCGAGGCTGGCTTGAACACAGACACAGTAATACCAGGGATGCTTTAGCTTGTTACTTACAGCTTGATACAGGACATATCAAGCGATCTCTAACAAAGCAATAGCGACATGTAGTACTAAAGTGTTTTACTTGCATAAGATTGCTGCACCATTCTGTCCGAATCCAATATTGATGGAACAGCATTGATTTTTAATCGCAGTCTCAGCAGCATCTACCTGTAGCTTGTTCGCTTAATGACTCCCAACGTGAGTTGGAACTTCTTTAAAAATAAACTTTAACCACCAATTCCTAACATCAGATTCTGAGGGAAGGTATTGCAGCGAATGTGTTCTCCCACCACCAGATAGGCCTACTGCACAATATTTTGCAGTCTTCAACAACATGTTTGTTGTTTGGACGCTATCCAGTATGCAAGAACCAGTATGCAGGGCTACCAAAGTAGACATTATGTGGAGGCGGTGTTTAAAAAATCGACTACTATTTCATAACTTGGCACATTGGGAACCTGGTGTTTCTGGGCTTGGTGTCAATAACAGTTGATATTTCATTAAAAAGGACGTTTTCAGGTCTGAAACTTACAACAACCTTGAATAAGTTAAGCATTTGGTACACCTCTCAGAAAACATACAAATAAAGATCGTTTTAGATGTTTCATGGCTATTTAGAGCATTGGTATCACTAGACGAGGGCTTAATGTAGACTACTTCTAAAATAAAACTAAAATTTGAACAAAATCAACATTTATACTTTCTATTCCCTGCAGCAAATTTTGCCAGCATGGATCACAAATAGCAACAACATATTTCCTTTTAAGTGAATTATAGATTTTATACCAATGTGCTTTTGAAATTAAAAAAAAAAACTAAATACATTTACATTTATGGTTTGCTGGATCTTAGGGGGATGCAATGTCTTAATCATTTGATAAAATTAGTTAGTGCTCTGTCTCTTACATGTGCAAACAATCTCTGAGATCAAAAGAAATCTTACAAGGCCTAATGGTAATTTGACTGTGATCTGAACTTGCATCACTTTTTATATGTCAAAACAGTTTTTATTACATTTTTTTGTAGAGAGTTAAAAAAAAAACACTTTTCTGAGATCTCTTGGAACAAAGTTGTAGTGTGCACCGGGTTGTTATACTGCAAGCATGGTTCTTTAAAAAGAATGAATAAAAGCAACACTCATTTCTCAACTGTCAGCTGTCTGAAAGACGTTACCACCTGTTTGTCAGTGCAATCAATATTTCTGCACTTAGCAGACCTTTGACACCTCGCTTTTGAGCAGTTCGGGTGCAAAATTCATTTTCTACCGCAGACGTTTCCAATAATGTCGCTTTTGTTAGACGCTGCTTTAAGTGATCTTTCTTTCTCCGACTTCAATGTCAGAAAATCTGTGGCGCTATTTCTGCCCATTTAAGTGACATGCCAAGGTGAGTTTAAACTGCAGCTGTGCCGTGTCCGGCCGGATAACAGGGCTGTAAACATACAGTCAGGTTTTGTCCTTCAAGGTCCTTCAGACTATGCTTATTAAAGAAAAGGGGTTTTCATTTTTGTTGGCAACACCTTGACATCTTATGTCATATAGACACAGAAGAGGACAATAGAACAATGGCTGATGTTGCCACCTAAAAGAATAAAGTGAGAAAGGCTCCGTCTCAAAAGCAGCAAATCTATCCTGACATGCTTTCGTCTTTGACTTCCACACAGTTTATGTAAGGACTGATCACAGGTGACCTTTTTTCTTAAAGTCCCTATGTGAAAAATCAAGTATTTGTTGTTTATGTGTCTATGTGGTGTTTTAATATTTATTTACTGTTTGTTTTTAAATTGTGTTTTTTTAATCTTGTGCCCTCGTAATCTTTAATCCAAAATGCAAATCTCCTCCCCTCCTCCAAGCACTAGGCTTTTCGACTTCATGCAGCGCCGGCAGAACTGACAGCAGTTTTGCTAGATTGTGTGCTTTTGAATCTGATTGTGCGAGTTAAAATCGGCTTGGGCGGGTGTGCAAAATTTGGGTGGGTTTGGGGTCAATTTGACGTGTTTTTAGTGATAGCAGCCAGCCGGCCAGCTCAGTCTCAGCGGGTAAAATATATATAAAATATATAAAAAGTTACAGAAAGGAGTGACCCGGGTCTGACGCAATGAATAATGCCATTTAAATCGGAAAATAGCACTGCAAATTCTGCAACACGGACTCCGGATAGCAACCTATAGTTGCTGGCAACAAATCAATTAATGCTGTGGATGAATTATCGGAGCATTTCAGGTGAACATGAACAATGTTCGGCTGTCTTTATGTCAATTCTGGCACCATGAACTTCAGCCAGACTGTACATAGTTCTGAAAAGTTCAGATGTTCAGAGTGTTCTTCAGCATCATTGCAAGTTAACGTACACTAACAGCCTATTATTGTTCTGCATTTACTGCATAAGGTAAGCCTATATAACGATCTCTCTCTCTCACACCTCCATTTTTTGCATTGAAGAATGTGACTTAAACGTACCTTACACCTCGTAACCACAACTTATTGGCGAACAACCCAGAAGGACTTGAATACACCAACTTATACCCAGTGTTTTCCAATATCTTTGTCTAGCTTTGATGTTGTTTTTACGTTTTACTGATGGTTTGTTTCATGTTTTTATGTTTATTTGTTTTGATATTTAACTGCACATGGGTCCTCTCAATTTGCCTCCTGTGAAAGTATTTGTAACACAGTTCCAGCCTCGGGCATCAGTTAGTAAGAGGATTTAGTTTGGCAAAAGTCATGTGGACTTAAAGTGCATCTATTATATTGCTAAAAACAAAGTTTTTTGTGTATTTGGTATAATACAATGTGTTTGCGTAGTCTATGGTTAAAAAAACACATTATTTTCCACATACCGTACATTTTTGTAGCTCCAGATTTTACTTTCTTCCTGAAACGCACGGATTTGAAAAGCTCTGTGTCCCTGATTGGCCAGAAAGTCTGTACACTGTGTTTGGTCTGTATACCTCCAACATCAGCCGGAAATATGATGCGCCTTACCATGTTTGAAAGATTCGGTTTCTAACAGGAGTTAACTTACAAGCTGAGTCTGAAGCGAGAGGAATTATGATAATGTCGGTCTTGTCTACATCACAAATCTAAGGAAGTAAACTGTTGCCTACAATTCATGTGTTTGTTGTAGTCCAAGAAAAGAGATTTACATTGGAGACGATAACTAGTTTACTTTGGTGGGTTTGAACCTTTTGCATATCGTTAACATGAACTAATACACACTTACACACCAAAGGAAATGTAAAAAACGTGAAATGGACATTAGGTGCTCTTTAAAGGTACAGTATAGGTTTTTAGCCTCATCTAGCTGTGAGATTTCGATATGAAATCCAACCTCAATTTCGAAACGCAACGAGAAGCAATGGTAGTTACCACAGGACAAACATGTCATCATCTGAGACAACATAGAGACGAAACACGCTCTGTAGAGCAGTTTGTCCATATAGGGCTACTGTATAAACATGACGGCGACTTCCTTGTAAGGAGACCCACGGTGTACTGCATGTAGATAAAAACGGCTCATTCTAAGGTAATAAAAACAAAACATTTCATCATGTAAGGTCTATCATACACCACTAATAATATAGTTATGTAGATTTTATTGCATTTCTGTCAAGAGATACTTCTGAAAGTGAAATGATCTTTTATCTGTATTAATCATTAATAGGCATCTTGTGCTCTCACAGAATGAAGCAGGTTACATACATTTCTCACAGAACATGACAGTGTTTTTTTACTGATACCCTTTACTAGTATTTTTCCATTTTCTGACAGTCACAGTTGGTTGTTAAATATGTTACAAACTTGAATAAGTGTCAAGTAAAGCAAAAAATATTTTAATTAAAAGTAAATTGTGGACATCTTCAGAATGCTGATTTTGAATTTGTTAACTGCCACATTATAAACACATATAACCAGAAACTAGCAAGTCTTGCACTATAAAAATTTAGCTTTTGGCCTGTAACTGTAGATTTAAATGTATTTTATTTACTGGCAACAATTTGTGCAAAGTTAAGTTAACATTAACAAGTCTTTATCTTTACAGAATAAAACTATAAAATAACAGCCACATGCAAAGCATTCTGGGAAACATAAATCTGTCACGCAGGGAAACAGGAGTTAGGACGCATGTGCAAAGATCAGATGAATAAGTAACATTTATTAACAAACAGAAACAAAACACGAGGAGTAAAACAACGGGCAGGTAAGTAACACAGGAACACTCAAACAGAGATCAACAGGAACAGACGTGGAACGGCGACAATAATCCGGCAGTGAACATTACACAAACAAGGGCTTAAATAGAAGACAAAATGACATACAGGTGTGATGAGGTAAGTAATCAGTCAATGAATGTCCAGGTGACAACAATCTGAACAAATGCAAAACCTGTCACGGATTATCGTGACAAAATCCTCATCAACCTATTTCTGTTTTTTTCTTTCAGATTTTGTTTTTTGTTATTTTCGTTTTATTCTGTAAAGATGTTTAATGTTCATTTAACTTTGAAAAACAAACTCTTGCCAGTAAATAACATAGAGGTGCGCAGGGCAAAAACTAACACAGTGTAATGACACAAACTGAGCGGAAGCAATTGCAGGTAAAAATAACAATGTTTATTGAATAAACAAAGAGAGAGATGACAGATAAATGCCCAGGCAGGAAATGTCCGGTGTTGTTGGCAATGGTGACGAGGACAACGGTGGTAGATGTTTGAGTGCGGCGTTGGTGGAGTTGTGAACAGTGGTGAAATCCAAACTGGTACACGGAACATCCACACAGAGACGACGACGACAATAAATCCACTATGAGAACTTGTAATCCAAACAGAGACGAAGAACCACACAACACGAGGACCAAACAAAGAGTGATAATCTGGCAGGGAACAGAGAGTCATGTGAGTATTTATGGAGGAGATGTAATGATTATCAGCTGGAGCGAGACAATCAACACACAGGTGAGCGGCATCCACCAAGTACTGAAATCCGCGTCCCCTCCGTCTAGAGTCCAGAATATGGTTTACCGAATACGTGGGTTCCCCATTAACGAGACGAGGCGGGGGGGACCGGGGCAGGCGGATTAAGACGGGAAAAAATCACCGGTTTAATTTTGGAAACGTGGAACACAGGATAAACCCTCCTGTACGCCGGAGGAAGGTTAAGACGCACTGTTACCGGATTAATGATCTTGGTAACAGCAAACGGGCCAATAAATTTGGGAGCAAGTTTATTCGAAACGGAACGCATCGGAATGTTCTGGGTAGAAAGCCACACTCTTTGACCGACGACGTAGATGAGTGGCCTTGACCCGTGGCGATCGGCCTTAGCCTTGGTGCGCGACCTCACCTGGAGCAGAGCTCTACGAGCTCTGGTCCAGGTGCAGTGACACATCTGGACTAATGCGTGTGCGGAGGGGACCGAAACCTCGTATTCCAGACTGGAAAAATTAGGTGGTTGGTAACCTAGACTACACTTAAAAGGAGACATGCCCGTGGATGACACTGGCAATGAATTGTGTACGTACTCCACAATTGAGAGTTGCTGGCTCCAGGACGAAGGATTCTTGGAAACCAAACATCGCAACACCCTCTCGACATCCTGATTGGCTCGCTCGGTTTGACCATTGCTCTGGGGATGGAACCCTGACGAAAGGCTAACAGTCGCTCCTAGCAATTTGCAAAACTCTCACCAAAATTTGGATACGAATTGGGGACCTCTGTCAGAGACCACGTCTGTCGGGAGGCCATGTATGCGGAAGACGTGGTCAATGACAGTTACCGCGGTTTCCTTGGCTGAAGGTAATTTAGGCAAGGGAATAAAGTGAGTCGCCTTCGAAAACCGGTCCACTACGGTTAAAATCACTGTATTACCCTGGGAGGGTGGGAGGTTGGTAATAAAATCTAGCGAGATGTGGGACCAGGGTCTCGAAGGGACTGACAGCTGTAAAAGTAACCCATCTGGAAGTCGATTGGAAGTCTTACCAGTAGCACAAACCGAGCAAGCCAAGACGAAATCGTGGGTGTCACGAGCCATACCTGGCCACCAAAATCGTTGCTTGACTAGGAATCTAGTTCTACTAACCCCTGGATGACAGGCAACACTGGAACCATGACCCCACTGGAGGACGTCTGACGGTAACTCCTCCGGCACAAATAAGCGGTTCGGTGGGCAACGGGCCGGGGGCGTTACCCCTTCTAAGGCTGTCAAAACCTTCGATTCGACCTCCCATCTGAGCGTGGAGATAATGAAGGTCTCCGGCAAAATTTGCTCGGGAGTGGCAGTACGATCGAAACGCTCAAAAAGACGGGATAAAGCATCAGGTTTGATGTTTTTGGAACCCAACCGATAAGAAAGAGTAAAATCGAAACGACCAAAAAACAGAGCCCACCGAGCCTGCCTGGAGTTAAGTCTTTTGGCAGTTCTAATGTATTCGAGATTCTTATGGTCCGTCCATACAATGAAGGGTACCCCTGACCCTTCAAGCCAGTGACGCCATTCTTCCAGTGCTAACTTGACGGCTAACAACTCTTGATTGCCAATGTCATAGTTAACTTCCGCAGGAGATAACCGATGAGAAAAATACGCGCAAGGATGAACCTTTCCGTCTGAGGATGCGCGCTGGGAAAGCACTGCTCCTACCCCCACCTCTGACGCATCGACCTCCACTATGAATTGACATGAACAATCAGGTGTGACAAGAATGGGAGCTGAAACGAAGCAGCTTTTCAGTTTGGCAAACGCAGCCTCGGCTGCATCTAACCACCTGAACGTCAAACTAGGGGAGGTCAAGGTGGTCAGAGGCGCGGCTAGTTGGCTGAAATTGCGAATGAAACGCCGGTAGAAATTGGCGAACCCCAGGAATCTCTGCAGGGCCTTGCGAGACTCTGGGGATGGCCAATCAACCACAGCCTTAACCTTATCAGGATCCATGCGAACACCCTCAGTCGAAATTATGTGTCCTAGAAAAGAAACAGACTTTGCATGAAAAACGCATTTTTCCGCCTTAACAAAAAGCCCATTCTCTAGCAACCACAGAAGCACTCGTCGTACGTGTTGCAAATGTTCCTAGAGAGACGAAGAAAAAAATCAATATGTCATCCAGGTAAACATATATGAACTGATCTACCATGTCTCGCAACACGTCATTAACGAGTGCTTGGAAGACCGCTGGCGAGTTTGTGAGCCCGAAAGGCATCACGCAGTACTCAAAATGGCCTCTAAGGGTGTTAAAAGCAGTCTTCCATTCATCCCCCTTCCTAATGCGGACCAAATGATATGCGTTACGTAAGTCCAATTTAGTGAAGAGAGACGCTCCCTGCAACCTTTCGAAGGCTGAAGACATCAACGGCAAAGGATAAGTATTCTTTACTGTGATGTTATTCAGCCCTCTGTAGTCAATACAAGGTCGCAAGGATCCGTCTTTCTTACCCACAAAAAAGAACCCCGCCCCCGCTGGAGAAGAGGAAGGACGAATGAACCCCGTTGCTAGAGAATCAGAAATGTATTTCTCCATGGCCTCCATCTCAGGAACGGATAAAGAGTATAACTTGCCCTTAGGCGGAAACGTACCTGGCAATAAATCTATGGCACAGTCATAGGGACGATGAGGAGGAAGAGAATCAGCCCGAGACTTACTGAACACCTCCTTCAGGTCGTTGTACTCCGCGGGCACGTTAGCTAAATCCACTGCTTCCCCCTGAAACACAGACTCAGAAACAGTTAGACACGCAAAGACAAGACAAGACTTATGACACTCCTCGCTCCAGCTGGTGACTGAGCCCAGTCTCCAGTCGACCTTAGGGTTGTGGGTATGGAGCCATGGATGACCAAGGACGATGGGTGAGAGTGATATGTCCGTAATGAAAAAGGAGATATTTTCGGTGTGGTTGCCTGAGTTGATGAGTGTGATCGGAGCAGTGGTGTGTCTGATGGTGGGTAACTCATCTCCGTTAAGGGCGAAGGGTGCAATCTGGTGAGTGAGTGGGATGAAGGGAATTTGAAGCTTACGTGCAAGTGAACTGTTGATGAAATTCCCCTCCGCCCTGGAGTCCAGAAGTGCATGGTCGTTGTGTGACTTGACTCGTAGTTTCACCGGAAGGAGAGTTGATGTCGTCGAGGTCTTGCGAGCAGAGATCCCGCCCGGTAGTAGTCTCCGTCTTACTATCGGGCTTGGTCTTTTACCGGGCACCTCTGGCAGTGATGACCCATCTCTCCACAGTACATGCAAAGACCAAGGGATCTCCGTCGGTTCTTCTCCTCCCGGGAAAGCGAGCTCTACCCACCTGCATAGGCTCAGGATCAGGGAGAACGCTGCTGGAGGTCTCGCTGGGAGGGCTGGACGGCTCAGGTCTGCGCTGTATGCTGGTAAATCTCTTTCTACGGTCTGCTAAGGTCAGTCTAGCGTCAACCCGGATAGCCAGATCCACCAGCCCGTTGAGAGATGTGGGTAGTTCCGCTGTGACGATATCCCGCTGGATACGATCCGCAAGCCCATGCAGGAAATGATCCCACTGCGCCTCCTCGTTCCACTTACACTTCGCCGCCAGGGTCCGGAACTCGATGGCATAGTTAGATACAGTTCGGTTCTCCTGTCGGAGCTCCGTAAGGAGACGAGCAGCTTCTTTCCCGGCGACGGAGCGGTCGAACACCCTCTTCATCTCTTCGGACAAGAGGGTAAACGAAGAACAGCAGACGTCTCTATTCTTCCACACCGCCGTCCCCCAGAGGGCAGCCTTGCCCGTCAGTAGGGAGAGAGTGAATACCACCTTGGTCTCCTCGAGGAAGAACGATCGGGGCTGTTGAGCGAAGTGCAGAAAACAATGAGACAGAAATGTACGGCAGTAATTAGGCTCACCGGAGTATTTCTCAGGGATCGGTAACCGGGGTTCAGGATGAAAAGTGCCCCCTGGAGGAGAAGATGGTGCGGGCGATGTGGGTGGTGCAGTGGGAAGCGAAGGATGAGAGGAACGCTGAGAGAGCTCAGACACCTTCGTCACCATTGCACGGACAGCCTTTCACATCTCCTCGATGGACTGGTCCTGAAGATCCATCCGAGCCAAAGTACGCTGAAGAACTCCTTCGAGCGTGGCCGTGGGTTGGTCTCCTGCTGCTTCCATGAGGGCCAGATTATTCTGTAATGACACGAACTGAGCGGAAGCAATTGCAGGTAAAAATACCAATGTTTATTGAATAAACAAGAGAGAGATGACAGATAAATGCTCAGGCAGGAAATGTCCGGTATTGTTGGCAATGGTGACGAGGACAACGGTGGTAGATGTTTGAGTGCGGCGTTGGTGGAGTTGTGAACAGTGGTGAAATCCAAACTGGTACACGGAACATCCACACAGAGACGACGACGACAATAAACAATCCACTATAAGAACTTGTAATCCAAACAGAGACGAAGAACCACACAACACGAGGACCAAACAAAGAGTGATAATCTGGCAGGGAGCAGAGAGTCATGTGAGTATTTATGGAGGAGATGTAATTATGATCAGCTGGAGCGAGACAATCAACACACAGGTGAGCGGCATCAGCCTGACGAGCACATGGCAGAGTGGTGAGTAAACAAACACACACACACACACACAATAATTATTTTATTTGGATCTAAAAGACATTTCAAAGACAACAAGATCCAAATACTTTGGGAAGGGTCTTTAGCAAGATGACAGATCTACATCACATGGCTCAATACATTTGTACAAGTCCTTCTATTTATGATACTCAGCCCTTTAAGGATAAACAAAACATCTCCGTCTCCATATTTTCATGCTCCCTATGGTAGCAGAAACAGAACAAAATTTTGCAAGCCTTTTAGCCTCCTTTCTCCGTAGCCCTCCTAACTGCATCCCCCTGATCACATTCTTATGGACATGGCCTAAACTTCCAAATACCAAAATTATCAATTTACAACGGTATCCAAGTTGTTGAATAAGATCAACCAAAAGTTGATATTTCAATAATTTAGAGTAGTAACACGTGTCCATGTACAAGTCAAAACAGCAGCCCACCTCAAAAATAGATACAGATTTCATAATGTCATTTACAATTACAATATCAGGAGTATTTGAAATGTTCTTAAAATACTCATTATCAGATGTGTTTGAATGAAACCAGTTTAAATGTACAGTACTGTGTTTGTGAATCTTATTATCATGTTCACAGAATACCTTTTGCAGGTCTTCTGCTATCAGATCAACCAAACGATCATGTCTGGCCACATAAGTCCTTTGTAATTAGAGCATCCATTTAGTATATAAGCAACAGTTTCTTTTTCCTGCTGAGTTGGATGTAATATACAGTAGGGTTCATGCTTTGATGGATACCATGTTGCCAAATTATACTTCGTCACACACACACACACACACACACATACACATGACACGGAGGAAACAATGGATTTCCTACCGTGACACGCAGGGTCAGTTGTAACACAGACTGTGTTTACATTGATGCACAAGGTTGAGCGTTCTGTTTTTCCGTTATTTTTTTCATGCTGCCAAAAGACGATCTCCCGCATATTATTGTAAATGTGTAATGTTTTTCCAGAGAGTTATTGATGAATGAGTGTTTTGGTGGCATGTAAGTAAATTTTTTCATCATATGTTTTTTCGGTTTCTAAGTTGGGTGTGTAAGATACCAAATCCAATGTTATGTCATATTAATCAGTGTCTTTATTAATCGTGTGGCTACACACGAATGATTGCTGGCTGCCAACAAAATAAATGTGCCTGTCTGTCAAAAATCGTGTGTCAAATTTATTTTTTGCTCATATCTTTAATATTGATTGAATAAGGTCACGTCAAAGATTAAAATCATAATGAAATGAAAGGCTAAATTCAGACTTTGATGCTCATTATCTCAGAATTTGATTTTGAGACTTTAGTATGGTTACTACAGACTGGGTCACATATAAAATCATAATTGTGCTGCTTTTTCCCACATATTTAGATATTTGTATCCATTTATAATTGAACTATTGTTAGAAAAGGGCTGGGATGAATGAACACAGTGTGGATACTAGCTATTATAGACAGATATATAAACAATATCCACTACAAGTATATAGACAAAATAGTGTAACTTAATTTTTATTAAGTGTTACAACTAACCACCTGCCTGTTACAATTAACTCCACCTATGGCAGGGGTGTCCAAACTTTTTTTTAAGGGGGCCAGATTCCAAGTTGTCAATACACATGGGGGCCAGATACTTACGTTTTCATGCTTCCATGCATTCATTAAGTTTTAGGCCTAATGCTAACCATGTTCATCATTATAATAAAATGCAACTCTTAATTAATAATTATTTATTTTTAGGTCAGAGTTAAACTTTGTTGTTCAAGCACATATTATATCAACATCAGGGTTTTAAACAATTACCAAAATTGAATTATAAAAAAATTGAAATTGAATTGAATTTAAAAATATGAATGAAAGTGTATGGATTAAAAGAATAGCTCAAACGAAGTGTGACACTATACCAGTAAACAGGTTGCAACATTTTAAACGTCACTTACAAACACTACAGCTCATTGACAGGATAATACAAACTTCAGGGTTTATCCAATTACAAACTGATAAAAATATGGATGAAATGCATAAGGAAAAGTTATAGGTCAACGAAGTGACACAAGAAAAAAATTATAAGCAGTAAAAAAGTTGTAACATTGTAATAATAAAAATTCAACTCATCAACAGTGAGATGGATGGTATAAACATCAGGGTTTTAAACAATAATGTAAACTCCATTAATATAAAATATGAAGGAAATGGATGGATGAAAATGTATAGCTCAAGCTTAGTGTGACACAAGAAAATAATAAATTATAAACAGTAAACAGGATGTAACTTTATAACGGTCACCTGAAAACTGAACAATTCAGTGAGATGGATGGAACTGCGATCTGCACTGCAGCACATTTGTGAGATCTGGCTTAACAGCCGTGGTCGCAACTCGTATAACGTCTCGCAGATGGGCATCAGTTATTCTGGACCTCAAACGGGTTTTGTTTAAGTTCATGATAGAGAAAGTCTGTTCACAAATGTACGTGGACCCAAAAAGGCTCAACATTCTCTTGGCAAGTGCTCGCAGTGTGGGGAATTTCTCTTTGTTTAGTTGTCGATAAAAGTCAATTTGCGAAAGCTGCTGATGACGGAAGCGCAACTCATCATCGCACTGCAAGTCTATGAGCTCTAGCTGAAGTTCATGCGCAACATCAACGGGATCCACAGAAAAAGGAGATGCGAAGACATGCATATCTTTTTCAATTATAGTAAAATCTTTAAAACGCCAGTTAAACTCAGCAAAGAGGTCTTCGATCACGTTTGCATACTTCCCTATTTGCCCACATGTTTCTTTTGGGAAACAGTCCATTACCTCTTTAAGTGTAGGGAAATGTGAGGTGTTGATTTCACTCTGCGACAGGTGTCTTTTGAACAGTTGAAGTTTAGTTGCAAACGCCTTGATGTGAGAATACAGCTGACTCACCACTGCATCTTTTCCTTGAAGGCTGACATTTAGTGCATTTAGGTGTTTGTTAATGTCAATTACAAACGCAAGGTCTGCGAGCCACTTAGGGTCAGACAGTTCTTTCAACGCATGACCCTTTTCGTCAAAAAACTGGCCTATCTCCCTCCGAAGCAAGAAAAAACGCTGCAGCGCATTTCCCCGACTGAGCCACCTCACATCGTTGTGATAAATTACATCTCCATATTGCGCCTCTATGTCGGAAAGAAACTGCTGAAACTGGCGGTGGTACAAAGCTTTGGCACGAATGAAGTTAATGGCTATCACCACTGGTGAAACAACATGATCAAACTTCAGACATTTTGCGCACAGCACTTGTTGGTGAATTAAACAATGAAGTTTAATGGAATTGCCCCCTTGCTCGCTGACTTTGTTGCATAGCAGTGATGCTAACCCACTTCTTTCTCCCGTCATAGCGGGCGCCCCATCGGTAACAATTCCGCTTAATTTCTCCCAGGGCAGTTTCATGTCATCAACCGCGTCAGAGACACACTGCAGTAAATCCACACCTCGTGTCTGCCCCTTAATACTTTTGAGGTCCAGCAGCTCTTCTGTGATGTTCATGTCCTCATCAATTCCTCTTAGAAAAATGAGCAACTGGGCAGTGTCTGAAATATCGATGCTCTCATCACACGCCAAAGAAAAATTGTCAAATTTATGGCCACGTTTAGTCACTTGTTTTTTTATGTCGGATGATATTTCTTCGATTCTCCGTGCGATAGTGTTGCGAGCAAGGCAAAGATTCGCAAACTCTTGCTTCTTATCTGGACAGATGTTTTCTGCAATTTTCATGACACATTCCTGGACAAACTCACCCTCAGAGAAAGGTTTTCCATGTTTTGCGATGAGGATTGCCACCTCGTAGCTTGCTCTGGTAATGTTTTCGTTGGACTCTTTTGCCCTGATAAACAACCGCTGCTGGGAAACCAGAGAGGCTTCTAGATGTTTAACTTTATCCTCTCGTTCACTGTCGGAGAACTTCTGATAGGAGTTTGCATGCTTTGCCTCGTAATGCCTCTTCACATTATACTCTTTCATAACAGAAACAGTCTCATTGCAAATAAGGCAAACGCAATTATTATGACTCTCTGTAAAAAAATACTCAGATTTCCAGCGCTCATTAAATCGACGGCCCTCTTTATCAACCTTGCGCTTTTTTGATGTGGTCATCGTCGCATCCTGATAACGGTTGAACTGTCACTCACTCGTAATATATAAGGCCTACCGCTAAACCTGGCCTAAAACCCAGTGCTGCCGCCTTGTGTTGACATTGTAAAACTGCATGCTTTGTAAATTATGTATTGCGGGCCACTTTTGTTATAGTTTAATTAACACGTTGCGGGCCGTTTAAAATGAATCCCCGGGCCGTGATTGGCCCGCGGGCCGGACTTTGGACACCCCTGACCTATGGGGTAAGTTGTAACGTTTGCACTTCTGTCACATTTGGTGTAATTGTCCAAGAATGGTAAGTACTAGAAACAAACTTCAAATGTTCATTTGTAGCAGAGATGTGTGTGTTGCTTGTGTAAAAATAATAAATCAAACTCAAATATTGTTTGAATGATTGAGCTAAAACTAAAAAGCGTTAGGTTGTGCCCCAATCTCCCCTACATTTAAATCTACAGAAAGTAACTGGCAAACAGCTGCCCGTAATACTGCCATTTCTACAGAAAGTTTTACCAGTGTAGTGCTTTAAACTGGATATACCCTGTATTTCTTTCTGTTGTTCTCGGAGAAAATGGTAAATCACAAAAAACAAACCCTTTTAAAGACAGTTTTATGTAAACTTCTGATATGGACAAACTATACAAAAGTCACTACGACACTGCTTTTTGCACTCAAATGGACAAATTAATGTTGAGGACTAAAGATGCATTTCAGCTACAACAGTAACGTCTTCATAAAAATATTCTAGCTTCATTCATTCATTCATTTATTCTATTCATTTTTTTGTAAATATTTAAATTTTAGGTCTAAAATGTTGGTTAAAGGCTCATCCAACCAGCATAAATTACAAATGAAAGTAAAAAAGTAGTTTAACACAAGCAATTCATAACTCTCCTATTATTGCGGTCGTTGTTTGTGAAGAGCACAAAGCTGGTATTTATTATCATTTTCTAACAAGCTTTCAACAAATTAGAATGCAATTCCTATTCATCATATACTGAAACTCATTGTGATGCTATAAACAAGAAGAATTGCGAATCACAGGAAAATAAATTGGCTTTTGAGGATCCCATTCAGGTAGCTAAATCTTTCAAACGTGTCTCATCAATTACAAAGTGATCCACAGATGAGACACACACCTTTTAAATCAGTTTTTAAAGACGGCTGGATGCTTTATAGCGCTGAACAAAAGATCAAAGATGAGTTTTCTTTTGTCAAGGGGCTTAAAAATCTGAGAGCTGACCTTGTTTGCATTCTGGGAGATTTCGGGAAGGCTTTTCAGGAATGAAACGGAGCAGAAATGCATCCGATCTGTGGGTGGCTTTTTCCCTTTTGCTGTTTGTGAATGTTAAACGCCTGTATAGGGTCAATCATCATAAGTCACTCGCATTTCACATGGCAGAAATACTGAAATTGCTTTCTCATTTATTTGTGATTGAGGGCTGCTACTCGGTTTGATGGCAAGTAATCTTGTGTAATTGCTTTTCTAAGTTATAGCGTTATAATTTATAGCACCAGACTTGCACAAAATTAGTTCAGATTTTAAAATTTGGCAAAAAAGATGAACCTCTTAATGAGAAATGCCCCCACTGGTATTAGGATGTATTTTATTTAGATGACAAGTGGACAATGCTACATGCATGTGCATTGATGGTTATGAAAACAATAATGAACAATAAAACAAAAACGAAACACCACCCCTAAGCCCACCGTCACAGGGGTCAAGGCAAATCGTACAAAAATGTACAAATGTTTAGCCATATCATAAAATATGTATGAATTGCCATAAGATAGCATTGGAGGGTCATGTCACTAGACTAGAGATATGGAAAATTACTATTTTGTCTTATAACTTCATTTGTTCTGTGATGATTCCTTTCCAAAATCATTACAGAGATGTCCAGTTTTATTTTCATTTGTGCTCAATACGAGACGATGTGTGACAGAACCCCCCCTCGAATAGGCGCGTCCTCGCGCCGTGATGACAGAAGGAAGGAGAGTGTGGAAAAGGGGCGGAGGCTTAGGTGGAGGGCAAGGAAGAGTCGGCAACCTGGGCAATGGTGGACCTGATGGTGGGAGGGGCCATAGTGGAATGGATGACGCGTTGAGGGAATCCCTGGGTCCAAACACTGGAGGCGGAGCAATGACAAAATGGGCAACCGGCAATGAGTGGTCGAAGGACCGGGATGACACCAAGACGCAGGAAGCACGGAGTCTAGCCCCTGACTCCCAGGACAGAGGTGCTGTGGGGATTTGGCTGAATGGGGCGACGATGTGGTGAGAGAGGGCGACGGGCAAGCCAGAGGAAGGGAGGAGTCCGAAGTTGACATAAGGTGAGAGGCATAGCCGAAATGCCGGAAGTCCATGTCAACGGTAGGATGTTGACTGCCAGTCTTGAGAGAACCCAGCGGAGTTTCTGAATTGACAGGCCACGGCGGTGATCAGGGAGTGGTGAGGCAAGGTGCAGGTGACGGGTTGTCGAGCTGCGGGGGCGGCGTGGGGCCGGAGATCCGAAGCGTGGCCGGGAGCTCTCTTTCAGGCCACGCTGGTGTAGGAGAGGTCCGATGTGAGGCAGATGGACTGCACGGAGCTACCGTGGGTACATGTATTCCATGTAGCTGCTTTAGATAAAAGGGTCTGCCAAATGTGTAAATAGGTCTTTAATGTTTCTCTTTTTATATTCCATTTAAAGAAGGCCATATGGGATTAATAGGTGGGGCATAAATGAACACAGGATCTTCATTTTCGGGTGAACTTTTCTTTTAATAAAAAAATGCCTTACCTAAAAGGATTCTCAAGTAACGGTGTGTTTTCCAGCCTTTAAATCTTTACTCTATCTCAGGCTGTGCAAACTCATTTTCCCTATATGCTTCCTCTCTCACCACGCATCGACCCACTTCATATGTCAAGACTTATCGGGTGATATGAAGGTCATGAACACTAGCAAAATTGCAAGCACATTAAGCTCTTTCCCATCATTTTTTTTTTTTTTTTGGGCTCAGGGCTGTATTGACTCATTCGTATTCAATCGATCACAACAGTCAGACGCTGAAAAATGTTTCACTACAGCTGCTGAGAGATGCTAATGGAACGGCACTGAAACACTGAAACGTTTACATGAGAATCAATTTTCATGAGATAACTGATTTGTTGTTTAGGTCTGATGGAACGTCAGATCTATAAGCTCCTAATGTTAGTTTTTAATGTCTTCAGAGGAAATTACTTCTTTCATTTTTCAGAACAACGCTGATGGTCCAGCATAATAATGATGTGTATTAGTGAGGCCATTAATTTCTTCAGTTTAAATATCCTTGAGCGTTTTTTTATATGCTGATGAATTTAACAAATCCAAAGTGTCCCCAGCTATTAGTTTTCTAATATTATACAACGCCTGCAGCATTGGCATTTGCCATTTGCTTTAATTGTTTATATTTATTGAAGTGTGCTGATCTCAATTTTTAAGCATCATTAACAATGAACACAGCCTTTCAATGAGAGTTAACGTCTCTGGGATAATCCATGTCTATTGATTCATAATTCTTACAAAACTCTTATTTTGAACTCATATTTGTACTGGGGTGGTGATCAGTGAGATTCTGGTTTATTCGCACATCTTCAGTGAACTTTTTTATGGAATCAGTTATAATCATATTTAATGGTGCTTTATTGTAGCTTTAGGACTTGACAGATATTCTTCATTTATTTCTGTTAATGAGATTATAAAAAACATTTGTGTGTAAATGCTATAACACCAGTCACGGAAAGTAGGGACACAAGTCGGATCTGGGCATTTTGAGTTATTCACAGATTCTGAAAGTGCAGTTTCTAAGCTTTCCAACGATGTGTAACACATGTAAATCTGATAAGATTTGGAGAAGTTGTGGCCATTTGAATATAGGAACTCAGAAATACTCAAACCGAGAAAATCGAGACGAAAGGGACTCTTCTTTTCAGCTGGGGGAGACAATAGGGCTCATTTACATCTCATTTAGCTAAGCCATGCCCCCTGTAAAACCCTTTTTGAGATGTTCTAGCATCATATGTAGTATTTTATGACCAAATGACAACCCGCAAAAATAAACTCTTTTACCTTTGTGGGGATCACAAGTCGAATCCAGTCTGTTTCAGATTATCCAATGACCATATTTGTCCACAAATGCGTATAATCCGTGAAATATAGATTGTTTACATCAGATTTCGCATGAATGTCTGGTAATACAATATAATATATAATCTGAAGACTATTTAAATCGTAACATGTAAGGGTATATGAGCTTACACTCCGTTAAACACATGAACCCGCCTTCAAAGTGGCTGACGTACGATGCGGCTGACTGTTATTTGTTCCGCCCCAGCTTCTTTTATTTTTCTTTTGTTTTGTGCGCCCGAGCTTTACAGTCTGGGGAGACGCAGGCTATAAGTTTGAAAAAAAAAAAAATAAGCAAACATGTCTGAGGAACAGGGCAGCGCGTCACTACAGTCACGTGACTTCACGCTCGAGCAGGAAGAGAAGACAATGCTGAATAAAGTCGTAATTCTGCTATTTTTGGACCAAACTGTATTTTCGATGCATCAACACAATCTTACTGACCCACTGATGTCACATGGACTACTTTGATGATGTTTTTATTAACTTTCTGGACATGGAAACCATACATAGACTTTCAATGAAGGGGAAAGCTGGGAAAGCTCTCGGACTAAATCTAACGATAAAACATCTTAAACTGTGTTCCGAAGATGAACGGAGGTCTTCCGAGTTTAGAACGACATAAGGGTGAGTCATTAATTACATTATTTTCATTTTTGGGCGAACTATCCTTATTTAGTAGTCACGCTGTTCCCTTTGGGGGCGGAGGCGAAAACACAAGCTTATACAGTATGTAAATATACACACAGACAATGACGCCCCCCGCTGCACGCTAGAATCTCCGGAAAAACAAGCCTATTTTAACCGCAAAATGTACGCTTTTAAATATACAAAAACTGCTATTTCAAACATGGAGAGGCTTCTTCGTGATCTCAACTAACAGATTCTGCAATAAAACGAAAATCACAAATTTCGAAAAAAAAACTTTGTTTCTCATTTTCTCGAAACTTGTGCTGCCGACTTGAGTCCCTGGTTTCCGTGACGGGTCACATATTCTCAAGGTAACATTTAAAGAATCCAATAAAAAGTCTCCTTAAATATCCTCAGGGTGCGATTTGTGAAAAAAACAGAGGGGGGGATGTTTTCATAAGTCATTTTGTGCCCAACACTTCCGTCCATAATTTACTTTTGGTTTGATTTTTTGACTGTTTCAGTGGTTATGAGGAGCAATATAAAAGAGAAATTTGGTAATCATTGTCCGACCTAACAAAAATTCATTATAATATTTTTTTTTATATTTCTAATTAAAATATTTCTAATATACAGAAATGCGCTCTCCGCTCACAAGCTCTGATCGGAACAAACCCAAACCTCACTGTCTGCTGAACTTAAGCAGAAACATCAAAATATAACCAGCTCAAAATGGTTTTAAAACTAAACATTTAGACTATTTTAGCACAAATTATGAGATTATTTTTTTTAATACTTGACAAAATTAGAATATAGTAAAAGTGTTTTTTTTTTGGAAAATAAAGTTTTAGGTGAGCCTGTTGAAAATTGGGGCAGTGCCTGAGCTACAGGACATTGTCTTTCAAAACATAACTTGCGCGAAAGAGAAAAAAATGAATGCATCTCTGTCCACAGCACATTTCAAAACATTTTAATTCATAAAAATAAATCATGAGAACATGAACTTCATCACTGCATTTGCAGGAATTGTAAAATATTTTTTCTTATTAACACATATGAACTGTGATCATGCACAACAAAAAAACACAAGAATTAAAGGGATAGTTCACCCATAAACAAAAATTCTGTCATCATTTACTCACTCTCATGTTGTTACAAACCCGCAAAAATTTCTTTGTTCTGATGAACACAAAGGAAGATATTTTGAGAAATATTTGTAATTGAACCATTCATGGACCCCATTTACTTCCATAGTAGGAAAAATAATACTATGAAAGTAAATGGGGTCCACGAACAGTTTGGTTACAAACATTTCTCAAAATATCTTCCTTTGTGTTCATCAGTACAAATAAATTTATGCAGGTTTGTAACAAAATAAGAGTGAGTAAATGATGACAGAATTTTCATTTTTGGGTGAACTATCCCTTTAAATCCCCCTCCCAGTACCATGGATAATGCCATTGCCACTCATGTCAAAACACATATTTATGAATGGTAAAACTATATGGCACAACGTAGTGTCAACTTAAACATGAATAGGCTATAGTGTAGGCCTATGCATCATACTAGGAAAACAGTCTGCCTTGATGATGGACTTCTGTGGTCTTTTTCTGCTTTCCTGTGTGAGCGTCATCTGCAGCATGCCGTCCCTCTTTTATCCACATTTCTGCAAATCTCCGGGCAGGAAAGTAGGCAACCTCTGGCCCATTTATGGAAATGAACAGTAGGTTGTTCAGTGTGGACACATTTATTCGGTTTCTTTCATCTGTGAGAATACGGTTCATGGCGCTGAATCCCCTTTCACACTCAGCTGTTGACACTGGGAGTGTGGAGACAGTGATGAGCACTTTGCGCAGATTGTCTCCTGTGGTGCCATGACATTTGAATTGGTGGAATTCCTTGAGGAGTATGGTACTGGTTGCAGCCTTAACAGCGAGAGTCTTCCGAATGGTGAGAAGTTTGTTGTCTCCATAAAGGATGCGCTCGTCTTCATCAGATGGCCAATTTGACGGATTTAGAACGGCTGCATCAGAAATAATTCCGTTGTCATCCAGCCTGCGCTCAATGTTGTCGGCCAGAGAAACAAACAGTCTTTCACGAAAGACCTCTGCCTTCCGATGATCACTATCACTTGGCTGAGACACATTCACTCCCTTGAAAGAGTGTAAACTTTCAAATTCTTCCTTCAGGCCTCTTGCGTTTACACCATCTGCTTGCCGCATAGACCTCAGTGTTCTCAGTGCAACATCCACCTCAGCACTGGCACTGACAGCTGTGGCATCTCTCCTCTGCAGAAACAGGGACAAGGCTTGCAGGGTTTCCAGTGCATCTTTTACCAACGCCATCTCCACCAAAAAAAGCCACTGTGTCATTTTACCATGAATGCCCTGACATTTGGCTCTTTCCACAGAAGATCTGGATTTGTCTTCCATCAACACTCCAAAGAGTTTGACCAAGGCTGGATAGCTTTGCCAGAGAGCCGTCACAGACGTGCAGGATGAGGACAGCCAGCGCACATCAAATACTCTTCCTATTCTGCGAGCGTGCATGCCCAGATCGGAAGCTGCAGACTCAAACTCTCTCATATGTTTTGGGCTTTGAGAGAAAAATGAATACAGAGAGTCAATGAACATCTGAAAATGGCTCGCCTCTGTAATGTGTTTTACAGCATCATGGACAGCAAGTTCTAACTTGTGGTTCATACAGTGAATGACGGTCAGGTTAGGGTTGATCTTCTCACGTAGGAGTGTGGCTGCTCCCCTGTATCTGCCCATCATAGCAGCGGCCCCATCTGTTGCAAAGCCAATAAGCCGGGTGCGCAACATGTCTTCAGAGATGCCCCGTGTATAAAGGCTTTGGAGCAGGGTATCACAGATAGCCGATCCAGTGCATGACTGCAGCTCAACAAGTTGAAGGAAGAAGTTGCAGACCTCACCTTCATAGGGAATCCTAATGTAGATGATTAGGCATGTTTTGTTTGACACCGTTGTGCTCTCATCAATGAGAATACTAAACTTATCAGATGAGTTTTTAATAAAGTCCACTAGCTGAGTTCTCATTTTTTCTCCAATCCTTGTCAGAATGCAGCATATATCCCAGGTTTACACCATTCAGTTGTTGCAGTTCCACCAGCTGTGGCTGGATTTTGAATGAGAGGTTGTTTTGGCAGATCATATAGGCTGTACGTATGCAGTTCTCAGTTACTTTTAAAGTCTTCTCATTGTGTTTTCTCCACAGAGCTGCACTGTTATCTACTGCCTTTTCAATTGCTGTCTCGCGTCTTCTCTGCAAAATTTCTATGCATTTGATGTGGGACTGACACTTTCCATGTCTGCTTATTTTGTCATTTAATTTTTTTGCAGACTTTGCTTTTATGCCATTAATAAATGCAGAGTCAATGTGAAGCCTCTCTTGTGTATATGGGCCTAAATCTCTAATGTCAGAACAAGCTGAACATTGAACTGATCCATCTGTGGTGACAGCAAGCCACTCTCGACCCTCTCTCCATTTAGCAAAGCGCCCTGGCTCAATGCAACCTCCAACAACCCCAGAAACCGAATCATTAGCTTGTAAGTCTGGGTTGTATGGTCCTTGTTCATTTGAGTCAACATGGGACTGTGAGTTCTGCTGAGGTTGTGAGTTGCTGTCCATCCTACCTGTAGTAGTAACATTCTCATTTGCAGTTTTAGGATTTTTTTGTGATGGCCCTCCTGTGAAATACGATGATATACTGCTCTGAACCCTTTTCATTGTTCCCAGCTAGCTAGCTAGAGTTTTCGCGCTGAAATCATAAATATTATATAAACATTTGTACTTGGTGACATTCTGAAAAGCTGTACATGGATCGAAATGGACAGGATCAGATAAATTAGCCGCAACGTCATCTATCAGAAGGCTGGCGATGACAGTGGGTGTGGTCCATTTCGGATTTTATTGTTCTATCGAAGTGACAGTTCACACGGATTGATTGCAAAGTTAAACTATTACAGTAGAAACAGTTTTACTGCTGCTTTTAAAGTAATAACGTTAACTTTACACCGCGATGCTGAGCTACAGTGAAATGATAGAAAAGACAGATGCATTATGTGTTAGTCAATTTGCCTCATTTGCGCAAACTGGACGCGCCCGCGCCTCGCCTCATTGGCGTTTATCATATATGTGACTTCGGCCATTTTGTGTGGTGTGAATGGGACACTAACTCTGCTTGTCATCATAAACAGATAATCAGATTGTGATGTTTATTCCCGCTTTATTAATATGCTTTATAATATGCTGGTGAATATGCATGCTGCTTTCCTTCGTTTCGACACACAGCTGACAGCTCCACAACCATCTCGCAAGTGTTGATAGGATATTACTCGTGAGGTGTAAGCGGGTGTGTAACCAATCAGATAGCGCCGTGGGCGGGACATTGAGCAAGTCTCGCAGAGTGGTGAATACAGAAAGGCTGCGCGGCATCTATATCAGAGCAAGCCAAAGTAGCGTATTTTAAAATAAAACTTACTTTAATCAAACCACGGATTCTTGATAAGTTTTGTGATCCGTCCCGCCACTAGTGTAGTAGCACTGATCACTTTGAGAGGGGGATAAATTTATCCCCACCGGGGATAAAAATAATTAAGCAGAGGCAGGGATACATTGACCAGAAAGGGGGAAATCCCACGCATCCCCCCCGGCAAATCGCACCCTGAATATCCTATATATTTATATTTACTTGAGAAACATAAATATGTTTCCGGTCTCTTGCTAACCTTCTTTTATTGGTTACTGGAGAAACAGATTTGTGGCCGTAACTAAAAGTGAGTTGCTTGGATAACTGAAAGGATGGAAGTAAACCCAACCCAGGATCTAAAATGAATAAAACATTACTCTTCAGTCGGCTGGTAACTGTATTAGGGATTGACATGTAGTCTGGTCTATGTAATTGTAAAAAGACCCAGCAAAAATCAACTAGTCCCTTTGACAATTTGTGAAACAAATGCACTAGCAGTAATCTTCTATGGCTTGTATCCACTACCAGCCTCTCAGCATTTCATCTAATTAATATTCATGAGACTTTGTACTACAGGTAACTACTACATTTATGGAAATGTGTATTGTGAAAAAAACACTTAACTAAATCACACAATGCACTGCAGTCAACTTCACTTTCTGTTTCCAATGGGATGATGAATCAGACATCACAGTCAGCTGTCATTTTTAACACATAACACACAAAAGTTTTTTATTATAATTATTATAATTTTAAAATATGCGAAGGCCTTTATTACCCACTGTGTGAATTACTTCTGTGATGAAGGAATGTACTTTTTGGGCTTGAAAGCCGTGGACCCTGTATTCTACCATTAAAAAGCTTGGATGGCTTGAGGGTGAGTATTTTTTTCTTAACTATTCCTTTAACTTAAATGTAGAGTAAACATGAGTGGTATTAAAACAATTGTAAATGGAAGGATGATTCTGAAATAACATTCATAAGTGGTAGTTATATCACAATTTCTGAGTCTCTGGCCAGTGCATCCAAAGACTAAGCAGATCGTCCAGAAAGGCAATCACCAACGTCTGCAACAATGTGAATCTCAGGACATCAAACCTTCACTTCAAGGGACCTTCATCTGCATGTTCCAGATTATTAAGGACCTTCTGCATTGGCTCCAGGACCGCATCTGCGTGTTCCAGATTGCTAGGATCATCTCTTTGTTCCAGGAGATCAGTATTTCATAGCACCTCATGTTCAAGGCTGTTGAACAGAACCTGACTCTTTCCCATTGGCAGTACAAAAGAGCCTGACCCGCGGCAGACATGCCACCACTGGACTGCTCATTTGACCGCACAGAATGTAAATATCACTTAATCAAACCTCTTTCCTGAAAACTTGGCACTGGTATATTCTATCAGTAACTGTTTACTATAGATGCTTCGGTAGTACTTTATTTTACAGTACATGTACTTACCTTGTACATATTTGGTAAATAAGTTGTACTTACCGACAAATGTGTGGCACTTACTTTTAGGTATCTACATGGTAATTACTTGGTATCATTACTGTACTTACCAGTGGTACATACTTGGAAGTTATTATGAAACTCTAGATAAGTACTGGGTAATAACAGATACATACTTAGTGTAGTTATACTGCAACTAACGAGAAACATTTATTTGTAAGTGCAGTAATGTTTCTTGTTAGTCACAGTATACCTACACTATAAGAATGTATCTGTTATTACCCAGTACTTATCTAGAGTTACATAATAATGTAAGACGCCACCCACTGGCCCAAGGAAGGTACCCAATGGCATGGTGAAGGCATCACGTGTTCTTTCTGTCCGTAGCGCTTCTAGAAGAATAATTCCATATCAGGATTAATTAAAATTCTTTTGACCTCTGTATTTAAATTATAATCTGACTCCAATTTAATATAGTAGTGAATTTAGAGTATTATTCCAATTATCTGTTGATCATAATTTAGATATTTGATTATTTATAAATTCCCATAGTCTTAGTTATTCGTTCATTAGGGACCCGATATCGCACAGGATATACGCCGGCCGTTGCGTACATCTCACGGACACAAAATTGCCAATTCTGATCTTAGTCAGAGGTTGCTGGGTAAACTAATATTTTTATGTCCGGCCGCCCCATGCTTGCTCCGATCATTAAAATAGTTACTTTAGTCACGATCATGCAACTTGCTAAGGCAGGTGATAGACATAAATCTGAGAGTCCTGGTGAATGTGCCCCATGCTCCATTCAACATCAAAACACCAGTGTGATCATATCCTGACATACTTATTTTGCGGTAATACCAGACTCCTTCTAATCTACTGGAAATAATCATTTCTGAAAGAATTAAAATAAATCAATACAATTTCTGAAGAATTTAGATGAATCAAAGTAACAATTTATTATACCAGGCAGGTTTCAGCTTCAAACATAAATTAAAGAATATCATACAGAATATGATTCAATTCCAATTAATTAAAATGATCAACAGTTGCAAAAGTTACAAAGTCATAGCTGGCAATAGACACTCTGGCTAAAGAGTTCTTCCATCGTGGATATAATACACCCAAAATGGTGTAGGAAGATTCTTGTTAAAGATTTCTTCCATGATGTCTGAATACACACACTCAAAGTGTGGGGAAGATTCTTGCTAAAGAATGCTTCCCAGAGTCTCTTGCAAGCCACCTTATATACACAGAATGAGACAAAGAATAATAAAATCTCAAATCAGTATTTGGTTGGTCGGTTCTCGTGACCTGAAGGAGCACCAAATGGGACTGTTAACCATCTGTAATCTAGATCTTCTCATGATGTGACACCCCTCGCAGGAGTACAGATTATGTCTTTAAGTTTTAAACTTTGATACACTTTCTCTTAGTATTATAGAAATTAGACCTTTTTAACCATCGCACCATCACCTTTAAATTGAAACCAAACATGAAGATGAAACCTTTGTAGCATCACAACATAGAATGAATATGACATTACATAGATTAAATAGACCTTTAGTGAACTGGAATTTGGGAGAGGAAGTCCTGAGTCCTGGTTATTAGCACCACCTAGGGATTTTATTGCTTTATGGGTATCTCCACAAGCAAACCCAATGCTGATCTCTTGAACAGCTACTACAATAACAGTAATGATACCAAGTAATTACCATGTAGATACCTAAAAGTAAGTACATTTGTCGGCAAGTACAACTTATTTACCATATATTTACAAGGTAAGTACACGTACTGTAAAATTAAATATTGCATAACTTATTTTCAAATGTTTAACAGATAATTCTTTAATTATTTGTGTTATGAGAAATAAAGTTTTCATCTTATTAGAAACAGAAAACATTCTGCCATAAATTCAACTTAGTCACTTCTATACTTCTTAGTACTTTGTACTTGTTCTTTGTACTTTATGTTCCATCTTTATTATAATTTAGTATTTTAGTATCATTAAGTAGTGTGTTTAGATATTCTTGTTTATCTTTTGTTAATAAATTCCATTTTATTGCAACTGTGTCTTCCTTGTGTTGATAATACAGTTGAAGGTTTTACAAGTTGGCCAGAATCTCACCAAATCGTTCAGATAAAGTAGATGACAAAATACCTCCAATTTACAAATTTTCTTATTTGTTGAATGATCTATTTAAATGATTCATCTATTGTTATGGTGAAATTCATTTTCTGGTGCCTCGAGGTAAAGGAGGGAGGGGTCATCAGACACACACATACTAGATGCAAAATTCACCTCTAGTGTCCTGGGTATGGCATACTGCCCAATTGGTGCCTTGTTTGAAAATCACTATTTATTGGTTCCTGTGTCAAAATCACTACATATTTTGACAACAATTCTTAGTGAGATTTAACAAAGGTTTAGATATACATTTTGTTTTAAGTCACCATTATGGTGATCAGTGTTTGCATTAGTTGGGCTCTTAAGTTTTAACTTAAATCTTTTTCTCTGGCTGCTGTAACTGCTTTGTGATGCATGTTTGTTATGGCAAAGAAAGCTAAGAGGAAATTACATCATGTGATTATGGATGTTTGTTAGTGATGAGATTTTATTGGCTAGAATTGTTGATTATTAGTTTATGTTACCAGCCTTGTGGGACTGCATCATAAGAATTAGTGGTTGTATATTAACCCGATATATTGACCCACAAATCAAAGTATATATATGTGTGTGTGTGTGTGTGTGTGTGTGTGTGTGTGTGTGTGTGTGTGTGTGTGTGTGTGTGTGTGTGTGTGTGTGTGTGTGTGTGTGTGTGTGTGTGTGTGTGTGTGTGTGTGTGCGCATGTGTACCTGGTAATTAAAGATAGGAATACCAGTATTTTTGTGACCTTGTGGGGGCATTTTGATGTCCCCATGAGGAAACAAGCTTATAAATCAAACAAAATTATGTTTCTTGAAAATGTGAAGTAGTAGAAGGGTTTCTGTGATGGTTGGGGTTAGGGAATGGGGTAGGTAAGGGGAATAGAATATACAGTTTGTACAGTATAAACGTCTATGGAATGTCCCCACAAAACAGGAAAACCAGAATGTGTGTGTGTGTGTGTGTGTGTGTGTGTGTGTGTGTGCGTGCGTGCGTGCGTGCGTGCGTGCGTGCGTGCATGCATGCTACAAAAGTCTCAACAAAAATATATGAAAATAATTATATTATTCTATTGCTTTACTTAAAGGGATAGTTCGGCCAAAAATGATATTAAACCCATGATTTACTCACCCCCAAGCTGTCCGAGTTGCATATGTCCATCGTTTTTCAGACAAACACATTTTCGGATATTTTAGAAAATATTTTAGATCTTTCAGTTGATTAGATGTAATGTTACGGGGTCCAGCCATAGTCCACGCACTCTATGTACGCACTTTTCTTAGTGACGTATGACAAATTCGGAGGGTGGGGGCAGTGGTTAAATTGGGCCGGAGCTCACCGGAGCGCAGCACCGCCTCCTCAGGTCCACAACACACCCTGCCGGAGCTCAGCTCCGTCTCCTTCAGCAACAGGGTTAAATTGGGCCAGGCCAAATATTTGTAATGACATTCGGGTCGCGGTCGGTCGGGTTGTTTGAAATAAAGATGCCATTTAAACCTTTGTAATTTTGGACGGGATTAGTTTTACAGGGGGACCTCTGAGAAAATCATGCTTCTCAGAGGTCCACTGTGATTTTAATCCCGTCCGAATCGGTCATGTCTTTGTTTTTCTTAGCAACCTCTGTAAAAATTCCAGAGCAATTTACTTGCTGTTTTTCGCCAAACTTAGAGGTATTTTGATAAATGTAATCCCGCCCGGATGCAAATATCTGTGTCTGCTCGCAATATCTTTTGAAAAAGCGGTTCTTTTGGTGTTTTGGACAACGCAATCTGCCGTTTAGGTCTTGAGTCCCATTCATTCAGATATGGATGGTTTTTTCCATTTGGCGGAATAAAATAATTAAATCAAGACGAGCTGAATATCATACACTGTTAAGACTAAACACTGTAATATCATTAACGTTATAAGGTCTAAACTCAATCTTATTTTGTTTCAATCTGGAATGGTAATGTTAATTAATAAAGATAATAAATTGTTACTAATCATTATTTCTTTACTTATTTGGGTTTTTTTATAAGCAGCCAGTTATATAAAACACGTAGGCTACTTTATATGATTTGTATAAGTTATTTTGATTTGTTAAAATTAAATTAATAAATTACATGTTCTGTAGGCTAATAATTTTACATTTAAAGCAAAATATCAAACATTAGGCTGCAAACACGCATATCCAGAGCACGCGATCTTATGCAACGCCAAAACGCATGAAACAGACGCTCCTATCTCAGGAATAGCATGAGAATTTTTATCCCGTCCGAATCAGCCAAAATCACAGACGTCTTTTTTGCGGTCCAAGTTGCAGGCGGGTGCCGGTTGTTTATACATTGACCCGCGCATCACTGGTACGCAGCCCCGCGTCTCACTCAGATCCTCAAGAATGCGCATTCTCACAGGATGACATTAGACATTGAAGAGATGAGAGATAGAGAGGTAAGAGTGGTGCACACGTCAAGAAAACTTAATAGAAGTCTAAAAAACAAATGATTAAAGTATGTATAGCCATATCACTCATCTCATTACAATGTGTTAAAAGATAACACTGAACGTATTGTGTAGTTTAATAAAATAATGTATTTTGATTATACAAATCAATTAGTACAACCTAACTATAGTGATTGTTTTACTAACTGCTG
Organism: Misgurnus mizolepis; assembly: GCA_025389145.1. Lineage (NCBI taxonomy): Eukaryota > Metazoa > Chordata > Actinopteri > Cypriniformes > Cobitidae > Misgurnus > Misgurnus mizolepis. The sequence goes on along the minus strand of JAIFKI010000011.1, from coordinate 37,933,703 downwards.
ACCAGCTTATCTCTATGGCTAATTTATAAGACATATTGATGCTAATTAAGTAAGTCGTTTTTCTTGTTAATTTAATCTTTTGGGTTATCTTAGAATTAGTCAAGGAGGTTGAGTCTTATGCCTTCTTTCAAAGTTTGATCAATTGTGCATAATAACATGTGCAACAAATGCATATAGGGTGTCAGACTCATAGATTAGCATAATTTAAAGTTCAGGTTTTAAAGTTTGGATCAACCTCTGGCACAGCTTTAAAGCTGAAACTTGTAAGTGAATTGTAAAGTATTTATCTTTGTTTGAATAACTACTCAACCTTACCTTACACATTAATACTGGAAAAGAGCCCCTTTAGTGTAAAACACATTAAGTAATTTTATGGCATGATTTTGAATGATGACTATTTACCGTAAATAAGGGCTCCCCCTCCCTACAAAAGCCAATTTAACCACTGGGCGGGGGCACAGAGCAGCAGCAGAGTAGCCTCCGTAGGCTGCGTAAGCTCTCATCCTGAATGCGAACACGACTAAGATGGCGGCACTACCGGAAGGTATTTATTTTCGTTAATAAAGTTTTAAATATGGATATTTCTACAACAACACCGCGCGGATTACCCTCAGAATACCTTTGTTTATCATCCTGGAGCCGTTTGGATTAAATTTGTGAAGGATGGACGCACTTTTTTTGGACTTGAAGGTCGTGGACTATGGCTGGACCCCGTAACATTACATTTAATCAACTGAAAGATCTAAAACATTTTATAAAATATCCGAAAATGTGTTTGTCTGAACAATGATGGACATATGCAACTCCGACAGCTTGGGGGTGAGTAAATCATGGGTTTAATATCATTTTTGTCCGAACTATCCCTTTAAGTATATTTTCCTTTTACAGCAGGCTGAGGATGATCACCAAACACCTCAGCAAACTCTAAAACAGACAGTTCAGCAGCAGCAGAAATATCACAAAAACTCACTTGAAGCAAGAAAACTGAATTGAGCTGTTGCAGAATTCAGATAAACAGATCAAGTGCCCATTAAGACTGTTGAAAAACGCAGATTCGAGCAAATGCTTCATCACCTAAACCCAGAATACAAGCTTCCAACCTTTATTATGTACACAGAGATTCCACGCCTGTACAATGAAACAAGAGATCTCATAATCCAGCATCTTGGAGAGAAACCGTTTTGCAGCTGCACAACAGATCTTTGGAGTAGTAGAACTGCATACACTTCTATATCTGTAACTCTGCAGTACATTACTAAATCGTGGAAATTGCAATCCTGGTACCTTGGCTCTTGTGGTTTCAACACAGATCACACTGCTGAAAGTTTGAAGGAGGCCTTTGAAGAGAAACTTGAAGACTTTGAACATAAGGTTGTCACGGTAGGATAAGTCCATCGTGACTTTCTGTGTTGTGTTTGTTTTGATGACTGAAGTGTGCATGTGCATGTCTGATCACTAACGATCTGAGTGAGTGCAGGTGTGCGTGATTGCTTTACTCCAGCTGGCGGTGGTTACCCAGACGGCATAAATACTCACTCATTCTCTCCGCCAGATGATTACGCTACATGTCCTACCAGTGTTTCGTGTTCGTGTGTTCCTGTGGTCTCGTCTTCGCGTGGAGTTCTGCCTGTTTGTGTATCCGGTTTCACCCGTCAACCAGTCTTCACCCACGAGTACCCGGATTAGTCACCGCAGCCCTTGTCTGTTCTACCATATCATCTGTGTCATCTCTTACAATAAACTGTGTTTCATCTCATCCTGCATTTGCTTCCTAATTTACACTTTCAGTCATCACAGAATCATCTGGCCAGCATGGAAGCAGCAGGTAAAGGATCCCCGGCTCGGTTTGAAGAGTTTATCGCCGCCGCCATACATCGTTTCACCACCCAGGATAGCCGGATTGAGGAACTGACCCGGGGAATGAAGGACATGACAGACAAGGTGTCCGAGCTCACCCAGGCGATCCAACAGCTGACGCTCCCCACTGCGCCACCCACACCGTCTGTTCCTCCTACACCACCCGCGAGCGCGTCCCGTCAGGAACCCAAATTATCCACGCCAGAGAAATATGCAGGTGATCCAGAATGTTGTAGACCATTTCTATCTCAATGTTCTCTTCATTTTTTCCTTCAGCCCCAGACCTACACTACGGAGGAGAGTAAAGTGGGGTTTGTGTTATCCCTGCTGACGGGAAAGGCGGCGCGTTGGGGAACAGCGGTGTGGGAGAACCACGACCCGTGTACCCAGAATTACGAGACGCTCTCCGCTATGATGAGAAAGGTGTTCGATCGATCTGCAGTAGGGAGAGACGCCGCCAGGAAGTTGGCCGACCTGCGTCAGGGTACACGGTCGGTGTCGGATTACGCTATTGACTTTCGCACGCTAGCTGCGGACACACACTGGAACGAGGAGGCGCAGTGGGATATTTTCCTGCATGGGTTAACCGGCCGCATTCAATGCGAGTTACAACATGGGGAGAGCCCAGCCTCCCTAAATGATCTTATTGATGCTGCCATCCGAGCGGATATTCGTTTGAGAACAATTCCTGCTTACGACGATGAAGTGTTGTCCCACGCCATTCTGGAGAGAACGCCCTCGTCGAGAGAGACTGCGGCCGGTTCCTCCCTGTCCGATCCGGAGCCCACGCAGGTGGGTCGAGCTCGGCTTTCCCGGGAGGAGAGGATTCGCCGTCGATCATTGGGGCTTTGCCTGTATTGTGGGGAGGCCGGACATCTACTCCATCGGTGTCCGGTAAAAGACAACGCCCGGGAGTAAATCTGGGGTTACTTTCGGGTGGAATCTCTTCGGCAAAGACCCCTCTAACATCTACCCTCCTCCCGGCGAAGCTGCGGTGGCGTAATACACATCTCACCTGTGACGCACTACTGGACTCGGGAGCCGAGGGGAATTTAATCGATCATCACTTTGCACGTAAGCTTCAAGTTCCGTTGTCATCTCCTTCCAAACCCATATCACCCTTCGCACTCAATGGAAGTGAGTTATCTGTCATCACCCACATCACAGACCCCGTCACCATCTGTATTTCTGGCAACCACTCTGAGACTTTGCAGTTTTTTGTTACGGTTTCCCCTCTGGCTCCCATTGTACTTGGACATCCCTGGCTGCTCAAACACAACCCGTCTGTCAACTGGAGGCTGGGTACTATCACCGGTTGGAGTGAAGCTTGTCATAAGTCTTGTCTTGTCTCTGCTTGTGTACCTGTCTCTGCGTCTGTGTTTCAGGAGGAGACGATGGATTTAACTAACGTGCCCGCTGAGTACCATGACCTGAAGGGAGTGTTCAGTAAGTCCCGGGCCGCTTCTCTACCTCCACATCGTCCCTATGAGTGTGCTATAGAGCTACTGCCAGGTACGTCTCCGCCTAAAGGCAAACTTTACTCTCTTTCTGTTCCTGAGATGGAGGCCATGGAGAAATACATTTCTGATTCTCTGGCAACCGGGTTCATTCGCCCTTCCTCATCTCCAGCGGGGGCGGGGTTCTTTTTTGTTGGTAAAAAGGATGGGTCCTTGCGTCCTTGTATTGATTACTGAGGGTTGAATAACATTACGGTAAAGAATACTTATCCTTTACCGTTAATGTCTTCGGCCTTCGAGAGGTTGCAAGGAGCCTCCGTCTTCACAAAACTGGATTTACGCAATGCTTACAATTTGGTCTGCATAAGGAAGGGGGATGAATGGAAAACTGCTTTTAACACCCCTAGAGGCCATTTTGAGTACTGCGTGATGCCTTTCGGATTATCTAACTCGCCAGCAGTTTTCCAAGCACTCGTTAATGACGTGTTGCGAGACATGGTCGATCAGTTTCTGTATGTCTACCTGGATGACATACTGATTTTTTCTACGTCTCTCCAGGAACATGTGCAACATGTACGACGAGTGCTTCTTAGGTTGCTAGAGAATGGGCTTTTTGTCAAGGCGGAGAAATGTGAATTTCATGCACAGTCTGTTTCCTTTCTAGGGCACATCATTTCGACTGAGGGTGTCCGTATGGATCCGGAGAAGGTTAAGGCTGTGGTTGATTGGCCATCCCCAGATTCTCGCAAGGCCCTGCAGAGATTTCTGGGGTTCGCCAATTTTTACCTGCGTTTTATTAGCAATTTCAGCCAACTAGCCGCACCTCTGACCGCCTTGACCTCCTCTAGTATGGCGTTCAGGTGGTCGGATGCAGCCCAGACTGCATTTGCCAAACTGAAAGGCTGCTTTGTTTCAGCCCCGTTTCTCGTGGTCCCTGATCGTAAACGCCAGTTCATAGTGGAGGTCGATGCGTCAGATGTGGGGGTAGGAGCCGTGTTATCCCAACGCACATCCTCAGACGGAAAGGTGCATCCCTGCGCGTTTTACTCCCATCGCTTATCGCCTGCTGAACGTAATTATGACATTGGTAATCGGGAGTTGTTGGCTGTTAAACTAGCACTGGAAGAATGGCGTCATTGGCTTGAGGGGTCGGGTGTGCCTTTCATAGTCTACACTGATCACAAGAACCTAGAATACATTAAATCTGCTAAACGTTTGAACTCTAGGCAGGCTCAGTGGGCTTTATTTTTTGGTCGTTTCGATTTCACATTGTCCTACCGTCCAGGTTCTAAAAACACCAAACCTGATGCTTTGTCCCGCATTTTTGAGCGTTCCGATCGTGTTTCCTCTCCCGAGCCCATTTTACCGGAGACTCTATTCATCTCCGCGCTCTCATGGGAGATCGAATCGAAGGTAACTAAAGCCTTAGAAGGGGTAACGCCCCCGGCCCGTTGCCCACCGAACCGATTATTTGTGCCAGAGGGACTGAGATCAGAGGTACTTAAATGGAGCCATAATTCCAGTATAGCTTGCCATCCAGGGGTCCGTCGAACCAAATTTTTGGTTAAACAACGATTTTGGATGGCTCGTGACACACACGATTTTGTGTTGGCTTGTTCGGTTTGTGCTGTGGGTACGTCGTCTAATCGTCCTCCTGACGGATTACTTAGACCGCTGCCTGTCCCTTCGAGACCCTGGTCCCATATTTCGCTGGATTTTATTACCGCCCTCCCACCCTCCCAGGGCAATACGGTGATTTTAACCGTAGTGGACCGATTCTCGAAGGCGGCTCATTTTATTCCCTTGCCCAAATTGCCTTCTGCCAAGGAGACAGCGGTCGGTATCGTAGACCACGTATTCCGGTTACATGGCCTCCCGACAGACGTGGTCTCCGATAGAGGTCCCCAATTTATATCTAAATTTTGGCGAGAGTTCTGCAGGTTGCTAGGGGCTACGGTTAGTCTGTCTTCGGGGTTTCATCCTCAAACAAATGGTCAAACCGAACGAGCCAATCAGGACGTGGAGAGAGTGTTGGGATGTTTGGCTTCCAAGAATCCTTCCTCCTGGAGCCAACAACTCTCTATGGTGGAGTACACGCACAATTCATTACCAGTGTCAGCCACGGGCCTATCTCCGTTTAAGTGTAGCTTAGGGTACCAACCACCTTTATTTCCCAGTCTGGAATCCGAGGTCGCGGTCCCTCCGCACACGCTTTCGTCCAGAGGTGCCGTCGCACTTGGAGTAGAGCACGTGAGGCTATACTCCAAGCGAGACTGCACACCAAGGCTAAGGCTGATCGCCACCGGTCTAAGCCTCCCGTTTACGTCGTGGGTCAAAAAGTGTGGCTTTCTACTCAGAATATTCCGATGCGTTCCGTCTCGAATAAGTTGACTCCCAAATTTATCGGCCCTTTCTCTGTTGCTAAGATCATTAACCCAGTAACAGTCCGCCTTAATCTCCCTCCTGTGTACAGACGAATTCATCCGGTTTTCCACATTTTCAAAATTAAACCCGTGTTTAAATCTCGTCTTAATCCGCCTGTCCCGGTCCCCCCCCCCGCCTCGTATCGTAGATGGGGAACCAACTTATTCGATTAATCGTATTCTGGACTCTAGACGGTGGGGACGCGGATTTCAGTACTTGGTGGATTGGGAAGGTTACGGTCCGGAGGAGAGAAGTTGGGTTCCTGCCCGGGACATATTGGATCACTCCCTTATTGATGATTTCCATCACAGGTCTAGGAGCCCGAGAACATCAGGTGACGTCCTTGGGGGAGGGGGTACTGTCACGGTAGGATAAGTCCATCGTGACTTTCTGTGTTGTGTTTGTTGGATGACTGAAGTGTGCATGTGCGTGTCTGATCACTAACGATCTGAGTGAGTGCAGGTGTGCGTGATTGCTTTACTCCAGCTGGCGGTGGTTACCCAGACGGCATAAATACTCACTCATTCTCTCCTCTCACTGCCAGATGATTACGCTACATGTCCTACCAGTGTTTCGTGTTCGTGTGTTCCTGTGGTCTCGTCTTCGTGTGGAGTTCTGCCTGTTTGTGTATCCGGTTTCACCCGTCAACCAGTCTTCACCCATGAGTACCCGGATTAGTCATCGCAGCCCTTGTCTACTTACCATATCATCTGTGTCATCTCTTACAATAAACTGTGTTTCATCTCATCCTGCATTTGCTTCCTAATTTACACTTTCAGTCATCACAAAGGTAAATAAGGTATAAGAGATTAACAGGGTGTCTGCATCGCTCTCAAGGCTTCTCTGCCTTTACAAGATCACCAAAACTTTCACGTCAGCTTGTCAGACAAAACAGAACAGAAAATATTTGTCCTCTCCGGACCATAAACTCATTCATGATGAACCCACTTGCTGGAATTCTTCAAACAATATGGTGCAACGTTTCTTGGAGAAATAGCAGGTTTTCTATGCTGTGCTGGCTGAAGACAGGAAAAAATGATATTTGATGCCAAAAGACTCTGACATTTCAGTTTTAGAAACCGTTAAAGCAGTTTGTGAGCCACTCAGTCCTTTTACAAATGCACTTAGTGGGAAAAAACATACCACCTTAGTCTTGCCATTGCTCTGGAAGATATATAATTGTCTCAGTTATGAACAAATTGACTTCATTAGCCCAGGAGATGAAGGAGAAGATAAACGAGTATCTTTGGCATCGCTACTTTTAAACACTGCAACTTACCTTGATCCAAGATTTATGAACAGCTTTGTTTTCTTAAGTAGGATGTGAAGCAAAGTCTCATGAATGAGGTGAGGAAAACAGGCAATGATGTAAGTGTATCTCAGGTTTCTGGAGAGTCAAGTCAAGTCAGTCCTTCTTAAAACTCCAAAACTGACCTGAAACAACTCCTTTCCACCATGCAATGTGAAAAGAAAGAAAAAAGAGAACCAGCATCCTCAAGTCAAACACAGCTTACTGCAAGTGACTAGTTAAATGGTGAATTATTGGTCTACGGTTAGATGCCTGGGGTCAGTGATGAGGATGATCCACGTTCCTGGTGGAAAACAAATATGGGTACACTACCTCAACTATCAGAGTTTGCCAGGAAGTATCTGTGCATTGCTGCATCAAGCTGTTCATCTGAAAGAGTATTCAGTATTGTAAGCCCAAGACGCTCAAGACATGTTGATATGTTAGTGTTTCTTTAAAGGCAAACCATGGAACTTTTTGGCCACTAGGGGATGCTAGACATGTATTTTTCACGTCTAGCACCCCTAGAGGCCTCAAGCGCCGCAGCACTGTCGCAAAGGAAAAGAAGACAACTCTTTAGGTCACAAAGTGTGCCTTTCAGGATGTCATATAATATAATTTCATGGGTTTTATTTTTTTATATTAAAAAAGTTTATATTAGTTTATATTTAAAAAAATGCCTTAAAGGGGAATTGAACCCCGCCCGCCCGTGTCCTAGGTCCATGACGCCACCGTGGCGCCACAATGTCACATGATATAAGTTTCTTTTTAAACTCTCCAAGTAGCCTCCAGTAAAATCCACGTTAAAAAAATAGTGTTCGGGCAACAAACAGGACTTATATATGCAAGCAATATAACATTACTTACTAGTACAAAAGCATGAGGGCCAAGTCCGCATCAGCCAGGAACCCCTCCTCCTTCTTTAGTTCACGCCAGCGAGTGAACGTTGGCCCAATATTGATCCTCGTTCTTGGGTTACTTTTTCTTAATTGCTGCTTCGGCCATGACAAAAACATCAGGAAAATAAATAGTTGCGCTCTAACATCCGAATTTGAGGAAGTGGAGGAAGTGATATACGCCGCAAAGCAGATTTTTGTAGTTTTTTGTTTTGTGATCGGGTAACTACCCGAAACCCCAATTTTAAAAGTACGAGTAAAAGCGATACAGACCCCGTCAGGCTATGGTAGACATGTCATTCAACCTATTTTAAGTCGATGTACCATCACAAGGGTCTTGAAAATATATTATGAAGGTTGAACTCCAATCTGAAGGCCACATTGCCTAATCAGAAGCCTAACAAAAGTGACGTTGAATGGCAAAAACTGTCTACACAACAACACCCCAACCGGCATTTTTTAAAATACTCACCCTGGCAGGGGTTTTCTAAAATGTTCGGTTTCAGTGACATCATACTGCGTTTCCCTGTGGACAAGGCATACAGTAAAATGCAATAATAAAAACCAAGGCAAGGATCAACACTCCAACTAAAACGAATGCTGATCAGCAGGGGGCCATTTTAATAAGGAAAAACTTGATAAAACTTGAACTCTGTATTGATTTACCCTAAGATGGGAAACTTTAAGTTTTTAGTTTCAAAACAGCTAATCTAAGTTAGGTCAATCAACTCTGAGTGATTTGGAGTTAAGTGCGTGCATCACGGCTATAAAAAGCCATTATCGACTTGATATTACAAGTCACCATGGCAACATCCCCGGAAAAAAAGAGGTCCGCATTTTCTCCCCAGCAGAACTGGATGTGCTTCTGCAAAGTTATGGGGAGTATAAGCACATAATTAAAAAAGCAACAGTTAGGGTGAGAAAACATAGCAGCTCTAACCAATGCGTATGTTTACATTTTAATCAATGTTATACAGTATTGAGTGTAATACATCTAATGTGTATAAAAATCTATTTAGTAAGTAACAGAAAATAATAATTTATGCAATTGTGTTGTTTTTCAAAGAATTCAGGGGGCACTTTTGTGTATGTCTTTATTAATCAAGTGGTAGAGGTTAATATGAGATTTATAAAGTAAACAGGGTTACACTTTATTTTAAGGCGTCACTGTTACATTGCAATTATATTTTTAAGTACTAAGTAATAATTATCAACAACATGTACTTACTGTAGGGTTGGGGTTAGGATAAGGGTTTGATTTAAGATTAGTTGCATGTAATTATGCATAATAAACTGTTATTACTATAATAATTACATATAACATGTGTAACAAAGACACCGTAAAATAAAGTGTTACCGTAAACAGTACTAAGAAATAGTTTTGTAAAGAGTATTCGATTTTTAAAGGTGATTGATTTGTACTGTAGCTATTAATTAATTCATTTTTGCAGTAATATATCAGAGGTGAAACTGGATAAACTGTATGTTATTGAATCTAATTTTTTTTTTACATGGGTCTAATGCTGTTTTCACACTGTTTTCATTCTCATTTGACAGGGGAGGCCCTGCACCGCCACCTCTGACAAATGCAGAGGATATTGACCAGAGCTTGAACCCGGGAAGGCCAGTTGCTGAGGGAATTCCTGGAGGGAGTTTATCAGAGCTGGTCACTACCCACTATACAAGGGCCTCCATAAAGGGCCTACCTATATATATATATATATATATATATATATATATATATATATATATATATATGAAGAGTTTGGTTCCAAAACGCAATAAATCCATTTTGACAAATTTTGGTAAAAACGTGTTTTCTATACCAAGAAAGTGACAAGATGAAAACCACTATTTTCTGTTACAAACTGTCACATAGCATCTTTAGGTTATAAAAACATAAAAAATTCAAATCCATAACTTGATTTTCAAAGATTTATTATAAAAACTGATAATTTTTTCCACAAAATGCAATAAATCCATAACAAGTTTTTATTCAAAATGCTATAAATCTGTTGAATCAATAGCCTATATAAATGTGCATTCATCTTTGCCATGTTATATTCATTTAGTTGACTAGTTGTACACACTAATTAAAAATATAAACATTAATGTCATTAATCAAAACACTTACTTTGTCATATTAAGAACACTGTCATTGCTGCGGTTATACTTGACGTCGTGGCTTAACGTTTTTCACAGCGATCAGCTGTAAAATGTTTTGGTCCCGCTCGATTTTCGTTGACTTTGAGTAAAATAATGTAAAGTTTTTCATAAGATCCCCTGGGGTCAATGTGTTATCATGACAGAAACTTGATGCTGTCTGGAGAACAAGCAGCCGAGTGCCTCTCGCGGAAATTATTAGATGTTGATGGCTTACGTTTCTTTCCCGTCACAGAAAACAATCACAGGTTTAGCAATGCTATTAAAGTATTATTTTGTTTTGTTTGTTGATCACGAAGTACAAAGTAGATGAGGAAAATTAGGATTCCGTGTACTCAGCGCGCCGCCATGTTTGTTTACATTGCGTGAATGGTCCGCTGTAATATCAGGAATGGATTTATTGCGTTCTGTAAAAAAGGAGGAGTGGCGTTTGTCGCATTTTGGGAACAAAGGGAGAAAAGATGACAGAATATCACGGCGGGTATTGGATTTTGCGTAAAATTAATTATTTACTTTTAACTACTGACCTGATATAATACTGATTTTGGCAGTAACTCATTTTTTTCAAAAATGGCGTTTATTGCGTTTTGGAACCAAACTCTTCATATATATATATATATATATATATATATATATATATATATATATATATATATATACATATATATTTCTCCCCAGAACCCCAGGCAGTTGTAAGGAGCCTACTCATTACTCCAAAAATGATGACAAGTGGTATTATAAAGTGGGCTAAAACAAATGCTTATCTTCCCAGGAAATCTAGGATGATGAAGCCATTTCTGCTGCCATATTTCGGCTGGGTCAATGACGTGACGTTAATTATTTTGTGTCCACATGGTTCAAGTAAATGTAAAAGGGTTAGAATTTTAACATACATTTGCATATCACTTGCATAAATTCTCTTTTTTCAGGACCAAGTCTAAAATGTCAATATGTTGTAATATAATATATATTCATAAAAAATGTGGATTATGAATAAAATATAATTATCTAGTTTAGTGTAATATGATTTTTTTACATACATTTTTACATCATTTGTCAAAGATTATTTAGAAAACAGAGCTGTTTTCAGCATATGTCCGGACAAATATTACAAAAACACATTAAAATTTACATTTAAATATAAAACGATATTTTTATGATTACGCTTACATGCCATCATGGTGGATAAAATATTTTATATTTCTCATTCTTTGGCGCAATTGGCGGTTACACCATTTGACATTTTCAGGTCCATTCAGTCTTTTTTGTGCATAAAATCAACATACACTATATGCAATGAAATAAACCTGATGCATGCTTTTAAAACAAGTTTTTAAAAACGATTTTTAACCGTTTTTGTTACTGACCCGCCTACAGAGGTTATGTTAATAGGCTTTTTTGACTTTATGCTAGTGATGTCCAGTTCGTGAACGAATCGTTCTTTTGAACTGGTTCTTTTCAGTGAACGACTTGAATCAGTACACCTAATCGGACTGAATCGTTTAAAAAGTTTGTGTCTCGAGACAGCAATGATCCACAAGTTACTCACTTTCAGATGTGCTAGACAGTCATTCTGATTCTAATTAAAAGAGAGTAATCCGTATCTTAACTCGTATAAGCTCTCCCCAACAGTATCACTGACTGAACCTAGACCTGGTGAACTTTGTTGATACTGAGCATGCGCAACAAACATACTGGTATTCCAGAGTCACCGATAAAATGAGTACCTGAATCTAGAACGGTTTCTATCGGACGCGTCCGACTTGATGAGCCGTTAATACTGCGCATGTGTTACTGAAAAGCACGATACAGCGACTCTCGAGTCAGGAACATGTTGCTGCATTTATGGAGTCACCAGTTCACTGCTTTGAGAACAGTTTCTATCGGACGTGTCCAAAGAACTAATCAAAGAACTGTGGATACTGAGCTAGCGTGAGCCAAACAGTACGGACATAAGTTAGTTTCTGTGCTAATACTATAGCCTACATGAACTAAGATGATTGACAGACATCAAGTAAGTTTATTTAATATTACCATAAAACTTATGGGAAATATGCATGGAATAGCTAATTATATTAAACACAGTTTTGACTAAAATGTATTTGTTAGGTGTGTGTGTGCAGATTATATTTTAAGTTGTTATGAGCTTGATCATGATTTCTGTTAAACGTTTTTGAATGTGCATTTGGAATTTTTGATTTTTTTTATGTATTTTACCCTCCTGGATGATGGAATTAGATGCGAATGACGTCATTACGTAAAGTACGTTAAAGAACTGGTGAATCGATTTTTTGAACCAGTTCTTTGAAACGAACTGTCCGAAAGAACTGATTCACAAAAAAGAGTCGGACTTCCCATCACTACTTTATGCAGTGCCGCAAGAACCTACAGTAGGATAACGTCAAAGTACCGCGAGAGCGAGACAAAATTAGACTTCTGGTGATTTCTCAAATCGTTCTCGCGGCACTTTGACATTCAGCATCCAGCTGTCGGTTATTGCTGCGCTGCATGAAGTCGAACAAGCCTAATGTTATGTGTGTTTCCATCAAACAATCTACACATAAGGAGTAATATAGACTTCAACCTATAAAACAAATAAATTATATACTTGGATCAACAGATCCCAAAGGCAGATTTGGAAATTGAGATCCTGAAAGCAAAGCTAGATGTGAGTGTATAATGGGTGAATTGTAGAAATTATTGGAAGACTATTTAAACCGTTTAAAACAGTTGCTTTTAAATATTTAGGAAATAAAGAAGACCAAATAAATTGTGATGATGTGTTTATTATTTTTTTTGTGGTGGTGATTGATTAATCCAAGAACAAATGGAACAAATGGACCTGGAGTAGGGATGTAACGATTAATCGTGTGTCCCATTAAAAACGCCTGTCTGAAACGCAAGGCTGCAATTATGTGTTTCATGCACTGCATTTGGTCAGTAGGAAGTCTTTATCAATCTAAAATCATTATGAGTCGGAGTCTTTTATAATGTGCATTTAAAAAAGCAACACTCGTTAAACAAAATCATTCAAAATATTCTTTATTATCATGAAAATACCTGAAACAATCTGAAGAACAGTGATATAAATATTCCTATAGACATTTCCTGGAATCGCGTTTGTAATGTTACTTCTTCTGTGGCACAAATGGAGTTTCTGCATGAGAGCGCCCCCTGGCGTTCAGATGTGCCGAGATATGACCATAATTCATTCAAATTCATTCATTGAGAAAACGCGCATTTGCACGGTAAATCGTTACACCCCTAACCCGGAGTACCCTTCTATAGAACTACAAAGAACTACAAATATGGGTTACAGAATGGATCAGGAACTCGAAATGCAAACTAAAGGGGCACAGAACATAAAAACTAAAGTACACAGAACAGGATAATGGCACCTCTTCTATTAGTTTACAGAAAAATTGATCATGGTAATTAACTCCAAGTATAAGTTACCTGTCCTTCTGAAACAAGCCCCATAATTGTGACTTTAAAAAAAAAACATCAAAATTAAATTGAATTGATTCTCAGTAAGGGCTATACATACAAAAAAATCTAATTGCATGGTTTGTAATACTGTAAGCAAAGATGGTGATGGTGTTTGTGGAGATGTTTAATTGGCTTCGGGTAAGATCTTGATTAAATTAAAGTCTGATCTATGACTATACGTTGTGTCTTCTTTTCACTTTAATTCAGTTCTTGTTAATTTTACCTTCAGTGATTGTGTTAACAGCATGAGTTCATCCAGGGCCATAGCTAGAGAATTCTAGCTGAAGTGGCAGGATTTTGGGTGAACGAGTACCGCGTGCGGACTGCCTCCACTCCACCTATAGTATAAAACTGACAACGGTAGCCACTAGTCTTCACACTGAAGTAAATCAGGCAGTGAGATGACAATAACTAACCTGTCTTGGTACAGAACATCTTGACAGACTGAAACAGCTCTACTACCATCCCTCAGTCAGTCGGTAGCTACATATTTCATTACCCTTTAAATTGCACAAAATTACATACTGTAGCGGATTGACAATATGGCCAATGGAAACACGTCAATTTAAAAAAAAAACTAACATATACAGGTGCTGGTCATATAATTAGAATATCATCAAAAAGTTTATTTATTTCACCAATTCCATTCAAAAAGGAATATATGTTTTAAACCTTTTTTTCTGACAGTGTATGTGCAGGTGCCGTCTTTAAATTAAATCTGCATGTCCACAAAGTTGGTCAGCAGCAGGAAGCATAAAGTGCTCTTAAACTTCCTGGTATACGGCTGCGTCTACCTTGGACCTCAGAAAACACAGTGGACCAACACCAGCAGATGACATGGCCCCCAAACCATCACTGGCTGTGGAAACTATACACTGGACCTAAAGCAACGTGGATTGTGTGCCTCTCCTCTATTCCTCCAGACTCTGGACCCCTGATTTCCAATGAAAATACAAAATTTACTTTAAAGGTGCCCTTCCTCTGTCGTTTTTATTGCTTTATACTGTTGTCTGAGGTCTACTCATGACGTTTGCATGGTTTTTACCTCCAAAATCATCAAAAGCAATAAGTAATAGGCCATTTTGTACCCTGATTTTGAGGCTGGTTAGAGAAATGATCCGTTTTAATGGGCGGGCTGCATTGACGACTTGGAAGTAAACGCCCACTGCTATGATTGGATAACAGTTTTTCGTTCAAACTAACTTTCAATTTAATCTCATGTGTAATCAGTTTAATGTTAAGTGAGTGTCTTAAGACACAGTGTCTTTCTTACACACATAATCATAAACCCTTTTGACACACACACACGTGTATTTTATCGTCAGTTTAATGTTAAGTGAGTGTCTTAAGACACAGTGGCTGCGTCCCAAACAGCATACTTCCATACTATTTAGTAGGCAAAAAGCACTACTTCTCGTACTCTTTGCCTACTATATAGTATGGAAGTAGGCGGTTTGGGACGCAGCGAGTGTCTTTCTTACACACATTATCATAAACCCTTTTGACACACACACGCGTGTCTTTTATCGTAAACCCACGCACAAAAACACACACACACACACACACACACACACACACACACACACGCGTGTCTTTTATCGTAAACCCACGCACAAAAAAAAACACACACACACACACACACACACACAAGCGTCTTTTACATAAACCATTCGACGCGCGTGTAACGAACGCACAAACTTTTATTACATTCGATGCGTGTGCATCATGAATTCGCGTGAATCGCGTCCCATTGAAGAAAAATCCTGGCCGCAACTAATAACACATAGTAATAAAGTGTTTTAGTTTTACTCACACAAACACACGTGTCTTTTATCATAAACCCTTTCAAAGCGTGTGCAGCATGAATTCGCGTCCCTCGGAAGAGAAACACCAGCCGCCACAGTGACACATAAGACTTTACTCACATAAGCTGCGCCATTCTGTCCAGATCCAATATTGCTTTTTAATCGCAGTCTCTCTTCAAATCCAGCGTTCTTCTGAACATCCAAACATGTTGCAACTGTTATGATTCCCTCGTTTAATAGAAATGATGTCTCGACGAAAAACAATGGCCCGGATATGGTACGTAGGGGTGTGACGGTCATTATATAACCGTGAGACCGACGGTTATAGTTGAACACCGTCATTAGAACTCTATAACCGCCAAAACCGTGTTATTAAAATATTTTTTTAAACATTTTGTATCATAAAGAATTTTTAAATACTAATTAAAAACAACTGTTAACAGTCTGTGTTACACGCCCCCTCACATTCTCAAGCAGTGAAAAATACAGAGCGGAGCAGACACTGACAACGTGCTCACATACAGGACAAACCAGGTTACTTTTGAGATTTAACATATTAAACAAAGTCTCACCTTTCAAATCATCTCTTCCTTCTAGTTAATTTATAGCATCAAATAAACATGAATGACCATGAGAAAGAATGTTGTTTTAACTGCGGAAAGGCGTCAGTACACTCCGCTTTTCAAGTTCAAATCCTCCCATGCTAATCTACTAACTCTCTTGAACGCAGATTCACTGCTAGTTGTCTTGCTGTTAATTTTAAAGAAACGTAGAGCAAGTAGCTAATCAGTGTCTAGTTTATTCAAACGCCGGGTGAGCACTGTGCAACGCGTCTGCGGAGAGCGTTTTCTGCGCGTGGCCATTGTGCTTTTACACCGGCTGCGTTTAATAACAATCTCAAGTTCATATTACATTCTTTTACCTGCATTTATGAGCCCAATGCACAAATCTGTTTCTCTGAAGATTATTAAAATAGATGATAGATAGAGGATTAATTTATGCTGGGCAGAGAGTGACAGCGTAGTCTTCTGGCAACAGTGTGTTTTTTTTATATTTCATTGCTTTCTGTTAAATTGTTCAAAGTTATTACTGTTTAAAACACACTTGGCATCACATTCATGATTTTATGGTAAAATGACACTTTCGCGTCAATCCACAATCATTTAAACGAGCAAAACGCCCCCTACCGACGGTTATGTGACGAACCGTCACATTTGACTCACGTCATAACCGTCATCACCAATTCTGAAACCGGCACACCCCTAATGGTACGGTTGACGTTTAGCCATCCTTGCTGTAACTTGTTATGAAAACTAACTCAACTACACGTAATATGTGGGCGCGGTCTCAAGTTGAAGAGCTCATAAATAGTAATGACCTCGATCAGTTCCACGTCACACTGATAATGTCAGGACTCTGCCTTGAAGTCTTGTTATATTTGTATTTTGTCATGGTGGCAGAGTTCTGGCAGTCCCTGGCCTTGTGTGGAGGTTCATGCCTTGTTTTTGTGTTTGGCATGTGCCTCCGGTGTCTTGTCCTGTGACCCCGCCCCCTCGTTCTCCTGCTTCTTAGTAATCATTTGTTTTCTCCCATCACCTGTTCCCCGCTCGTTATCTTGTTTGCTTTCTTCTATTTAATGTCAGTGTATCTTTAGTTCTGTGCAGGTTCATTGTCTTCTGTTACTGGTGTTCGTGTCTAGTTGTTCAAGTCAGAGTCAAAGTCAAAGTTATCTGTCAGTGTTTCATGTTTTGTACCCCATCGTGGGTTTTTGTTTTGTCCAAATAAAGTGTTTTGTGTTTTTTCCCCGACATCGTTTGCATCTGGGTTCATTCGTACACAAATCCTGACAGATAAGCTTTTCTAACTGAACTGATTTCTCCGCTTATTTCTTTTCAGTGGCTAGAGCTGACAGAGGAGGTGGAAGTTAATTTTCACATTCACGACACAACACAAACACATATGGACCTAACACATATCAAAAAATACAAGTAAAAACGGTTTTATGTGGAAGGGCCTCTTTAATCAGGGAACATAACTTTTGACCTCTTAGCAGCAGTCCAGTCCTTTTTGAAGGCGAAAAGCTTCTGACGTAGCCTGGGTTTCCTTATGCTGCCTTGTGCACAAATTTATTCACGCTGCAAGTCTAACATGGAAACTATGGACCTTAACTTTTTTGCCCCTGAAATAGGGAAACTATCACAGAACGGGGAGGGGGCAGCAAGACGATGACAACGTCTATGCGACACACCAAAGCAGTTTTGTTTATCCAACGCGGGAGCAGATGCTAGGGAGCAAGTTACTTTTATAGTGTTCGAAGAAGAGGTCTACACAGGTCCAAAAATTCCTACCCGAACCCGATCAGACCCGTAAATATGCTACACTGAACCGACCCAGGCCCATCTGTTGTTTTTCCATCCATGTTATTCCTCTCTTGACGACTGAAATGCTTAATGCTTATTCCAGCTTTAAAAGTCCACTTTACAGTCATGGTGATTAATAACGCAGTTTTACATTTGTTGTGTATCGGGTCAACTTGCTTAATAATGTTTGCCCATTTGGATTATAATAACGATTGCTCATTCAGTGCCATGGCTGCTTTCGTTAGCTTTACTTTTTTGCTATCATCTCTGTGCTCTTTGAGCTATGTCGCAAAAACTTTAGAAATAACGGCAAGATGGTTTATAATAATTTAATAAATATAATAATTTATAATATTTTATAAAAATGGGAGAAGTCAGTGCAAAATGCGCGGTATGGAGGAATAGGTCCCGCCTTCTAAATAAAAGAGCCAATTGTCAAAGGTAAGTGCATTGCGTCTCACTGCAGAAGCTCCTGACTGGTAGCCAGAGACACATTACTAGAGCACAGGCACGTTAGCTGCCTGGTTGGAGCAACCAAATATAAACTTTTTAACAGAATTTTAGTGCCATAGAAAAAATGTATGTGACAGTTCATATAAGTTTTTGTTGCTGTTTTTGAAATATTTTATTTAAATGTGAGTGTGTTCTCCGAGTCCAATCGACCTTGGGTATTACCCACAATGTTAAACACAAAGAGACATTGTAGGTCAGTGAAAACTAAGAAAGTTTATTTATGAGGTTTTATTTTCTAATATAGAAAAGAAATCAAACACCTCAAAATTTTGACCTGGCAGAACAAACACAGATTAAACATAGTCATAGTCTTTTGACTAAAATTTAATTTAGTTTTAGTCATATATTTGTCATCTGAATTGATTTAGTTTTAGTCTAATTTTATTCAACTAAATTCCATGAGATTTTAGTCTAGAAATCTACATTAAATTTAATGTAGCCTAACTTTGTGATATAAATATATGGTAACACTTTACAATAAGGTTCATTAGTTAACATTAGTTAGCTACATTAGTTAACATTAACTAAAAATGAACTGCACTTAGCATTTATTAATCTTTGTTAATGTTAATTTCAACAATTACTAATACTTTATTAAAATCTTGTTAACATTAGTTAATGCACTCTGAATTAACATGAACAAACAATTAAAGCTTACATTTTTATTAACTAACATTAACAAAGATGAATAAATAATGTAACAAATGTATTGCTCATGGTTTGTTCAAGTTAGTTAATACATTAACTACTGTTAACTAATGAACCTTATTGTAAAGTGTTACCGAATATTCTTATAGGCGTAAAGATATAAAAAGATATAATTTTAATACTTAAAAAAATCCAGTAAACTAAAATTACACTAACAGAAATATGATAATGCATATTAAAAACGTGAAGTTGTTCATTTGAAAGATTAATTGTAAACACATGTAGTACGTAACACCACTCTCTCACATTAAGTGCACTACATTTCTTCCGTCATGCATCCCTCTTTACAGTAAATACATTACAGCATACTTGATTAAATGTGAGGACAGTGAAACTGTACACTTATTATCAATCTTATAATGTATTTAAGTTTCTCGGGCAATCAGTACATGACCTCGCTGGTTTATTTTGGCTTATATAGTAAGTTATATCAAGTTATGTACCAGCTCAGGTTAGCTGATAAAGTAGCATCAGAGTATATAAACATTTGTGCTTGCCTTTGAGTTGCGGGATGACCCAATCGCGCTTCACTTTTGTTTTGATTGTAGCATCACATGTTTAACAAAGGGTCCCTTGACTGAAGCAAATGTGATATGCATCCATATGTTTGCTCTTTATCTCTTCTCTCAGATAAGACGCTAACTTTTCTCTACAGTTTATGACATACACAGCACGCAGATGTCCCACTACGGTGGCTCAACGCAAGCCATTCAGTGTTTGACATCAAAATACAGCGAGACCAGACTTCTCCATATGCATTTGATTCACTCTCGCAGCCCTGCGTAGCGCCAATGAAGTCCCTCAGTTGTGTGTGTCCGTGTAACCTCGCGACCACAGATTCTATCCATCATCACCCTCTGACACTTTCGTCTCGTTTTTATTTGACGAATAAACAATGTAGCGAGTAACGTTAAGTGTCATTTCAAATGTAGTGGAGTAAAGAGTACAAATACCCAATAAAAAATGTAATTGATTAGAGAGTAAAAGTTGCTTATATTTTTGATACTCAGTACAAGTACAAAGTAGCCCAAAAAATACTTAAGTAGTAACGAAGTACATTTCCTCGAGTACTTTACACCTCTGCCTATAAACGGCTCTGGACATTCGTAAACCACTCCTCAAATACGAGAAAATGAGCATGTGGTTCCCAGACCACGTCTCATTCTCTATGAGACTGGTCTGGTGTTAGCCAGGCTACTTTTGACGCTGTCTCTTGTTCAAGAGTGGCTTGAGACAAGGAATGCGACAGCTGAAACCCAAGTCTTGTGCGTAGTGGTTCTTGAAGCACTGAATCCAGCTGCAGTCCACTTTTTTGAATGGGTGTTGTTTTACAGTCCTCTACAGTGCACGTTTATCCCTATTGCTTGTGTCACAAGGTGACGATCTTTTCGGGGGCGGAACCAAAGTTAGGGAAGTTTGGTTCCGCCCGGAAGGTTTCCCACCGGGCCGCATTCGAAGACGGACCGTCTCACTTCCTGGTTTCCAGGGCAACATAATCGGGGCTTATGAGCCACAGGTGTAAAGAGTTAAGCGAGTGAAGTGTGATTGGAGGCTGTGTGAGAGGGAGATGAATAAATAGCTCTGCAAGAACACAAAGCAGGAGATTCAGACACGAGAGGCGATCAACCCGGGGGAAGCTCCTTTGCCAAAGGCAAACAAAGACACGCACCTTTTGAAGAGCCCGAAGCTCTGTTGATCCGGCGATCGCTGAAGCGGGCGGAAAGTGGACAGAGTCACAGAGGGTGAAAGGAAGGCAAGTCGTGGATCTTTTAAAAAGGAGCACCCCGAAATCGCTGATGTTATCCACTGTTGTGTTGGTGTGTATTGTAGCGCCGAGTTGGGCTCGCCTGATACGCTATATTTGGATCGTTGTATTGCTCTCTCTCTCCATGTTTGGATCATAGATCGATGTAAATGAGGATATCGAAGACCTTATAGGTGAAGTGTTAGACGGACACTGACATTGGATGAGAGAAACGGAAGGAGAGGAAAAACTTACCGTTGTGAGTATACATCTGTGGAAAAGTGGTGTTGGTGGCTGGAAAGCGCCCTGTCTAGGTACCTGGAGTTATTATTAGCGTGAAGACAACCTAGGACGAAGAAAGACAGAGATTGTGAGTAACCAAATCCCTTGAAGTAGGTGTTTGTACATATTTGACTTATACATCGTTTGAGTGTTCTTAAGAGAGATTGAGTGGCCCTACCCCTGTACCAGCGTGGTGGGTGAGCCGAAGGTTTCATGTGAAAGCAGCTACAGCGACGACCACAAACAAACTCTAGGCCGTCTGCCATCTCCCTATTCTCGCCCAGAGCGAAGTGGAAGAGGACGGGTGTCTATTGTGTGCACTGAGCGTGGTGGGGTGAGTCTTTGGAAATTTTCACTTGAAGTGGTGCTGTGTAATGCCGTGTATTGCAGTGTGAGTGCTGTGTCTTGTTTGACGTAACCCCGCCCTCAGTCACTCGTCCCGGGACGACGAAGAGGAAAGAACGGCGCTAGAGAATACCTGTACAATAATGCTGTAGTGTGTTTTCAGTTTCACGGAATTACAGAGTGGCGGCGAAGAACTGTGCGAGTGGCAGTGTGTGTGAGTATTACACCTACTATTGTTACCTTACTTGTGTCCTTTTCATCATCACAGAGTAGAGGCAAAAAGAGATCCGCTGGCCCGAGGTCTCGACGAAAGGGCGCCCCGGTTCAGTTTTCGATCGACCAACGGGTCTCGAGGAAAGGGCAGCGCTCGACCCGGTGTGCCGGCGTGGCTTTCTCGCCCCTCTGTTCATCAACGAGTTCGCCGAGAGGGTCTTGGCCCCCGGCGTCCCATTACAAATCATTGCTAAATCGCCGCATTGCAGAACCAGCCAGCGTAAGCTCGCCACCCTGTAAGTTTCCATATAACCTGTTATGTCTGCTGATTGACAGGAAAGTGAGTGAGTCGTGAGAGCTGTGGAGAGAAAGAGAGCCAACGTGAACACTGAGATATTGAGCTGTGGAGAGAGCCATACCTACCTAGAAGCTGTAACCAGCGCAGAGGTGAGCGAACGTCTTGAGAACGATTCACTGTGTCCCTGTATCCCAGCAGCCGTCTGTGGAGAGAAAGAGAGCCAACGTGAACACTGAGATATTGAGCTGTGGAGAGAGCCATACCTACCTAGAAGCTGTAACCAGCGCAGAGGGGAGCGAACGTCTTGAGAACGATTTACTGTGTCCCTGTATCCCAGCAGCCGTCTGTGGAGAGAAAGAGAGCCAACGTGAACACTGAGATATTGAGCTGTGGGGAGAGAGCCATACCTACCTAGAAGCTGTAACCAGCGCAGAGGTGAGCGGACGTCTTGAGAACGATTCACTGTGTCCCCGTATCCCAGCAGCCGTCTGTGGAGAGAAAGAGAGCCAACGTGAACACTGAGATATTGAGCTGTGGAGAGAGCCATACCTACCTAGAAGCTGTAACCAGCGCAGAGGTGAGCGAACGTCTTGAGAACGATTCACTGTGTCCCTGTATCCCAGCAGCCGTCTGTGGAGAGAAAGAGAGCCAACGTGAACATTGAGATATTGAGCTGTGGAGAGAGAGCCATACCTACCTAGAAGCTGTAACCAGCGCAGAGGTGAGCGAACGTCTGGAGAACGATTCACTGTGTCCCTGTATCCCAGCAGCCGTCTGTGGAGAGAAAGAGAGCCAACGTGAACGCTGAGAAAAACCGAGCTGTGAAGAGAGCCTAGAGGGGCCGTTATTTTAAGTTCCCCTTTTTCCCTGCCCTATTTATTATTTTTAAGTAAATTAAATAAAGTATATTTTAATTTTATGCTTACCTTGTGTGTCTGGTCATTGGGGTGGCTTTGGGAATCTCCTCGAGGTGGAGAAAGGGGCGTGACCTTATTTACCCCTGGGTCCACCCCTACCTGTGACACTTGTACACTTTTTTTATACCGCATCTTTTTCTTTGCCTCCCTATTAATGTGCTTAGACACAGAGCTCTGTGGACAGACAGCCTCTTTTTCAAAGACCTTTTGTGTCTTGCCCTCCTTGTGCAAGGTGTCAATGGTCGTCTTTTGGACAACCGCATCCTTTACATATTGCAAGTTAGTCACTCACTGAAACATATAAACATACAAATAAATCACATGACAGAACCGGGTGTGCCTCATAAACCTTGAAAAGTGAAGCCTCTGGCTCTTTGATCGCCCCCTGGTGGCTGGCTGCAGAACAAGTCATAAACCCTGCCTTCTCCATTCAAACAAATGGAACTCTGCTCTAAATAAAAAAAATATTTACACTTCTAATAAAAGTTTCCGAAAGATGGTTTTGGTCCTTTCAAGTAGTTTTTATCACGCTTGTATATGTTCAAGTCTTCATTATTGTGGTAAGTTTCATTTTAGCATGTAATTTGATGCAATAGAAACGGGGCGTGACGTTATGATTGGCATGGTCGACTGGTCGTTTGGGCGGAAGTTTGATACTGCGGCTCCGCCTCTGGCTCCACGGACGATTCCTTCTGCGCATGCCTTGGCTCCAAACTGACGTTTTTACGTATCATGGCGGCGACCGTGGTCGGACATTTTTGGCTTCAATTCATTACAATGGTGGGAGGCGACGTCGCGTCATCCATCTTTTTTTACGGTCTATGGACAGAACAGTCCCTCTGTTTTCAAACAAACAAAACAGGAAAAAAATTCATTCTATCTATATATTTTTTTTCTGCTTATAAACTCTTAAATATGGGTATTTTTCTTCAAAAGCACACTTTTTTAGCAAAAATATGAATTAATTGCATTTTTGTGAATGAATTTTGTTAGAGATCAGATACAGAATGATTATCAAAACATACACGGAGTGTAAAATGAATTAATTATTTTTTGCTTCAGTTTTTATGAATTGGGTAAGAGCCATTTTATCGATAATTGCGGTATTACAGATAACCATAAAAACTTATCAGGAACAAGTTTTTTTTTATTGCAAATGCATATGTTTTCTCTTAATTGACAAGATAAGTCGTCAATGGCAGGGAAAGAGTTAACAGTAGAGATGCACTTCTGTGATCTGATCTTGATTTTGTTTTATAAATAAAGTTTTAATAAAGTCAAAGAGTTATAATTTATTCAACTGGACTTACGAAGCAGAATGCAAGATTTGTTCATGTGACCATTCACTTGCATTCTCTTGGGTATGAATGGATGTGAATGTAATGTCAAAGTATATTGTGCTCACCATTAAAAGAATGATTAAGACCTTTGGTGTGGGGCCTATGAACCATAAGCTACAGTATCTAAAAACATACAGAAAACAATAAAAAAGGGTAAATAAAGAGAGAAGTGTACTAGATGAATATCTGATTGTGTCCCTCATCCCTGTTTTGGCTTCTGTCAGATCAATCTCACCTGCGACTGCATGCTTCATTAGCAAGCGCAAAACAATTTCCCAGCTAAATTGTCAGGAGATGCGGTGGAGAAGAGGCAGCGCATTGCATGTTGATGGCTTCAGTCAGCTATGCACAACAGAACAAAACAGACGCTGTTGTATCCACATCCACAATTCAGTTTGTCCATTTGTTTTGTTCTTGATTTTAGCCAAACACACATGAAACTAATGTCATTATAACTCATTATCACAATACACTGAGATACTGAACAAAAAAAAAACACATTAACTAAGCATAACATAGTTGTCATGTCTGGTAGTTATGTGAAATAGATTCGGGTCTATTTAGGTCAGGCAAACTATCATTTCTGTCTTTTATTGATTACAGATTTGTATCTGGCTGGTTAAGGGGAATGAAATGGCAAGGCAATAATAAAGCCGTCTGCCTTCGGCAATTTCTAACAGGATTTGTGTGTTTTAATGATTCTGTCACCTCAATATTCGATCAAAGACAATTAGTCATGACACCAGATAGCAATAGCAGCCTGGTGTTACCTCAGACAGCATTCAGCTTATGTCTGAATCTCTTGATGCCAGTAGATTTATAATTTGAAGCACTATTCACTGAGACATAATAGATCCGCTTGCATCTATAAAGACCAACTCTTGGAGGCAAAACTTAAACCGAGAATTCTTTTGCTGGGTTTGAATAATTATTCTTATTATTAGCTAACTGAAAGCAAACAAACTGGTTTGTAAAAATACATTTGGATGTGAAGCACGAATAATTCAGACTTTGCTTATTTCAGATGTTGTGTGTATACACGGTAAAAATTCCTTGTTGCAATTAAGTTTAATCATCTTAAATTTACAGTTAATTGAAGTTGCTTTAAATTATAAAAAATAAAGTTTAAGTAACTCAAGTTATTTTATGTCAATTTTAATAATTAATACCGTCTCCTCAGTACAGTTTAAATTGATTGTAAATATAAGCTGATTAAAAAATTCCTTGTTGCACATAAAGGTCCCATATTGTCAAATCAAAAATGTCATGTCTTTTTTCAGGTCTAGGGCTATGTAAGTACCATATACTTTTCAAAAAAAATAATTTCACTAATTCGCACAGCTTACTGGAGGTAGCTGTGATTTTTCATGAACCTTTGTGACTTCCGTTAAAACTTGACATCAGGAATACTCAGTCACTGCCTTCTGTCACCACCCTGAGCATGGTCCACCGTCCTACCCCCTTTGGCCAAACAAACCCCCAAGAAAATTTCCCACATGTCGAGAAATTCTGTTCAATCGATGGATGTCAGAAAACCAGTGGCGGCTGGTCACTAGGGGGCGCTGGGGCGCCGCCCCCTTAAAGCTGGCCAGAGAGGAAAGCTACTTTAACATGTTACCAAAAAGTTAAATATATAGTGCAAATTAATACAAAATAAAATCATTTAGTTGTACTAATTCACTGTTAGTCATGTTATAATTTATTTAAAACAATAAAAAATCAAAACTGAGTTCGTTGTGTGTGTGTCATGTTTGTGTGTCTGGGGCGCACCCCTAATGAGTGTCTATGTAGGTCAGGAAAAAGGGTAAAAACATGTGACCTGAGGCTGAGCTCTAAGTGGCTGGTTTCGGATCCGCCCTGGGGCACAGGACTGTGCGCCCCAAACACTCCCACTTATGTTGTAAGCGAAATCAATATTTCTTTGAATGTTTTTTACCTCCTGTGATTGGATCGTTCTCAGAGTCTCATAACCGCATTGGAGATTGCTGTGTTAACTGATAGCTACATTACAGATCAGTGAAAGCAAGTGAAATATCTTGAGATGAAGGAAAATATGCTTTTATCCTTACAATATCACCCTATACAAGGTATTTAATTGATTAATAAATAAAGGATTAAGAAGCTTGGACCAGATCGACCAACGGAGTCAAATGATGGCAGTCTGTGTGCTCCACCACTTCTCATGGCAAACGGAGTTGGCTAGCTGGATATAGCATGTAAGTCTTGAGTTTTATTTTTTTCCCGTTTGCTGTTTTAAAGTCTGAATGCGTGATTGACGTGCACGATATGAACTTTTGTGGCGCGTTTGAGCTTGTGTTGCGTGGACATAATGAGAACGAGCTCATATAATCCGGCATATTCCGTGGCTTGGTCAAGTTTGTTGTTAGTTTCGTTGTTGTAGAGTTTAAAAAAGCACCCACGAGAAAACCACTGTTTTTAAGGAAACTTCACGAACCGTGCATATTGAGCTGATGGACTGTATGTACTCCCTGTTGTGAGGGAAAAATGTGCTTGTGCTATTTCTATAAAAGCAAAAAGAAACGTACGAGTCTGTGATTAGTCAACTTTAGTGTCTTTTTTTGTGTGTTTTCGGTCGCGTTAAACGAAAAGTCTTTGACGGAGAAAATTGAAGCAGAATAAAGAAAAATCTGAACGCCATTTTGGCAGATTGCCCATACAACTCAACTTGAGAATGTAATTCCTAAGTATGTCCAGTTGGTGGAAGTGTGTTGCTCAAATGACGCCCTGGTTTCTAAACATTCTCGCGATATTTTGATGTCATACACTGATTGGTCTGCGCATGGCTGCTGAAGTTAAACACTACAGGAGTGCTGCAACAAGACGCCTGTCTAAGGTAAAGATACAAAATCTAATGACAAGAGTCTGCATTAATCTGCCTTCATGCGTTTATTACACAAGATGGTTTCAGATGAGTTTAGTTCCATTCAGATTTTTACATGTTTATTGATATTTTAATTGCAGTAGTGTTTTGGATTTGTTCATATTTGCCTGTTCAGCATAAGCTCCGTGTTTTATTGCCTCCGCTGTCACTGTGAGAAAAAAACATTAATTCATCTGCTTCATGTGATGGTAAAGTGATGCACGGTCTCCGTTTATCTGTTCTCATGGTAAAGTGATGCACGGTCTCCGTTTATCTGTTCTCTAAACAAATGAATAAACACATTTGACTTGTATGCTCGTCTTGTAAGTTTATGATTAGAAATGGACATGTGAACGAAAATGAAAATAATTAAAACATGAAATTACGGATAATAACTGACTGTGAAGGACTCTTTACAACGCTGTTTATCAAAAAATGACAGAGATTGAAAAAGTCTATCGCAACCTCTGTGTGTGTGTGTGTGTGTGCGTGCGCGTGCGTGCGTGCGCGTGTGTGTGTGTGTGTGTGTGTGAATGATTACCTTGATATTAGTTTATTACAGATTCATAGTACATTTATTTTGTGCGTTTGATTTCAACTGTAACATTTTCAGCATTTTAGCTAAGTAGTAGCCTAATGATACTCATCACCTGATAAATGGCTTTTAAGAGTACTGCATTACTACAGTAAAAGTTTGATTTTGAGTGTGTTTGCGCCCCCCGAATTTTTTTAGCACCAGCCGCCACTGCAGTAAACTAATTCAATGCACAGGGTTCCGAAAAACAATAATATACAAGACCAATGTTCATTTATTCAGAAATTTTGTTAATGTGGCACAGTTCAGTGCCAGTTTCTCCAAATATCTACTTGTCAAAGATTTTGCCGTCCCAACTTTGTTGGGTCTGACCTCCAATCTACAACCTGTAAGTAAACTTTTCACACATTTAAATGAAATACAACAACTCTACTAACATCCCTCACTTAGCCGGTAGCTGCACTTCCTTACCCTTTAAATTGCACAAAATGACATAGCGGATTGAAAAAAATTCGGAAAAAAACCCCCATAAATATTGCAAAAAAGTTTGTATGCTCGTATGCAATTCGAAAAAGGTGTATTTCGCAAAACTGCAATGGAAACAGTTTATTCACATTTTCTGCAGAGCTGCACAGACCGAGTGGAATTAAAGTATTGTGAGATCCGACTGCTTGTTATGCTTTCGAATGGCTCTCGCTGCAAAACGATTTCACTCGCCAATTGGTCTATGCAGCATCACATGAAGTTAAGAGCAAGGGGGCCCCCTAGTGGTTCTGGGCCCTACGCAGATTGTGTGCCCTGCGTATGTGTAGGAGTGGCTCTGATAACACCATTTCACATTTGCAGTTAAATGTGGAACAGTCAATGCCAGTTTCTCTAAAAATCGACTCATCAAAAATTTTACAGTCCCTACTTTGTCAGGTCTGACCTCAAATCTACAACCTGAAAGTAAACTTTTCACACATTTAAATACTTTATTGTTGTCCCCAAAGGGGAAATTTGTCTTGGGCTTTACAATCACTTCATCACAAAAATAATGGGCAATTAGAAAACAACAGTTACACATACAACCCCCCCCCACAAACACACACACACACACACACACACACACACACACACACACACACACACACACACACACACACACACACACACACACACACACACATTCTGGGTTCCATGTTTTGTGGGGACATTCCATAGACGTAATGCATTTTATACCATACAAACTGTATAATCTATTCCCCTTACCTACCCCATTCCCTAACCCCAACCATCACAAAAACCTTTCTTGTACCTTAGATTTTCAATAAACATCATCTTGTTTGATTTATAAGCTTGTTTCCTCATGGGGACATCAAAATGTCCCCACAAGGTCACAAAAACACTGGTATTCCTATCTTTGTGGGGACAACGTGGTCCCCACAACGTGATAATTACCAGGTACACACACACACACACACACACACACACACACACACACACACACACACACACACACACACACACACACACATAGTTACAACAAGAGACAACCCAGTCCAAAGCTCCACACTGGGTAACATATAGGCATACGCAACTGGCTATCCATCATTAAGCATCTTTATGGCATTTGGAATAAAATAATTTTTGTTTTTATTTAATCTGCAGTTTGGTACTCTAAAGCGTCTACCTGAGGGTAGGAGGACAAACTCCTTATACAAGATGTGTGTGGGGTCATCTAAAATGTTCCGTGCCTCATTGAGGACTGAGTTTTTATAGAGTACCTGCATGTAGCCCTGGTCTGAATGACCTACAATCTTCAATGCAGTTTTAACCAGACGCCCCAACCTATACCAGGTCTGCATGCCATACTGTATAATACTTTCTAAGATCATCTGGAAGAATAAGAACAACAGCCTGCTACTGACACCATACAGTCTCAATCTTAGTATATAATAGACCCAAGATGGCAGTGTCATCTGAAAATGTAACAATATAATTGGATGGGTGTGTACTCATACAATAATTTGTGTAGATGGTAAAGAGGAGTGGGGTGCTCACACACCCTTGGGGGGCCCCTGTGTTTATAGGCTTTGGTTGTGAAACTTCTTTATTGACTCTTACATACTGCATCCTATTTGTTAAGAATGAGTAGTGCCATTTAATAATAAAGGGACTAACACCCATATTCTTTAGAGTTTCTAGCAGTAAAAAGGGCTGTATTGTATTAAACGTTGAACTAAAGTCGATAAAGAAAAGACGTGCATAAGCCTTCGTATCCTCAAGATGCTTAAGAACCAAGTGGGTGATGCTACTTATGGTGTCACCTGTGCTTCTATGGCATGGATCTGCCAGGGATCAAGTTTATGGCCTACCTGAGTTTTTAAGAGACAAACCATATACTTCTCAAAACATTTCATAACTATAGAAGTCAAAGCTATTGGTCTAAAATCATTATTTTCTACAAGACAGGGCTTTTTTGGGACTGGAATGGTGGCTGTCTTTTTCCAGAAAGCTGGAACAGTATGGGAGTCTAATGACCGCTGAAAAATCGGACACCAGGCGGGTACAAGCTCCTCCGCAGGCGGGCTAAGATCCCATCTGACCTCATAGCCTTCCTTATACAAACCTGCTGGAATAATGACTGTACCTTCAGCCAGTCTACTTCATGTATGTTATCAACACCTAATGAGTCTAAAATTGACATGCATTCATCAGTTAAATCCTGGGTTTCAAATCTAAGAAAAAAGTCATTTAGTTCATTAGCCTTCTGATAATCATCAGAGGTAACTATATCCACTTTACTTGGTGTCATATTTGCCATTGACTTTATTGAGTCCCAGAGTTTTTTAGAGTCCATGTTAGAAAGATGACTCTCCATCTGGTCCCTTTGACGACTTCTGGCTTCCCTTGGTAGCTGGTTGAGTTCCTTTTGCACATCTTTCAAACCAGCCCTATCATTATTTTTGAAGGCAACCTTTTTCTTATTTATGCAGTCTTTAATGTCTTTAGTTATGTAGGGCTTGTTGTTTGGATAGGTCACAATTTCTCTTTTATTAAGAACACTGTCTATGCAGTAGTTGATGTATGCTGTGATCGTATCTGTGATCACATCAATGTCTGTATCATAAAATTCATCCCAATCTGTACACAGAAAGCAGCCTTTGAGAGATTCTATTCCCTCCTCATTCCAAATAGTTATAGTTTTCACTTGAGGTTTGCTACATTTGAACATAGTTTATGTATGTTGGTATTAAGTGAACAACATTGTGGTCTGAGTTAGCCAGGGGAGGTTTAGGTTTGGCAACGTATGCATTGCTGATGTTACCATACTTTTATCACGTGTACTGCACTTGATAAACTGGTCAAACCCAGGGAGTGCAAGTTCTAATTTGCAATGGTTAAAGTCTCCAATAACGAACACAGGTGCTGCTGGAGAACGCTGTATTCATTGTGTACACAATCAGCAATGCGACTTGCTGCTCTAGCTGCGTTCCCATTAGGCGGAACGTACACCGCACACACAGACCCACTACCAAATTCCCTTGGGAGATACAGAGGTCTCAATTGCAAGTGCAAAAGCTCCACATCTGGGCAGCAAAGCGTTTCCCTAAGTGTGTACTGTTTGCAACAGTTATAACTCACATACACTGCCATGCCTCCTCCTCTGGTTTTCCCCGATTGCTCTGTCCTGTCCGCACGAATAAGCGAAAATCCTTCAATATCAATTTGGGAGTTTTGAATATCCTGATATAGCCATGTTTCTGTGATGATCATCATGCTTGAAGTGCGATTATTCAAAGCATGTCCTAGTATTATTCCGAAGTTCATCGATCTTAGACCGAAGTGATCTTGCATTACAAAGAATCATTGACGGCAGAGGAGGCCGATTTCCTCTCCTCCGTAAACGCTGCCGTATGCCTCCTTGCCTGCCCCGCTTCCTCGGCTGCACTCTTGCCGGCTGCGCTCGCACGCCACCAGGTAGATCCATCACGGAAGGAGATCCAGCGGGTCGGAGCGCCAGCAGCGCGTCTGGAGTGTAGGAGACAAGTGATTGGACCTCCATGACCCCCCGGTGAGTTTGACAGGAGATCCAAAGTCTTACAATGATTAGCACAAAAAATGCATAATGAATTAGTTTTGCCATATTAGTTATACGTTACACAGTGCAGCCATACGCTCAACAAAAAACAAATCACGCACATAAAAAAAACATATAGAAATAAAGACGACTGCAGTGAAGCAAGCCCGGGTCGCAAACAGAGCAGTGCCACCGGAAGTAAAAAAAAAAGTGATTCACTGCGACTGCGCTACAATTCTCAGTGTATCTGTAAGGACATGTTTATTTATCCACAAAGAACAATATGCAATTTGAATCTAGCTGGAGTGTGCAGGAGAGATTCTGCTGTTTTGTCTGAATGCTAGGTTATGGCGACTGCCATACTGTGCCATGCGCAAATGCCTCCCCCAGCTATGATTTAACATAATTTACTTTTTTAGTTATTTTGCTTGTTAATAATGTACTCTAAATGTACTCTCTTATTATTGATTCTTAGCAAAAGTCTACCGGAAGTTAAGTTTGGGCCACAAAAGCCATATGGATGTTGTCACCGCTGAAACCGTCTATTGTATCAATAAGTAGCAAGAGATTTTTTCATAAATTCCATGCACAATCTGCAGTTATAACGACATGTTACCAAATTCAAGTTTATTTTGGGTAGAAGTGTATTATTTACACACCGACTATACCAGGTCTAAAGTTAATCTAGACTTATGTTTGAGTTGTGTGAAAGATGGAAACTTTGTTAAAACCTCTAACTCCTCCAGATGTCAACCTAAGCTTGCTTTCTATAGGCTTATAGGATGACAAATCTTAAAGATGGGTTCACTCCACTCATATGGAATTATTATTTTTGTGATATTTTTCTCAGACCTCCGTTTATGAGCTCATAAATCTTTGTGTTTATATCTTTTTCCTCCCCATTGAGCAGGCCGGTTGTTTATCATGAGAGCTTCATACTGACTGCTAACAGCATGAGTCAGTCTTTAATGGCAGAAGCGAGACGCTTTCGTACACCCATATCGCTGTGCTGTAAATATAACAAATAGAAGATACCCTCGACTCACTTGCTTTATTAAATGCAACACGATTCATACGTCTTCATAATGATGGATGTTTGGCGATGCATTAAAGTTTCAACATTTGACTTTTATAAATCTCATCATTTGCTCACTAAAAAGTATCACATGTTGTATTATATAGTAGTACAACCTTTGTATTGTTGTTTGATTCACCTCTATCATTTAGGTAATTAAAATATGAACATTATTTTCCAATCTCATCACTTTTTAAACACCATATGCTGCAAAATTAAACAGACTCTTGCCATGACATCTATAAATACAATCAGTGTCTTTTATCACACTGAAGGTGCTTATTTCATGATAACAATTTGCTGACTGTGCATTATTCCACTTACCCCATATGGCTATTTACTTCATAAGTTAGGTAAGGATCATTAAATATTGATTTTTACAACGAATGCTAAAACAGCTGTTGGAAAGCATCTTTTGCAGCGATTTTTGTGAGAGCATATCAGTGAACACCCCTGACCACTCGGTGAGTTTTAAAAAAGTGTACCAAGTATATTTTCTACATTTTGTACTATTTTCGTCAAATCCAAGTATAGTTAAGTGTCTTCAATTATGTATGTAACACAGTCTCACCCCATTTCGTCAATATTTGACGACACTTGACCATTCGTCATATGTTGACGTGAAGGGTATACCTTTCGCGTCATTTTTTGACGAACTGGGGACTTCAATACTATTACGTCCGTTGCATTCTCTTTCCTATTTTATTACCATTTGCGCGTCGGTTTAGGGTTAGATTACGCAAAATTAAACAGTGTACGCGAAATTAAACAGTGAACGCGAAATTAAACAGTTGTCACCTGGCGTTGGGGTTAGAAACAGTTGTCACCTGGCGTTGGGGTTAGAGTTAGGTTTGGGTAGGGATGTCATTATGTAAATCTAACCCTAAACCGACGCGCAAATGGTAATAAAATAGGAAAGAGAATGCAACGGACGTAATAGTATTGAAGTCCCCAGTTCGTCAAAAAATGACGCGAAAGGTATACCCTTCACGTCAACATATGACGAATGGTCAAGTGTCGTCAAATATTGACGAAATGGGGTGAGACTGGGTTGATGTATTAACATCAACTTAACATTTGACTACACTTCAAGTGTAAATAGTATACTAAAATGGAACAACTATTTTTAAACTTCAAGTGCACTAAAATACACTACTGAAAATCATGATTCATAAGCAATTAAGCACCCTTATTTTTGTATCGCCATTTTATTGCAAATTATAGTTGTGTTTAAGTACATTTTGTGCATACACTAAAAGTATACTTTTGAAAACGACATATTAAATACTCTTTAAATAAAGCACAACAAGTAGAAGCATACTTGTTTTATACTGCATGTACTTCAATCATAGTTCTAATACACTAAAGTTTACTACTTTTTTACCTGGACATAATTCTGAAATTATAACAAAATATTTCAATAGAATATAAATACACACACATTATATGTAGTCTATTGAGTTGTTATTAAACTATGTACCTGTTTGGTCATTGTAAAAATGATTACAGAGTTAGAGTTTGGCTGGCCTGTTCATAAGAGAAACAAATAACAGTGTTACAGAGTTTTGTCCAGTAAAAGCACAAAAGAAGAACTGCCAATCATTATCCTGACTCTTATTTGTGTTTTTGTAATCATTATAGTACAAACACAACAAGAGATGAGTGTGGTCAACTTATCAATACTTCGTGTTTGTTTACAGACGCCATTACTCCGTCAAGTGTTGTTTGAAAGAAGCACCCAGGATTGCCTAGTGTGTTTGGGTGGCCGTCGTTTGTGTACTGTTTGACGGAAGCACAAATCACTTGCATCTGGAGAGAAGTTTCAGAGACACACATACACAAGTAAATAAGGATTTAGATGTCATGTTTGCTGCACCCGGATAAAACAACTCAGCACAGCACTGAATGCAGACATCAGGGATTGAGTGTTCATTGACTGTGGTGGGGCGTGATCAATGCATATGGATCGTCTCTGCTCTTTTACTATCAATGGCAACGGGGTATGGTGATCTCAGCTCATTTCAGATAATAAAGTAACAGTAGAAAGACGGTACCTCTCCCTCTTCTTATACAGTTGACACCGAATGAGAATATTTGTTTTCGATTTCACTTACTTCATTTAAAAGTAGATATTCCAAGGATTATGTAGACATTTTCTTTTGTTTGTCTGACAAGTATTTGGTAAGTTACAGTTAGTTTTTCTGATGCGTTTCTGAAAGGACTTCACTGAGTGAGAGGGAACAGAATGTGCATCAATTTTACTTTCTTAATTTTGCGAAAAGCATAACATTCTGCTTTTATTCGACGTTTTATATGATGTATTAGTCATATCTGTGCAAGTAAATGTTTATTACAGAAAAAGGCTGCTTACAGAGGTATATAGTCCCAAACATGCCTAGGATTTTTAAGAGAAAAGGCTGACTGTTTGGGGAATGTTGGTCCAAGATATTGGGAAAATTTTACACTGCAATACTCACCAAATGATTTACTGTAAACATATCATCTTTTTAGTGCAATTATCATATGCATGCAACTTGCTGCGCATAACTTACAGTAAAACCCCATTCATAAAACTAAACACGTAAAGTAAACTTTTTTATTCAAGGAAAACTGCAAATATGAATTTTGTTGTTGGTTTAGCTGACAGTCTTCTTATGGCCACCACCACCCATCCATTTTGGCTCATACTGTACTTAATATATGGCTGCATCTAAAGAGGAAAAAACACAAGTTATTTTATTTTCAGCCCATATATTAAAAAAATCTTGTTATTGCAAGGTCTTGTTATTGCATATCAGGGCAAGATGCATGTTCTTTAATGGTCTGATTAGAAACATAGCATAACCATCTGATGAAGGAAGAAAGCTGTTGTGTTTACAAACATGACAATGAGCTTCAATCAAGATGATCTACAGTGCGTTCAGAAAGTATTCAGACCCCTTTCACTTTTAGGTTTTACAGTATGTTGTTGCATGATACTGCAGTTGTTTAGATATTTTCCTCATATATCTACATGATGTACCCAATGACAAAGTAAAAACAGAATTTTAGAAACTTTTGCACAAATTTATAAAAAAGAAAACTGAAATATCATTTTTACATTATACATATTCAGACCCTTTGCAACAACATCTGCAATTTAGCTCAGTTGTCTCCAGATGGTTGGGGAGATGTTTTTACACCTTAAAGGGTTCTGATGAGCACAAATATATTTTGAGAAATGTCTGTAACCAAACTGACCAGAAGCACCACTGACTTCAATAGTAGGATAAAAGAATACTATGGTAATGAATGGTGCTTCTGATCGATTTGATTACAAACAAATCCAGGTGTTGCAAAGATTGCTGTGTCATATGCAAAAAGACCTGAGGCTGTACTTCAAAAGGGGCTTCAACTAAGTACTGAGTAATGGGTTGGAATACTTAGGTGATATTGACTTTATATCCCGCCCCCAAATGAGACTCTAAACAAAGTAAACATTGACTGTTTGCTTTAGGTGTGGGTCAAACAGCTTCTTGTGCAGAGAGTACAGATTTGGGCATCTGGAAAGACACATGACTTCACCTCTGTGTATTTTAACACACTTCTTCAAATTGCAAGGTGATCTGCCTAGAATATAAAACACATAATAAAACTAAAAAAACAAGTCATAGCCCCTTTTTAAAAGAAAACATAAATTGTGAAATGCAAAACACTGAATTTGATCTGAATACAAAACAAATACTAAATGCATTGTAAGGTTGTAGGGGAGACACGTCACAAAAAGAAATGGTAATTTATTAATTTCTATTACAACATGGTAGCTTGGTGGTGCACTGCATTACAATGGTGGGTGGTAGCTCATGGACATAGCCATCATTTCAAAAGTAATGATTAAAGCCATAATACATAAATATGGTAAGAAATAAATGCTGTTATGCACACAACCACAAAGACCCATTTTGTCTGTCGATATGAAGCCTCTTTAAAACTTGCATCAACATCCACTCTGAAGTATGAATTAACTTTTGTCTCTGTCTATTGAATACAAAGGGTTTGAAATATATAGGCCTACATACTGTAGAAGGAATAGTGACATACAGAAGAAATTCTGAACATTAACAATTGTATCCTAAATTATTTTCGGTAACAGTTTATTTTCTGGTGTCTTTGTTACACCTGTTACATGTAATTATTATAGTAATAACAGTTAATTATGCATAATTACATGCAACTAATCCTAAACCAAACCCTAATCCTAACCCCAACCCTACAGTAGGTACATGTTGTTGATGATTATTACTAAGTACTTAAATGTATAATTACAATGTAACAGTGACGCCTTAAAATAAAGTATAACCTTATTTTCTTATATTTTCCTAATGACAATGATAAACCATAACAAGTAGCAGGTGTTTTTAAAAAGCCACTCTCACTTCTCACCTGTGAAGTTTCTTGTGTTTGTTTGTCATTCTGTTTCTGACCTGACAACCCTTGGCTGTCTGTTTCTTGTTAGTAAAATTAGTGCAATATTGGAAGAGAATTCTATAAATTAAGACCTTTATTGGAACGTTAATGCATACACTTGCATATTGCATTTAAGTATATACTGTGGGTTAACATAACATTACCTGATCTAGACTGATGTAGTTGCTGTTCATGCATGAAAATCTCAGCAAGATCACCATCACTATTCTAATTTGAAGGGCTCAAATAACAAAGACATTACAAAATATTTATAAAAAATATACAGAAAAAAGAGCAAATTTGTCTGGATAACAAATATCTTAAATTTCCATTAAAACTTGCAAATTATTCAACAAGAGAAGTAAGCAGAATTACACCATTACAATTTTTTTTTTCAATTTGAATAAGCACATGCCAAAACTGCTTGACTTCATTGTACAAAGAATAAGTGGTTAAGTTGATATCACCAGATATATTAATTGATCATTATTCATATTAAAATCATATGAATGTAGTCTTATTTTGGTGGGAACACCTGTGGACTAGCAAATTAATCACTATAACGGATATATTCACAACTAACAGAAAAAAAACTATTTGGCATCGTGCTTTTTGTCATACCACGTTTTATTGGTGATTTCAGCATAATTCATTAAAATGTATTCATTGAGAAACGCATTTTCCACTATTAATCTTTACAGCCCTAGTTTTAAGATGACGCCATATGTTCAATATTATAAAAACGGTTCACATACTGAGCTGTGGGAGCAAAACAAGACGATTCCCTAGCCACTGTAAAAAAAATATTTACCCCTTGTTTATCTAAATTTCTTGGTCATTATGTTCATTTAATGGAACTTGGTGTGGATGTTGCATTAGAGGAAAATGCAGTCATGCACAAAATATATTAAAGGCAGTCAGTAAATGCACACAGATGTTATGCACATATTTTTAATACAATGAAATACTGCATTAAGGGTAGTATAAAATCCAATCATATTATAAAAACCCCAATTGAAATACGGTCCTAAAAAACCCTAATATTAAAAACCTAGAATTGTTCTTGCACCGCCAAGCTTGATGAGAGAGAGCATGGTCGAATTCAAAACTGCGTTTTTGCGCCCTTGAAGGGAACTTCGGGAAGGGAATGCTGCTTAAACTCACTCAAGATAAACAGTGATTTATAAAAATTAAAGAATTGACTTAGTTGACTGAATTGACTGAAAACATAATTTAAATGGCCTATAATACACAATGCAGTTCTACAGTTTAATTGTATATTAAATTAAATACATTCATTTCATATTAATAATCCGATGTCTATCGTAAGCGCATAGGATCGTCCGAGCGAAAACAAAGAGCGGAAATTAATTGATTTAAAAGTAAGATATGTGATAGCTTAACGCCCACTGGCACTGACAGTGTGAGCTCCCCCTTGCATGAATCATATCCCCTGTTCAAGGGTTCTGGCGACGGGGCTGGGTTGAATTGAAACGGGTGAAACATAGGTAAGGCCGCCTCTGAACCTCTGACATAGCAATTGTAAGTTGCTTTGGATAAAAGCGTCAGCTAAATGAATAAATGTAAGCAACTACAAAATAATTCTGCAGTCCAATAATATTGTATTTGTCCATGTTGTCTCTGTGGTGAGCACAGATTTTAAAGAGGGGAAATGAGCTGGATTACTTTGAGACAGTTTTTCACCCATAGATCTAGTGTAGTGATGGGCAGTCGTTCTCTTTTCATAGATTCGGCTCTTCTGGCTTGGCTCCCTTAGAAGAGCAAGCTCTTACGGCTCCGACTCTTCATTTAGTATCACTGGGTGACTTTTTTTAGCCAAATTTAACAATTGTGAATGGTTTGTGTCTTGGTATGCAGTTTTTGTATCAATTGTTTTTATAAAACCCTTATTTTTATGAATTTTTTCATTAGAAAAAAATACATCAGCCTTAGCTCTGGCATTCTTATCTGGCTTTTGTAGATTTCAGCTTTTCTGTTTCAACTGTGCTTTTGTGGAAAAACTCTACAATAACCTTCACTTTGTCCACAGTTGGTTTTACCACTTTCAGAGCATCTTTAATCATCAAGTTTATTGTATGTGCCATACATGGGAGATGGGTCCACTTCAAATTTTTTTTGGCTTTTGTTATGTTTGCTGCATTATCAGTAACACAGCTCATTTTGTCATCTACTTGCCACTCTTAGTAGCTCATCTGCCAGGTTTTCTGCAGTGTGTCTCTTAGCAAACTCAAAACAGTCACGAAGGCAAAATGTCATCTTAACGTTTCAATGAAGTGACTAGTGACAGACATGTATGAACATGTTGTTCTGGATGTCCAGCAGTCAGAAGCTTTTTTGACTCTGTCTTGCCACATTTCA
Organism: Misgurnus mizolepis; assembly: GCA_025389145.1. Lineage (NCBI taxonomy): Eukaryota > Metazoa > Chordata > Actinopteri > Cypriniformes > Cobitidae > Misgurnus > Misgurnus mizolepis. Next base: position 37,894,225 of record JAIFKI010000011.1, on the reverse strand, counting down.
CACTCTGTCATATAGTTGTGGAATAATTGTTTGTGACAAGGTTTTTCTACTGGGCAGAACATACTTGAAAAGTTTTTAATCCTTTGTCCTCCACAATGGAAAATGGATGAAAGTCAATGGCTATCATAGCCAGCTCCTCATCAACATTCGTCCGTTTGGCTGGGGTCATTTGTTTTAGAATTAATGTGTTCATCTTGGTTTTACTTGCAGAAGGACATAGTTTACCTGCAGTTTTTGGCAAGACAGCGGATGCTGCATCAGAAGTACTTGTCTCAAGTTCAGTGGATGGCAAGCTCGCTTGCTCTCTCTCTCCTCCAGCTGCACGGATGGGTGGGTGTTTCTTAGATGTTTGTATAGGTTTGTTGTTGACTGTGCTCTGATTGATATTTTTATTTTATACATTCTGCACTCAGATTTACAGTCTCCAATATTATTGAAATGCTGCTTCTTTTTCTGTTTTTACCTTTAACTTTATTCTTCTTTTTGGTAAATGTCTCTCTATCGCTCTGTGTACCTGGCCTCACTACACTTACTGGCTATCCCCCTTTCTTCTTTCACACATTGGTACAATCCTAGTCTGTCTTCCCATTTGATTGGACGCTTGTGTGCCACATAGTGTGCCTGCGGCTGTAGATTCTGCTATCTTGCTGATGGAAGTTGGCTCTTCTCGTTCACTACAAAGAATCAGCTCTTAGAGCTGAATGACCCCTTGTTCGCAAACGACCCATCACTAATCTAATGAAAGTGACAAACATGCAACACATTCTCAAAATGTGACCTCTGCATTAAACCCATTCCAGTAAACAGATGCACTGCAAGTAATGTCAGGTAGGAAGGAACGGAGCCCAGGAACGGAGCCCAAAGAATGGTGGGTGGTTAACCGATGACCAAAGCGGAGTTGGTCAAGGTGGAGCCGATGGGTCGGGGGCCAAGGTGTAGTCAGGGTCTCGACAGCTAGAGGTGTAGACAAGTTATCCTTCAACCCTGAGGTAGCTGGCTAAGATCCCGTAGCTGAAATACCAAAGCACCCCTGACCCAATGGCAATGGCATGCTGAGGGTGAGCTGAGAGATCTCCTGGTGATAACGGAGCCAGGGCTGGAGCTGTGGCTAACGGTGGCAGAGGAGTAGGGCGAGGGAGGTTGGGTGGGACCAGCAGAGTCAAGGGTTAGCTGAACAGGGCCACTGGAGACAAAGATATGCTGGATGGGGCCAATGGAGATGGCAGTAGAAAGTCTACATTATTATCCATCAAGTCTATAGTCCCAATATCCAGCATTATTACACGGCTCTCTGGAATGCTTGATTCTGATTGGTCAGTTGAGACATTTGCAGGTTCGTTCTTTTCAAATAATAACCGCTTCAAAGTAATAACGCATAGCCGGTACTACTTGTACAATTAAAATCGCTCCGCGCCAATAAAGATTACTGTTTGGCGCCATCTTGTGACAAACACTGGACAACCACCAATTTGAATGGCATTTGACATTAATTTTAACATGTACGGAAAAAACTAAACATTTAAACAGTGGATAGAAGAACGAACAACGACAAGACACAGAGAGCTTACTGAGACTGAACTTGACAAAATAGAGCATGACAACTACGAAGCCAACACACAAAAAAAATACAGAACGGGCATTAAAACTTCTCAAAGACTGGCTAAAAGAGAAAAAAATGGAGACAGACAAGTATGAAGCATAGGATCTTAATAAGGTATTATGATCATTTTATGCATTTTATGGAGGCGATTATTTCTCATCTCTTGTCTGTGACAAAAGGCTCTTCTCATAATAATTTATTTCAAGATTTTTTAAACAAAACGTTACATATGTTAAGACAACTCTGACTTCCTTACCAAGTGTTGCACTAAACCATTTTACTTTTTACACAGGATGAATCTTAAGTGGTGCCGTAGACAAATCAAGTTTACATTAGTAGTCATCACTGTAAATGTTTTAGAGGAACACGAACACACAGTATTACAGTATTAATAATTTGCATATAGACATTAGATAAGCATTACAACTGGAACCATGCTTTTAAAACTAACTTTAAAAATGAAGAAACAGGACCACTTCTGCTTCGCGTCTGGTACTGATCACACTGTTGGGGCTTATTTCCCGATAACTACCGGCTGACTCAAAATTATCCCTTACTTAACACACCATCAGCAGTGGTGGTGCAGGCGGGGCTTCTCTTCAAGCTCTCAAACTCCACAAGCACTCCCAAAGCATCTCACGATGGTACCGGCTTATGCACCTGGTCAGATGTAATAGGCTCAAGCTTAGTGGCAATGTCTGGGTCAGTCTCTCTTTTTGGCGCTGGCTTCTAACTCACAATGGTCTCTGTCTGTGGTGGGCTCATGCAGCTCCATGTAATGGGGTGATAGCTGGCTGGGTTCTGGGTCAGGAGTGGGGTTGGTGACGCCCTCAATGGTGAAGGCCATCCCACAGTAGACCAGCACCCTCTCTACAAACGCAAAGAAACTTCCTTGAGGACTCTCCCCGGACAACTGCTCTCAAGTGGTGGTGTTAAGGCCAGCACATAGAAAAGTGCAGAGACAGTAGTCCAAGAAGTGGGTAAACAGTGTTAAATCCAAAGTCTTTTTAACGTGATGATCGCCCTGCTCAAGACACAGAAGTCTTACGGCAGGGAGGTCCATAGAGAGAGTGACAAAGAAAAATAAACCGAATAAATACAAATCTGAACATGAAAAATAAAAAACACTCACACTGGACGCCACAAGATGTTTCAGTCGGTTCTTCTCTCACTGAACTGTGTACAGACAGACAAGGAGGACCTGTCCAATTTCAGAGCGCATTTTTCACAAAAAAAAAAAAAAAAAACGTTTGAGCATGGCTCCTCTTCCCAACCAGTGAACTTCGTTGTGGTAAGGTAGACTGTTATGAATATTTTCACATAAAAAAGCATCAAATCGCTGATGGTTGAGATGATGAAATGTATGTTTTTTTATCACTGAGCAGCACATAATATTGTTAAATTTAACCCCTCTTAATGCAGTATAGACCATTTGATCGAATGCACGCAAGTTGATGCGGTTTCGCGCCTGAACCGAAGTGAACTTCAGGTCTGTATTTATTTATCGGTCTGACTAGTGGCTAAACTGTTCTCTGAAACAAATTTGGCGACAATAAAATGTTTTGGTTTGCTAAACACGAGGGGAGACAACGAGTATGGATCACAACTGTGCAGGGAGGTTAGGACAGCCAGGAAAGAATTCAAGAACCTGTAGCTAACATTGTGTACTTTAATTTTACACATTAACAGTGTAAGAGTTGATATGCATTAAATATGATATATGAACGAAGGTAATTTATTTTTCATTTATGTCCATTGTTGTCAAAAATAAACTACTTTAAAAGGACTCTGTTGTTATTGAAACTTTGTAGAAGTCTACCGGAAGTTGTGTTTTATCGACAAAAGCCATTTATGTTTATGTTGTTGCTGCTAAACCGTCTATACTGTACGATAAAAATTCTAGATTTTTGGGGTTGGGTTCTCATTTTTGAATTTTCTCTTATAATTTTGTTGCAACGCCTGCCTTTTGTCCCAACCATGGATGTTGTGCCATCTGTTGCCATGCTAACAGCACGACTCCAGTCAACATCCAGTTTATCTAGAGCACTAATGAGGTTTGAGTAAATGTCATAAATTTTGTCTATCATTGGAACTAGCTCAACAAATTCTTCAGTGATGTTTAAAGATTCAACAATACCACAAATACATTTACAAAAATGCAGCATGAAGTTAAAACAAGTTTTGAACTTTGAAATTGTTCATGGGTACCCCCGTAATATCCTGCATGACCTTTTGGAAGAGATTGTTCCTATTGAGTTATCACTCTGCATTTCAGATCTGATTTCTAAGAAATATTTCAGCTTATAAAAACTTAACCATGCTAACAAAACATTTGCTTATGTCTTTAATGACTTCACAGACCAGCCTCAGCCTATTGCCTATGGCTTCTTCAAAGGGACCATAGGTGGAAATGGCCATGAGAACTGGGCTCTAATCAGACTCCTCCCACTTCTTATTGGCCATAAAGTGCCTGAAGGAGACAATGTATGGACCTTCTGTTGCTCCTCAAAGACATTGTGGAGTTGGTGGTGGCAACAAAGCACACTTAAGAGAGAAAATACATTTTCTTAACTGCAAAGTGACAGAACACAGGGAACTGTTACAAATTACATTCCTTGATTTCAGATTACGCCCTAAACACCACTTCATTGAGCATTACCCTGAGGCATCTGGTCCACTATCAAATGTCTGGATGATGCACTTTGAAGGAAAGCATTAATTCTTTAAGCAAGTCATTCCAAATGCTCACAATTTCAGAAATGTAGCTCCTAAAATTATGACTTACTTTTTAGACTCGAGCTAATTTTTTAAACCCTGAGTCGAAATGAACAAGGTTACTTCATCATTGATCACATCTTTCCCTCAGAATGTCCAGCAAATTGTCTGCCAGAGAGTTCCTTAGCTTGCATCAACTCTTGTTGCATTTTCAGTCTCTGGAGATGGAATAAGATATTGTGCTGATATGATGCTCTCTGTTGGTACATGCTCAGGTATGGGGGTAATTTGATGCCAATATTATTGAAAATGGACAGAGTAAAAGTCACAAATAGATATTACACTTTGTAAACACAAAACGCAATCTACAAATAGATTAAAAATCCACAAACACAGTCCTCGTGATCCACAAATATAAAACATGATTTACAAAAAGAAATCAGTGACTTGTACTTGAAAACCAGAATTTGAATGAATGTAAAGTGACTTCTTTGCAGATGAATATCATTTTCTATTTGTAGATTGTGTCACATTTGTTTTCAGAATTCTGACACTATTGTTTCGCTTTGGTGACAAAATAATGCCATAATCGTTGAAAATGAAGAGACTACAATTTGTAAACACGAAACAAATCTGCAAATAGGTTCCAAATCTGCAAACAAACTCCTCATGATCCGCAAATGTAAAACGAGATCTACAAATATATAAAAATCCACGAACAGACTCTTCATGACATACAAATATAAAATGCGATTTACAAATAGATTTAAAATCCGCAAACCAACTCTTTATGATTCACAAATAGAAATCATCGACTTGTACTTGACAAACAGAATTTAAATGAATGCAAAGTGATTTGTCTGCGCATGAGGGTCATTATTTGTTTGTAGATTGTGTTGAATTTGTTTTCAGAATTTTGGCACAACTGTTTCGCTGTTTTCCATTAAAAAAATCTACAAATGCCCTCCTCACAATTTGCAAACAAACACAGTCTAACTTGTATTTTCCAACCATTGTAAAAAGACATTCTTACACATTCTGTGCAAAGTTCAGCATGCAAGTGTTGAATCTGTGTTTGCAGATCACAGGGCATTCACGAATCCTTCTGCACAAGTCTACAGATCTTTTTGGCACTATCTTTCAGCAGAGTTTGTCACTACGATCCACGCATGTAGTCAGCCAATCAGGGTTATTGCTTCAAAGTAATGCCACGCCCCCTCAATAAGCTCTTTTCAAAATAAAAGCTGGGCTCACTGCCATTTACCGTTGCCGGTGTTACGTCGCTGAAAGGCGGCCAGACCGCGTTATCGATATTATATTAATGATATTAAAGCATTTATGTATAGCATGGAATATATGTAGCATTAACGTGAACTAGAACAACCCCTCGTTTAAGTTATTATCAGTGCCTGACAATTCAGCCGAGGTCATTAAATCGTTAAAAACACTGCATGAAGCGGTTTTATCCTTAAAACATCAGTGTCTCTTCAACGAACATTTGCCAGCGAGCCAGCTGGATGGAGTGGAGCTGCTAAGGTGAAGCAGCTAAAATAAAGCAAGCGGGTGCAACGATAATATTGGATGTAACTTGCCGTAATTAACAAAAACATGAGCCTTATTTGACAGCAGCACTAATTGAACTATTTGACCATATGCATTTGATATACATACCGGAATGCACTTACAAATCGCGCTGTTATTAGAAACATTTAACTGTTTCCAGACTGAGCATGGAGAAAAAGAAGCACAAGCCGTTTATAGAAGCAGCTGCCTGTCAGCGTGTACGGAATGAAGTCAAAACGGTCTCGGTTTTTAGACCGGCAGTCTGCCTGTGCCATTCCACCCTAATCCGGACTGCAAATTACATGTTAATATTATATCCACCATTTACAATCCTTCCTTTAAGGTCTGTTCTGCTTTTAACAGCTCAAAGCTATTACTCTCTGTAGCTTTCGAGTCCGTTGTAGGCTACAGGTAAATTTTGCAGTTGTTTTAGTTAACTTTGCAGAGCATTTTATTGTCGGAAATGATCCTGGGCTGGGTTTTCCTATAACGATTGAACTTAGCACTCAAGAGCGCTTTCTACAAGGTAAAACGATCACTCGCAGCTGGGTTTTAAGTGCTACGAGTCGCTATCCCTTTGTCAAGTGCTGAATTGTCACTTAATGAATGACTACTAATTGTAGCAGAAGCTTGTTTAGGCTAATGATCTTCAGCCGATGTGCACTAATATTTTTTAAAATATTATTAATTATTTTTCAGTGACTTATTAAATGTTTTAATAATTTGTGCATCATGAAATATTCTTTTTTCATATTTAGTTAGGACTCGTCCCACTGCGCAATGCCTTCTGCATTTTATAATATAGTTTAGATTATTCTTTTTATTTGTTGTTTATTATCTATGTTTATTTATTATTAAGGATTATTGCATTACCCAGTTTCGAGCAATCGTTATACGTACATCTTTGGGAAACGCACGTAAATGAACAACGAATGTTCGTTAAGTAGCTCGTAGAAAGCGCTCTTAAGTGCTAAGTTTAATCGTTATCGGGAAACCCAGCCCTGTTCGTTTGGAATGTGACTGGCACACAGCTCTAGTCAGGACTGATTATCCATTTATCAAGTATTGATTAATTATTTTCACTTAATCCCTTTTGCATTTTACAAAAAGTAGAATAGGCAGGCCGCAGGCATATTCCTTTAGTGATAAATAAATAAGTTATTTTGCTATTATTATCTAGCAAATATGACAGTTTTAAACAAACTAAGTAGCCTATTTATTTATTTATTGGCAAATGCAGAACAAGGAACATGTAGAACATAGGCGACACGCCTCTACCTTGCGATGAGAAGATTAATCATGGGGAACATAAGCTAAATGTAATTTTAAAATGTATTTAATTTAAAAACAAATTTAAACCGAAAGCGGACTGTTTATGCTTGTCAAATGTATGCTGGCTCGGTCACAAAATTTCGTCAGGCAGTATTTGATATATGTATTTGTGTTCATGGAAAACAATATAGGCTATAGAAATTCGTGCTGACAGGAAAAAGACAATCGTGCTAATTTGCACAAGAAAAAAAAGGGTCAATGAATACGAACAAATAAATCGAAAAAAAATTAAGATATTGTTGATTCTGCATTTATCCAGCCAGCATAAATTTGACAAGCTTGTGCTTTCGTTTTAAAAATGACATTTAAGCCTTTAATCATATAAGGGAGAAAGGCGTGTAGCTACCTTTGCTTTCTCCTCATTGTTCTGCATTTGCCAATGAATAAGTCAGTCATATTTGTTATAAAAAAATCAATGTATGCTACATAATAATAGAACTTGTTAATTTTTTACCAAAATAAGAAAAAGAAAGTCGGTAAAAATGTGCACCCAGCTAGACACTCAAAATGAGGGCCGGAGTGGGATTCGCTGACTATTAAAATAATATAATTAAATCCTCAGGAGCCATATCTGCTATACTGTTCTCTGCAGCCTTGAAAATTCATTGTATTTTTCTAATATATAATTTCCAATTCAGTGCAAATACAGTAGCCTAAACAATTATGATTTTGCCATAATTGTGCAGCCCTATATTTTAATATTATTTAAGTAAACTTGTTAAAAAACTACTAAAAGGGAACAAATGTGTTTTCCCCTATATTTCTATAAAAAAATGTAGGTCTTGTAAATACGTATGGGGTTGCAATAGTTTGGAAAAACTATATACAAAACTGGCTAATATGTCCTGACTGGAGCTGTGCGCGTCTGCGAAAAAAAAAAAAAACGAAATAGGCGTCAGCTCATTTAATGTCATTGTGCTTTCAGTTAACCTGTTTAGAACTAGAAGTGTGCGCCCTTGCTCTCGACTTTAGGCGGTGCGTTCAAGTTCATATACAGCGTGCAGACAGCGTGCCCGAGCGCGAGGGGGAAAAGTCCGCGGGAGAAACTCTACAGCTTTAATGTGCAGACAGCGTGCCCGAGCGCCAGGGGGAAAAGTCCGCGGGAGAAACTCAACAGCTTTAATGTACAAAAACCTTACGACAAACGAGAAACGTTCTAACGGAAGCCTTCAGTCAAGCAGGATTAAAAAGAGGATGAGAAACGTGCAAAACATACAATGTACAGTATATACAGTTATGTCATTAATAACTACTGCTTTTAAAAGGACTTTTAAGTTATTGTTTTTGTTTCATTTTTAAAGTTTGATACATTGTGCATAATGACTTGGAAAAAGGGATAATTCAACAATAATTTATAATTGTATATCTTTTATTAATTTTATGAAATACATTCAACTATATTTCAATGCACATTTAGGCCCTGAACAAAAAGCAACTCGCGAGGGGAGGACTAGGGATTAACCCTTATTAACTTTAAGGAATTAACTTTAGTGTTTAGAATTCAGTTTAAAACCAAAAAAAGAATTATGTGTGCTTTTTGTTTAAAGTTCTTGTTTTTATTTAATGTATTTATTTATTCACTGGTGGTAGGGTTGGGGGACAATGAAGGGGAGGGGGGTTCGGCACATATGCTTGAACTACTGATTTGATGTAACGGGTGGAATAATTTTAACATGCAGGCACGTGCACACATAGACATCAAAGGGGGCTTGAGCACCTGCCCTTTTTATTCCTGGAGAGAAAGTGCCCTTTTTTTCTGGGGTGCTTTTTAAAAAAAAAATATATATATGATCTTTATTCATATAACAACTGATGTCTGTTTCTTACTTGTTGCTTACTTGTTTTTACTTGTTGCTTATTTAATTTAACATGAATTTATTCAGAAATCTTTTAAATGAGATTAAAACTCTTATATAAAGAAAAATAGTGCTATTTGTGGCACACAAACGGTTAACAGTTGAGTCCCGCCTCCAAAATTAAAATCGCTAATATGATTGGCCTTACCTTTCCTTAGTCCTGCCTCTCTTATTACTTCGCTTTATGATTAGTTTGTCTACACTCGTGCTGCATCATTCCCGCTTCAAGCGCCAAAGCTCAGCCCGAACGAGACGCGATCATGTGCATGATTATGCAGGCAGGCTATCGGTAAGTGTTTGAGGATGAAAGCATTCTTATATTAACAGTTTTATGCACAAAATATGGGACACGTTGTTACACATAACGATTCAGGGACATTGTTTTCCACGCCAATCCCATATTAACCTGAAGAGTTGCAAACTTGTAACAGTGTAGTGTATGTAGTTTAAACAGACTGCTCATAAAATAATAAAGCACAAACAATAATACAATTGCTAACTACAGAAGTAAGCTTTTTTGTTTGCGTTTTTTGTAATGGCTGTTAAATAAGTATAATGTGTTATACTGGAGTGCTGGAGTAGATTGGGAAGAAATCTGATGGTTCAGTATTTTACTTGCCCAGTCTGAATTTTCACTGACATCACAAAAAAGTAAAATATAAAATACAAATAAAATAGGCCTAATCTATATTTGATGTTTCTGACATGTGTAACACTAATAAATATGAAACCTAAGATTAAAGGTGCCATAGGATGTTTTGTCATAATATGTTAAATTGTTCTTTGACAATTACATAGAAGGTATGTTGCTTTATTAAGTGCAAAAATTATCCAGAAACGTTTTTACATGTCTATTTACAACCCTAGAATTTGTCATTTGAATGAAATGGTCTATTTTGCCCTATTTGAAAGGGTCATGAATAATAATGTTGAGCTCTGCTCTGAGGCTCATGCCAGAAGCTCACATTAGTAAACAGACCTTATATTTTGAGCCCTTATCAGACAAAAATACATTTTGAGTAACAACTAATCAGCTAAACGCTAGCATATTATACAGCATTTATTGGCATGTAGCGCTAACTCAGCAGTCACAACTTTGTTTTTAGCATTTTAACAAATTTGTAATTAATGTGTAATTTAATGTTTTCAAAACATGCACATTGTGTAATGGCTTCCTTTGCTGCAACCTAGACTATTATGGAGACCATGGTGTCTGTGTGACCAACTGATTATTTTGTAGACATCTTTTGAAAATTAAACAATTGCGTGAGTTTGAGGAAGATAAAATTCATTAACTTTTTAAATATTTTAAAAAAAAAAGGAAGTCAGAATTGCGTTAATATATATACTTTTTGTTTAAAAAAAAGAAAAAATATACATAATTATGAGAAGTGCCCTTTATTTCACTTGAGCCCCTGCCCTTCAAAATGTCTGTGCACGTCCCTGTTAACATGTCACCTGCAGTCCGGGTTAGGGTGGATTGCAGACTGCGGGTCTAAAAGCCAAGACTGTTTTGACTCGATTTGAGTGCCTAGCTCGATTTGAGTGTCTAGCTGGGTATGCGGTTTTACCTACTTCGTTTTTCTTATTTTACACTGTAAAAAATGTTTTGTGGCTTAGTAAATTTAACTAAATAAAATTAGTCAATTATATAAAAAAAAAAAGGTTAAAACAAAAACTATTTTTGAGTACAAATAATGCAAAAATGTAAGTAATTCTAGATTAACACATTATTTAGTTAATTCCTAAATTTTATCATGTAAAATTTGTGAGAAGGAAATTAAATAATTATAAAAAAATAATAGGCTGTATTAACTTAAAAATATAGTGCATCATTTTTGCATCCACTTTTTAAAGTAAATTTTACATGGAATTTTTAGTAGGCCTAATTGCTTCTCCATGTAAAACTTACTTAAACATTGCAATTGCTAAAATTGCAAAGGCTTAAATTTAATGTAAAACTTACTTTAAAAAAAGTGTATGTAAAAATGATGCACTGTATTTTTTTTTTTTTTAGTAAATCCAGCGTATAATTTTTTTTCATATTATTTTTATCAGTGTACTTAATTTGTTTAAAACGGTCATATTTGTTATTAAAAATCATCAATATATGCTATGTAATAATAGCAAAAGAACTTATTTATTTTTCACTAAAATAGGAAAGTTTCTTCATGCCACAGTCATAATTTTGGCTAAATGCAGAATATGCGTGCCTATTCTACTTTTTGTAAAAAGCAAAAAGGATTAAGTGAAAATAATGAATCGATACTTGATAAATGGGTGACTTGTTCATTATTGTAATATAAAGAAATGCATTACATTTTTTAAAAACAAAGCCCGCCTTTTAATCTTTCTGACTAGAGCTGTGCGCCAGGCAAATTCCAAACGAGCAGGGCCGGGTTTCCCAAAAGCATCGCTAAGTAGATCGTAAAAACAATCTTAAAATTCATTTTAGAATTATGGGCCGTTTCCCAAAAGCTTTGTAGCTTAAGTAGCACTCGAAAATCATCGTAGATCTACGAGTGCTCTGGAGTAATCGTTAATTTATAAGTGCATCGTAAGACAGCAGTGTTACAAGGTCACCTGCAGGACAACCAGCAAATTGCACTCCTGCAATAACGATAATGTAATGTTTTAAATGTAGGCTATATTTATTTATTGTTTTTTTTTCTTTGTTTATTTGTTTAAATTACTTTAATATAATATATTTAAAATTCAAACGAGAAATGAAATTGAAATGACTAAACATAAATTAATTAAGAAGGAAAACGTATTTGGTACAATTTTGGTAAAAGTTGGTACTAGCAAATTGATAAATGGTTCCTACCAATTGCTGGTATAATTCATCTAGGCTACAGTAAAAAAATATTTTTTTGAAGGGTATGGTATCTGATTAAAGAAACCAAATAAATATTTACGGTACAATGCAATAATCCTTAATAATAAATATACATAGATAATAAACAACAAATAAAAAGAAAAATCTAAACTATATTATAAAATGCAGAAGGCATTGCGCAGTGGCACGAGTCCTAACTAAATATGAAAAAAGAATATTTCATGATGCACAAATTATTAAAACATTTAATAAGTCATTGAAAAATAATTAATAATATTTTAAAAAATATTAGTGCACATCGGCTGAAGATCAGTAGCATAACAACAGCCTTTTGCTACAATTACGAGTCATTCAGTAAGTGACATTTCAGCACTTGACAAAGGGAAAGCGACTCGTTAGTAGCACTTAAAACCCAGCTGCGAGTGATCGTTTTACCTTGTAGAAAGCGCTCTTGAGTGCTAAGTTCAATCGTTATAGGAAAACCCAGCCCAGGACCATTTCCGACAATAAAATGCTCTGCAAAGTTAACTAAAACAACTGCAAAATTTACCTGTAGCCTACAACGGACTCGAAAGCTACAGAGAGTAATAGCTTTGAGCTGTTAAAAGCAGAACAGACCTTAAAGGAAGGATTGTAAATGGTGGATATAATATTAACATGTAATTTGCAGTCCGGATTAGGGTGGAATGGCACAGGCAGACTGCCGGTCTAAAAACCGAGACCGTTTTGACTTCATTCCGTACACGCTGACAGGCAGCTGCTTCTATAAACGGCTTGTGCTTCTTTTTCTCCATGCTCAGTCTGGAAACAGTTAAATGTTTCTAATAACAGCGCGATTTGTAAGTGCATTCCGGTATGTATATCAAATGCATATGGTCAAATAGTTCAATTAGTGCTGCTGTCAAATAAGGCTCATGTTTTTGTTAATTACGGCAAGTTACATCCAATATTATCGTTGCACCCGCTTGCTTTATTTTAGCTGCTTCACCTTAGCAGCTCCACTCCATCCAGCTGGCTCGCTGACCCTCGGCAAATGTTCGTTGAAGAGACACTGATGTTTTAAGGATAAAACCGCTTCATGCAGTGTTTTTAACGATTTAATGACCTCGGCTGAATTGTCAGGCACTGATAATAACTTAAACGAGGGGTTGTTCTAGTTCACGTTAATGCTACATATATTCCATACTATACATAAATGCTTTAATATCATTAATATAATATCGATAACGCGGTCTGGCCGCCTTTCAGCGACGTAACACCGGCAACGGTAAATGGCAGTGAGCCCAGCTTTTATTTTGAAAAGAGCTTATTGAGGGGGTGTGGCATTACTTTGAAGCAATACCCCTGATTGGCTGACTACACGCGTGGATCGTAGTGACAAACTCTGCAGAAAGATAGTGCCAAAAAGATCTGTAGACTTGTGCAGAAGGATTCGTGAATGCCCTGTGATCTGCAAACACAGATTCAACACTTGCACGCTGAACTTTGCACAGAATGTGTAAGAATGTCTTTTTACAATGGTTGGAAAATACAAGTTAGACTGTGTTTGTTTGCAAATTGTGAGGAGGGCATTTGTAGATTTTTTTAATGGAAAACAGCGAAACAGTTGTGCCAAAATTCTGAAAACAAATGCAACACAATCTACAAACAAATGATGACCCTCATGCGCAGACAAATCACTTTGCATTCATTTAAATTCTGTTTGTCAAGTACAAGTCGATGATTTCTATTTGTGAATCATAAAGAGTTGGTTTGCGGATTTTAAATCTATTTGTAAATCGCATTTTATATTTGTATGTCATGAAGAGTCTGTTCGTGGATTTTTATATATTTGTAGATCTCGTTTTACATTTGCGGATCATGAGGAGTTTGTTTGCAGATTTGGAACCTATTTGCAGATTTGTTTCGTGTTTACAAATTGTAGTCTCTTCATTTTCAACGATTATGGCATTATTTTGTCACCAAAGCGAAACAATAGTGTCAGAATTCTGAAAACAAATGTGACACAATCTACAAATAGAAAATGATATTCATCTGCAAAGAAGTCACTTTACATTCATTCAAATTCTGGTTTTCAAGTACAAGTCACTGATTTCTTTTTGTAAATCATGTTTTATATTTGTGGATCACAAAGACGATTCGTAGATCTTGTTTTACATTTGCGGATCACGAGGACTGTGTTTGTGGATTTTTAATCTATTTGTAGATTGCGTTTTGTGTTTACAAGTTGTAATATCTATTTGTGACTTTTACTCTGTACATTTTCAATAATATTGGCATCATATTACCCCCATACTCAGGCCTCACTTAATAGAAAGCAGATCAAAAAGATTGTGGCAGTCAACTCAGAGATCCTTTTTTCTGCAAAGAGATGACTGTGTGGTACCATGAGCATTTCAGATCGTTTAAACTCTGTGACAGCACTAACCCCTCTCTGTCTGTGGTGCAACCAAATGAGCTTAATGATGTTTTCCCTCTTCCAGCATACACATTTGGAGACAATTTCATGTGACCCTCAAGGGCTATATTCTGCATTAAACAGCCACGAGTGTGGTTGATGCAGCCATTCATAGCCTAAATGGTCACATTTCCGTTTGTTTTTTTCCAATGCCCAAAACTGATTCTAAATATGCACTACATACAAGAAATATTTACATAATTTAAACTTCCCCTATAACTCATTTTGCTCAATTTCCTACTTATCTGTTCATGAGTACATGCTTATTATTAATGTTTTATTTGTTTGTTTGTTTGTTTGTTTTTTAGTGATGGCAGATCAGAAGACGAATTACCATCACGTTCACTTTCTGTAAAGGTTTAAAATGTCATAACCACTTGATTCAAATTGATTTATTTTAAGTTGCCTTTAAGTCTTTTTAAGAGATAAGATGGCTTTAAGTGAATTAGAATGAAAGGGCAGAAACCTCAGTTATTTTTGTTTTTTAATATCTTTATTTCTCTTTTGAAGATTAACATTAAGTATTTTGGGTTTGGAATTACATGAGGGTAAATAAGTAAATGACAATGTTAATTTTTGGATGAACTAATCCTTTGACATACTCCAGCAGTCATATTCAATAACCACTTTACACATTCCCTCATGTGTCTATTTTTTTATATTGTTTAACATGAAAAATGTCATGAATGTGCTCTGTTGTTAGGACTCTGATGATGATCACTCATTCCCCCACCTTGACTTTGGGATCCTCCTTGTTGAGCATGAAGTTGCTGTGCTCCCATCTTTCCTTTATCTCAATCCAGCTTCAATCAAGATCATCATTGAAGAAGTTGTGATGGAAGGCCTTAAAGACTTGCCAAAAGCTATGTGCAGTCTTTTTGGACTTGCATCCGCACTGCATCTCAACTACCCCGAATCGATGAACACTGTTCAGTTCATCCAACAACATATTGGGCCACAGTGAACTGAAATCCAAGTTACAAACATTGAAAAATCAATTTACAATTAGATTTTTTTACAAAGGAATTGTCAGAATCTACCATCAGAAGCCATGGCTGTTTTTTGGTCTCAAGAAGTACAATTTGAATCTTTGACAGATACTTCTTCAAATTTTCCAGTCACTGCAGAAAATGCTCTAAAGTTACCAGTGGTCTGTGCTAAAAGTGTACTGGATCTTTAAAATGGTAAATCGTTCCTCTGTTGATACAAGTTAAGTTGTCAATTCAAATGTTGTTAACAGTGAGTGTGCGTGGTCCTGTTTCTTCATTTTTAAAGTTAGTTTTAAAAGCATGGTTCCAGTTGTAATGCTTATCCAGTTTAATGTCTATATGCATATTTTTTAATACTGTATGTTCGTGTTCCTCTAAAACATTTACAGTGATGACTACTAATGTAAACTTGATTTTACATTACAGTTTGCTTGTTTTACTCATTTTTGTCCACTAAGAAAGTCATAAGTATAAAACCCACAGTCTTCTCCAAACATAAGATCTTCAAGCAACTGCCCGACCTCTCCTTTGTCCAGACTTTACAACCATTGCAAAACTGACAGAGAACGTACAAAATAGAGTTGTCAAGTTACTGATGCAATCAGGTGTTAGTGCACTTGTCCCTCATAAAAACAATTCTTTTTCGTGAGCATAAATTCATGTGGGCAACAATAACCAGCAGGCGGATGACATCAACGTACTGTGAGGGCGATTCGATTCCAGAAATTATATGGAGAAGTCTGATTTCGAATCGCTTTCGCGTTATTGTAATGTTATCCTCCTATCGTTCCTTACGGTGTCTCATGAACTCGAACAAGCCTACTGCGTCATAGGTCACATGATTATGTCAACATGGCGGATGGTATTCATACTTAACGCGATCAGGTGATGTACATACTTGTTTAAGCTCGTTAAGTACACTGTAAAACTTTTCTGTAAATTTACAGCGAATTTCTAACAGTATTGTACTGTATTTTCAAAAAACAGTGTTAGACTGTATATTTACAAAATATTTACAGAATGTCTGTAAATGTACTGAATTGTCCTGTTTTCAGCATGCAAAATTCGTAATACAGAATAATACTGTAAAAGCATTGCATTGTGGGATTGATTTCCTTCGCGCTCAATATTTGAATGTAAGCAGAGCTATTGCTTCGGAAGTTCGGACGCCCTTTATTTGTTAGGATTGGTTATTCATATAAACAACGACGATATGAAGACAACGCGTTCAACTTTTAATCTATAGCTGCCTGTGATGTGAAAACGTACACGGAACATTTAAAAGTTACTCGACGAAGCGGCAAACATGAGAGGATTATGCATGCAACAAGAAGACGGAGAGAATACAATGTGTCTGTGATGAGGATAAACGAAGATTGACTGAATGTGCATCATTGACACGGTAAGACACTGTTGTTTTATTCGATTGCATTTCTGAACGGTTTGCACGAGTGGGCTATTTTTAGGAGCTGCGTTAAGTTACGCTAACTTGCTAGACTCTTAACAGACAGCACACGACACGTTGATAAAGATGTTTTTGTAACTTATCTGTCTGTTAATTCTTTCGTTTTAGACGACTAAACATGATAATGTGAATTGCCCTAAAACAACACAATGTTGCTGTCTGTCGGTGCGTTGTGATTTAGCTTAAGTTAGCTTGTAATACACGTAAAGAACTAAACATTTCAGCTTGTTCTCAAATATACACCAAGTTAAGTTACTTTGATATGAAAACGTTGTGGTTGTAGCCTGGATTCATCACAAATATAGTTTTATTTGTATTTTAAAGTTATTATAAGTGAAATGATGTCAGACTTATCTCAGATATTAAAGTTTAGTTAAATTGTAACCCCCACCTCCATTACTTCTTTGTCACGTCATTTAAAAGTGTTTGATTAACATATTTTTGCAATTATCACTCAAATTTGGTGATGTATAGTATATGTATGTAATATACTTCTATATACAGTACCACTCAAAAGTTTGAACTTACTTCCCATGTCCAAACTTTGGCCTGGTACTGTATACAGTACCAGTACAATATACTGTAGCATATTTGTATTGTCCTGTAATATACACATTTTAACCTAATATCTGTATTTGCATCGGTTGAGCTCAAGTTATGTTTAATAGTTATATTTGTAAATGGCTAAATAACATCACAAAAATAGAAACAAATTTTATTTTAAATATTTTATCTGTTTTGTTTTGGTCGATTTCAGGTCCATCTCTAAGCAACCAGCGCTGGATGTTGAGCATGGACGGTCAGGTTGTGTGTGAAGGAGAGCAGCGCAACTTTGTCTCTGGTCTTGCAACGCTGATTGCCTCATTCTACAATTTTAACCTCCCGGATCTGGAAGCGGTGGCATGCACCCTTGGGTTTGTTCAGAGGTTAGATACACATTTCCCATTCATATGTTAAAATTACTTTTTTTTACATATTGTGAAGGTCTGCATCAAGATGCAAAGCGTAAAACTGAAACTTCATATTTACATTAAATAAGTAAGTATGAACTGTATTCATCTGACCTCAGTTTTTCTCCGCTTACACTTTTGGCATGGTTTTTGTGCTGAAATACTGCCAAAAGCATTGCAAGTTTGCAAACACAATTTTATGAACGACAAATACAAATTAATTGCACAGAATCTGTCTCGGTGTGTAAAATAAACCACTTTTAAATGTGTAAATGACTTGTTGCATACAGAGGGTAGGGTGGCCATTTGTGAAAGTTCCGCCGGA
The DNA here is from genome assembly GCA_025389145.1 of Misgurnus mizolepis. Lineage (NCBI taxonomy): Eukaryota > Metazoa > Chordata > Actinopteri > Cypriniformes > Cobitidae > Misgurnus > Misgurnus mizolepis. The sequence goes on along the minus strand of JAIFKI010000011.1, from coordinate 37,876,133 downwards.
CACGTCCCGAACATGTTTTTGGGTGCTTTCTCCGGAAGTCGCGTTGCTCGAATGCATACGTCACAAAGGTCCTCACATTTCAGTTAAAATACATTAGAAAATTAAGATTTATTTCTTTTAAGATTGCTTTTCTGAAATTAAACCCAAAATATTAAACCTTGATGACGTATGCGGTCGACCAACACGACTTACGGAGAACGAACCCGAAAACATGTTCGGGACGTGTCCAGCGGAACTAGCACGAATGGCCACCCTAACAGAGGGTAAAACTATTTCCTGAAATAACCTGACATTAACAGTTTTGTCATAATTCTCTCACTCATTTGAGCTTGCTAGCGCGTGTGGAAAGGTGTGGCTATCAAATGAGGCTTTTAATGACTCGTTGTTTTCTCTTTTATGATTGGTTGAATAACGGCAGTAGTTGTCTCAGTATTCGGTAGCCCAGTAGATATTGAGTTATTTCAGGAAATTGTTTTATGAAAACTGGTTTATTTTACACACTAAGACAGATTCTGTGTGATTCATTTGTGTTTACCGTTCATAAAACTGTATTTTTGAAAGAATGCCACTGTTTGCACACTTGCAATGCTTTTTGCAGTATTTCAGCCCAAAAATCCATGCCAAACGTGTAAATGCAGAAAAACTGAGGTCAGATGAATACAGTTCATATTTATTTAGCCTAAATATAAAGTTTTACAAGACATGAATTACGCTTAAGATTAACAGTTCAATGTTGCCAAACCTTTTTCTTATGCCTGCAACTTGATTTTACACCTTTACAAAACAATGTCACCTTTATGCTTGCAATGTCACATTTCCATTTTGACCAGTGATTTGTTGTTTTTAACAGAACATTGATCTTCCCCCATTACTTCTGTTTAAACCAAATAATTCAATTAAATTGCACAATTATTAATACAGATTTATTTGTTGTTTTTTAATTACTGTGTAAAATAAGAAGACTTATTAAAAATGTTTTATCAACATAATAATAATTGTTCTTGTTTGTGTTCTGCTTTGCAGATGATTTCTCTACATCAACCTGGAACATGGATCAAAGATGAAGAAAGGGAAAAAGAACACTACAGTGAATCCACAGGTTTCCACTCTTCTTAGAAAACTTACGGACTTTAAATGGAATTTTGTTTAGACACTTCCACTATCCAGTGTAGTTGAATTAAAAGGAATTAAAGTTTCCTACATTGTTAATGATGTGCTGTTAATTGAAATACAAACGTACAGCTGGCATTTCATCCAATATGCTTATGTTAAAGAATTAATCCACTTTTAAAATGATGCAAAAAAAGAAAGTCAGGAGGGAAAATACAGTAAAGGATTAGTCCACTTTCTTAAAGGAGTAGTCCACTTTAAAGATGGGGTCCATTGACTTTTCATAGTAGGAAAAAAAAGTAAGTCAATGGGCCCCATCTTTAAAGTGGACTACTCCTTTAATACAAAATCCTGATAATTTACTTACCCCTAAGTCATCCAAAACGTTTATGTGTTTCTTTGTTCAGTCAAGCAGAAATTAATTTTTTTTGTTTTTTTGAGTAACACATTCCAGAATGTTTCTCCATATAGTGGACTTTAATGGACCTCAACAGTTTACAGTGTAAATGCAGTTTAAAAGGGTGCATACAGCTTCAAAGGGCTCTAAACTAGGGCTGCATGATAAATCGCATGTGATTGTCATTGCGCATCTTGTAAGTATAGCAGCATGTACTACACAAAGCCATAGATCACTGACAATCATGGCAAAATTTGCATTAATAATATGTATGCGATATGGCCCTGCTTGTCAGTGAACTACGTCTCTGTCTAGTAAAAGCTGCTCCATCTGAAAGCAGGTGATGAGATGCGCATGACTATCGCATGTGATTTATCGTGCAGCCCTTCTCTAAACTATCCAAACTGATGCATAAGGGTCTTAACCAGCAAAAATCACAACTTTCGGCAAGGAAAAAAAATGCACTTTTAATCCACAACTTCTCATCTTGCACTAGCCGTGTGATGCGACAACTTGACGTCATGTAATGCATAGGCATGTCGAAAGGTCATGCATCACAAATGTGAAACACACACTTGCAGACCATTTTAAACAACAAAGTAACATAAAGACATTAATTGTTATCATTCCACATACAACAACGTCTGAACGTTCCTCTTTCTCCACGCTTGTAAACACTGTGGCGGTAGTTTTGCATGCATCACGTGTGACCTTTCAACATGCTTAAGCATTACGCCAGATTGCGCTGGTGGGACACAAGGCTAGTGCAAGATGAGAAGTTATGGATTTATAGTACTTATTTTTTATTTTTCTCAATAAAAATTATGATGGTTTGCTAGATAAGATCCTTATGCCTTGGTTGGGATCATTTAGAGCCCTTTAAAGCTGCATCAAAATAGCAAATTTTAAACTGCATTTAATCTGTAAACTATTGAGGTCCAGTAAAGTCTTTAAAATTGAGAAAAAGCATGGAGTGTTTTCCCTAAAAAACTTAATTTCTTATTGACTTAACAAAAAAAGACATCAACATTTTGGATGACATGTGGGTGAGTAAATTATCCAGATTTTTTATTAAGAAAGTAGAGTAATACTTTAATGTATTTTCCCTCCTGACTTTCTTATTTTACATCATTTAAAATATTTTGAAACATTTCCATTCTTTAAAAGTTAATAAGATCACTTGATTGTTAATGTTCTGATAATTCATAACTGTTCTGTCAACTGTTTATTAATTGTAATGCATACAGCTGACATTTCAGCAAACAATGTTTATGTAAATTTTATGGTCTTTGCTTTTAAAAAATAAAGTTTTATATTCTAAGAATTTTGTATTTGTGTATTATGTATTTAATTACCATTTGAGACTATTGTTACTGTTACACATATAATATAAATTCCTAATTTAAAAGTGGCATATCAGTAAAATACAGAATGGGTTATAGTTCTGTAAAAATACAGTAATTTGCTGGCAATATAGCTGCCTGTATGTAAATTTACAGTGTAAAGTTTTACAGTCTATACTGTAAAAATAAATAAATTACAGCGTTATACTGTATCTGACAATTACAGTGCAAGACTGTAAATGTTGTTTACAGTAGTGGTTCTGTAAAAATACAGTAAACGGCTGGCAACCCAGCTGCCAGTATTTTACTGTAAATTTACAGTGAAAAGTTTTACAGTGTAGGAACTCATTGAAATTAAGTACCTACTCAGAGAGTATGCGGTTTCGGACGAAGCCACTGTTTTTCAGTTGACATTTCGAAGTCCTCCACTTACTCAGCCACAGTATTTCTGATTTTGGCAAAAGCCTGATTCTTCTTAGGAAGCTTTGCTGCCTTTATCACACACGTTTTTCGTGATGCCATTTTTCAAAGCCACGCGATATATTCACTTTAACAGAATTCCCTTTTCAAGGACTACAGAGAACAACCGGTTTTGACTGCAGCTCTCTATTTCCCGGATATATGACATCAATATAAGAGTTTTTTTCTAACCGCGCCCACAGGAATACGTCAGTCACCAGCTAAGCTGCTGTTGAATCACAACACACTTAACAAACTACACAATCAGAACTCGTTACATATTTCTGAAGGAAGGACTTCACAGAACAAGGAAGAGATCAGCAGTAAAACCCGGTTTAAACGGTTTCATCAGATCACGCGTCTGATTGAAAATTTACTACCGGCATCTGTTTGTTTAGTAGTTGTTTAGCAGTTGCTAAACTGAACCTCATCAAAAAAAAAAACTATGTAATCTACATGTTGTTTATTTTGCTTGTTATATAAATAAACTAAAAGGACTTTGTTGTTATTGAATCTTAGCGGAGTTTACTGGAAGTTCTGCGAAAACTTCTACATGTGTTCTACGAAAGCCGTTTGTTTATGTTGTTACTAGGGCCGGGACTTTAACGCGTTAATTAAGATTAATTAATTACACAAAAAATAACGCGTTAAACATTTTAACGCATTTTAATCGCACTTATTAACGGAGTCATTCGTAAATGCTGCAGACCCTGTTTTAGTTCGAGAACTCCGGAGTTGTGCTGCAGTTTAAATAAAAGTAGACGGAACCTAAACGAACAGCTGATTTTAACGGGACAACGCATCAGTTTCAAAGTAAAAATTATTTATTCTGGTAAATGGAGGTTTGCAACGGAGGTTTTGCCCAATAAACATCTACCAACAAACTACAGATTATTTTAACATGTATCCTAATCAGGGGCGTCGCTAGACCCCTTTTACTGGGGCAAGTGCCCCAGTGTAAATCTTTTGTGCCCCGGTGTAAATCTCAAGTTAAAATTTTAGCAGTTAACTAGTGTATTCCTTTAAAAAGACAATCGCGGCAATAACGGATCTTTATGCAAAGTAGTTACCCAATTTAGGCTTCTAAAAGCGACGAAGTAGTCGCATTGACGCGTGCACGCACGTATCCATGGTCGCGCGCGTTTGCGTTCACCGCGCACAACTCACACCTCATACACAACCGCATTCAAAAGGTGACGCCACGCGAGTGCTTATGAAAGCATAACGAAACTAAAGTAAGTTTCTAAATAATAATGCTAATCTTATTTTGACTCGATCATTATTGGCTTATGTAGATGGACATCAGAAATGTTTTGTGCAAAGCAGGGAAAGGGAAGAAGAAAGGAGAGATGATGAGTTTAGGAGGTAAGACAAACTACAGTACATCCTCACCCTGTCAGGTCTCAAACAGAGGAAAAATCTCAGGAAAACCTCTGTCAAGTCTATAGAATTGCATCGTTGCTGAGAAAATCAACAGATGTATGTAATATACTGTTCTGTATTTTGAGATATGAAATTAATATTTAGTTTACTAATATTTAACTCTTACATAACAGTTAGCAGTAACTATGACTGAGATTATTTAGTATAGCCGTCATAAAATGACTGGTTTCTTAAAATATTCTTGTAAAAATAAGTTAATCATTGCTATCATTGTATAATGTAGAAAAGATTTCTCTGCTGTCATTATTTCCAAACATGTTATGCCATTTATGCCTCCAAACATGTTAATAATGTTAGATATGATGAAGATTACACTTGTATATATGTATCTTTCGCAGTAACTGTTGCACTAGAATAGTGGGTTAAGCAAATTACATTGTATAGAAGTGTTGCACACCTCTTGCACACAGCAGGCTTTCAAAAAAAAGTCAGCAAAACATTGGGGGCCTGTGCCCCAGTGGAGCTTTATGTCTAGCAACGCCCCTGATCCTAATGTCTGTTATATGTTAATGTTTGAGTATTGCTGGGTTTAAATATTGTTGTAATGTTGTTTTGTTTCAATTTAATTAGCTTATTGCGAGTTTAATTTAAGTTTTGTTTGCTACTTTAAAATGAATTTCGTTTCAAATAATTTGTCTACTAATTATAAACAATGTTTTGTTGTTAGGTTTTGTGAATATAAATTAAAAAGAACATTAAAAGCAACACCGTGCATCTCATTGATGCATATGCTACCGAATGCCAAAACATGCAATGAGTAGCCTATATCACTTAAAAATCAGCTTGGCAGTCCCCAGAAATTACATTTACACGCGCATTTAGAGCATATAGCAGCACGTTTGATTTGCGGTGTGCTTAAGACTTTCAAAAATCAACTTCATATTAATTTTAATAGGCTACTTTGACGGAGGACACGCACAGAGAATAGCGACGGCAGGTAAAGGAAAAAAGTTAAATGGTGTTTTTCTGACGAATAGAGTCAGTTTGTAAGAACATTTTTACATGGACTATAAGATCATCAATATGAACTCTGAACAATTAACTATTATAAACATAACAGCAAGAAAACCTGAAGAGGATCTTGCAACATTAAAGAAACAAGCATTTATGTAGGCTAAAGCTATATATCACCTCTTATTTTTTAATTTTGTTAAGTTTCAATGGTAAGACTAAAAGCGCGTACATTACGCAGCGCTTTTCACATCTGAATCCCACTTAAGAAAACTATAAACGATGTGCAACTTAAAAATGTGCATAATATATTTTTTATATTTTAATTTTAATATAGGCTACATAGTATATTATGTTTTGTTGTTTTTATACGTGAGGTGGGGGATCCGCGCAAATAGGTACCGGAACACAGACAGTCAAAACAACACATTAGTGTTGATTCTGGGACAACAAACTGCGTCATCCTGGAATCCACCCATCTCTGTGTTATTATTGAAACAACACATTTTGTGTTACTTTTAACACAACATGTTTTATACTTGAACACAAAATCAACACAAAATGACACATAATGTCTTAAAATTACACATAATGTGTTAAAAGCTTACCGCACAATGATGTGTATAAAATTAACACATCATTTCTAAGAGTGTATACTAAAAATCCATGTAAAAAAATTACTTCTTAATGTTCTCAGGTCAAATATTTATATGTGATTAAAATGCGATTAATTTAGATTAATTAATTACAAAGCCTCTAATTAATTAGATTAATTTTTTTAATCGAGTCCCGGCCCTAGTTGTTACTCATGAAACCGTCTATCGAGTTGAGTAAATGGTGTGAAAAATACTGTGTTTTTTTACACAAAACATGAACACATGTTATATTGTGCACCGTAAACACAAGCAAAGCTTGGAAATCACAGGAAAAACGTGACCTTTAACGAAGTGATTGTATTGGCAGTCATATAGCCAGTCATATGTTTTTTAAAAATATGTCAGACGCTGAGGTTTTGCACCTGCTTTTCTCAACTGAAAGTGATAGAAGCAAACTAAAACACGAACGGGCAGACACATGATCAAATTTTAGAAAATTTCAAGGAATTTCATTTAATGCTTAAAGTAAACATTTAAAACTTTTTAAAATGGCAGGTGTTTAAGATGAAAAACTATTCTACTAAATATTCTACTAAATATAAGCCTGCATGCACTGATATGTACACCGTTAATTTGGTTTAAAACTAAAGTAGTTTTTAAAGTACCTACAGCAGTGATGAGGTTATGAAATTACTAAATTGATTCAATAAACAGAACATTTGTGCACAAAAGTGATTATCTGAATTAACTATGTACTTATGGATTTTAACCCCCTTGTTCCCACCATAATCAAACAAGAACCAAAATGAAGTGTAATAGTCTATTAATATTATGGAGAATTTAATTGACTTTCTCATTAAATTTTTCATTTTTTATTTTATTATTATTATTTTATTTTTTTCATTTAATTTTTCAGAGTAGCTGGAGACAAACAAGCTAATGTAATTCTGGCAAAGTTTTATCACTTTACCCAGAGCTAACCCCCCTGTAACAGCTGCCAAGATTGAGACTCATTGTTCTGTAAGGGGTGATTTACATTTCACGTATTTTGCGCACGCAAATATGTTATTTCGAATGTAGCCACGTGGCAAGCACGCTCAAATAGAGAGTGATGCATTGCAACACGCTGTTTTTTCTAGGCGCGGTGCGGCTGGGATCCATGCAAGGCTAAGTTAAGTATATTCAAACCAAAAAATTATTTTTCACATGAAAGGGCTGTCCTAGTTTTTTTCCACAGCTTTTGAATAAATAAATGTCTACAAACAGAAACATTTTATATATTATCCTACACTTCCTTTCTTCTCTACCATGGCTCTGTTTAGCTTCTTATGGCATTATATACACATGCTAAAGATTTGTCACAAACAAGAGAGCTCAATATGGAAATTAATATTAATGAACACGTGACCCATTCATTTGAAAACTATACAATACAGTACAGTGAATTCAACACATTTGAAGTATTTTATTCTTATTGAAAGACAAACTAGAGAATCTCATTATTTCAAATCTCAAATCAGCCAACTTTAGATGAGTAAACAACAGGGCGGTTTACATTTCGTGTCTAAAACCGCGGGGAAAACGCGCCACTTTCCTCCTTCTTTCCAACCTGGCATTCTGAAAAGTTGAAGTATTTTTAACTGGCTGGTACTGGCGACTGAAAAATTGAGAGTGCTTGGCGCACATACACATTCAAAATAACGTATTTGTTTGCGGAAAAGATGCGAAAGGTGAACCAACCTAAAAGTAGTGCAATTTAATACTTCAAAAAGTATAAGGAAAGAACTGGCTTCCAATGCGGTCTCAAACTTTTGGACGCGCTGTATTAATATTTAATTACAGTTTTAGACCCTTACTGTTTGTATAAATGTTTGCCCTTTTAGAAGCTACATAGACAAACATCTAAAGTAAAATGAAACCCAAACAGCCATCTCAGTGTTCAGATGAAAACAACCTTCAAGAAGAGAGAAAATCCCAAAGGCCACAACACCTCACCTGAAGGTTAATCCAACTCAAACACATCACACAAAGGACATTTGGAGGTGACATAGTATTCTGGAAGCCAATTCTCTATAGCCCGAAGACTTAGTGACACACAGATAATCCCTGCCAGAGTTTCTCAGAAGAAAACCTTCACCATGTTATGACCTGTAGATTGAGTTTGTCTCTCATTAATGCCACAGTGAGTCTGTTCAATGGAAGATTGTTCACACCAAAACCAAAAGCCATCTCAGGTCATTCAAATCTTGTAATGCAAAAACACAGCTTATACAGTAGTTCACTTGCCTAATGCTGAATAACATTGAATTAGCCTATATTGATCAGCAGACAATACATATTTATGTTGCTTTAATGTACTGCTATAGTAAAAGAATGTGTATTAATGACAATAAAAAAGGTTACAGTGGTTTTTATATATTTTAGCTTGACTTGTTTGTCACGGCAATCGCTATTGTACTCAGAGATGAGAAACATCCATCTTAAGTTTATATCCTTTTAGTCTTTTTTATAAACAAAAAGACAAGACAAACAAAAAGCTTTCATTCCCCACGTGAACAGTTCCATATCTATATGGTTTTGTTTTGCACATATTTGCAGTGAATATTCGCTCTCTATGTACCTGTAAATAAGCCTTGATGACTTTATAACGCCAGTATCTTTGTAGGAGACTTGATGTGTCCCATCTTTTAGCTTATATACTGTGAAGCTGTTTCCTTATCTCTTTGGTTCGTTTGTTAGATTTCTTTCATTTCGTTCATATAATAATGCATTCAAATCACCGTGTTGTGAAGTTTAAACCAAAGCTAGTGATCATTTGTGTCGTAATGTGATACGCAGCAGCCAGCAAATCAAACAAGTTTTCTGTCCGTTGTGATTAAACTTTGCTGTGCAAACTTGACAGTAATTGCATGCGACGTGACTCAACACAGAGCTATTATGGGCATACGAGAGACACAAAGCTGAGACATACATCATTTCTACATTACAGACCATCAATAATCCTTCTCTCAGCTGCACACAGCCACATCACACGCTTCCATTTATATGCAATCATTTATGGTAGCGAAGAAACAATGTGAAATATATAATACATTGACCAGGGCAATAAACTGAGTGATAACTGTGCCCGCTGGACCGAAGCATTCCCTTCTGTCATTCTTGTGTCAGGGGGCATGCACACCAAAACTTTTATGCCCGGGCCGGCGTGTGCTTTAAATTTTTTCCAATGGAAGAGCTGCGTTTTTCAAAAAAGCCAGCAGCTGGCGCTCTGCGGTTTTCTGCGCTCAGTGCAAAGAGGTGAAAATATTCAACTTTGAGTAAAAAGCTCAGCTCAATGTCAGTTCTTACACAGCCGTCCAATCACAGTGGAGGAGGGGTGGGACAAATATCACAACCACCAACCAGCACATCAAACAACGACTGATAAAGCAGAAGTTTCATAGCAACCAAAGTGCTCAGCTGAAGAAAGCTGGCAGGCGGCGGAAAAAAAGTGGCAGACGCATCTGCCTGGCATTTTCAGACGCGTTTAAAAGCTTTGGTGTGCACACCCTTTCAGTCACTGGGTTATGCTCAATGTCTGCTTATAAATATTAAATAAATAATATCAAAAAGTTTTAAATAAAAATGCTTTCATTTTAGCATGCAGAATATCGTGACCCCCAAAATGTATTTGGATATATAAAGCATGTCTTACAACGTCTGAATTATTATAAGACATCAAAGCAACACTGTTAAAAATTACTTTAGAAAAGGGCCATTCACATTATAACGATTATAAATATTAGGGGTGTGCATTGGCACTGCCCTCACAATTCGATTCAATTATGATTTACCAGGTAACGATTCAATTCGATTCAACGATGCATTGCGATGCATCAGAATTCTACTGTTCACAACAAGGAAAATTTTTTATTAAAAAAAGTAAAAAAGTAAAGTCAAGTGCAACTATTCTCAACAAAAACGGAACCCTAGCAGCTTTAAGACAATGACAATTATACACCTGAGATGAGAATTTTACAAACAGCCTAAGTCTTGTCTAGTTTCCCATTAACTTCATGGAATCCGAAATGTGCCTATATGTCCACTTTCCATGGAAAAGGGTGCGTTTTTATTTACCCGTCTATCACGGTCATCTCTCTCCGCCTCAGCCATCTTGATTGTTGTTGTTATCCCCCCGGAAGTAATTGAAACTTCACAACTTTATTGTCCACTCGAGGCCAGAAAATAAACAGTGACATAATCGATTATGGCACTTTGCTGCATTGATGCTGAATCGTGCATGCGCGCATTGCAATGCATTGCCGAATCGATTATTGTTGACACCCCTAATAAATATAGTTAAAAAAAAGAGAATAGCGGAGTTCACACCACAACTATAACGATAAATGTACAATGAACGATATCATTGGATCAATTTTCCCCATGTGATGAACGCTAACTATTCACAGCCAATCAAATCTATTTAAAATTCAAGTGCATGCACATTTGAAATGACAGATGACACTTTGGAGAAGCTCATTGCTGAGGTCTATAACATAAAATTACCTCAGGTATACAGAGCCATGGGGCGAGGCAAGCCCCTTTTTAGGGGTGTTTCAGCACCCCTAAAAAGTGGCCCAGCACCCCTAAAACTTGGAGTAAGAAATGTTGTTATCCTAAAAATTTTGATCGTCTTTGACCAGGTTAAATAATGTCCAAAACGTACTCCATGGTTTGTGGTTTAAAATGTATATGTTAAGGATGAAAATGAAAACCTCCCCGCTTAGCAAATGGTGTCATCCTCTTCTTCTACTTTTCTGTCCCTGCATCGCTAAGCCCGACCGTCATCCAGCGCAACACACACGCAGAATGAGAATTCGTTATGTAGTGTTGTGATGCAACTTTTTTTGTTCAAATCTTACAAAATGTTTATGTTGTGTTTATAATGAGTGAGTACATCATTAATCAATCTTTCAAGCCTTGTTTTTGTCTTATCCTGAATCACCATAGTACACCTATAATAAGTGTTTATTTTCAGACTATTTTAGTCCGGCGGATCGACTTAATGGAGAGAAGTAGCGCTGGTTACAATGTTCTTCTGCAAGACGCATGCAGTTTTGGAGATTTGTGCGTCCCAGTGTGTAGTTGCGTTCGTGTTTTTGTTGTTAAAGTTTATCGTATGGTTTATTGTTACTTTGAGACTCATTTTAACAATCGGGAGTCATGTACACATGACGTCACGTGCGTCTTTACTGGTCAGTTGTCATGACAACAAACGACATAAGTTCGTACGTAATCATTTTTTTCTATTACATTGACAACGCCAAAATGTAAGGTATTAGACAAACTTCCAAATTCACTGTTTAGAGTAACGCAAAACGCAGCGTGTTGAGGACATCTGCTGGTTAGCTGCTGTGTAAATGCAACTAGAACAAGAAGTAACATCTATATAAAATTTCCCTTAAATGATTTTCTGACAGTAATATCATGGCTGACCACACTGACAAGATGGTAGAGGGTTTTTGTTTGTAAAAAAAGTAAGCAAAGAAATTTTCTTTGCATGAACGAGAACATTAATATTATACAGGAGTTATCGAAGAGGTGATGCATGTAAGATATTGAAAAACTTTAGTTCAGTCATGTCTTTATCTGTCTGCACTGGAAACGCATCCAGTGATCTGTTATTAGGTTCGGCAACACTACGTAAAATGTAATACAGTGTACCTTGCTGGGATTTAAGAAGTGACAGAACTCATCCAGGTTGTGTTTAAAGGTCAAGCAGAAGCTAATTATTCCCACAGCGTTATAAAATTACTCAAAGCCATCCTTGGCCTTTAGACAGCCCTGATCACTAATCCTCCATCTTCACACCAGCCAGGCTTGCCTTTCATTATTACAAAGCTTTGGACACATCTGATCCCGTCACACACAGTCAATGCTAACGATTTTGACAAATTGCCCCCAACCAATCTCCGTCTCTGCCTGCAATTATTTCCTGAAAGAGGAAAAGATCAGATAGTTCCACTTTTCTCCCATCGCTATACATTATCCCAATAAGTGCACAGCAGAGAGTTGATGCTCAGTCGAGGTCTGGTTTCCTCTGTTTGCTGCTGTCAGGAATCATTTTGTGTGTAATTTGCTGGAATTGTCCTCACATTTGGTGGTGAATAAAAGCTTTAGATGCCAGAGTTTCTCATTGTGCCCATCTGGATATTCCAGCCATTGTGAGACGGATATCAAGGCCCTCACATTTAAAGATGAGCTGCTAAACAGATCTAACATAAAACAGTGCTTATAAGAAGAACCCATTTTGATGTATTGGATTTAGGCCCACTTCCCTGGTAAAAACTGGCCTCTAAGAAAAAATATAATATAAATAAAATATACCCTTAGTCCATCTGTGATATAACTAATAGCAGTGAACTGAACTGTGTTATCTGAGTGAATCCATTCAGACTTTACTGACAGGAAAAGTGTTTTGAAGATGAAAGCGAGCACATCAATATCAAGCGGATTTCCATCATCACCATAAGACTAGAAAGTTCTTTGATTTTCTCTAAACAGATTGATCATTTTTTGGCAATAGAGTGAGGTGTTAGGGAAGGGGTTAAGGTTGGTTGAATATGTTAAAATATAGTTACTTAGACTATGTTCGCATTGGCAGCCTTTATGCATAATACAAATGTATTGCTTAACCAATTTTTCTGGTGCTTTATTGTTCTTTTGCACATGCAATTCAGTTTATGACCATGACAAGTTCACACAAAAATCCCTCTCACCTACAGAGCACCACTCACATAGTTTAACATTAAATGACATTATATTTGTCCCAAATCGTTAGCAATTAACATTGGCTGCTAGTGTTTTTTATTTTCCATCCTCCAGTTTCATGTTGTTTAGTTTAGTTTATTTCACTCACACATGGAAAACCCTGCCTTTCACCTGCTGAGCCTTGAGCAGGGAGAACGCTCCCTTGAGGAACATCTTGAGGATTACCTGGGATTATTCTATTTTACCCCCTGCACGGAAAACTGCCTCTGCACATTCCTACATGTTGGACTAACCACCACCACCCGAGAGCAGTTGTCCGGGGAGGGTCCTCGAATGGAGATTCATCGCATTTGTGGAGTGGGTGCTGGTCTCCTGTGAATTAGGTTTCACCGTTGAGGACATCACCAGCCCCACTCCTCACCCAGAACCCAGCCAGCCATCACCCCATGCATGAAGCTGCTTGAACCCACCGCAGACAAAGAGCCAGAGCCTGACGCGACCGAGAAGCCAGTGAGCCCAGGCCTAGTAGGTCTGACCTGGTGCGTGAGCTGGCAACATTCTGCTACACTGTGGAAGTACTTGTGGAGTTTGAGGGCTGTGAGGGAAGCCCCGCCCATCCCATCACTGCTGAAGGTGAGGGAATATTGACTTAATAAACTTTGATGAATGCAGTCTGTTGTTATCTCTGCTGGTCCCATCCATCTTACCCTTGTCTCCACTGGTCCCGCCCAGCTTCCCTCTCCCTCCTCCTCTGCCTATGCTTAACCCCAGCATCAGCCCTGGGTCCGCTGTCACCAGGAGATCCCTCAGCTCACCCTCAGCATGCCATTGCCATTGGGTCAGGGATGCTCCAGGATCTCCAGCTACATCGGGGTTGGAGGATACCTTGTTTGCGCCTTCAGCCATTGAGACCCTGACTCCACCTGGGCCCTTCGACCCAGTGGCTCCACCTTGCTCGTGACTCGCTACGCACGGTACGCCTCCAGGAGCTCAGGCTTATTCGAAAAGAATCAGTAGTGCTGATCTGTTTTTTATTTTTAAATCTGATAAAAATAAAGACTCTTTAGATATGGATGTAATACTACTCCATAGGTACTCAAGATTAACATGAGATAAGCAGAAACAGCATGTGTTTGTGATCTTTAAATACGCTAGAAGTTGATTTATTGGAGCAGTGTGTCAGGGCTAACGAGGACTAGTGAAAGCGTGCCATTCAATTCACCAACTGGCAAAGACAACTCTTACCTGATTGAAAAAGTTGATGACTTAATAAAATCGAAGCAGGAATTCTAATCTTTGCTTTGTTGGAGCTAAAGAACCTTTGGTAACACTTTACAATAACAGTACATGAATAATCATGTACTAATACATAAATTAATAATCAGTTTAATATGAACTAATGATGAGTTAAGCTATTTACTAATCAATAACTAACCGTAACTATGTTATGAGTCATATGAATTCATGCATGAATTACACCCACCTTAACTACACATTAATACATGTTTGTTAGTTAATGCATTAATTAACACTTTGGGTAACCGAAATCAAACATGCTCTAGAACAGTGGTTCCCAACAGTTTGCAGGATCTGATGCTTTGTTTGAGGTCAAATAAAGATGCATAAAATGTTCCACTTATAACTTTGCGTACTCCATATCAAACAAGCTCTCTAGAAGAACGAAAATAACTTTTGTTAATGCAAAATGTTTAGGTTTGTAATGCAAAACTGTTTATATATTTGCTCCTGCAGCTGAGCTAAAAACATTGAATGGCACTGGATTTCTTGCAACATTTACAGTTAACCTTAATCATTAAATGTGCAATTATGGATTAATAATTAAAATTAGTTCCACTGCTGCCATTAAGAGTGACAGACGCTATTCTTTCTAAATTTAAATCAGTGTTAGCCTACAGACGATAGTTATTGTGTGAACTGGCTCGTCTTAACATCAAAATGTTCATACAGTATTTGTTTTGTTCTTCGTTTAAGCCATTATTACCCCTTCCAAATGTCTGACTAATTTTCACATTTGCTCCTCTCCTTTAAAACCACCAAAAATTTGGATTTTGATGAGCCGAATTTGTATAGAATGTGTAATTGATAACTTTTTAACAGTGTACCCCTCCAAGAAAAGTCATTGTGTAGGGCCTACACAATAATACATTAACAAGTCATTAATTTATGTTAGTTTATGAGTAGTTAACGATGAGTTAATAATGATGTGCCCCTTCAAGTAAAGTCATGACCTAATCATACATTAACAAATCATGAATTTTTGTTAGTTTATGAGTAGTTAACGATGAGTTAGTAATGATGTGCCCCCTCAAGTAAAGTCATGACCTAATGATTCCATAACAAATCATGAATTTATGTTAGTTTATGAGTAGTTAACGATGATTTAATAATGATGTGCCCCCTCAAGTAAAGTCATGACCTAATGATACCATAACAAATCATGAATTTATGTTAGTTTATGAGTAGTTAACGATGAGTTAGTAATGATGTGCCCCCTTAGTAAAGTCATGACCTTATCATACATTAACAAATAAAAATATAAGTTACCCAGTGGCGGAGGCAGAAAGTGTTTTTGATAGGTGGGCATCTATACATCTGCGGGCCAGAAAAATTCACATACTTTTTTTAACTTGCGTTATTTGGGAAGATAAAATGACTGTGTTCTTTCCGTCAGTTTTGTACATTTTAGATGGAATTACGTTATTCAATCTAACTGTATTACAATCGGCCGTCTCTCAAACAGAAGGCTGCATCCTCCGGAGGTCGGATATGCAGGCTGCATACGTCATTAAGCTTGGTTTATTTCAATTAAATAAGCATAACATTCGCAAGTCATAAGCATATTACAACGATTTACGATGAACTATTTAAGCATTGAGCATTTATTTAGCTAAACGCCCGTGGCTTACCTAAGCACTGGTTCTGAAACATAGAGGACCCAGAAGCAAAAAATATCAACACTGCTTTATTGAAAATCAACTTAAACAGTCCAGTCGGGCCGTCGAGTCCCGAGCCACCAAGAGCGAGTTAACTTTAGTGTTGCTGGTGTACACCGTTTTTATTTAGAAGTCTTTTCTTTACCGCAGTGATCCACACGTTCACACACGAATCTGCTACTCAGTGCAATCTAACCTACCGCGCTCTCTTCAAACCCGCCTCTTCCGCTCTAGATGACAGCAGCGATTGGTGGACGGAAAGCAAGACATTACCGTAATAAACCATATATTGCCAAAAAGCGCAATTTGTTTTCTTTAGGAGCAATTCTAATTTTTTGATAGTTCAAATGGTTGAAGAATTACGGTTTGAATGAAAAAACATAATGTATTTCCATGAATCTGATTGGGTGGGCAAGCTGTCAATCCACCTGTAGATCCGCCTCTGGCTGAACGCTGATCCTGAAACAATGCGAAAAAATAATTAAACAATAATTAAAATAACATCAAGATAACATTTTAATAGCTTTCACAAATAAACTGGTATGACTGACGGTTTGATGGTCTTTATATGAAAACTATACATTTGGCATTGTGCCTTTGGTTAACATGTTTGTCATTTCTGAGGAATAGTCAGAATGATTTTAACTGAAATATTTTGACAGCGCCAAAGGCAGCAGACCACAAGTGCAACGAGCGGACAGCCTGTTGTAGGCCGTAATGTTTACATCCACCTTCCTTTTGATTTTGCAATCTACATTGACAAGCACACAAAAATAGAGAACAATTATCTTACATAATAAAATACTTTAATTACCTGCTATCTTGGTATTGTGAGCACATGAATTTGAAAAATATCTTTTGTTTCTAAAATTATAAGTGGAACATTTTATGCATCTTTATTTGACCTCAAACGAAGCATCAGATCCTGCAAACCGTTGGGAACCACTGTTCTAGAGCATGTTTGATTTCGGTTACCCAAAGTGTTAATTAATGCATTAACTAACAAACATGTATTAATGTGTAGTTAAGGTGGCTGTAATTCATGCATGAATTCATATGACTCATGACATAGTTATGGTTAGTTATTGATTAGTACATGGCTTAACTTATCATTACTTCATATTAAAGTAATTATTAATTTATGTATTAGTACATGATTATTCATGTACTGTTATTGTAAAGTGTTACCGAACCTTTAGAAGGTAATGATATTACTGGCATTATGTCCCAGCTGATTCAGCAGATTTTGGGACAAGACAACTATTTTACTCCACAAATTATTGAATAGGTTCATTGTTCTCAGACAGCCCAAACAAGTGAAAGTGCCAGTCCCTATTAGATTGGATGATGTTAAAGGCCCCTAGCGTCTCTTTTATCATAAACCCTTTTGACTCGCATACAGCAGGCATGTATTTTGACATTATGCGCGATGCATATAAGTTCTCATGATGCACCTAACACATATTTTGACATGACGAGCCACACCCATTTAACCCTAAACTCATATTTTGCTTTTTGCCTCCTCAGAAGACGAGGCACCGGCCACTACTGTTCAGAGAACAACTTTAAATCTGCTGAAGTGTTTCCAGCTAAGTCTGCCATATGCATCAGATGTTGAGCTGATGGTTTACAGTCAATTCTCTAACCATGACTTTGCACACAATATTGCAAAAGATTTTTTGATCTATCAAGTACTGATCTGTGAGTGAGTGTGTGCACAAAGATTTTAATGTGCTCTTCCAGGGTCCCTCATGTGATGGACCGCTTCAATATGGATTGTCATTCAGAGGTGAGGATACACAACACATGTTTCTTGGGTTTCCTGTTTTCCGGAATGTACAGTGAATTATTTCTTTACTTCCAACTAAAATGAATTAACCCAGAGGGCATAAGTGTTAGTAATAAGTTAATTTTGTTTATAAGGTTAATCAATTTGTCATAAACTACTGATGCAGCAGACATGACTAATAAGATGATGCTTTTCAAGCATAAATATTAGGAGTTTTGATGAGATCATTTAAAGTGACTCATGTAGTGAACTATGAATGGCTTGTTGTAAACAGGGTAAGTGGACATGTAAATTAACTAGGGTCATTAATTTCTCATTAGTTAATCAGAGAAAAGCGATTGAATTACAAAGCTAAGCTACCAAGCTGGGAGCTTTGGATAAAAACTAAAATCAAAAGCTTTATGACAGCTTCTTTAGAGTCTAGTCCAGGGGTAGGCAACGTCGGTCCTGGGGCCTCATTTATAAAATTCTGCATAGAAACCGGCCTTAATTTGATCTCATGATTATTTCTTAAAAGAGCGTATGTGTGATTAATAAACGAACGTGTGCACGGAACACACCTGTATAAATCTATAATTCGAAAATGATCTTGAAATTGTGCGCAGCTAATTAGTTTCCAATCTCTGCATTTAAACGATGCCAAATTAATATTATTGACATATAATAGAGCACCTGTCAAGGTTTAAATCCATTTCGAGCAGCAAGAAAGACTTATATTTCCAAAAACCTCCAGCAATTGGACAAGCAAAAGTGCATACATCTTCTCAAACCCTGATGTGGTGCTAAGCACTTTTTTATGTCAAAGACCGTTTTTATAAATATTGACTTTGCCATGGATTTTAGCATACGCACACTTTACCATCAAGTCTGTGCGTATGGACACTTTATAAATAAGGCCCCAGAAGTACCGATGTCCTGCAGAGTTAGCTCCAATCAAGCACACCTGAAATACCTAATGCTGGGTAACGTTACACCAAAAGATAATTGGGCTGATTTTGGGCTGATTTCCCCCCTTCCGACAATCCTAGCTATGTTTATCTTCCCGATTATCTTGATGGTTCTACAGATTATCGTATCAGATTTTCCCTTGGTGCGAGGAAGTCTGAGCCGCCCTGATCGCAATCAGAAATCCTGATGTGTGGGGGGAACCACGAGGACTAATGCGCGCACGCTCTTGAGATTATTATGTGAAATCTAGGATTTTTTTATCCTCATGTTTGTGGTCTTCACATTTTGAAAATCTTATTTAAAGATGTAAAAAATCTTTTGGTTTGTACCCAGCATAATCAAGGTCTGAAGGGTCACCTGAAAACTACAGGTGGGCAAGGTTTTTATCAGGGTTGGAGCTAAAAATCTGCAGGACATCGGCACTCCAGGGATTACCTCTGGTCTAGACCATTAAAGCTTTGATCTTTAGGTTTTGTTTTATATTGCCATCTCTTTTTAAAACATAAAATTGCAGGTTACTTTAGGTGTGTTAACATCAAGTGACGTCAAACTGACAATTCTTGCAAAGTTATACCTGCAAGGTCAAATAAATTTAGAAACTTACCATTGAAGACTGGGTAAAAGTAGAGAAACAACAAATTTCTTTACTCAAAAAAGTGACTTAGTTTGACTGTAAAAATGTGCATAACAAGTTTAAAGTGTTGTAGATTTAGTTTCAGCTGCAATACTTTACTGCAGGGGTGTCCAATACGTAGATCGCTATCAACCAGTTGATCGCAAGGGCAATGCCGGTAGATTATGGTCTTAAAATACTTGCGCGTTTCGAAATTACTCTGAGTTGCTGCGCCTTTCTTCTCAATGTGTTTTTATAAATCTTATGCCAGGCCGCTGCAGCTCAGTCGTCTAACTTCCGAAATTCACAAGGATGCGCATTCTTGCCTTCACCCAGGAGCTAATCCATGCGCACGGTGTGCGTGCGCGAGCAAGCAAACGAGAGAGAGAGACGGCGAGGCAGCGTAGCGCTAATTTCTATGCTTCTAATACTGTTGTCATTTTCTAGTTTGTTTCACTAAACCGCATCTCCGCTATTTTAAGGAATACTCGACATGTACTCAATGATTTTTTTTTAACTCCTCAAAAAGAATAGAGTAATGGTAACAGCCCTAAATTCAATGTAGAGGTATAGTCCTAACAAGCATTTAAAGTGTTATGAAAATAATTAACTGTGTTTTAGCAGGTAGATCTTGTCGGCTCTATCATTTTAAAATTAGATTGCCACACAAAAAAGTCCGGACACCCCTGCTTTACTGTATGTGTGTGTGTTTCACTTGCTAGGCCATGTAGCCACATCAATACAAAGACGGGTTGGTGGTTAAAGTACTCAATGCTTTAACCTGCTAATGTATCACTCTATAACTTTGTAGAATAAGATTTGTGATTCATTCCTGAAGCAAACAATGTCAGACGGTTATCTAAAGTGGAATCATTTCAGAAACTTTTAGTGCTTTTCCACCTTTGAGCCGAAACGATGTAAGAAGTAATGGAACGGTTACAGTTATGTTTCGACTTGACCGCTTTTATCCAAAGCGACTTACAGTGCATTACAAGGTATACGTTTTTATCAGTATGTGTGTTCACTGGATTCCAACCCATGACCTTTTATGCTGCAGACGCAGTGCTCAACCACTGAGCTAATGTTTGAATTGTATAGAATGAACAACAGGAATATTTAAGGGAAGGCTTGATAGACGGGTAAACAGATAAACAGATATGATTTGACATAGCCTGACATTTATTCATATATTCCTAAGGTGAGTAATGTTACTGCCAGTATGTCTATGAAATTGCTTCTGTCAGAGCTTAAATTAAAGTGGCAAAGCAAGCAAGAGTTATGATGATATTGGAAATAATGCCTTTGCATTCTGAGTTTATACATGCTGCAATCTGTTCCTTTTATTTTACACATTTAATATTGTACGTACATTTTCATACTTCTGTTAAAAAATATACAGGACAATATCAGCCAATCTTTTCTAAATAAATTACTACAGAAGTTAAGTAGTAAACAAACATGAAATGCATCATTAAATGAAGCTTTTACCCTAACCATCAATGTGTGGTTACAGCCCTGGAAAGTTTATTACATTATAAAATGGGTGTGTAGGAACGTCTTGAAAACCCTTGGTTTATAGCACACCATCAGTATAACTTGCTTAATGTGCAAAGATTTTGCATGTATTGCTGAATTTACATCCATCCATTCATTTTACTATAGACAATAAACTTGACTTTCATGGTAATGTTAACTATAGGATAATAAGACAGCTTCTCATTCTACACATGCACCATCAGCCATCATGAACACCTGCACCCCACAATGGATAAAACAATCTGGAGGGCTACTTTTTTTATATAGTCTCCTTTGCGTTGTGCCTAACAACGCCCTTCAGCCGTTACTTATTCATGATAAAGCACAGCCCCTCGTACCTTATTGCTTACGTACAGCACTGAAATGGGACTTTGTGTGTTAATGACATCCTGCTATCTATGGATTCAGGGTTTAAAAGCATTTTAATTCTCCTTGATCTAAGTTCTAAATTTGACACAGTCTTACATAAGTTCCTTATTTCACATCTGGTATCGTATTTCACAATGGTATCTCTGGCTCAGCACTGTCCTGGTTTATCTCGTATATTACTGATAGAAAGTATTATATCATCATACAATAGGGGTATAGCTCCAGTTTCACATGGTGTTCCTTAAGGTTCGGTCCTTGGGCCACTACTGTTTATCATATAGTACTTATATCAACTTGGTGACATCATACGCAGGCATGGGGCCCTATTTCAATTATCTAAGTGCATTGTATAAAGCGCACAGTGTAAACGGGCGTGTCCAAATTCACTTTTGCTAATTTAACGACAGTCTAAAAGGGTTGTTCCTATTCTCGTAATGGTTGTGATTTGGGAGAGTCTCAGCTCTCATCCCCTTTTAAAGCTAGTTGCGCTGGCGTCATGCCGATTCCCTATTTAGATGGCGGTATTTGTAAATGGAAAAACTAAGTGGAGGAAGAAGACCACCAGTTTAAGATTAATGTTAAAAAAATTTAGTTCATGTTCATGCTAAGCCATCTAACTCTGCGGGGTGGTTTCCCGGACAGAGATTATCTTAAACCAGGACTAGGGCTCAGTTTAATTATGAAATATAACTAGTTTAAACAAACATGCTTTACTAAAAATATAACTTGTTTGCATTTTGAGGCTAAACTAAGGGCACTGATGTATTTTAAGATATGTCAGTGCAAGTTGTTTTCAGTTTGCACAGCTCTTAGATTTATTTTAGTCTAGGACTAGTCTAATCCCTGTCTGGGAAACCGCTCCTATATGTAACATTGGTGTCTTATTTTACTCATCTTTTCCTTTTGCCTCTCACATTTCTGCTGTTGTTAAAACTTTTTTTCATCTTCGAAATATTGCATATCCTTAATTTCAACTGATACTGAAATCCTAATTCATGCCTTAATCACTTCATGTCTGGATTACTGTAATGCTCTATTCTCTGGTAAACGTATCTCTTTAACTTGCATTTTGGACAAACTCTCTAATATTTGTGTTGTATGAGATGTATTTCCAATAGTATTATGTAAAATGACCTTGACTTATGGAAATGCACATTATAAATAAAACAACTTCATCTTCTATCACCTCCTCTTCAATACTAGAAATAGTTAAACTGATTCAGATCCAAGTACTGCACTTAATGAATTTCTGATGAAAATTAAATGAAGATCTGATACCAAGGAATTGGTAATTGGAGGCAGATTGAAAGCTGACTGAAGATCAAGAGTTGAAGATCACTGAAAGACAAGAGGAGCAAGTGTTGCCTGGTGATGGTTGTGAAGAAAAGTCCTGCTGGCTGAGACCGCTTTCTTTACTTATGCCATCAATGAAACTTCAGCCAAGGAGCTGTAAAGTCACTGTGAGCTATGTTATAATGAAGAGACTAGATATCCTTCAAATTGACCTGAGGACACAGTAAAACAGAAATCAATACAAAACACCAATATGCAATTAAAAGTCTTGCTCTGAATTTTGAGCGTTAAAGTCATTAGTGTAAGGTAAAGCTGGAAGTAAGCAGTGGAAACATTCTTGAGGCTGATCTATAATGTGTTATAAGATATATTTTTAAACTAAAGATACTTGCAATAATATGAATTGCAAATTATTCAACTCACCAAACTCATTAAATGTATTAGACATATAGGCCTGGTTTCACATACAAAGTTTAGAATAAACCAGGATTGGGCCTTAGTTAAATTATGATATTCAAGTAAATGTGATTAGAAAAACCATTACTGGTGCGCATCTTGAGATTAACCAATGGCACTGGTATAGGCTATTTGCTATAAGTTTTTTTTCAGTTAAGACAGCTCAAACATGCACTTTAGTCTAGGACTAGATGTAAGCCCTTTCTTTCTTTAAAACCTGGCATAGTCTCTATTTGATTAGCTTATTTGGTTAAAAAATAATAATCTATTTTAAAAGCTTGATGTTACAAAGAAATCTGTTTTTAAAAAATCTTCGTTGACATAGTGAAACAACACACTCATAAATTAGTGTTCACAAATATGTACTTTATTTTCTTGGGCTTAATCTGAAATCTTTAGCAGATTGCAATGCGGATTTCTTGGTCTGATCTGTATTACATGTCTAGCACATTATTTTCACAATCTTGGTCTAATTTCACAGTTTTTACAGGCAAATGACATGGAGGTAGCAACATCTGTCACAGCGATTTGCTTACAATGTACAGTCAATTCAGCATACAATATTGTACACAGTATGGCAAGTTGGTTACCGCTCTTACGCACATCATCTTGATTGAGTTTATTTTGCTGTTCACATTTATTGCAGTAACAGCAAATGAGACCAACTGGAGCACATGACAGCATTTCAGTGTGATGTGTGTCAATTAAGTGACCCAATGTGAAGTCTCACGATTTCTGTGACCTTTCTCTGTCCAAGTAACTTACTCGCATGAAATCTAAAATTAATTTACAATTCTACCCAACCATTCTATAACTTCAAAAATATTAAAAGGTCACACTCTTCCTGATCCCATTTTTCAAACTTTAGTTAGTGTGTAATGTTGCTGTTAGAGCATAATACCTGTAAAATTATAAAGCTCAAAGTTTACTGCCAGGTGACATATTTTCTTTAACAGAATTCCCCTTTCAAAGCCTACAGCGAATGACCGGTTTGGACTACAGCCCTCTACTTCCCGGTTGAATGATGTCATTAAAACAGTTTTGACTAAACTTCGCCCACAGGAATCCGTCATTCAGCAGCTAAGCTCAAATGGCTCTTCTAAGCTAATGCCGAGTTCAGACTGCATGATTTTAAAACTAGTCGGGTCACCTGTGGTTTCCCTCTGCGTGATTATCTGGGGTAGCGTTCAGTCGCTGCCGTTTCAGACTGCATGATGGATTGGCGACAGGGGTTTTCATATTGCATGACTTTAACGTAAGAAGAATTGCCGATAACTTTGTCCCGGTCCGCAAACTATGTCTCACAACAAACGCACCCGAGAAGTGATGCGAAGGAAACAACGCAAGGTTACGCGTGCAAGACCGGAGTTCTCAAGTGACACTGGGATTATTATTAAACATGGTGACCTGCAAGAGTTTACCATACAAATTGCATGTGCGCTCATTTGCAGCAGAAAGAAAAAGAAATAAAGATTATGAAGGAGGAAATGTTTTGAGAGTCTCCTCCCAGAACACTGTATGTTGCTCTCTCATTGGCTGTAGGTCATCGCCGATGTTATTGTCAGTCAAAACACATTTCACACGGCATGATTTTGAAATCGCCGACAGGTCCAGATATTTAGCATGACAAATATCTCGGCGAATCGTCTGCGATCCTCTCAAAACGCGTCTTTTATAATTCACACTGTGTGATTGTCACTCGCGTGCACGAGCATCGATTTGCCTGTGATTTCGGGCATTTGTCTGCGATTTTTCAAAACCTGTCGGCGAGTCAAAATCAGGGCTAAAATCGTGCAGTCTGAACTCGGCATAAGCTGCTGTCGAGTCACAACACACTAGGTTGACTATACGTGCCATTCTTCCCAGACGCGTCCTGGCCAGGATTTCGGGTGCGTCTTCCGGAAGTCGTATTTGTCTACCACATACGTCATAGAGGATTATTATTATTATTACAGAAAAGCAACCGTTACATTTTAAGGTAAGAATGAATCTACGATTGTATGTCTTATGTTTTTAACTGAATGGCGTATGTGGTCAAAAAATACGACTTCCGGAAGACGCACCGAAATCTTTTCCAGGATGCGTCCGGGAAGAATGACACGTATGGTCACCCTACAACACACTAAACAAACTACAAAATCAGAACTCGATAAGTATTTCTAAAGGAGGGACTTCATAGAACAAGGAAGACATCAGCCTGTTTTGAAGACAGTGAAAACAGCGGTATACAGATAAATAAACTGGGTGAAAAATTCCACGTTTTTTACACATGAAACATGAACACATGTTATATTGTACACTGTAAACACAATCAAAGCTTTAAAAACACAGAAATAACGGGACCTTTAAGAAATATTCGCAAAAATGGTTAAACACTGTTCTAGTGCCTGATCCAGGAAGCAGTTGGGGAGGCGGCGGCAGAGCCTTATGCCAGGGAGGTGCTAGACAAGAAACCTGGACCAAGACAGAGAGAGGTGAGTGGCCTTCTTGGCCTGGTTAGATAGACAAGGAAGATCAGAAATAGCCATATTGGCCATGAGAGAGAGAGTCTTAAGAGTTCAGGGTCAGCAATCTTAGCAAGAATAGAGAGACTTGGAGAATCAAAAAGAGCAGAGAGTCTCTGGTGTTGAGGAGCGACCATCTTAGCTGACTTACAAGAAACACAGAACAGAGAGTGTAGACCACAAACACCACAGACATCACAGGAAGTATAATGAATAAGGTACATTCCTTAGAGGCCACAAGGAGTGCAGGACTATAAAATCATCGAACTTGGGACACCAGCCTCCTGCAAAGACACCAGTGGAGTATCTGCCAGCCTTAAAACCAGAGGCCTGATCATGACATTTCAATCAGGCTCGGGTGTGGGGGCCATCTTGTGAGCAGGCTCGGGTGTGGCATCCATATTGTGAACAGGATCAGGCATGGCAGCCATCTTGGGAACAGGTTCAACAAATCTCGGGCTAGCCACCATCAACGCAGGCCATGCAGGCGTCTTGCGCCAGTCTGGCTCCCCAGTATGCGAAGCCTGATGCTTACTGCCTCCCCCCCAAAAAATTTTTTTAGGCGTGGCATCATCCCCTGCCTTGCCTATGGTAAAGGGAGACCCACTCAACAACAGATCTGCAAAGTTCAAGAGACTCTTTTGAGGACCATATGGAATGGAGCGAGATCAAAGGAGCGAGAGCCCTGGTGGGGAGTAAAGTCTCATGAGTCCCATGGTCTGCGAGTCTGCAATGTTTCCGGCTCTGAGAATCTCGAATCGCGTGGATCAGCCGGTTCCAAGTGGGTCTGTACTGAGTTTCCTTGGCGATTTAGCAATACTGACTCAAGTGACTCACACAACCCGGATCACTTTAGTAAGTGACTCATAATAACCCGGATCCTTAAAAGGAATCGAGTTTGCTAGGCCTAACAAACATGGCAGACAAAGACATAACTTCAAAATAAGAGACAACAAAACCAGACTGTGACAAGTATCAGCCAATATAGATAACATCTACTATATACATCTACTAAAAAGCATATCGCTAAGAAAAAGCTGATATTGTCACTTAACCCTTTCCCCGCCATTGACAAGTTATCTTGTCAATTAAGAGAAAATATTTGCATAAAAATTGTGTTCCCGATGAATTTTTATGTAAATACCAGGATTATCCACTAGATGGCACACTTACCCAATTTATGAAAAAACTGAAGCCAAAACATTATTTACTAATTTTAAATTCCGTGTATGTTTTGTTAATCATTCTGAATCTGATCTATAACAGAATTCCTTCACAAAAAAAGCAATTATTTCATATTTTTGCTAAAAAAAAAATATTTTTAAAGAAAAATACCCATATTTAAGCAGAGAAAAAATATATTTAGGGTGAAAAGTTTTTTCCCCGTTTTGTTTGTTTGTTTATTGTTTGTTTAAAAGCAAAGGGCCTGTTCTTTTATTTGATATATTTGTATGTTTATATATTTTAAGAAGAACATTTTCCTGGAAGGCATTTTGTGAAACTTTTGTGAAAATCACAAAAAATGCTGGCGAGGAATGAGTTAATAAATATAATCTAACGCTATTTGCACTTAGTGTAAATAGCTGCTGTCAAGCAAAAAATATTTATACATAAATTTATTTAATTATTTCCAAAATAAAGTCTTAGATTTTTTTGTTTGCAACACCATAAGAGACAGACAAAGTACAAATCTGGTATCAGTGCACAAGCAGCTTTACGTCAAATAACACTTCAGTGAAGATTCCAGTTACACGCATTATAAATATATTTGAATGAGCCTTGTTGGAAGCTGTGAAATATTTATACACACCTGTGACTTCACATCAATTAAATTCTATATTAATATGCCAGGTTAATTTTGGCAATCATAAAAACTTGCTCATATTGAGCAGGTTGTTGCAATGCGTCAAACAAAAATCGCTCCCGTTATAATTAACAAAGCTGTCTATAATAGTCACAGTTTGCAAAATACATTTTTTTTTAAATGCAGATCCTTCATCGATCTCTCATGGTTGACACATTTTATCATGTGGCATATATACAGTACCTTCATACTGTGAAGCTCTAGGTGCCAATATGCAAATAAGAACAGATGGACAGATAGTTGGTATCAACTGCTTCAGAACAGAATACTGCAGGAACATAAAGTGAAGATTTTGCCATCTTACTCTTCTCAGCACATTGCTGATCTTATCAGCTGCTGAGTCCCACATGCCAAGTAATTAGCTATAAAAGTCTCATAAATGTCACACAAGGAAGGATATTTCATTCTCAAATTCTTCTACGTTGATTTAGCCTGGGTGCCAGCCGATCTTAGCCCCGCCCACAAGATTTTGAAAACGGGAAGATCGGTCTGGCGTTTTTCCGTTGAGGAGCTACTATGCTAGACCAAATGTTGTTCGAACCAATCAAATTGTCAGGGCGGGCTTTATACGATGATGGACAGATAATCAACAGTAACGTAATGAACCACATCACCAAAGAGCGCGTGTGTTGAATGGCTGCCGCTGTAGAGTTCAGATGTGTGGATTCTGACATTGAGTCTGTTCTAAAAGATATCAACAGAGCATTGATTTTAAAAAAGGAACAGAGAAACGCGAGCAGGGCATTTGTTGATGTTTTTTGCCGTCCTTCCTATTCTACAAAAGTTGGTCGCAACTGAAATGGGTAACGTTATCACGGCAATGCAACTCAGCGTGCACGACGAGATGGATATTATTAGCGATCGTTGCCAGCTTCTTTTCAGAAGCTCGGAATCGTAGTTGCTGAATAAGTGGAGGGACATGCTAGGCTCTAATATTTTCAAGCCAATGTAATGGGTATCGTCGTGGATGAAGTGCACCTAACGTACAAATGGTAAGAGATAGTCTTACTCCTTGACTTAGTAAATACTTCATGTTGTGATATAAACGAAATGTTGTAAACATAATAGGTGTTGATGTACATTCGCTAACTCAGTATAATCAGTCATTGTAGCGAAATAACTAGCAGTTCGGTCAGGCTGCAAAGACGTAATTTCAACATACGTCACACTCCGTTGCTCTGATTGGTCGTAGGTCTATCCAATTGAGTGCAGAGGCATTTTTCGGTTGAGACACGCCTCATAATTATAGCTCAATGGAGCGGTATCAGACTCAAATTCTGACTAGAATTGAGTATGGCAACGTCAGGCTAACGTTGATTTACATGCTGGTATCAACCGAACCGAATTGTCTGACCGATGAAGAGATAAGATGAAATGAGATATAAAACACAATAGCTGCTTGTGCGTTTTTCTGCTTGTGGATGCAGAATGGCTGAAACTTTTAAAAAGAAACCAAATACTGAAACCATTAACGAAATATAAAGCTTATTTTTAGTAAATTGTTGTCTATGTAATGATAATCATTTTGTAAGTTTTCTCCAAACTGTGTGTGAACCACTGTGTAAGTGTTTGCAACTGCATTGACTTGCCATTGAAAACAAGGTCCTTTAAATTCTATTATTTGTTTATTGATCAGTTCAGCAGCAGTTCAGGGGCCTCATTTATCAAGCGTGCGTACGCACAGAAGTGTGCGTAAAGTGTGCGTAGGAACAGTTTTACGCAAAGTGTGGAATTTATCAAATTGTACTTATACGTAGAAATGTGTGTAAATATACGCACACCTCGGAGTATGCGTACGCAGAGCATCTAGTGGTAGAATAGCAATACTACACAGGACCGTCCATCCCCAGCGTTAAAAGAACACTGTGTCTATTTATTATCCACCCCCAGGTGTTAAAAATGATTACTGTTAATAAAGTAACTGCAAAACAGTGTTGAAGTTAATTAATGAAATTAGTGTCTACCCTATATATGAAAGCTGCGCCAAATGCTTGACACAGTGCAATGGCTTATCTTGCCTTATTGGAAGACTTGGCAAACCGTGCGCTCCGCAGGGAGCGCGTTTTCAAAGATCGCGCTGATCTGCTAGGGGAGAGCACAGAGTGGCTTCTAAGCAGGTACCGCTTTCCCCGAAATATACTGCTTGATTTGTGTCGTGATTTAGGACCAACGTTGGAGCGAGAAACCCAACGCACGAAAGCTATTGCCGTGCACATCCAACTCCTATCCACCCTGGGATTTTTAGCAACAAGCACATTTCAGCGTGAGGTTGGAGACATATGCGGCATTTCCCAGCCATCATTAAGTCGAATTATGCCGGCGGTGTTGGATGCGATTATTCTGTTGGCCCCAAACTACATCCAGTTCCCCTACAGAAATCCACAGCAAGCCGAAGTGAAACGGGGCTTTCATGCCATCGCCCGATTTCCCAACATAATAGGAGCCATAGATTGCACTCACATTGCCATCAAAGCACCATCCACAAATGAATTTAATTACGTTAACAGAAAGGGGTTTCATTCAATTAACGTGCAAGTTATTTGTGATGCAAACCTCTCGTTGTTAAACGTTGTTGCGCGGTGGCCTGGGGGAACGCACGACTCCTTCATAATGCAGAACAGCTCTGTGGGTCTGCGTCTCCAAGAAGGCGCAATTGCGGATGGCTGGCTAATTGGTGAGTTTTACACTACAACATGTTTAAACTGCTATTGCTCGGCTATGTACAATACTTTTAAACAAATGTTCCTTATTAGGTGATCAAGGTTACCCGCTGAAGCCGTGGCTAATGACCCCTCTTACCAACCCAATGACCCAGCAGGAGCAACCGTGCTCATGCCACTCAAGGGGCACAGTTGGGCGTGCAATAGGGTTGTTGAAAGGGCGATGGCTGTGTCTGTCCAACACGGGGGGAACACTGCAGTATCGGCCAGAAAAAGTGTGCAAAATTATCATGGCTTGCTGCGTGCTACACAACTTGGCCATCAGGCAGGGTGTCCCCCTGCAGGAACCCCCCAGACCAGACGGCCCTATGCCCGACGCAGGGTTCCTGCCACCTCCCAATGCCGCTGCCATTCGGGCAAGACAGAGGATCATACAGACATTTTAGGTAAGTGTGGCCATTGGCCGGGCTCAGAAACATTACACATTTTACACATTTAAAGTTTTTTTGCAGTATGGAAAAAGAGTCAATGCTTTATGGATTTGTCATTTTATTTGCGCAAGAGCCAATTTGTTTAAGAGACTCGTTAATTTGCAATAATACACTGGTTATGTTGCTCAGTTGTTCTTTTATCTCATTAATGGCTTTGGTTGTGTCCTCTTGATTTTGCAGCACCGCATCAGTCAGCACTCTTGGCGGACGGCGCACGGAAGGGGCAACGGACGGTCCCGCCTCTACCACCTCTACCGGCTCCTCCAGCTCCTCTGTAACCATGAGTGTTACTAAGGACACATGGTCATAATGATTAAACTCATTAATTCAATTGTTACAATTAAAATAAAAATGTTTACACAGACTATTCCAGTGGGTTTGTCTTACCTTGCGTTTGGGTGTTAGATGGGCCGGCTTGTTCTGGCACAAAAGCATCAGTGTCCCCATCACGAATAATACCGGACAGAGCTGTGTCGCCAATGATGCTGGCTACGCGGCTGTCCAAGGGAGAAATTTCAGTTGTGGTCTGTCCTCCTCCAGTTGCACTGATTTCACGTCGATGTGCTGTGACGCGTTTTTTGGCCGATAATTTAATATCAAACCACTTCTTTTTTATTTCTGGAACTGTCCTCTCCTCAGACCCTACGGAATTAACTGCACTGGTGACATGCTCCCATACTGAATGTTTCCTTTTGTTGGTTATTCCTCCCGCACTAAGTGAACCAAACAGTATGTGTTGATTTGACTCAACCTCATTCACCAGTACCTCCATTTCTGTGTCGGTAAAGTTTCGCTTTTTTGCTTTCTTTGCCATTATTACGGTGTGGGAAAAGTACAACCACGTGACTTATAAAGGGAGGTGTTGTCCCATATATGGTTAATTGGAGGCGTTTCGGTATGCAAATGACCATGACCGTGAACGCGCATGGTGCTTAAGAACATGTGGGATTTATCAACAATGATTACTTACTGATGTGCGTACGAACCCCGTGCGCACGTTTGATAAATCCCGATTTTTTTGTACTTAGGCACATTCTAAATTTCATTCGTAGGTACAAATATAGAACATTTTCTACGCACTGTTGATAAATGAGGCCCCTGGAGTCTTGAAAAAGTTACCATCCTCCATTCTTTGCATGCATTCTCATTGTGTTTCATCATAAATTCAATCAATAAATTCAAACTTAATCGTTCTTGGTTACAGACTAAACAAAGGTATTGTAATGAATCTATTTTCTCTGGTTCCCTATAGGCCGAATGAATGTTTGTATATGGATGAGATGTTGTGATATGACGTGCCCGGAGGGGGCAAAACAATAACACTCTGATATTGGCATAAACAGGACCAAAGTCATTGAGAAGATCAAATGGCCTGCGGTGGATGGTTTTTTCCCCATGGTTGATTGATGGTGTATGTTGGGTCATAAATAGAGCTTGACTGCCTTGGGTAGCCATGCGACGCCTGCCACTGGAAGATCATCTTATGTGCTGTCATTAGGTCAAAGGTCCAGAGTAAGATGAAATGATATGGATAAACATCCATCACAACTAGGTGTCCATGCGAGATCAATATTGCTGCAACAGAGCAGCTGAAACTGGAGATCTAGGGAAGAACTATTGCTCTGTTTCAAAGCCAAATGAACTGCAAACCGTATTTTATGGCACATTCAAAACAAAGAGAGGCAGAATTAAATTGCTTTGTACGATGCCTTCTTCTGGTTCAGCATCACATATACTGTATTCTTCAAGGAGAGGGCAATCCCAAAAAAAACCCTGAAAAACAATTAGCAAAGATGGTGGATGAAGTGGGAGAAAAAGTGCATCTTGTGAAGATGCTGTAGCAGTTTCAGGTTCAGCAACTAAGGCCAAGTGGAGATTTTACAGTATAACTCGTAAGCTCTACTATAATATAATATCCGCCCTTGTTTACGCCCGAGTTGTTCATCATTGTATTGCATGAAACGTGTCACATTATCACATGAATAAAAGATGCAAAGAAGAATCTGTCAAAAGAAAAAGAAGTCACGCAGAACAATACCCACCGATTGCCTTAAATCATGTGCACTTTTGTGAATATGACACATTTGATGCATTTTTAATGACATCAAAGACAACAGAAATGTTTACTGTAATGCATTACTCACAGGGGTGTAGCAACCATTATGACATTTATGTCAATTTTCTAGAACTCCTATTTTTTTAACAAAATGTGACCGATGCTGGCAAAATGAGTTAGGATGCACATGCTAAAAAAACTATAAATATCAATTTAGGTTGAAAGGTTAAGGTTTTTATGAAAAAAGTACAATAATCCCTCGTCTACTGATCTCAACTGTCTAAATAGTCACTACAAATCTAAAATGATCTTTATTTGTACGTTTTCTGAAGCTGGTAGCATCCAAAATGCTTCATTTTATACAAAAAAGCGTGCACACATATGCGTGTCTGACATTTGGGTTTCGGTTTTAAAACATGCGGGAATTAAAAAATAAAGTGCAGGACTTGCTTGATAATAAAATAGCTATTAGGAGGGACAAAGTTTGGGACCTGATTGATGTTAAAAGAGTGACAAGACATGAAAACGATCTTCCTCATGCTGGCTGACAGATCCGAATATTATATAAAGAGTATTATATAAAAATGATACATTTACAAAAACACATTAAACCAGAGGTCTTCAGTGTTTTTAGACCAAGGACCCCTTGATGGATAGAGGGGAGGAGCAGGGACCCCCAATACATGTATCAAATTAGGACTGGGTTTACATACTTTATAAAGGTTTACAAGGGATTACAAAGATATTTGAGTAATCATTCTTGGTATACACAGTCACATACTACTAACATACATAACATTTCAATTTTACTGAATAGATTTTAATGTGGGAGTTGGAACTCTTCATTTTAATCATGTTTTAAAGGATTGTTCCACTTTTATAAAAAATACTGGGAATTTACTCACACCCATGTCATCCAAGATGTTTATGTCTTTCTTTGTTCAGTCGAGAAGTAATCAAGTTTTTTGAGGAAAACATTCCAGAATTTTTTTCCATACATTGGACTTTATTGGACCTCAACAGTTTACAGTTTCAATGCAGCTTCAAAGGGCTATAAACACTCCCAATCGAGGCATAAGGCTCTTATATAGGATCTACTTTTAAGCAGAGCCGATCCTCCCTACACGCAAAGTACGCAAGCTGTGTAGGGCCCTGAACCACTAGGGGGCCCCCTTGCTCTTAACTTCATGCGGCGCTGCACAGACCAGTTGACGAGTGACATCATTGTGTCGCGAGAGCCATTCGAAAGCATAACAAGCAGTCTGATCTCACAATTCTTTAAATCCAGTTGTCAGTCGGTCTATGCAGCTCCCCAATGCAGTTGACGCGCATATCAGCATGTGTCTTGATATATGGATATGATTTAAAGCTATCCATCTGGAGCAGAAAAGACAAAAAGCATCATGAAGGTGAAGTAAAAACATTAAGAACACATTATTGTTTTCAATTCCTTTTTAGACTTGATGAACCATGCAATGGATTTATTAGCCTACATTCAGTCCAAATCTCCAGATTCAATATTAGTCCCGTGTGTTTTGTTCAAAATGCTTGTATGCATTAATAGTTAAGATCTTTCATACGTGTTTAAGAAATAAACACATTCATTCATGCAAGATGTTATGTGACTCCTGTTAGAATTTTAATACAATGCACGTTATGTCTAATGTTTGCATATTTAGAGAACTATTGATGTATTTTGGTATGTTCTTCTGGAGTCCAAATCTGTTGAGTTGTTTGTTATAGTTTTCCTGACAGCTATTTTGGTTTTATTGTATTCATAATTTTCTATTTGTTTTCTGATGTACTGCATCTCTTAAAGAATATTTTTGGCAGTTACGTTAGGGCTGTTCAAAAAACGTGTGTCAATGTTATAATTAAGAAGTATTCTAATGAGTGTCAACAATAATGTACAGGTGTAAAATAATAAGTTTTTTAGTTAACATTTTGTTTATGGCTACATTTAATCAGAGACAGTTAATGTTTTTTATAAACATGCTGACAGGGTCCCCTCACAAAATTGCTTGGGGCCTCCAGAAGATTGAATTTTCTCAGGATCGGCCCTGCTTTTAAATCACAACTTATCGTATTGCGCTAGCCTTGTGATGTACCGTGATTTTACGTAATAACAACGAAATCCCAAACTCTTCTCCGTCCGGGTTATATAGTAAAATACATTCAAAAAAGTAGTACTGGTCACGCTATTTTAAACCCATTCAAGCAAACAATGTCTGTAGTGACATCAATGAATGAAGACAACAATCAACACAGACAATGACAACAGTACATCACCCTTCACTGTAGTGATGGTGCCAGAATAACATCTTCAAGCCATCCGTCTTTATGCCGAAACAATGGGTTTTCTCCACAATGATATCAAACTGATCTAATTGTGTGCTACCGTTGGCCTCGGGCCATTACCATGAGAAAACTCAATTGTCCCAGACAGCTTCAACCACTCTGAACAACACCTAAGGCTACTGGCCCGAACTCATCATCACTGCCATTAGCAGTGTGCAGCGTACGGCAATGAAACTAATGTTGTGGTAAGTCAGACACAGTGTGTGTGTGTGTGTTTCCTAGAGATCTCATCTAAGAGGAGCGCTGAGATACATTACACTTCACAAAGCTGTTGTGCGCTTTCTCTATTCCCAGAACATCTAATCTCCTGTGATTTGCTATCACTTGATCCATTTCATTTGCGCTCTTTGAGGCAGACTCTCGTCTCAGTGTGGCTTAGCTTTTGTTCCAAGTAATTAGCCATGAAAATCTCATGAATGTCATACAATGAAGGGTGTTTCGTTCTTATATTCTTCTACACTGATTTACAAGCCGTTATCATCTAGACTGAATTATCTAACCAGTGAATAGATTACATTTAAAGGACATACAGTGATCATTGCAACACAATGTCAGTTTTGTCTGTCTTTGGATTCGTTGCAGATCTGAAGGGATGAGATGCTGGATGCAAAATACTTTTAAATGCATGAGCAATTCTATGCAAATGTCAATCTAACCATGAAAAAAATAAAGCATTTAATCATATCTGAGATATTCATGTGACTTTAATACTAGTGTGAGGCAGGCACGTGCACACACAGACATCATTGGGGGCTGGAGCACCTGCCCTTTTTCTTCCTTGAGAGAAAGTGAATATATTTACAGTATATATACTGTATATGTGTGTCCGTATTTCTATTTGTGCACAGATTTTAATTTTTAACCAATAATTGTTGGGTCTGGAAATGTTGAGACTCTGTCGAGTTCCGATGCCTTTCTCCCCCCGCCGCGGCTCTGAGGCGAGCATGACACGCAGCAGTGTTGCACATATTGATCGGCACATCACAGACGGGCAAAAAGACGCAGAACTGAATAACCTCCCTTTCCAGTTGTGTTTGTCTTGGTGTGGCGGTGAGTGGTGAAGAACAAAAGACTAAGCTACCTGTGCCTTGAATTTACAGCTAATTATCCACAAGACAAAAGGCAAATATAGTTAATTTGTCCTGCTAACATCCATGTCTCATGAGCTACCATGTAATAAGTTAAGGTACATTCACAATGTTCAATACTGAAACCACATTTTCAAAACTCTTCACACAGTCAACAGTTAATCTCACCACCATTAAAGGGGCAGTGGATAAAAAAATTAATTTTAACTTGATATTCTGTTAAATAAGAGGTCATCATATTTTAATGAACATCCTGCAAGCTTTAGAACTGAAAATGTCCTCTTTACTGAAATATAACAGTTTTTGCCACCAAACAAAGAATACGGTCGGTTCAGGAATGTGCCGAAATGTGACGTCAGATTAGAATTTAAACACCTCCTCCAAACTCAAAATACAACAACCACTTTTGTAGCCCGCCCACAGCTTCGCAGGTGTGGGCCAGGGGCAAAGCAAACCACACAGATTTAAAGATTGCCAAATGTAACCAAAATTACTTTTAAATACATTTTTCCTGAGATACTTTATTTTGACACTGTGATCTGTTATGAGTACCCATAGAAACGGAGTGTTCGGTTGTGGAAGAACACAGTCGCTGTATAATTTACCTTGAGACCTAACATTAGGAATGCGTGGTTAAAGTTTGTTTTCAAAGAAGTTCCAGCTGGCGTGGGGAATGCTTGTTTACTTTGAGTACCGTGGATTCATTTGTAAAGAAGCCACAAGTTGATGCTGGATTTGCAGAGAGATGGGCACGATTGCTCGAGTACTCGAACGTGGCATCGATGATCGATCACGAAAATGATGATCATGTGGGTTTATTTATTTATTTATTGTTGATATGGCGGCATTTGGATGTCTGATTAGCGTTACAAGCGCATGTGGTAGTAAAGAATGGGTCTGGAGATGCGTGTTTGACCGTGTGACCGTATGACATTACCATGCGTGATTCAAAAACAAACAGATAATTCTGCGCGACGCGCCCGGCAGCCCGCCGATCGCGTGAAGCCGGCCACACATCACATCACTGAGGCGCTATGGTTTAATAGTATGCCGTGATTTTCGGTGAAATACAGTCAGTCAGGTGCAAAATGTACAGCGCCGTCAAAAGCCCAATGGATTATCATCTCATATTTAAACATCAAATGTCAAGAGATACCAGAGAGCCATACAAGCATTAACATTACATCTTGACTGAGGTAAGAGGAAGACACGACACAGCTAAACGCTAAAATGATGGCAAAACACTTAAAGCTGCTTAATGTTATGAAGCTTGAGCTCTGACTGGACGTGTTTAAAAGTGCGCTGTTTATGATGCACATCCACAAAGGGAGTTAAACTTTCTTTTTATTTGAAGTCTTGCATTTTATGCAGATAGATGCACGTTGTACATTTATGTTGTATAAAGGCTTAATATTATGTAGAGTGCGTCATATAGAAAGGGCTTCGGTTTGTGTTTATTAACCCTTTAGTTTCACTTCATCACGCAGCTTTTCCTGTTAGAGGTTTCTGTTAAAAACATTTAATTAATTAGGAATCTAGTATGTGTTCATTGTTCTGTCATAGTTTCTTCAAAATGAAGTTTTATTTGAGTGTTTTTAATACAAATATTTTCATTTTTACCATGACGTGTACCCTTGCCCCTTTGATTGCCCCGCCCCCAGATAATTGAGTACTCGTTCTTCAGACCTATGGATTAATCGAAATGAAAAAATGACATAAATGAACATCCCTAATTAAAAGCACCACTAATATTGGATCTGACAGGAATGGAAAAGCAATATACACAGTACGTAAAACATTTTACTAAGTTACTACGTTTCACTTCTGCTTTGTTAGAGATCGCTTGATTTGTCCTATTGTAACACCCATGTCTAAACACGTATGTTTGACTGTTTCAATTTACTAAAAACATTAAACGATTTATAAAGGTACAACACTTAACAATACGACTGTAATTAACGGTAGATATATACAAAGTTAGTGATAAAGAAGGACTTACCAGGTGCAATTTAGATTCTGATGCGCGCTTACTGTGTGGTATACGGTAATTTAGGCAAGTTGCGTTTGAAAGGTCAAACACTCAACAAAGCTTTTTTATCATATAACTGTGGTATGTAACGTTACGTGTATCTAAAAGCAACCTCACAAGCACAATAGAAATATACTGTAACGATAGAACATGCTGGAAGCAGATGCAGGAAAAATAACACAGGTTTATTGTAAGATGCAGACAAACACAGGGACGTAAGCAAACACAATGTCCGGATGATGGTAATGGTGCTCGAAGGACTACGGTGGTAAAGCGGGTGATAGTGGTTGTGAAGGTCGTTGGTGGTGTAGGTCTGAAGTGGAGTAAAACCCAGGAACAGAGACCGGAACATCCAACACGAAGACGACACGATACAATCCACATACGCTATACAAACAATCCAGAGAGACACGGAGGCCAAACAAAGAGTGAGGATCTGACGAGGAACAGAGAGCAGAGGGAGTTTATATGGAGAGTCTGTAATGATGAGCAGCTGGAGTGAGACAATCAACACAGGTGAAGGGAATCAGGATAACGAGCACATGACATCACAGGTGAGTAAACACCATACACAAGACACAGAGAGAGCAGTGTATTTACCCACCGTGACAGTACCCCCTCCCCTAGGACGTCACCTGACGTTCCTAGCCTGCTGTACCTGTTGATGGTAATCATCAATAAGGGAGTGATCCAGTATGTCCCGAGCAGGTACCCAACTTCTCTCCTCCGGACCGTAACCTTCCCAGTCCACCAAGTACTGAAATCCGCGTCCCCTCCGCCTAGAGTCCAGAATACGATTCACTGAATAGGTGGGTTCCCCTGCTACGAGACGAGGCGGGGGGGAACCGGGACTGGCGGGTTAAGTCGTGAAGGAAAATCTGGTTTAATTTTAGAAATGTGAAACGCAGGATGAATTCTCCTGTACGCAGGAGGGAGGTTAAGGCGAACTGTCACCGGGTTAATAATCTTGGCAACAGCAAACGGGCCAATAAATTTGGGAGCAAGCTTGTTAGAGACGGAACGCATCGGAATGTTCTGAGTAGAAAGCCACACTTTTTGACCGACGACGTATACGGGAGGCTTAGACCGGTGGCGATCGGCTTTAGCCTTGGTGCGCGCCCCCACCCGGAGTAGAGCTTCCCGAGCTTTAGTCCAGGTGCGGTGACACCTCTGGACATAGGCGTGAGCGGAGGGAACCGCAATCTCGGATTCCAGACTGTGAAAATTAGGTGGCTGGTAACCTAGACTACATTCAAACGGAGATAGGCCCGTAGATGACACTGGCAACGAATTGTGTGCGTACTCCACCATAGAGAGATGTTGGCTCCAGGACGAAGGATTCTTGGAGGCCAAACATCGTAACACTCTTTCCACATCTTGGTTGGCTCGCTCGGTCTGACCATTGCTCTGGGGATGAAACCCGGAGGACAGACTAACAGTCGCTCCTAACAACTTACAAAATTCTCTCCAAAATTTGGACACAAACTGGGGACCCCTGTCGGAGACCACGTCTGTCGGAAGGCCATGTAAACGGAAGACGTGGTCTACGACAGTGACCGCTGTCTCCTTGGCTGACGGTAATTTGGGCAAGGGGATGAAATGAGTCGCCTTCGAGAATCGGTCCACTACGGTTAAAATCACCGTATTACCCTGGGAGGGTGGGAGGGCGGTAATAAAATCTAGCGCAATGTGGGACCAGGGTCTCGAAGGGACTGGCAGCGGTAAAAGTAACCCGTCAGGAGGGCGATTAGAAGTCTTACCAGTGGCACAGACCGAGCAAGCCAACACAAAATCGTGAATGTCACGAGCCATACCCGGCCACCAGAATCGTTGTTTGACTAAAAACTTAGTGCGACTCACCCCTGGATGACAAGCTACCTTGGAACAATGACCCCACTGGATTACGTTGGACCGTAACTTCTCCGGCACAAATAAGCGGTTCGGTGGGCAACGAGACGGGGGCGTTACCCCTTCTAAGGCTGTCAAAACCTTCGATTCGACCTCCCATCTGAGCGCGGAGATGAATAGAGTCTCCGGTAAAATACGCTCGGGAGTAGAAGTGCGATCGGAACGCTCAAAAAGTCGAGACAAAGCATCGGGTTTGATGTTTTTGGAACCCGGACGGTATGAAAGAGTAAAATCGAAACGTCCGAAAAATAACGCCCACCGAGCCTGCCTGGAGTTAAGTCTTTTGGCAGTTTTAATGTATTCGAGGTTCTTGTGGTAGGTCCAAACGATAAAAGGTACACCCGAACCTTCTAACCAGTGACGCCATTCCTCCAATGCCAGTTTGACTGCCAATAACTCTCTGTTACCAATGTCATAATTACTTTTCCGCCGGGGATAACCGATGAGACAAAAACACGCAAGGGTGAACCTATCCGTCTGAAGGTGTGCGCTGGGAAAGCACTGCTCCTACCCCCACCTCTGATGCATCGACCTCCACTATGAACTGGCGTGTGCGATCAGGGGACACAAGAATGGGAGCTGAAACGAAGCAGCTTTTGATTTTGGCAAACGCAGCCTCGGCTGCGTCTGACCACCTGAATGCAGTACTAGGGGAGGTCAAGGCAGTCAGAGGAGCGGCTAGTTGGCTGAAATTGCGAATGAAACGCCTATAGAAATTGGCGAACCCCAGAAATCTCTGCAGGGCCTTGCGAGAATCTGGGGATGGCCAATTCACCACAGCCTTAACCTTGTCAGGATCCATGCGGACACCCTCAGTCGAAACGATGTGCCCTAAAAAAGAAACAGACTGTGCATGAAAAACGCATTTTTCCGCCTTGACAAAAAGCCCATTCTCTAGCAACCGCAGAAGCACTCGTCGTACGTGTTGCACATGTTCCTGGAGAGACGACGAAAAAATCAATATGTCATCCAGGTAGACATATATGAACTGATCTATCATGTCTCGCAACACGTCATTAACGAGTGCTTGGAAGACCGCTGGCGAGTTCGTCAATCCGAAAGGCATGACCCAGTACTCAAAATGGCCACGAGGGGTGTTAAAAGCAGTCTTCCATTCATCCCCCTCCGTGATGCGGACCAAATGATAAGCATTACGTAAGTCCAATTTAGTGAAGACGGACGCTCCTTGCAACCTCTCGAAAGCTGAAGACATTAACCCTCTGGGGTCTAAGGGGTTTTTAGGGCCCTGGCGAAGTTTTGACATGCACTGACATTTGTGCTTTTTTCAGTTGCTTGAAAACATATTAATGGCAAAAGTCTCATAACACTGTGTTCATCACAAACTGGGCTAAAATATCATATAATCAACATGTATGTACATGTTTGTATTTTTGAGAGAAAAATGTTTATGCGTGGTTTTTGAAAAAGCAAAATTTTTAAGTAACTGATATAACTCCACAAAACTCATTCTAAACATGTTTTCCCAAGACTTTCCAAACAGGATCTAGTAGTCTAGAGTTTATTCTTCAAAATGATGTGAAAATCATATGGCCTACTCAATCACATAAAGCAATGCATTGATTTACAATTTCTAAGACACTTTTGCTTGGGAAAGGCTGTATGCGTGGAGGCGGGAAAGCTCCTGAATAATCAGTGATTGACAGCTGAGAGACAAAAGAGTTGAATAATGAGCCACTAATGAGCCTTGTGGGGATGTTCAACAGGAATGTAACCCTCAGTAAAACCATGATAAGGTTTACTTTTCAATACAATGTAAACACACACACACACACACACACACACACACACACACACACACACACTATATATATATATATATATATATATATATATTTCTATTGAAATATTTTCTATTAATATCACAATTATAAGTTACCTTTTAAAAACCATAGTAGCCTAATCATGGTAAAGGTACTGTTTGGCCATCATAAAGTGAACACAGGGTTTGTGTTTGGTTGGCCAGCGAGAGGTTTACTTTTGTGCAGTAAAAAG
Source organism: Misgurnus mizolepis (assembly GCA_025389145.1). Classification (NCBI taxonomy): domain Eukaryota; kingdom Metazoa; phylum Chordata; class Actinopteri; order Cypriniformes; family Cobitidae; genus Misgurnus; species Misgurnus mizolepis. The sequence continues at coordinate 37,834,155 of JAIFKI010000011.1, read as the reverse complement.
CTCAAAAGAACAACTGCCTATCGTTGTCTGGACTCCTATTTGTGTTTTTGTAATCATTATAGTAGAAACACAACCAGGGACACGCGTGATAGTGTTGATCATGAAAGCAGTGAATGTGTGCACATGCGAGTGATCCTGTGTTTAATAAACTTGCTGTGCGGAGATATGCGCTTAGACGCAACTAAATAAGGATTGTACTGTTTGCAATCGCGTATTTTATAAGAATACCAAAAAGCGCGTCGAGTTTCCTGACTCGCGTGTTTGTGTATGTGCGTTCCCGTCACCTCAGCTGTTTGACGGAAGACAAAGAAAACACTCGCGTCTGGAGATACTGACACACATCCGCAAGTAAATAAGGATTTATATGTCGGACATCGATCCCGTCACACTGACGAAGCACACACACTCGTGTCTGTCTGGAGATTTAGGCGCGAGTAAACAAGTATGTGATGTGTGTAATCGCATCTTTTATAATGATACCACAAAGCGCTTCAAATATGAGGCATTGTGTGTTTGTGTGTGCGTTTGGACGTCGATCTAGTCACACTCGCGTCTGGAGATAACTTTAGTTACAGTCACGAGTAAACAAGTATATGTCATGTTTCCAGCACTCGGATTAAAACTCAACACAGCAGTGAATGGCTGCAGAGACGGAATGGAATGTCCATTGACTGTGGGGTTGCCTAATGAATATGGATGATCTCTGCTCTTTTTTTCAATGGATCGGGGCGTGGCTCATTATAGATAATGAAGCAACAGAAGAAAGACGGTACATCTCTCTCTTCTAATACAGTTAACAACGAATTACAATATTTGTTTTCGATTTCACTTACATCTTCCAAAAGCAGACATTCCAAGCATTATGTAGACATTTATCTTTTGTTTATATGACAAATATTCGTTAAGTTAGAGTTAATTTTTCTGACGTGTTTCTGAAAGGACTTCACTGAGGGAGAGAGAACAAAACGCGCATCATGTTTATTTTCTTAATTTTGCGAAAAGCACAACATGCTGTTTTTATTGGGAGTGGACAGAAAAAAACTAGACAATTTAACGTTTTAAATGATGTATAAATCATATCTGTATGTCAAAAATCAGCAGAGTTATCTAAGTCTCTTTGGGGAGTGATAGAAAAATAAAGAGTTTGCGGCGCCCGCGCCGCAGCCGACCCCAGAGTGTTAACAGCAAAGGATACGTATTCTTTACCGTTATGTTATTCAACCCTCGGTAATCAATACAAGGTCGCAGGGATCCATCCTTCTTCCCCACAAAAAAGAACCCTGCCCCCGCTGGAGAAGAAGAAGGACGAATGAACCCCGTTGCTAGAGAATCAGAAATGTATTTCTCCATGGCCTTCATCTCTGGAACAGATAAAGAGTATAACTTGCCTTTAGGCGGAAAAGTACCAGGAAGTAACTCTATAGCACAGTCATAGGGACGGTGAGGAGGTACAGAATCAGCCCGCGACTTACTGAACACCTCCTTCAGGTCGTGGTACTCTGCGGGCACGTTAGATAAATCCACTGCTTCCCCCTGAAACACAGACTCAGAAACAGTTAGACACGCAGACAAAAGACAAGACTTGTGACACCCCTCACTCCAGCTGATAACAGTCCCAAGACGCCAGTCGATCTTCGGGTTATGTTGGTGCAGCCAGGTGTGTCCAAGAACAATGGGTGAGAGAGGGGAGTCCGTGACGTAGAATGAAATGTTCTCGTTATGATTGCCCGAAGTGATGAGGGAGACAGGTTCCGTGATGTGGGTGATGGTAGGAAGCTTGTGTCCATTAAGTGCGAACGGGGCAATCTGGTGAGTAAGCTGTGTGAGTGGTATCTGACGCTTACGTGCAGTGGTGTGATCGATGAAACTCCCCTCAGCTCCCGAATCCAACAGTGCGTGACAGTCGTGAGAATGAGTGGACCACCGTAGTTTCACCGGGAGGAGCGTAGATGTCGATGAGGTCTTCATGGAGGAGATCCCGCCCGATAGTAGCCTCAGATTTACTATCGGGCTTGGTCTTTTACCGGGCACTGATGGATTTGGTGCCCGGCTTTACCGCAATATAAGCATAATCCAAGGGACCTCCGCCGGAGCTTCTCCTCCCGGGAAAGCCGAGCTCGACCCACCTGCATGGGCTCGAGATCGTTGGGGGGGCTGACCGCACCGCTGTGGCTGGTCTGGAGAGGATCCAGTCTTACGGGTAACGGTGTGGTAGCTCTCCGGCGTGCTGCCTGGCTGAGTCGGGCGTCGACCCTTATGGCCAGGTCGATGAGAGCATTCAGGGATGTGGGTAGATCCACCACATGGATTTCCTGTTGGATGCGGTCAGCCAGCCCATGCAGGAAATGATCCCACTGCGCTTCTTTGTTCCACCTACACTCCGCCGCCAGGGTGCGAAACTCGATCGCGTAGTCAGAGACGGTCTTCTCCTCCTGACGGAGCTCTGACAGGCGTCTCGCGGCTTCCTTCCCGGCGACGGAGCGATCAAACACCCTCTTCATCTCATTGGATAGGGTGGAGAACGTAGAACAGCAGTCGTCACGGTTCTCCCACACTGTCGTCCCCCAGAGGGCAGCCTTCCCAGTCAGCAGCGAAAGCACGAATGCCACCTTGGTTTGTTCGTTGGAAAAAGTTCTGGGTTGTAATGCAAAATGGAGAGAACAGTGAGATAAAAATGTACGGCAAAAATTCGGCTCACCCGCATATTTGTCGGGGATAGGAAGTCTGGGCTCCGACTGGGAGGCGCCCTCTGGTGAAGAAGATGTAGCTGGGGGTGTGGGAGGCGCAGTGGGCGGTAGTTGTTGTTCTTGTTGTTGTAGGGTCAGCTCGGACACCTTCGTCACCATTACTTGGACTGCTCGACCCATCTCCTCTATAACCTTGTCCTGACGGTCCATCCTCTGAACCGCCCGCTGGAGAAACTCCTCGAGAGGAGATGGGGAGTGATTTCCCGCTGCTTCCATATTTTGGTCAGATCCTTCTGTAACGATAGAACACGCTGGAAGCAGATGCAGGAAAAATAACACAGGTTTATTGTAAGATGCAGACAAACACAGGGACGTAAGCAAACACAATGTCCGGATGATGGTAATGGTGCTCGAAGGACTACGGTGGTAAAGCGGGTGATAGTGGTTGTGAAGGTCGTTGGTGGTGTAGGTCTGAAGTGGAGTAAAACCCAGGAACAGAGACCGGAACATCCAACATGAAGACGACACGATACAATCCACATACGCTATACAAACAATCCAGAGAGACACGGAGGCCAAACAAAGAGTGAGGATCTGACAAGGAACAGAGAGCAGAGTGAGTTTATATGGAGAGTCTGTAATGATGAGCAGCTGGAGTGAGACAATCAACACAGGTGAAGGGAATCAGGATAACGAGCACATGACATCACAGGTGAGTAAACACCATACACAAGACACAGAGAGAGCAGTGTATTTACCCACCGTGACATATACAAAGTTATTGATAAGGACTTATCAGCCGCAGTTTAGATTCTGATGCGCGCTTACTGTGTTGTTTACGGTAATTTAGTCACATCGAGTTAAAATTTTTGTTTATACTTTACTATATGCATTGACATTTATGTGTCTCATCTTTAGCACCCAGAATCTTTTGTGGCTCACACATATACGTGTTTGGCTGCTATTTTTACACATAAATGTACATTCACATTATAAGCGACTTTGTCGCTGTGTGTCTCTCGTTTCTTTCAAAAGAGCCATTTCTATATCTGGTTGTCAAAAAAAAATGAGTAACTGTGCTTTCACACCGCCACCGGCGAGAGCATCAATAAAAGCTCTGGCTGCCCTACTAACGACGCTATATAAAAGGTGTAGTGGACGCTCTAATGCGTTCTCTGGAATCCTCTCAAGTTTCCGCCTTCTGATTGGTTGCCGTCAAACGTTTCCGCCTTCCAAACCGTGTCATAGCTCATTACCATAAAGTTGGGCTGATTTCAACTCTCCTCGATGCTCACACCGTACATGACGCTCCACACCGCTGCCTGACGGAGCTCGCCGCCAGCTCTCATTGAAAGTGAATGACTTCCAGCCACTTTGACGCTCTCGCCGGTGGCGGTATGAAAGCACAGTAACGTCCACTCCAGTAACTGAGGAGAGACGGATGACGTGAACTCCCCAGCTTCGTTCTCATTTAGCCTGGTTAGCCAGACCTACATCAAGATGTAAGGTCTGGCAACTCTTCACACAAACGGCTCAATGCAAGGGGTGGGATATAAGGTTGTCCCTCAAAATGCCTCTGCACGCAATAGGATAGCGCTATGACCACTCAGAGCAACGAAGAAGGTGACGTAGTTACCGTAACCAGTCGGCAAAACTCCAAACACATCTTTCTTGCTTAAAAAGGACTTCAGTAGGGTTATTTGCTCTTCACTCAAAGAAAAACATAAGTCTAAGTCCTCCAGAGTCGCGGCCAAAGCCGCTTCAAAAGAAAGCTGTTCGCCAGCAGCCATTCTTTGTTTTCAAGTAGGAACCGTTGCAGCTCTGTCGTCATCATGTTAAGCCCGCCCCACAGACGCTACACACGATGTGATTGGCCTGACCAAATTTTGGTTTTTGGAGCTGTTAAGTGTATTGTGAGTGCCTAGACTAAACCCTGGCAGCAAATATATTTTGCGGCCGCTAGGGTGCGTCTAGATTTCTAGGCTAGTTCTCATTGGTAGTCGTTCCCAAATTTCGCTCATAATTTGCATAAAGTTAAACATTTCTCAACTTTGTCACGCAACTGGACACCCCAACCAGTCGCCAACGGTTACTGTTGCTTGTGTAGCCGAAAGTCGCACAGCTTCCGTTAAAATCAATGAGATTCCTTCGCTCTGCTACTGCTAGTCTGAATGCACCTTTAATGTTTTTAAAACATTTCCCCACATGTAATGATGGGGGGAATGAAGTTATCCAATCATAGCAGTAGGCGTTTACATCCAGGTCTTCAATGCCCCTTCAAACTAACCATTTCTCCAGACAGCATCAGAACCATGTTACAAAATAGCCTATTACTTATTGCTTTTGATCTTTTTGAATGTAAACTTTTCTTTTTAAAGTTTGAATGATTTTCCACATAAATCAGTTCTTCATATAGAATACTGTAACATATTTTCACTTGATTAAAAAAACTTATGAAAATCCCTTTTGTTATATGAATAGAGTACTTGAAAATTACAGCTAAAAGGTGAAAAAAGAGGGAAAAAACTGCAAGGCTGCAATGACAATTAACGAAAAATTTATAAAATCCATTTTACACATTACTGTAACAACATAAACATGGTAAATTACAATGACACTTCTAGTCTGCTCTCTCTCTCTCTCTCTCTCTCTCTCTCTCTCTCTCTCTCTCTCTCTCTCTCTCTCTCTCTCTCTCTCTCTCTCTCTCTCTCTCTCTCTTTCATCAATATCACATCTGATGTCGTCTCTGGCAATGCATCTTGGAAAGACCTTCTCTGAATCGTTCTTCTTTCATCCATATTTGCCAACAGATTCAGTTCCAAACTATCCCCCTTTTACTAAATCATGGTAATCAAACTAAGGCAGAACACTTGGGTGAAATTGCAGCTCAACTGCACATAGCTTGTTATGATTATTTATTTAATTTTCAGCTAAAAATTTGACAATATTTTAAAATACAGTTTTTTGATATTGCAATGCCGGATTTGTCACTACTTTGAACATTTTTTTAAAACTCTTAACACAGTTAATACTACATCCGCAAGCTATACTATCAACCCATTTCTTGTTGCTTTAACACAAAATGCAAATAATTAACACAAATTTAAAATTCTTTAACTTCTTTTACACACAAGCTCAAACAAGACCAAAACAATAGATTTTTAATGTCAAATTTACAAATGCTTTCCACACAGCCTGTCGAAACAGATAACATTATGTGCTAAACCTGACTTATAGTCTAAGTAAACAGTTGTTCATATGACCAATTGAAACACAAATATATACCCTGTATTTTATTCCATTGGGAATAAAACAGCTGATTGTACCAATGCAAATATATAAATCTCATCTAAGAAACACACTCAGGTTCTACAATAGATTAGATGATGAGATTTTCTTCTTTACTGTATTCTTATGCGGCTTTTTCTGCTTGTAATTTTTTTATTTTTACTTTATACTGTAATTGGAAGCAATATTTAATATGTTTGTTATCTTGCATAAATGTCCTGTTGTAAATACTATAAAGTCTTTACTGCAGCCATTCTGTCTCTGTCTACTTTTTTCATAAACTGGACTCTGAGATGGATGATTCATTTCTTGTCTTGAATTTCTGCAGCAACACAAAAAATACTTACATTTACTAAACCCAACCAAAGAATAATTTAAAGTTGAGCATATCAGGAGTTGAGAACCACTGATCTAATCTATTGCGTTTCTATTTTGGCCACATGTTTCTCATTCACATCACACCTGATATCTTCTCTGGCAAGGCTTGGAAAGAATCCTTTGCCATGTGTTATCCACCCTGACAGTGTTCAGGTGTGATGTCTGGGCAGTGGGCATGCATTGCATCCAGGATGAAAACTCTCCCTTGTCCTGGTGGTCTTACACTGACTTGTGCAGGCTTTTTTCTGACTTTTTGTGTTGCTGTATATTGCCTCTTTTCCACACAAGATCAACCCCTCTTTTACTGTACTGTATACCATATAGTCATGCAACTAAAAAAACCTGAGTGTGTTACCTAGATGAGAATCAACTGTGATTTATATTTTTGCATAGAATAAAATACAGGGGATATATTTGTTTCAATTCATAATATGAACAGTTATTCACTTTGACTTTAGCCTATAATTGAGGTTTATCACATAATGTTATCTGTTTTGACAAGCTGTGTGAAAGCATTTGTAAATTTGATATTACAGTTTTTCTGAATATAGTCAATACTTTACAGTACTGCAAGTCATAGTAAGTTTTCAATATTGCTGTATGCACCACTTGATTTTGTAAAAAGTCAGCAATCCAACTGCGAAATTTTGCATTGCCTCTGGTGTCCTGCTCCTCCTCGTTCTCTTCATCTGCCTCTCAGACTGTTTTCATCCACACACTTGGTAAAAAATAAAAGTTCATTCAATGAAACAGGTGATTTTGTTTTTGAACAAAGTGTCTAATGTAAGAAAATGTGTGTAGTGTTTCGCAATGTGTGTTACAGAATTGCAAGCAAAGTTCTAAGTTGACAATGTGTTTAAGCCATGGTTACACTGTGTATAAGGTATGCTAAAAGAAGTTTAGGTATTTAGGCTTTGGTCTAGGCATACGGTTTTAGAAATGTTGGCCCATATTGATAGGATAGCATCTTGCAGTTGATGGAGATTTGTGGGATGCACATCCAGGGCACGAAGCTCCCGTTCCACCACATCCCAAAAATGCTCTATTGGGTTGAGATCTGGTGACTGTGGGGGCCATTTTAGTACAGTGAACTCATTGTCATGTTCAAGAAACCAATTTTAAATGATTCGAGCTTTGTGACATGGTGCATTATCCTGCTGGAAGTAGCCATTAAGGATGGGTACATGGTGGTCATAAAGGGATGGACATGGTCAGAAATAATGCTCAGGTAGGCCGTGGCATTTAAACAGTGGTGGGCCGTCAGGACCAGCAGGGCCTTCTCTGCTGGCCCTAAAATAAAATCTAAAATAATTTTTTCCCCAACAACAAAGTGTTAAATGTTTTTCTTTAGTATGCTATTTTTTTCATTGGTGTAATGTCCGCAAAATTCGTTAGTTTTGTTGAGGTTGAACCGGAGTACCCTCAAAAATTCACATAAAAAGCAGCTTATTCAGCTGGGGCCAGCTCTACAGATACTGCTAGGCTTGTGTTGAAGGACAACACATCTGATTTGTTACAATCATTAGTGACAGAAACATCAACCAATCAAATTTTGACGTTTATTGACAGCACGTCCTCCGGATCTAGCGACGTGCCCAGCGCTACCCCTGACGTCTGTCGTCAATTTCCAACGTGAGCGCGAAATTCAGTTATTAAAGAAAATGACATCCGCTGTTGCAGATACACGCGATCTTTTTGCCCCAGCACAAGAAGTTATTTTGTTGGCCGTGTTTAACTTTTTAATACGAGTAAAGGGACATGGAATGATTCTGGCTTTGACAGTCTGAACAGCTTCACAAAGGCAGCTCTTAAACACCAAGGCTCCGAGCGCCATAATAATGTCAGTAATGCATTTAAAAACTTTTGGTGAAAGTCTTGTGGATTTGGAACTTAACGAGTAGAGAAAACGGGAGATCAGCGTCCACAATGAGAGGGTCAGAAAGAACCGGGACATTCTGAAGCGTCTTAGTGAGTGACTGTGTTCTCTTTTTGGGAGACGATGAAGATTCGCTGAACAGGGGTAATTACTTGGAATTGTTAACGCTATAGCGGAGCATGATGCTGACTTGCGACATCATCTTGCCACAGCCACAGTTTTTACAGGACCGTCAGGAAAAAATCAAAACCATATAATAAATGCAGTGTCAGAAGTGTTAAATGATCACATCAAAGAAGAAATAAAAAAAAATAATTCTGTGGCAGTTATGGTGGATGAGACGACTGACTTCAGTAACACAGCGCAGCTCTTATGTCCTCGGGTATGTGACTGAAAAGTGACGGGTGAGTGCTTTACTACTTGTCGAGTATTGTTTCATGCAGATTGTGGTTTGTATCTGATAATAAGCATTATTAAGGGCTTATGCACATTGTTATTGAGTGGTTCGTGTTGCACTGATAGTAGCCTGTAGCATGTGGATGTGACACTATGCACACAGTGTGCAGGGGATTACATGATACATGCAGTGAAATGTACAGTAGTCGGAGTTCAACCCACCCTTACCTAGCATACTGTTTTAGGCTTATTGTTGATCAGCTGTCATGTTGCTGAGTGCCTGTATGTGCGGCCGAATATATACATTATTTGCATATGGGTGTGTTAGCTGTAACAGATGAGTATATATGTGGTTTACATGCTTACTGAAGGCCCTGACTGAAACCCCACGGCACGCCACTGCATTTAAACCATGCCCAATTGGCACTTAAGGGGCCTAAAGTGTGCCAAGAAAACACCCCCACACCATTATACCACCACCAGCAGCCTGCACAGTGGTAACAAGGCATGATGGATCCATGTTCTTATTCTGTTTACGCCAAATTCTGACTCTACACTGTCAGAAATAAAGTGAAGTGAGTATTTGCCAATGTATGGTAACCCAAACTTGAAATGTGACTTCTGGATTTAACCAATCAAGTGAATACACGCACTGCAAGTCGTGAACACACAAACAGCCGGAGCAGTGGGCAGCTATCTCTGCAGCGCAATTAAGGTGTCTTGCTCAAGGGCACCACAGTCGCAACCCGCCGGTCGTGAGCCTCGAACCGGCAACACTCGGGTTACAAGCCCGCGACTCTAACCACTAGGCTACAACTGCCCCACTTGTTTTTTTTTCTCTTTTTTTTATAGGTACAAAACTGTACCTTTTCTGTCACTGGGGCTGTACCCTAAGTTTCCGTTTGGTACCTTTACAAGAATACAAAACAGAATACAATTTTGGGTAGATTACCGTACCTTAAGGACCTACACTGTTAGAAAAAAAGTCAAAATATGTACCCTAGCTGTCAGTGGGGAAGCCCCCTTTAAGAAGGTAATTGTATGGACCATTAGGTACAGATATGTAAACATTTAGTACCAATATGTACCTTTGAAATACTAATATGTATTTTTGATGTACTAATAAGCTCTCTTTGGTCCCAGTATGTACCTCTGAGGTACTAAAATGAAATCCTTAGGTCTAAAGCTGTACTTTTTGAAAGGGTACAGCCCCAATGACAGAAAAGGTACAGTTTTGTACCTTTATTTTTGAGAGTGTACAATCTGAATGTTTCAACAGAAATCGATACTCATCAGACCAGGCAACATTTTTCCAGTCTTCAACTGTCCAATTTTTGTGAGCTTGTGCAAACTGTAGCCTCTTCTTCCTATTTGTATTGGAGATGAGTGGTACCCGGTGGGGTCTTCTGCTGTTGTAGCCCATCCGCCTCAAGGTTGTGCGTGTTGTGGCTTCACAAATGCTTTGCTGCATACCTCGGTTGTAACGAGAGGTTATTTCAGTCAAAGTTGCTCTTATCAGCTTGAATCAGTCGGCCCATGACAGATTTTTCAAACAACTTTCCAAAAATCTTAACACAGTAAGCACTACATCCGCCTGTGTAAGCTATACTATTAACACATTTTGTGTTGCTTTAACACAAAATGCATATAATTAACACAAATTTAAAATGCTTTAACTTCTTTTACACACAAGCTCAAACAAGACCAAAATAATAGATTTTTAATGTCAAATTTACAAGTGCTTTCACACAGCATGTCCAAATAGAAAACATTATGTGCTAAACCTGACTTATATATATACACACACACTAGTCAAACGCTTAAACCAGTAAGTTCAAATGACTTGCAAATTGATTAAACTTGCATTTTTTACAGTGTAGAGCAAAAGAAGACGTGGCAGTAAAATAGACCAGAATCTCAAAATTGTCCGGCCTTAAAAATTAACTTCATAATTTTAAACTTCGGCACCTCATCTATAAACTATCCATTCTATTGGTACTTTATGTTGTATGCTGAAAGATTTTAACACCCCTTTCTCAAAATTCTTGTCACCATCTCTGTGAGTGTGCATGGTACAGTAAGTGTAATTATAACTATAATAATGTGATTTGCTGGGGGGATTTTATGGTCTTTATATCCCTGCCTCTGATTAATTATTTTCATCCCCGGAGGTGACAAAATGTATCCCCCCATGATTAATGGTCATCAAACGGCCACATAAAATGACCTTAAATAAAGATGATTTAATATAAGTAAAAACACTGCCACAAAATAGTGCAAAAAACAGTAAAATCATGAATGAAGTTTCAGCGCTTCCGCTACTTTGACAATAACGCTAGGTGACAGCTAGGGTTGCCAACTATACCGTATTAGCCAGGACGTCCCATATTTTGAGGCTAATTTATTTGTCCCATATGGGACGTCCTGCGTCTTGTTTTTTGACTGCTACGCTGATCTAACCAGTGACTGATACAACAGGATTGTTCGACATGTGGTGCCACAAGAACCGAGCGGCAGATAACATCAAAATCTCAATAAAACAATTTGAGAAATCATACAGGGGAGACTGCTATCGAAATGCGGTACTTTGATGTCATCCATCTGTCAGTCCTTGCGCTGCCACAAACAGCTAAAGCAGCAGCGCTGATCACGACACATGAGAATGATCTCCAACACCTTTCATCCTATCACAGACCCCCTCAAGCACAACCAGAATATGTTTAAGAGGGTCAAAAATTTTGTGGATGTAAAAGATCTCAATTCTGAAGATATCGCTGATCCAGACCTGTCTAAAACACCTCAATCTGGAAAGCCCCAAGGCATTTCCAACTTTGCTAGGAAATTTTTGCATTTCTGATAACAAACTGTAAGTGTTTTAATGAAAGACTCAAAAAACTACAGCTTACAGAATTTATGTTAGTTTTACTTTGTCACATGTAAGATTAACATGAAGGTGATGTTTTTACCCGTGCAAGAGTCACAAGTGTTTTGTTTTAGACATATATTAAAGATAATTGTTCAATTAAATCAGTTAAAAATACCTGGTGGAAATTAAAAAAACTATTTATAAACCTACAATATGTTGCCAAGGCATAAGAGTTATAAATGATTTTTTAATTAGGAGATAAGATATCATTTTGACAAATGTCTTAAATACACTGTATACACAAAACCATATCCACACTGCTGTGGCAGACCATCTTTTGTCATGTATTTCAGAGTGAAAAAGTTGCCAATCCTAGTGACAGCATATCTAGGTTATATCATGATCCTGTTTTATTAATCCGTGCGCAGATTTTCCAAATGTTGCCAAGCACCAATAGTCTATTTCAGCATAACCCTGTACCTCTGACGTCAGCAGGAAATGTGTAGCTCCTTACCATGTTTGAAAGATTTGGTTGCTAACAGGAGTTAACTTACAGGCTGTGAGTCCCAGTGGGAGGAATTGTGATAATATCAGTCTTTACTACATCTCTGATCCCAGGAAGTAAACTGTTACCTACAATCCGGGTGTTTGTTGTGGTCCAAGAAAAGAGATTTACGTTGGAGACGATAACTTGCGTCATCATTTCAAAATGAGAAGAATCAAATGTTTAACTCTAGGGGAGCTGGAAAATGAGCATATTAAAAAAAGTGGAATGTCCCTTTAAAACAAGCAATGAAAGAAGTCAAACTCTTAAAATACTTGTGACTCAAAAACATCACAAACATTGCTCACTGTTCTGGAGATGGTCTTAAAGGGACAATGAGTAGGATTTACCCCCATCTAGTGATGAAATTGTATTTTGCATTCAAACGAACAGTGCTCTCTAGCGCCTCGCCTTTCCAAATGCGTGTTGCAACTACGGTAGGCGTTATGTTATCACATATCTCCTTTGTCCGTTTCAGCTGGTTCACGTGTTCTGAATGAAAACGCGCTATGGAAACGCGTTGGTAGGTTAGTGCTGTTTGTCCCTCTCTGCTATTATAGTTTATCAATACGGCGGAATGACATGGAAGCCTCGTTGTACTTATCCGTTCAATGTTAGTAAAGAGAAGAAATTCTTAGCTTAAAAAGAAAAGTCAGATCACCGGTAGAGGTCAATTGACACCAACAAAGACATACAGTCTTGTTCAAAATAATAGCAGTACAATGTGACTAACCAGAATAATCAAGGTTTTTAGTATATTTTTTATTGCTACGTGGCAAACAAGTTACCAATAGGTTCAGTAGATTCTCAGAAAACAAATGAGACCCAGCATTCATGATATGCACGCTCTTAAGGCTGTGCAATTGGGAAATTAGTTGAATTAGTTGAAAGGGGTGTGTTCAAAAAAATAGCAGTGTGGCATTCAATCACTGAGGTCATCAATTTTGTGAAGAAACAGGTGTGAATCAGGTGGCCCCTATTTAAGGATGAAGCCAACACTTGTTGAATATGCATTTGAAAGCTGAGGAAAATGGGTCGTTCAAGACATTGTTCAGAAGAACAGCGTACTTTGATTAAAAAGTTGATTGGAGAGGGGAAAACCTATAAAGAGGTGCAAAAAATGATAGGCTGTTCAGATAAAATGATCTCCAATGCCTTAAAATAGAGAGCAAAACCAGAGAGACGTGGAAGAAAACGGAAGACAACCATCAAAATGGATAGAAGAATAACCAGAATGGCAAAGGCTCAGCCAATGATCACCTCCAGGATGATCAAAGACAGTCTGGAGTTACCTGTAAGTACTGTGACAGTTAGAAGACGTCTGTGTGAAGCTAATCTATTTTCAAGAATCCCCCGCAAAGTCCCTCTGTTAAAAAAAAGGCATGTGCAGAAGAGGTTACAATTTGCCAAAGAACACATCAACTGGCCTAAAGAGAAATGGAGGAACATTTTGTGGACTGATGAGAGTAAAATTGTTCTTTTTGGGTCCAAGGGCCACAGGCAGTTTGTGAGACGACCCCCAAACTCTGAATTCAAGCCACAGTACACAGTGAAGACAGTGAAGCATGGAGCATGATATGGGCATGTTTCTCCTACTATGGTGTTGGGCCTATTTATCGCATACCAGGGATCATGGATCAGTTTGCATATGTTAAAATACTTGAAGAGGTCATGTTGCCCTATGCTGAAGAGGACATGCCCTTGAAATGGTTGTTTCAACAAGACAATGACCCAAAACACACTAGTAAACGGGCAAAGTCTTGGTTCCAAACCAACAAAATTAATGTTATGGAGTGGCCAGCCCAATCTCCAGACCTTAATCCAATTGAGAACTTGTGGGGTGATATCAAAAATGCTGTTTCTGAAGCAAAACCAAGAAATGTGAATGAATTGTTAAAGAATCATGGAGTGGAATAACAGCTGAGAGGTGCCACAAGTTGTTTGACTCCATGCCACACAGATGTCAAGCAGTTTTAAAAAAACTGTGGTCATACAACGAAATATTAGTTTAGTGATTCACAGGATTGCTAAATCCCAGAAAAAAAAATGTTTGTACAAAATAGTTTTGAGTTTGTACAGTCAAAGGTAGACACTGCTATTTTTTTGAACACACCCCTTTCAACTAATTGCCCAATTGCACAGCCTTAAGAGCGTGCATATCATGAATGCTGGGTCTCATTTGTTTTCTGAGAATCTACTGAACCTACTGGTAACTTGTTTGCCACGTAGCAATACTAAAAACCTTGATTATTCTGGTTAGTCACATTGTACTGCTATTATTTTGAACAAGACTGTATTTATGAATAAAGACATTGATTTTTATTAATAAAACACTTAAAATCCTACTTACAATCCCTTTAATTCTGATCATCATTTAATCTTTGCTCAACAGTTTTATGAAAAACTTCCAAAGCACCCACACCCAAACTCATTAAATGTCCTTGCAGGTTTGCTTTGATTCATTGCTGTGAAGATACGTGAACTTGCACCGTAATCTTATATTTTCTAAAAACAAAATTGGGAATAAATTACAAGTGTATAAATGTTTCTAGTAATGGTTGTGAGAGACTCCTGCTGCTCCGGTAGAAACTGTATCCTTGTGCCTAGGTGGGAAGTCTTGTAGTATTAATGTTTATCATCTTTATAGTTGTCATTTAAAAAGTCTCCCTATTTTCAGTAAAGATTATATGAAATATGATATTTTATGATTTGAAGAAATGTACAATTAAAAACTGTTGAAGCAAAACTACTTAGCATAATGTGTCATAGCAGTGAGCAGGTCATAATGAGGTCTGCTTATATGAAACACTTGACTCCACTCATCAGACTCCTTACAGAATGTTTGAAATGTTTTTCTTAATTAACTCACTAACAAACTGATGAACTTTTTTGACATTTCTCATTCTCAGCTGTGCAAATTGAAATAAAATTATTATTTGATAAATTCATATGCAGGTGAACATTATAAATATCAAAATTAAATGTCAAAAAGAATGCCTTTTAATATAAAAAAGTGTTATATTGATCAGATCTGTGATGATATTTGCTCTTTGTATAAAAGTGACAATCATCCAAAAGTTATTATTTCAAGGTTTTAAATGTATAAAGAAAAAAAATGTTTTGCCATGAGGGTCCCAAATTATTATCCTACATGGGCCACACATATATTGCCCATGTTAAGCCCATGCCCACATGGAACCCATGCTGCGCAGATAGGACCCACGTGGGGCCCACATATCAATGTTGGCTGGGCCATTGCAACTGCGAGCAGCAGAGCAATCTTCCTCCACTTTTTAAAAATTGTGTGTTTTGATAATAAACTTTAAACTAACATTGTAATATGCTGAAAATATATATTTTATATAGATGTTATTGTAGACAAGGGAAGTGATTTACAGTTTTTACCAATTGCTTACACACGTTTTCAAAACTAAGTCTCCTTTTTTTCAAAACTCTACACACAATTCTCAAAACTGCACACACAAAATGCAAAGTAGCTCACATCTCCTTCAAAATGCAACACTGCATTCAAAATGCCACAAACACATGTCAGAATCAAGCACTCACTTGCATCAAATGGCAAACACTTCTTTCATAATAATACATTTTTAGATATACCATCTGAACACTGCTGTTCTAAATCTAAAGCTCTTTGGTCTTTCATTGGCTTATATCTACATTTCAATACAATGTTCTACAGTGAAAGCAATCTGCTGAGAGGGGTAACAAGTACACCTGAAACACCAATGCAATGTAGAAACAGAAAATATTAGGCCAAACATAACTGTTGTATACATTAGCATACAACAAAACTATAAACATGTAAACCAAAACTATATTCTTTACCGTAGAATACAGTAAATTGTGTGTGGGGTCCCGGTCCAGGAATTGGCAGGAGGAGGGGAGGTGTGCAGTCCCCAGTGGAAGAAGTATTGTGGCTTCATCTCTTCTCCGAGCTGGGTCTGGCCACAATACTTTGTCCACATCACAAGCTACGTTTTCTCTTGCCAAACATCGAGGAAAGTATCTCCGCGCATGGCGTATCCAACCTTGGACAGAGGCAACCTCTATGTCCCCACATGCGTCCTCCATTGCCTGGAGAAGCGGCATGCGGGCCAAGGGATGGCAATCATGCACTTTCCAGCGCCAGGCTGAGAAAAATTCCTCTATGGGATTTAGAAAAGGTGAATATGGGGGTAGGTACAAAACTTCAAATTGTGGATGGATGGGAAACCAGTTTTGGACCAGAACAGCCCAGTGAAAACTAACATTGTCCCATAAAACCACAAATCTAGCAGGCGCCTGATTTGGATCAGGGACAAGCATTGTGTGAATTGCATCCAGAAAAGTGAGTATATGGCCGGTGTTGTATGGACCCAGTGCGGCATTGTGATGGAGAACCCCGTTTTGAGTGATGGCTGCACACATGGTTATATTACCCCCAGGGAAATTGGTAATTGCCCTCTGTCCGATTACATTTCGTCCACCGTGCCTGGTTTTGGTGAGGTTGAAGCCAACCGCATCCACATAAATAAATTTGTGGTGAATTGCATGGGCATCCATCTCCAATATTCTCTGTAACAGACTAAATTATATAAATGAGTAAATATGGCATGTTTGAAGTACTGGAAGTGTTGCATACATACCTCTACAAAGTCATGTCGCAGATTCTAGACTGTGTCAGAGTTTCTCTCAAATGGCACCTTGTAAAGTTGTTACATTGTCACTTGGTGCCATTGGAGGATGCATTGTATGGTCGATAGGCTTAAAGCAATTGATGTTGTTGAATATTTTGTCATTATTCAAGATATGCTCTCTTATCTCTCGAATCCTAATTGCATTGTTGGCCAAAACCATATTTATAATTGCAGTCTCTTGTACATCTGTAAACATACCTGGTAAATAAGTGTAGCATTTTGATTAGTTGTGTTTTGAATAGGAAAGCAAGTCACTTCTTCATAGATCTTTGTGTTTTAGGTGGAGAATTGTGTGTAGTGTTTTGAAAAAAGTTTTTTTACGCAATTGAAAACGGAGTCAAAGGCTGAGAAATAGCTTAAGCTTTTTGCAGGATCCAAATCAGACGTGCAGTAAAAGAAAACTTCACTCCCCAACCTCAAGAAGTGCTCTAGCGATAGACATTAGAGCTCATGGCCCTTAGCCTCCTTGTTAGAGAGTCCGACTCTCATGCCAGTCCAGAGCTGTTTGAATCCTGCTTAGGGTGGGTGTGAGTAAGACTGGTTACACATTAATTTATATTTTATTTCAACAGTTACAAGAACTAGCTTAATACCCTAAATAATCAATTGAGACCCTGGTTCATAAGTTATTTTTAAAGATAAAAATATTTGAAAGATATCCCCCCTTATTTCATAAATCGCACCCTGATAATAATAATAATAATATATTTTATATAAAACAATATATTAATGTGTTCACTATTCAGGCCAGGCATGTACTGGCCATCGGGACAACCAAGCAGCGGGCTCCGTGGGCCACTGGCCATGTTAAAAGTTATTACGAATGTAATTATATTGCGTATCAGTCAAACTTCAGCCCTTTGTGTCTCTTACTGGACAAAAGAAGATGATTCAAGCTGCAAAACTAAAGTGTAATTTATATTTGTGCGTAGGTTCTACAGTGTAGGTTATGTGTAGGATATGTGTATCTCTGCATAGCCTGGTGAGTACCTCGTCAAAATTTAAACAACATGTTCAATTCTGTTCTACAGGGACCGCAAGCGTTGTGATTCAAGTAATTTTTAATTTGTAAAATTCCAAGATATTCTGCACCCTGGAAAGCATGTAATAAACTTCAGAAACTCTCTGACACACGTTGGACATGCAGATAAAAAGTCCTCAAGGCCCTCCTTAAAGTGGTGAGCTCTGTGGTCAAGATTCTCACTGACATCACAGAGCAGGAACCTAAAGATACTGCTGTGGGAGACGACAGGATGTACCTAAGAGCTATAGACTTTGAATTTTTGCTTTACTATGTCTCCACAGCATGTACTGTTGATGATGGAGTTATGTCCAACATCAGGACTGAAGAACCGAAGATTGGAAAACTGTTTAATAGTGTCACCAAAAGGCAGAAGCTGCTCAGAATTCACAGACAGAAGGGCATCCAAAGTAGTGCAGCCACAAAGAATCACTCTTTTTAGTCAGTAGAAGACTACTATAGAGGGAATGTGTGCTATTCATTCATAGATGTTCTTTCTCATGAAACACAAACAAGTTTTAGTGGAGAGAGAGATAGACAGTCCATAAAATACTGAGTGCACTTTACAGTTTGACAAAGACCAACAACAACTCTTGAGGCCATTCACAAACTGTGTGAATTCTCTGTAGGAGAGGAGGAAATGTTAAAAACACCAAGAGTATACTAACAGTGGATAGGATTTTTTCCCAACACTGTAGGAAATTATAAGAACTTATGCAACTATTTCAGTGTCACGGCAACAGTGCAGAGGTCCCTTTCCAAGCTCAAGCTGGTGAAAGACACTCGAAAACCTATGCACAAAAGAGAGACTTTTTGATATCCTTCTCCTGGCTATTAAGAAAGTAATTCATGTAACCACAGTAAAGTAATAAACATCTACAGGGACATGGCCCCCAAAAGGTTGCTGCTTCCAGTTCCAGGTAGAAACTGTGTCTAAGGGTATCTGTGTTTGTTCCCCATTAACAATCGCTCTACCCTTGAAGCTTTCTACAAGAGCGTCCAATAGGACAACAGCAAACAAGGTGCTACATTTTAGATAAATTCACGGAAAACACAACAAAACAAAAAAACATGTCTAAAACCCTACCCATTACTGCACACCCACTGATAGTCTCAGTCAGGGTGTGTTTTTATTGCTGTCTGGGCATGAGAAACAATAATAATCCTGAAAAAAGAACCTCCAATTCATGACATTTCTGACTTCTGCATACAACGGCTTGGCACTAAGTCGCAGCATATGGGATGACGGACTAATGCCCCCTGTAGGGGTTGATGTAAAGCTATGCCATCAAACCAAATTCAAGAAATGGCTTTTTAAATAACTGTTCACTGTAGTGACCACTATGAACATGAAGGGGGTTCATGTAAAAGTAAATAAACATTTAGAGCCCTCACATTCTTAACACATATATTTCATTTATCTAAAAAAAAAGAAAACATGAGTATAGACTGATATTTTCTGATGTCTGGACTCTGGATTTCAAGTTTCGACTAAAAATTTCAAATCCATAACGTTGGAATTGCTCACATCTATCTATGTCAAGTAATATTTTATCTTTCCATTTCACAGTGCTTTTGGCTGTACATAATACTTGCTAAGGCTATTTCTTTGAACAAATCCCTATACAGTATGAAACTTTGGCACCCAACTAAAAGCCTTGATATCATGCATAATAATGTCCTAGCAACCACAGCGAAACCTTAGTAACTGCACAGCAGTCATCCAGAAATACGTTAACTTCAAAACAACAACTTTAATAAACTGATACAAGACTGATTCCCCGTCAAAATTTATTTTGCAATAACAACAAGCCCTATCTCTTACATATGTACCAGTTTGAAATATAGTGTTAGGTCAAAACCAATGGTTAGATTGATTGCGGTTGTACAATAACAATAATGTTTCATTGGCAACCAAGATTGTTTCATGACATACAGGAATTTAAATGAGCTGATCTGCCCATGCATCAGTAGCTCATCATGACTAACCCATACCTCGCATTTATCAGAAATAACAACACTCATTTACACGACCCACCTGCTGTCTACCTTCGCATCCGTGTGTCACTTTCCTTAAACCGCTGTAGTATTTGTGTTTAGTGAGCGGGGCAGAAGCTATTGAATGTGATTTAGTTTAATTAGCGATGGAGGAAAAATACAAGGATTGTGCCCGCATGCAAAGCGATGTGATTAACCACCAGCTTTGTTTAATACAGGCCTGTCAATCATGCTATCCTTTGTCTGTACCGCTAATCATCATTTCATTGTTGAGCAAACACAATTTCCTCTTTACTAAATAAATAGATAGATTAAAAACAAGATGAATAATTCATCAGCTGTTTTGTGGTCAATTGCTACTTTCCTTGTAGCGGATGCCACACGTTATTAAAGGAACAAATGGGTCATTGCTTGAGTTCACACATTAAACAGAGATTCTTCCTGGTATTTTCGGTCTATTCTTACGCAGGAAATGAAGGAGTTGGATTTTTGGTGCTGTATGTCCTGCGTTTTTTCCTATAAGTCTCCCAAGACTGTAGTTTTATACTCAAGCAGTGGCAAAAATGCTGCACATGAAAAGATTACTTCTTCCCTTACGAAAATTAACCATGGTTTTACTACAGTTAAGACCAAAAAACCATGGTTACTATAGTAAAACCATGGTTACCACCAAATAACCATGGTTTTGACAACCATGGTTTTCAAAAACCATAGTTAAACCATGGTAATCAATTGACCAAAAAACCATGGTTACTACACTTTTACCACAATAAAACCATGGTTAATTTTCGTAAGGGTGGCTGTCAGTTTGAGCCGAAATATATATTTTGTAAAATAACAGAAGATAAATAGGCCTGTGTTTGCAATCTTGACAATGGGCTTTTACATTCATCCAAAACCCAGATGCAAACAGAAGAGAAATAAACCCACAGGGGCATGAAAATGTAGCTGTGAGCGGCTTTAGTGTTCGATGTAGAGCCTCAAAGACACATGGTTGCTTTCCTAGTTTATTTAGAGACTCAATGGTGCATATAAATACAACCTATGGAAAGGCAACACCCTTATGAAAATTAACCATGGTTTTACTCAAACACATTGTGAAGTCTTGTGTTCTACTGTCTGCATTATCGAGCACTTATTCCAGTCATTCTGTTCTGTCTCTTTGTTTTTGACCTGTGCCTGATATATTGTTTGTGATTGTTTGCTGCCTGACCTGTGCCTAGGTATTTGGATAGTGTTTTGGATTACCTTTGATGTTGTTGTTGTTTGTCTGGTGTGTGACCTTTGCCTGTATGTGGATTACCCTTAATAAAACAGCATTTAGATCTAACCCTGTTTTACAGTGCATGACATAAGTGAGTGTTTTGTATTTTCTAAACGTGAACATCTCTTTTATCATGAACTGTTTTAACGCATGTGCAGCAGGTACTTATTTTGACATGAGGCATGATGCACATGGTTAACATGACGCAACCAACACATATTTTGGAATGACGAGCAACACACATGACACTCCAAACACATATTTTGAATTTGTGCCCCTCGAAAGAAAAGTTACCAGTATCTTTCGGAAGTCGTATTTGTCGACTGCATTCATCATCGTGGTTTATTATTTCAGGTTCTATTTCAAAAATACAACCGATACATTTTAAGGTAAAAAGAAAACTACAATGATTGTATATGTTTTTAACAGAAATGTCAAAACCTTGATGACGTATGTGGTCGTCCTGGCCAGGGCGAATCCCAGCAAAATATCGTATGGTCACCCTGATTATACTGTATGACACTTGCATTATGTTAGTGGCCCCTATGCTAATAGGATTTCGTTTCTCTTTCCCTGTCTTGTCTTCGAACCCAAGGACACTGAGACTAACAAATTCAGTTCCTGGTGCCGTGAAGCTCAT
This sequence comes from Misgurnus mizolepis, assembly GCA_025389145.1. NCBI lineage: Eukaryota > Metazoa > Chordata > Actinopteri > Cypriniformes > Cobitidae > Misgurnus > Misgurnus mizolepis. The sequence goes on along the minus strand of JAIFKI010000011.1, from coordinate 37,812,500 downwards.
CACACCACTGATCTACTGGCCTCCCATCATAGTGATGCCTAGCCGATGTCTGACCAGAGACCAACAAACGCTTCCGTTTAATTAAAAATTGTTTTATCCTTATTTAAAATTATAGTATAGTAGTTCATATATTGTATTTAATATATAGCATTTTGTGCTACTGGATCGCCTAAGCCTGCCCAGCTACAACCAACCGCTTCCTTTAACTTTTAATTTTTTTTATTCCCATAAAATTTTATAATTGGTATTTATTGTGTATACATAGTATTTCTATAGGATCAGCTAATTGAATTGAGCATTTATCAATTTAAAGGGACAGTTCATTCAAAAAATGAAGCTGCACATTATAAAACTGACCAATCAGGTTGTGACCTTATTCTTATGTCTCTAGGTTCGGTTTGATGTTCCCAATGAAGAATGCTGAGTGAACCTAGGAACCAGTTTTTTGGTCCAAAAAGAACTGAGCAAACTGAACTACAAGTGTAAATACGACTTAAGACTATTGGTCCTAATTTAACGATCTAAGCACATTGTCTAAAGCGCATGGAGGCGTGTCCAAATACCCTTTTGCTAGTAGTGTAATAAGCAAACGCACGTTGTTGTCCCGTTTATAGGCACATATTCCTAACATGCTCTTTAAATAACAAAAACAATACTGCGCCATTGACTTTAGACCAGGTTTTAGTTGCTCAATGGCGTAGTTTATTTTGGTTCCCTCAAAAAAAAAAAGATATCTGCGTCGAGCTCAAACAAGCAAAAACACTTGTGCCATGCATTGTCCTGCATTGCGCTGGGTGTATATGATAGGACCATATAGCTTTAGTCTAATGTTAGTTACATTGGTGAATAATGTGTGATAAAATTTCACCAGACAACTAAAAAAAAACATAAAAGGAAGCAGATGATAAAAGAAGTAATGTGTATAAATTGATGTGGGATCGGTTCTTTGTAGTGTGTGACTGATCTGCAGAGAGAGATAATGAAGATTGAAGACCTCTTCATAGTCCGTCTCTGTAGATATGCTCATCTCTCTACTTCAAAAGACTCTCTGTGTCTAATGGCTTATTAGGGGAGTTAAAATCCAACAGCTCCTCTGTTTGCCATGGAATTTTTTTATATTTGTCTCTGTTGCTTTTCCCCCGACCAAGAAATTTTTCACACATAATAAGAAATTCTATCACATTCTATTGTTTTGCTATTAAAGCCATGCTGATTAAAATCTGAACTATACGTAAAACATCTGTAACTTGTGCTTACCATAGATACTGGAATGGAGTTAAGAATAAACAAACAAATCAACCACAAAAAATCATCCAGGATCGTCCATTAGTTTGATCACATTGTATCACAATGACATTTGAGTCATACATCTGTACTGTTTAATCTGTATATACACTCCTGAACAAAATCTTAATATCAGGGAAAACATTACAAGTATTCACATTTTACGCTGGTGGATCATAACTAGGTAGTAACTACTGCTTTAAAATCCCAAAAGAAGAAAGAGGGGCAAGCAGTGCTTTAAGTGGCCCAAAAGAAGTGCCGGTACTCTAATTATTATTTTTATTTTTTTGCTGACTGGACTCCTATATTGAAGGGGTTTATTCAGCAGTCAACAGACGACCTTGTAAAAAATAATAAATCCTTATATAAGTTTGTGGATTTGGTTGAGCTAGAAATAGCTATTGAACATACATAAAATGTGCTAAAGGTAGATATGTGAGTAAAATTTTCAGCATGGTTAAATGCTAAAACTAGTTGTTCAGATAGAAACAGCTTAAAAACAAAAACTTTAAAATGACACCAAGACCGTGTCTATGGGTTTAAGAATAACAAAATACTGGCCATTTGAAACTAGAAAGTTATCACTTTTTTTCCCATTGTTTCCATTTTGCCGGTGGTAAAACTACTGTGCGCATCGTTCAAATTCATTGAAATTTCGTTCACTTGTAGTTTAGCAATTAAACCAAATGTCTATAACAATTTCAAGAATGTTTTTACTCTGCACATCGCCTGAGGAAATCCGAAGCTGCGTCGAGGGGAACCAAACTGACAGCCGCTATAGCGGAGATTGTCATGTACCTACAAAAGGGTATTGGAAAAAGCTTGCGTCTGACCTGCAGCGATATCATTCTGGCTTGGTGGGATGTCAGGCAGCGAGTCCTCTGATTCTGACCTTGTTCTTTTACTACTCAAGGGAATCGCCACGGCCACGCAGCTCAGCGCCGCGTCGCGCCTAGCAGAACTCGGAGGTATTGTAAACCGGAAGTGCACATTAAATAGCGCGAGCTTCGTCAGATAGCGTCTACTTCAAAATGCAAAATATACGTTAGCAGCCAATGTTAATCGTTAATGATTTGGGACAAATATGATGTTATTTAATGTTAAACTATGTGAGTGGCGCCGGTGGCGCGACAGGGATTTGAACAACTTCCTGAGTCACAACTGGGCGGCGCGGACAGACGCCACCTGGCGGCGCCGGTGTGCGTATACTCATAGAAAACAATGTGTTCAGTTGATTTAGAACGGCGCTGAGCGGCGCGGCCGGTGTGCAATCCCCTTGAGAGTCTAAAACAAGGAGGGCATATTAAGTGTTCATTGTATTTTAATTTTAACCGAGCAGCTATGGTTGCGCGTTTCAAACACACACATCTCCACACCACGTTGAGGCTGACTGACAGCAAAGGCGACGCATGCGCTTTTAACTTGTAAACTCAAGGGTGTATGGTAATGTAGTCTCTGCTCTCGGTGGGACGAATTAGGAAGTGTACATTGTGAAGGGCGCTCTGAAAAGCGGCAGCGCAGACAAAGGATTAAAACCTCTGATTTAAACAGATGTGCAAATGAGCGTTCCGGTACGCTAAAAGCACGTTCTGGTTTCAGGGAGAGGTGGTGGTATGCTCAAGAGCTATATTTAGAAGTGGCGGTACTGAGTACTGGCGCGTTCTGGCCCACTTAAAGCACTGGGGGCAAGAGAAAAAAAGTAGAGAGTAAGCAATTTATTGACAACTGAATTTGAACTCAAACAGGCTGTTTATCAGCTGATCAAAAGTTTAAGACCATAACCCAAAAATGGCCTATAACAAAACAAAAAATGTCAAAAGGGACTCAGTAGTGAGTAACCTCACCATTCTTGAAAAAGCTCTTCGTCAGGTGGGCATTGTGAACTCATTGTCCTGTTGACTGAACCAGTCATTACCACACAGACGAGGGCCTTCAGTCAAGAGGGATGCCCCGCTTCAACTTGTCCACATAGCCAGCCGCTGTTTTTGACGCCCCTGCACAACCTAAAGCTCCATCTTCCCATTGAAAGAAAAAGCACCCCAGGTCTTGATGGAGCCTCCTCCACTGTGCCACATAGAAAACATCTCTAGTGGAATCTCCTTGTCATGCCAGTAACGTTGGAAGCCATCAGGACCATCCAGGTAAAATTTTTCCTCGTCAGAGAATAAAACTTTCTTCCACCTTTCAATGTCCCATGTTTGGTGCTCCCTTGCAAATTCCAAACGAGTAAGTTTGTGGTGTGGGAGGAGATGTGGTCTTTGAAGACGCTTTTTGTTTTTGAAGCCCTTCTCTCGCAGATGCCATCTTATCGTTATTGGGCTGCAGTCAGCATCAGTAAGGGTCTTAATTTGGGTTGAGGATCGGCCTGTGTCTTCACGAACAGCCCGTCAGTGCAAAATAATTTTTTTTGGGTCTACCACTTGACTTTTTTGTCCCGTAACTCTCAGGATCTTTAAAGAAGTTTAAAATTACTGTCTTACTGCGTCCAACCTCAGCAGCAATAGCACGCTGTGAGAGCCATTGTCTGTGCAGTTCAACAATCCTGCCACGCTCAAAGTCAGACAGCCTTTTTGCCTTTGCAGTTTGACTATCTGAAGGAGAATGACATAAAAGCCTTTTTTTGTGCATATTTAAACTTTTAAAGCTATGGTCTTAAACTTTTGATCAGCTGATAAACAGCCTATTTGAGTTTAAATGCAGTTTTCAATAAATGGCATACTTTTTGTCTTTTGATTTTAAAGAAGTGCTTACAACCTGATTATGATCCACTAGCGCAAAATGCGAATACTTGTAATGTTTTTCCTGGTCTTAAGATTTTGTTCAGGAGTGTACATAAACATGCTGATTCAGAAACAATCTCTGCCTGAAACACTTCACTGTGTTTTTTTAACCCAGCACTGGATCATAAAGAGATCCACGTAACCATGGGTTGTAATAAGTTGTTGTCCACTAGAGGGTTTATCCCTAAAACAATACTTTACGTAGTAATAAGATGTTTGCACAAACTAACTATGAGGTCGTTATTTTTGGAGTACAATCTCTTTCAGATATTCTGGTCATTAATTGTTATGTCAATGCAAAACTACCACCCAATTATAAAAGTGGATTATGAAGTCTTAAAGGACAATCAGCAGATAAACTGAGTTTTCCTGTTTAGTGTGTCAGATAGCAGGGAACACATGGTTATCTATATATTGGCACTACGTCCTGTCAATACTTTGCCTGTTAAAGAGTGTACATTAGATTCGTTTAGCGAAGCACAGTTACTCTATACAGATAAAACAATATGTTGGAGCTTTCATTGAAAATATTTACCTGTTAAGACATGCCTTCACAAACACCTGTAGGTGTGAGGGATTAACAAAGAAATGAACCCAACTGCGGACGTGACAAAATGAGTGATTTATTGTACAAAAAGGGGAAAACAATAACAATAACTAACACTAAACTAAATAGTGACGAGCCGGCTCTAAGATCTGATTCTTTGTAGCGAACGAGCAGAGCCGAATCTTCAGACGGAGGCAATGGGTGGGACCATAAGAGCTTCTTCTAAAGGAGCCGAGCCAGAAGAGCCAAATCAAAGAGCCGGACTGCCATCACTAAAATGTAGAGCAGGAGCATGAGCCGAAAGAGCCGAATCTATGGAAAGAGCCGGACTGCCCATCACTAAAACTAAACATAAACCAACAATAAACTCTACACTACATATAACAGACAAGTAGTGATGGGACATCTGAAGCGAGGCTCCGGAGCTTGTGTCGAGCAAAAAGGGGCGTTCCAGATGAAGCCCCGATTCGAGGCTTGTATCGTTTCCGTGAAAATCACGTGACGATGACAAACGAGGCCTCGTTTTCTGTTGAATACGTCATTGCTTCATTCTGAGTATCGCTTACGGATTAAACTGGTTCGAAACTCGCGCCTCTTGTGGGGTTTTGCAGTACGTTTGCATTGATGTTGAAGTGTTGGTTGTAGTAGCGAGTAGCGAGGTTGTAGTGAGTTTGTAGTATAGTTATCATTATATATCATAGACTGTATTATATATTATATTACACTTAGTTTAGTAGATTATTAGAGTAAATTATACATAGCCTAGTTCAGTAAATCATTAGAGTAAATTAGCATATAGTTCTAATAAGTAATTATATTATTATGTTTATGATTATATATATATATATATATATATATATATATATATATATATATATATATATAGCCTATATTAGTAGTAGTTTTATTATATATATATATATATATATATATATATATATATATATATATATATATATATATATATATATATTATTGCTGTTATTATTATTATTATTATTATAAGACTAGACTGTATTAGGGACAGCCTAGAAGGACTGAGGATCCATTGGGATATTGGAACAAACAGAAGCTCCAATTTATATAAGCTGCCACTGACCTTCTTATGTTGTCCAGCCTCATTGGTGCCCTGTGAAAGGGTGTTTTCTAAAAACAGACACCGCCTCAATCCAAATACTGTTAAAAAACTTTTGTTTCTACATAAAAACCAGTAAACACTTTTCCGTGTTGCAGTTTGCAGTTCCACATTTCCAGTCCCATAAGCACTCTACTATTGCATTCCCAGTCAGCACTGCAGTGCACTCACAATAATTTCTTTACACTCATTTGGTGCATTCACTGTTATCAATAACCCAAAGAACTACTGAATAGTTGAACACAAAGTTGTGTATGTGTGAGTTGTGTGTACATAGGTTAACACAAGCAGAGTAAAATAATTTATTTAATATACTTTATTCAAAAGCCCACACCATGACAATTTGGTTGCTCAAAATGAATAGATTTGTGTGCGATTCATTGCTTTGCACAGCAGGTGTCACTAGAGAGCACATTGTTTCATGAGGCTTCGGGTAAATGAACCTTTTGGCGAACCAATGGGCTGGAAAGCCTCAGTGGTTCAGAAAGCCTCGTTTGGCCATCACTACAGACAAGACTAAATCTTCTTAAATACTCACAGATGCCAAATACAGGAACACAACGAGGAATACAACAAGACGCATGAGCACAGAACAGCAAACACAAGGACACTAAATAGGGAGAACTAATGAGGGACACAGCTGAAATCAATGACAAGTAAGGGAGCGTGTAAAAAGTGACGAGACCCGGGAAATGCGTGGTCAGAATAATTCAATATGTCTACATTAAAATGTCTACATAATGCTTGGAATGTCTCCTTTTAAATGATGTAAGTGATATTGAAAACAGATATTGTCATTCGGGGTAAACTGTATGAGAAGGAGGAAAAGTACCGTATTTCTCCAGTTACCTCATTATCTGTAATGAGATGAGATCGCCACACCCCCGCGCCATTGAAGTGAACAAGCAGAAACATCCATATGCATGACTCGTGCCTCCTGCAGTCAATGGATATGCAATCCACAATCCAGTCTCTCCATTCCTTGTATTTCCATCCGATTGCACCAAACATGACATCTAAATCCTTATTTCCTTGCGTATGTGTGTCAGTATCTCCAGACGCGAGTGTTTTCTTTGTTCTTCCGTCAAACAGTTCACGCGATTGGAACGCATATACACAAACACGCGAGTCAGGAAACTCGACGCGCTTTTTGGTATTCTTATAAAATACGCGATTGCAAACAGTACAATCCTTATTTAGTTGCGTCTAAGCGCATATCTCCGCACAGCAAGTTTATTAAACACCGGATCACTCGCATGTGCACACATTCACTGCTTTCATGATCAACAGATATGTCATTGGCTTTTTGATCGACTACTATGTACTATAGGTGGTGACGTCACTGCCTACGAGAAAACTGATAATTCTCCAAGTTCCATGTAAACGCAGTTGACTGCATAGCCGGCTTATTGATTTGCATGTAAACGCATGAAAACAGTTTTCTATAATAAGCAGATTTTTGATAGTTATCCGCTTATTCTGTGCATGTAAACATACTCAGTAAGAGCTGTAATTGTGGTGTTTGGGTTGAGTCAGGTCAGACGTATGAAAGAGGTCAAATATGCTGTATTTTTTTAATTCTGCTACTTGGCACTACTAGTACAACATTACCTGCATACTTCACATTTAAACGGACGGCGCATCTGCTTAGTAAAAGTCTCAAATCTAAATCAGAGACAAATAAAGACAGGTGTCAGTTTCAATGTATGCTGGAAGTATTTTTTTAACCCTTGTGGGTTGTTCCAAATCACTACCCTCTTAGGTTGTTTGTGTACAAAAAAGGCCACTAAATTAAACGGCTGTAAAAATGTATGAGATTATTTTTTTTAAATAAATATATTAATCAACCTCAGTACTGATCAAAACTACCAAAGGTTTAAAAAATGTATATGATTTTAACTCTTTAATTGCCAAGTTTATAAGTGGTGTCACTGATTTTGGGGAAAAAAACGCAAATTGACAGATTTTCAATATAAAAAGTAATTGTGGACTGGATTTTTTCTTACCTTTTTTACAGTATTGGGCATGCCAAAGATTGGTTAACACATTGGCTTTGATGGATTTTTGCATCAGTTTTTATTTTTTTCTCCCTCATTTACTGTTTTTGCCCCATTGACTTCCATTATAACAACATTTTTTGATTGCAAAGCCAAGACACCATATTATCATGCATTTATGATTGTTGGTGGTTTTTCCTTTTGCCAAGAGGTAAAATTTGTCATTTTTCCTGTTTATCAGCATGTGGCACCATTTACCCTTTAGTACAGTGGTTCTCAACGTTATTCCTGGAGGCCCACTGCTCAGCACATTTTGTATGTCTCCCTTATTTAACACACCTGATTCAAATCATCGGCTCATTAGAAGAGATCTCATGAACTGAACTGATTGTGTCAGATGAGAGAGACATACAAAATGTGCAGAGCAGTGGGCCTCGAGGAACGGAGTTGAGAACCAGTGCTTTAGTAGACCTGTGCAAAAAACAGAGCTTAATTTCTGGCTTGTATATTGAGTTATATTTATGAAAAAACATCGTGGAAAAATATTTATCTGATACATTTTTACAGCTGTTTAATTAAGTGGCTTTTTTGTACACAAACAATTTCAAAAGCATTTTCTCAAAATATGTGTAAATATAAGATTTGTCACCAAAAATCTAATCCATTTGCTGAAACACATGAAAGACATAAGAACAAAATAAAAAAACAACCTATAAGAGTTAATTAAGATAAAACTGGTGACATTAAAGGACAAGTTGGGTATTTTACACTTACCCTGTTTTCAGATTGTTTATGATGAAATAGAACGGTTTTGACTGAAATTTGGACATATGATGCTGGCCCGAGAATTTTCGGATGTTTGTTGTATAACCCCCCCCCCCACCACCTCTACAATGGCTGCATAGGTGCATTGGAACAATCCTTCCTAAAATACATTAACCCTCTGGGGTCTAAGGGGTTTTTAGGGCCCTTGGGAAGTTTTGACATGCACTGACATTTGTGCTTTTTTCAGTTGCTTAAAAACATATTAATGGCAAAAGTCTCATAACACTGTGTTCATCACAAACTGGGCTACAATATCATATAATCAACATGTATGTACATGTTTGTATTTTTGAGAGAAAAATGTTTATGCGTGGTTTTTGAAAAAGCTAAATTTTTAAGTCACTGATATAACTCCACAAAACTCATTCTAAACATGTTTTCCCAAGACTTTCCAAACTGGATCTAGTAGTCTAGAGTTTTTTCTTCAAAATGATGTGAAAATCATATGGCCTACTCAATCACATAAAGCAAGATATTGATTTACAATTTCTAAGACACTTTTGCTTGGGAAAGGCTGTATGCATGGAGGTGGGAAAGCTCCTGAATAATCAGTGATTGACAGCTGAGAATCAAAAGAGTTGAATAATGAGCCACTAATGAGCCTTGTGTTGATGTTCAACAGGAATAACTTTCTCTGTAGTAAAACCATGATAAGGTTTACTTTTCAATATAATGTAAATACACACACACACACATTATATTTATATATATTTCTATTGAAATATTTTCTATTAATTTCACAAGTATAAGTTACCTTTTAAAAACCATAGTAGCTTAATCATGGTAAAGATACTGTTTGGCCATCTTAACATGAACACACTTCAACCCAGGGTTAGTGTTTGGTTGGCCAGCGAGAGGTTTACTTCTGTGCAGTAAAAAGCTCAAAAGAACAACTGCCTATCGTTGTCTGGACTCTTATTTGTGTATTTGTAATCATTATAGTAGAAACACAACAAGGGACACGCGTGGTAAACGTATCAATGTTTGTTTACAACCGCCGCCATTACCTCACGTGTTGATCATGAAAGCAGTGAATGTGTGCACACGCGAGTGATCCTGTGTTTAATAAACTTGCTGTGCGGAGATATGCGCTTAGACGCAACTAAATAAGGATTGTACTGTTTGGAATCGCGCATTATATAAGAATACCAAAAAGCGCGTCGAGTTTCCTGACTCGCGTGTTTGTGTATGTGTGTTCCAATCGCGTGAACTGTTTGACGGAAGAACAAAGAAAACACTCGCGTCTGGAGATACTGACACACATACGCAAGGAAATAAGGATTTATGTCATGTTTGGTGCAATCGGATGGAACAACAAGGAATGGAGAGACTGGATTGTGGATTGCATATCCATTGACTGCAGGAGGCACGAGTCATGCATATGGATGTTTCTGCTCATTAACTTCAAGGGCGCGGGGGTGTGGCGATCCGATCTCATTACAGATAATGAGGTAACTGGCGAAATACGGTACTTCTCCTCCTTCTCATACAGTTTACACCGAATGACAATATCTGTTTTCAATTTCACTTATATCATTTAAAAGGAGACATTCCAAGCATTATGTAGACATTTATCTTTTGTTTCTACACCAAGTATTCGTTAAGTTACAGTTTATTTTTCTGACGCGTTTCTGAAAGGACTTCACTGAGGGAGAGAGAACAGAACGTGCATCATGTTTATTTTCTTAATTTTGCGAAAAGCACAACATTCTGTTTTTATTGGGAGTGGACAGAAAAAAACTAGACACTTTAACGTTTGAAATGATGTATAAATCATATCTGTATGTCAAAAATCAGCAGAGTAATTTAAGTCTCTTTGCGGAGTGATTGAAAAATAAAGAGTTTGCGGCGCCCGCGCCACCGTCGACCCCAGAGTGTTAAACTTTCGTTTACAAAGACTTCACGTCTTTGTAAACGAAAGTTTAATGTATTTTAGGAAGTTTCACACTCACCGAGTGGTCAGGGGTGTTCACTGACAGGAGCGTGGAAACTCCTCCCAGGCGTTTCTGCTTGGGTAACAAGCACAGTACACATAGGATACATAATCCAATTTATTTGTCGTCCTCCGCACTTCAATTAGGTGATATTCACTTCCGTGAGACCGGAATGAACGCACGTACTGTTGCAGGAAATACAAACTCTACTGATGAAAGGGGCCATAAAACATGTTCCCCTTCCAGAAAGAAGGTCAGGCTTTTACAGCAGATACTCCCTGGTTCTTACAGTCGGCCTAGCTTTATCACCCTGCATTTACACAAAATGTATGGATGTAGCACTGGCTCCATTGAGACTCCGGGGAATCCGCATTTTAAATTACATGGACGATTGGCTAATACTAGCAAAATCGTGAGAGGTGGCGCTCCAACACAAAAACATTGTGTTAGCACATTTACTTTTTCTAGGATTGACTCAATTCCAAGAAAAGCGTTCTTTCTCATGCCCAGAGAACGACTTATTTAGGGATAGTCTGGGATTCGATTACGATGCGGGCACATCTGTCTCCCGCACGAATCGCGACCATTCAGCATACCCTGAGCAGAGTCAGGCTGGGCCAGGATCTCACTCTGAAACAATATCAGAGGATATTAGGGCTCATGGCATCAGCATTCACTGTGATTCCTTTGGGGCTGTTGCATATAAGGCCGTTTCAGTTCTGACTCAGAGCTAGAGGGTTTCATCCAAGGACCAACCCTCAAAAGCTAATAAAAGTGACACGCCGCAGGCTTCGTACACTAACTATCTGGATAAGACCCCAGTTTTTGCCTTGGGTCCCACGCTATGAGCAACATTAGACTGCTAATGACAGACGCCTCCCTGATGGGCTGGGGTGCGACCTTAGATGGTCGTCCAGCTCAAGGGGAATGGGAGGGTCATCAGCTCAGTTGGCATCAATTGCCTAGAGCTGACGGCTGTATTTCTGGCCCTGAAATACTTTCTCCCCCAAGTGAGAAGCTGTCATGTCCTAGTGCGGGTTGACAACACAGACATTATCGACTGGGGAATGGAAACCCCACCCAGACAAAGTGTCTCAGATATGGACCTGATTTTACAGAGAGAAAGTGGACCTCTTGGCCTCTTTTCAGATAGCGTAATGTCTCCTTTACTTCTCTCTGAGTCCCCCAGCCCCCCTGGGTCTGGACGCAATGGCGCACACATGGCCGGACAAACACCTTTATGCATTTCCTCCAGTGGCGCTGATCCCACAGGTTCTAGCCAGAGTTTGGCAGGAAGGCTCTTGCCTCTTTCTGATAGCACCGCGTTGGCCGAACAGAGTATGGTTCTCAGAGATAATATCTCTCTTCAACGGCTCGCCATGGGCGAGTCCGGAGAGGAGGGGCCTTCTGTCTCATATGATAATGCATCTCAGGCCCGACCTATGGAATCTCCATGTTTGGCTCCTGAAGGGTACCAACTGAGGGACACAGGGTTGTCGCCTGATGTTATTGACACTATTTTGAGTGCTAGGGCTCCTTCCACTAGAAAGAATTATGCCTTTAAATGGGGTGTCTTTGAAGCATGGTGCACAACGCATAATGCAGATACTGTTAACTGCCAGATTGCTACAGTTCTGAGTTTTCTGCAGGAAAAGCTGTCAGCAGGCTTATGCCCATCCACTCTCAGGGTTTATGTGGCCGCTCTTTCGGCTTGCCACGCTTTGGTGGACGGGGCGCCACTCGGGAGGCATCCTCTGCTCGCTCGCTTTATTCGTGGGGCAAAACGATTGAGGCCTCCAGCAAGAACTAAGATTCCTTTGTGGGACCTAGCTATAGTCCTTGAGGGTCTGGTTCAGACCCCCTTTGAACCTCTAGAGTCAGCGTCTGATAGACTTCTGACACTAAAGATGGTTTTTCTAATGGCAATAACTTCTTTAAAAAGAATTGGGGATATGCAGGCTCTGGCGGTCTCGCCATCCTGTCTAGATTTTTCCCCAGAAATGGTGAAGGTGATTTTGCATCCTTATCCTGATTACCTGCCTAAGGTTCCCTTTTCAACTGCACATCCAGTCATTCTTGAGACTTTCTGCCCTCCGCCGTTCGCCACGCCGGAGTTATACCACAGATTGTGTCCAGTCCGTGCTCTTCAGACTTATGTCCACCGCACTAGCCAGTGGCGTAAGTCAGAGCAGTTGTTTGTCTGTTTTGGGGGCCGCAACAGAGGTGCTGCAGCCACCAGGCAGTCCATATCACATTGGGTTAGGGATGCCATTGCTCTTGCCTATGAGGCGCGCGGTCAAGTCTCACCAGCAGGTCTGAGAGCTCACTCCACCAGGGGAGTAGCCTCTTCTACTGCTTTAGTAAAAGGGGCCTCCTTGCAGAGCGTTTGTGATGCGGCGAGTTGGTCCTCTCCGCATACATTCATAAGATTTTATAGCTTGGATGCTCATGTCACTCCAGGGTCTCATGTCCTCGAGTCAACATCTCAAGCTGCTGTCTAAACCATTTGTTCCAAGAGGGGGTATCCCCCACTGCTACTGTTAGTAGGGGGTGCCTCCTTACAGAGCGTTTGTGATGCGCCGGGCTTGTCCTCTCCGCATATATTCATAAGATTTTATAGCTTGGATGCTCATGCTACTCCAGGATCTCATGTCCTCGAGTCAACATCTCAAGCTAATGCCTATACCGTTTGTCCATAAAGGGGTATCCCCCACTGCTACTATTAGTAAGGGGTGCCTTCTTATAGGTGTTTGTGAGGCGACAGGAGCATCCATTCTAAGCTTGGTTGTTTATGTCTGAGATTTCCTTGCGGTCCTTGTGCGCACACTTACACATCCGTAAGGGGTCCAGACATCTCCACGCAGCACGGCAGCGTGGGTATTGTCGTTCCCCATAGCGCTTAGCAATGCAGCATCGAAGTAAAGCTTTTGATAGGGAATGGAGGGGTTACTTGAGTGTAACCTTGTTCCCTGAAAAAGTGGAACGAGATGCTGCGCTGTCTTGCCGTACAGTAGATGTCCCAGGACTGGTCTTCAAACAAAAGATCTGATGACACAGCTGGTGCTCATCTATTTTATAGCCTTGCATCGGGTGCGCTGTGATGTCGTATATACCTCCGGGTCAATGTCATTGACGTTTTACACACTATATTCAGCTGGTCAACAATAAAGACGTTTTCCCCATAGCACTTAGCAGCGCAGCATCTCGTTCCGCTTTTTCAGGGAACAAGGTTACACTCAAGTAACCCCTCCGTTCTCTATGAGCGTTATGCATGCTGTTTATGCATGCCGAATGTCACACATTTTTCCAGCCTGCTGCGCCACGCATTTTTGCAGGAGCACACTTAGGAGTGCCTGGAGTTGAAAAAGTCAACTCTGTGCGGAAAAGCGCCCGACGTCATTGTCAAATTGAATGAGGGGAGAGGCGGGCCTTACGTTGTGGTGACAGAAGTTTAAAGTTGCTTGTAACAACTGGAGACTGCAGTCACTCACTGTCTTACGCTTCAATATTTGATTGACAGGACAGCTGCCTCAGTGGTGCCTTGCAATATAAAAAATGCTGCACACTACTCTTTTCTGAAGTCAATCAAAAACATTTTTTCCTATGAAAACAAAATACTACAAAAATAGTTTCCATTATGTTAGTTTTGTTTTCAATACCATGTTATTTTCAGTGATTTAGATCGGGCAACAGCAGCTCATTTTACAGCTTGGGCGAGCGATCTGCGGCAATATGGGTGACTGTGATGATGATACATAACAACAAAGCAAAGTTGCTGTTGATCAGTTTACCTGAAACCTGTCATATTAATAGAAAATTAGCATGGTTTGACAAATAAATGCTGGAAACGTTATGGTATACCTCAAACAAAGGGCATTTATAGTAATAGTGTAAATATGAATTAACGACTCCACAAACTGCTTGGCTGTGCAGAGCATCCGCAGTTGTACTGCAACTCACCCTAATCCATTGTAAATAAATACATTAAACAATATAATCTGTTGTTTAAAAGTAAATCTTTGCACATACATATAATGTAAAAAGGCCAACTTTTTGGGAAAGATAATACTATTGTTGATCTGCCTATAATTACTGTTGGTCTGAACTCTTGATGTTATGATGGACGCATCCTCATTCACACACATGGACGAGCATCCTCAGATGTCCTCGGTTATCTACCCAAAGCCAGTGCGCATGTGATTGACACTTTGCTGAATGTGCAGACCGCCCATGAGAAATGTGCCAGAACCAATAAAAGCGTTTTAAGAATACCACACTGATATGACATCAAATGCATTCACACATGCCACAAGACATTCACAGTTAGTGAGGCTTAGAGAAAAGAAAAGAGAGGAAACATAAGAAGGCCAGCGGGTAATCTGTGTAACCAGTTGGCAGGATTATTTATGAGCGTAAACAGTGCATTCCTCTGCCTCATAATTACTTTCTTAAGAGGAGCACTTAAATAAATGTTGCTAATTAGTATCATGTTTGTGCGTTCTTTACCTTCTTACAAAAGTTTTTCTCTGATGTGTTGTTTTTAGCTACCAGCACAGGCGTATATGTGTGATTAAGCACAGAGTTTAATTAGCAAAGCGCCGCTAGCGTAAAGCGCCTTAGTGAGAGGAGCCGGGGTGTGTGATAGGGTTCGCGCTTAAAATACAAAACCAAAGGAAAGGTTTTAACAGATGACACACGTTTGTAAAGTGGACAGCGATTCATCTCGCTCCGTGCGGTCAGGAACTGTACAGATGAAGTGAAGGTGGGGTTTATTCAGCATTTCAGGAATGTAATTGAGTTTAAAGGTGAACACGAATCAAACGGTGGAAAATTTCACTTAACCATCCCTTCGCTCTTTCAAGTTCACCAGCTCACATTCATACAGTACTGTACAAGCATTGAACAGCGATAACTAATGGAAAATAATATTTAAATAACCCCGATTCAGCTTCTAATTGCTAATTTCTTCAGCTGAAAAGATTTGCAGAGCATGAAGGTAATTAGTTTTGATCATTAGGAGGGCAATATTAAAATGTTTATTTCAAAAACAACTTAAAACACTAATTTGGCTAAATATAACATATTTATGTAAGCAACCCCTTACGAAAAATTAACCATGTTTTTGGTGGTAAAAGTGTAGTAACCATGTTTTTTTGTGTATTTATTACTATTAGCAAAACCATGGTTTTACTACACTAACCACGTTTTACTATTTTGTAACTACAGCAACAATGTTTTTTTTACTGTAGTAAAACCATGGTTAATTTTTGTGAACCTGACAGTAATGTGAGGTATTGCAAAGAAATCGATTGAACAACTTTACATTGCAATATCATTGAATTTAATTGCATAGCATTACATTTATACAACCCCAAATCAGAAAAAGTTGGGACATTGTGTAAAATGTAAATAAAAACAAAATGTAATAATCTGCAAATAAACTCATATTTAGTTGCCAAGTGGGTACAGACAAGATATCAAATGTTGAAAATGAAAAAATACCATTTCATAGAAAATGTAGGCACATTTGTAATGTGATGCCTGGAACACCTTTCAAAAAAGTTAGGACAGAGGGTAGATTTTGAGCTATAATGAGGTAAAACAATTTATTAACGATGTGATTTGAAAAAGGTGATGTCAAAAGGTGATTATAGCCATGATTTGGTATAAAACCAGCACCCAGAAAAGGCCTAGTTCTTCAGCAGCAAAGATGGGCCGGGGATCACCGTTTGCCAAGAAACACGTGAGAAAATTATTGAAAAGTTAAAAAAAGTATTTCTCAAAGACAGATAGGAAGAGATTTGAATATTTCGTCTTCTACAGTACTCAACCTCATTAAAAGATTTAAGGAATCTGGTGCAATTTCAGTGCGTAAAGGCCAAGGGCACAAGCCTAAGCTGAACACCTGTGACCTCCGTGCCCTAAAATGCACTGTATCAAGAATCGTCATTCTTCCATAGCTGATATAACCACATGGGCTCAGAATTACTTTAACAAACCTTTGTCAAGCAGCACAATATGAAACTACATCCACAAATGCCACTTAAAAATTTACTGTGCCAAAAGGAAGCCTAATCTTAGCCAAAGTTGAAAAGGACCATCCAGACTGTTATCAGCAACTAGTACAGAAACCAGGGTCTGTCATGGTCTGGGTTTGCGTCAGTGCCACTGGCGAGGGTAACTTGCACTTCTGTGATGGCACCATTAATGCTGAGAAGTACATAAAGATTTTAGAGCAACATATGCTGCCTTCAAGAAGACGCCTCTTCCAGGGACAGCCATGCATATTTCAACAGGATAATGCAAAGCCACATTCTGCACGCCTTACAAAGGCATGGCTGCGAAAGAACAGGGTGCGGGTGCTGGACTGGCCTGCCTGCAGTCCTGATCTGTCTCCAATAGAAAATGTGTGGCGCATTTTGAAGTGTAAAATGCGACAGCGAAGACCTCATACTGTTGCACACCTCAAGACATGTTTACAGGAAGAATGGGACAAAATTCCACCTGAAACATTAAATCACTTGGTGTCTTCTGTCCCTAGACGTATTTTGAGTGTTGTGAAAGGAAATGGCAATGTTACAAAGTGGTAAATGTTTTATTGTCCCAACTTTTTTGGAATATGTTGCAAGACTCAAAATGCATATGTGTTTATTTTGAAAAGACAATACAATTGATCTTGTAAAACATCAGACAAAGGTTAGTCTATAGTTTCTAAGTGCAATACACACCAAAAAGGGTTTTCAGATCACTGTTATAAATTTTAATTTAAGACTTTGGCCCAACTTTTTCTGTTTTGGGGTTGTACTTTATCCTATTGTCAAGTCCTTTCAAATATGACAATCTCTTGCAGTCCCTAAACTTCAAAAAGGCACTAGGCAGCTTCACTGGCTACTTTATCAGCTACTTCAGTTTATCTACTGTAGTTGACCCAGGTATATCCACTTGTTAAAGGAATAGTCTATCCATTTTCCATATTAAACTATGTTATTACCTTAACTAAGAAGAGTTGATATACCCCTCTATCATCTTAGTGCGTGCACATAAGCGCTGGGGCGCGCTGCGACACTTCGATAGCATTTAGCTTACCCAGCCAACACACGACGTACTGGTTACGTAATTTATTGGTCATTTTTGGTAATTTCATGACTTACCAGCTGGCGACGTAACTGTTACGTCCTAGGGAGGTAATTTCATTACCATTACAGAACCAAATCACCACGTCGCCAGTTAGGACTCCTTACGTCGCAAGATAACCAAGCACGTCCCAGTTACGTAATAAATTGGTAATATTTTGGTAATTTCATAACTTACTGACAACGTAACTGTTACGTCCTTGGGAGGTAATTTCATTACCATTACAGTACCAAATCACCACGTCGCCAGTACGGACTCCTTACGTCGCAAGATAACCAAGTACGTCCCAGTTACGTAATAAATTCGTACTATTTTGGTAATTTCATAACTTACTGCCAACGTAACTGTTACGTCCCAGGGAGGTAATTTCATTACCTTTACAATCAGTGGCGGCTGGTGCAAAAAAATTTGGGGGGCGCAAACACACTCAAAATCAAACTTTTACTGTAGTAATGCAGTACTCTTAAAAGCCATTTATCAGGAGATGAGTATCATTAGGCTACTACTTAGCTAAAATGCTGAAAATGTTACAGTTGAAATCAAACGCACAAAATAAATGTACTAATGAACTAATATCAAGGTAATCATTCACACACCCACACACGCACGCACACACACACACACACACACACACATACACACACACACACACACACAGAGGTTGCGATAGACTTTTTCAATCTCCGTCATTTTTTTGATAAACAGCGTTGGAAAGAGTCCAACACAGTCAGTTATTATCCGTAATTTCATGTTTTAATTATTTTCATTTTCGTTCACATGTCCATTTCTAATCATAAACTTACAAGACGAGCATACAAGTCAAATGTGTTTATTCATTTGTTTAGAGAACAGATAAACGGAGACCGTGCATCACTTTACCATCACATGAAGCAGATGAATTAATGTTTTTTTCTCACAGTGACAGCGGAGGCAATAAAACACGGAGCTTTATGCCGAACAGGCAAAATATGAACAAATCCAAAACACTACTGGGATTAAAATATCAATAAACATGTAAAAATCTGAATGGAACTAAACTCATCTGAAACCATCTTGTGTAATAAACGCACGAAGGCAGATTAATGCAGACTCTTGTCATTAGATTTTGTATCTTTACCTTAGACAGGCGTCTTGTTGCAGCGCTCCTGACCTGTAGTGTTTAACTTCAGCAGCCATGCGCAGACCAATCAGTGTATGACATCAAAATATCGCGAGAATATCTAGAAACCAGGGGTCATTTGAGCAACACACTGCCACCAACTGGACATACATAGGAATTACATTCTCAAATTGAGTTGTGTGGGCAATCTGCCAAAATGGCGTTCAGATTTTTCTTTATTCTGCTCCAATTTTCTCCGTCAATGACTTTTCGTTTAACGCGACCGAACACACACACAAAGAGACACTAAAGTTGCCTTATCACAGACTCGTACGTTTCTTTTTGCTTTTATAGCAATAGCAAAGCACATTTTTCCCTCACAACAGGGAGTACATACAGTCCATCAGCTCATATGCACGGTTCGTGAAGTTTCCTTAAAAACAGTGGTTTTCTCGTGGGTGCTTTTTTAAACTCTACAACACTGTACAACAACAAAACTAACAACAAAGTTGACCAAGCCACGGAATATACCGGATTATATGAGCTCTCGCTCTCATTATGTCCACGCAACACAAGCTCAAACGCGCCACAAAAGTTCATGTCCTGCACGTCTATCACGCATTCAGACTTTAAAACAGCAAACGGGGGAAAAAAATAAAACTCAAGACTTACATGATATCCAGCTAGCCAACTCCGTTTGCCATGAGAAGTGTGGAGCACACAGACTGCCATCATTTGACTCCGTTGGTCAATCTAATCCAAGCTTCTTAATCCTTTATTTATTCATCAATTAAATACCTTGTATAGGGTGATTTTGTAAGGATAAAAGCATATTTTCCTTCATCTCAAGATATTTCACTTGCTTTCACTGATCTGTAATGTAGCTATCAGTTAACACAGCAATCTCCAACGCGGTTATGAGACTCTGAGAACGATCCAATCACAGGAGGTAAAAAAACATTAAAAGCAATATTGATTCGCTTACAACATAAGTGGGAGTGTTTGGGGCGCACTGTCCTGCGCCCCAGGGCGGATCCGACACCAGCCACTTAGAGCTCAGCCTCAGGTCACATGTTTTTACCCTTTTTCCTAACCTACATAGACACTCATTAGGGGTGCGCCCCAGACACACAAACATGACACACACAAAACGAACTCAGTTTTGATTTTTAATTGTTTTAAATAAATTATAACATGACTAACAGTGAAATAGTACAACTAAATGAATTTATTTTGTATTAATTTGCACTATATATTTAACTTTTTGGTAACATGTTAAAGTAGCTTTCCTCTCTGGCCAGCTTTAAGGGGGCAGCGCCCCAGCGCCCCCTAGTGACCAGCCGCCACTGTTTACAATTATATAAACTTTCTTCCTTTTCTATTTAGGTTAGCTTATTAAAACTGTTCAGTCTCAAAGTTTCCCTTAAATAAGTCAAAATAGATTAAATACACACAAACTGCCATTTACATGGGAAACATGAAACAGCACGCGCCTCCCGCCCAGCTGAACTTGACCAGAACGCGGGACCGCGCGTGCACAGCAGAACGGCGTAACGGGAGTCAGGACCAGTCGTTTCTCTGAACTGAGACCCGTTTAAATTTCATAAGAACTTATTTTATTTGCTTAAGAGTTATAAACAACATTTTAACATACTTATTAAGGCTCACAGAATCTCGCCCGACAGTATAAACCGAATTTTATGCTGCACTGACAGGATGTTCATCTGACAGGAAATTTTGTTTTTTCAGGTAAGACTCTACTTCACAAATTCAACAAATAAAACGATATTTATGAAAACGTGTAGATGTTATTTAACCTTTATTTATTTTATTGTCTTTATTTTAAAGTTTTGTGGGACATGTTTGGTGTTTTGGACTGGTGAAGGTTAGAGCAGCGTTACCCTGGCAACCGGAACATGAAGAGGACACTCTCTCACTTTCTCCGTCTGACACAACTACGCCTGCACAATTCAGAAATAACATTTTAAATTATATGGAGACTCCATTTAAATGTTTATTTTAACATATGTTTATTTACATGTTTGTAATGTAATATTCATGTTCAATAAAATGAAGTATTCCATCTCCGAGTCTGTCATTCATATGTTATGGTAAGTCTTTTAGTTATGGGCAAATAAGGACAAGTTAAATTAGTTGTAGCCTACTGCAGATGTCCGCCCAAAGAATATTAAATAAAAGATTTAAATTACTGCCTAACTGGTTACCAACATAAAACTTTCAATCCATTACGTTGTCACGACGTGCCCACGACAGGCAGATTACGTTGCGAAGTTACGTGCAGGCGACGAATCCAGGAATTTCACTTTTCTGGTCGCCACGACGTAACTCGGTTCGTCGCCACGACGTAAGTTTGGTCATCATATTACGTCGACGTTACGTTACTTATTGGTGTTAGCTGGGTAGCCCCTTTCATTCAAAGATAAAATTAGAAGTGACCAAACACATCAACATTTTTCCTATTTAAGATGAGTAGTTATACAAGCAAGTATGGTGGTACAAAATAAAACGTAGCGCTTTTCTAAGCGGATTTAAAAGAGGAACTATATTGTATGGCGTAATAGCACTTTTGGGAGTACTTCAACTCGCCTGAAAAATCCGCTCCCCTTCTCCCTCTCATAATGGGAGAGGGAGAGTGTTACTGCGCCGAGTCGAAGTACTCCCAAAAGTGCTGTTCCGCCATACAATATAGTTACCCTTTTAAATCCGCTTAGAAAAGCGCTACGTTTTATTTTGTACCACCATACTTGCTCGTATAACTACTCGTCTTAAATAGGAAAAACGTTGATGTGTTTGGTCACTTCTAACTTTATCTCTGTTTGGTACCATTGAATGAATGGGGCTAAGCTAAATGCAATCGAAGTGTCGGAGCGCGCCCCAGCGCTTACGTGGACGCACTAAGATGATAGAGGTATGTATCAACTCTTCTTAGTTAAGGTAATAACATAGTTTAATATGGAAAATGGATAGACTATTCCTTTAAGTCATGACAAAAGGAATTGTTTTCAAGTCCAAGCCTCCACTTGTTTCAATATTATTTAAACAGCTGCAATTTATGAGCAATATATTTATTTATATTACACATTTAAGAGAGAATTGTATGAACTCGCAGCAGTCTGCAAGCTCACGGAATCACAGACAACAATATATTAATAATTCATAAAAAATCCATGTCCATGAGTCTATGTCTGGTCATCTCGGATTTTATTATGGAGATAAATATTAGGATCTATGGTTTTTGGTAGTTTTGCATAATGATAAAGATAGAGTGTATAATAGCGGGATTTTTGTTATTTGTCTATGACATTTGAAATTGGTTGGACCTGGAAGCACGTCAGACAAGTGAATTAATGGCCGTCCAAGTGGCATCTGCTTTTTGCAGTTGTTTTTTATCCGATCGAGATAATGACACCATTTGCAATCGATAAACTAGCGGATAATCTCCTCTTGCCCCTTTCTCCCTACTTGTATGTTCTCCCATCAAGAGTATAATCCGTTTTACTAACAATCAGACAACCAAAGACGTGATGAGATGCTGACGTGAAACATTCTGCAACAAATGTAAATAAATGTCATATGTATGCAGTAGACTACGATTTATTGTGTTTTTATTATATCTTATTCTGTAAGTTCTTGCTAAATTTTTATTGACATAACATGAAAGTAAAGGGAAGCTTTTTCAAATGCATATGCGATAGTCAGTCAATCGCAAAAACCAACTATGTCCACACCTTGGCTCTAATTTTTCACTGCGTGTCTTTATTATATAATTCCTGACAGTAAGGCAGCATTTACACTGCTTTTTTGAAGTGACTCGATTCCGACTTTTTTCTCTTAAGTGGCACAGATCGGATATGATCCACGAACGTGTAAGCAACAAAAAAGCACAAAGATTCATTGATCGGTTTCATATGTGGAAATAAATCGGATATGAATCGGATACATGCGTTCGTGTTCGCAATCTAAGCGGACAGATTGGATATTCCCATGTCAAGACGTGACGTGCGTCATTGAAACTGAAACGCTGGCAAATTATGTCAATTCAGATGGACACCACCCGCGATCACATGATTCATCTAAGGAGCGCAATGGAGGATGACATGTCTGCTTAGTGGAGTAATGTTAAAGTTTTATGTCTTGTTACAGAAATAAATCTCTATAATCTTGTATAATCATTTCATCTGTGTCTAATGCATATCGCAATGCTGTGGTTTAAGCTGTTGCAGGTCAGTATGCCTACTTGAATTGTTTCTCCAAGTGTTAGTGTAAATGCAGATATCAGATAAGAGCCGCTTTTAAAAGAGGATTTAAGCGGGTTGTAAAAAAAAAATCGGATACAGGCAACAAATTGGAATTGGGCATCAAGTTCTGCAGTCTATATCCAGCCTAATTGATGGTTTGCACTGGTGCACTTAATTTCTTAGTTCATTTTGCTTTTCACATCTTTATGTGTCTAGATTTTGTGTATTTTTTTCTTGTTTTCCACTCTAGTATCTAAGTAAGAAATGTTTTTTTTACAGTGAACAAAATTCTGGAATGTAGATTGATGTACAAAAACGTACGTAAAACATTATATCCACATGAAATCAAGCAATACAACTCAAAGATTCATGAGAATAAGACTTCAATTGCACAATCCAGACTGCTGTAGAATAGGAACCCAGCAAGCAATTTTGGCTAATACAAAGCAAAATTTGGGCTGTCAGTGAAAATCTAATAGAGATCTAACAATAGCCCAAAAAATAGACGATGTGTATACATTATCTCCAAGTTATTTAGGCAAAAACAACATGTAACTAAATTCAAGGTTATTTAGGGTAGAGGTGGGCTACTCATAGCCAGACTATATTGTGTCTGTATATAGCTGTCATTTCACTGTCTTGGTTTGGGCTTACTATAATGCTAAATATTTTAGAGGGAAAGTTTTATTATGAGTTTTTTTAGGTTTATTATGGAAGAAAGGATTAATGTTATAAGGCAGTCCTTCTACTGTATACATGAAGGGCAATGACTTTCACACAGGATCCATTCTTTTTGTTCAAGCAGCACAGAGTGGGAATTGCTTTCTGCAAATTATTTGAACAGCAAAGGGTCGGAAGCATTTTTTTTTTACTTTTCTGCAATGAAATTATATACTTATATAAGTTCCTTTAGAAGGCTTTTTCACAGCTATGTACTAGATTCTGAAAGACTGGTTATTTTTTAAGTTGTTTAGTTTTTATGTAGAGACTATGAAAGTGCTACGAATGTAATGGTAAACTTGATTGTAGCGAACCTATTTTGCAATATTACTATGTATTCTATGTTTCATAAGCTTCTTCTTATACATGTCTACACTACCTGTACTAAAACACATTTGCTGTAAAGGCACTTGCTACAATGCAAAATTGTAAAAAGTGCTATAGAAAAATGAAATCGAAACTGAATTTATCAGGGTTAGATGCATATGAAATATCTTAAGTACCGTCTCATCTAAAATGTAAGGTTATGAAGGATTCATACTCTAATAAAGTAAAGATGCAATTAGCCAATAATTAATCATGTTATCGCTTCAACCCTGTTCAATTCTTCTTGCCCTTTATGAATAATGGTCCTTCAGTAATAGGGCACGTTAATGGGGTCACTTTCAGTATGCTGTCTCTGTATGAACTCAAATGATTTTCCTTTTTATCTTCTGGTGAGCAGAGAGTGTGTAATACTGAACGTGAAGTTAAGGTGACCTGATAAATCATTGGAAGTTTTAGGGGCAGATGTGAGTTCATCAAGATGTGATTTACACACTTTTAAACACCTGGAGTCACTACAAGTCCTACATTCATGATCATTTTACGCTCATTAGCATCTCATGTAAATCAGGGTCACAGTTAGAGAAGAGAAGCTCTTGTATGCTCTTGAGTTCAGGGAAACAGCTCTCAGACACACCTGGCAGGCTTAGCAATTTCAGTTTTTCTGCTAACTTCAGCCAAATTTAGCCATAGAGTCAGAGAATAGATCTAGCCAAATATATCTATTACAGAATTTGCTGAATCAGCGTCAACCTTTACCAATAATTTTTCACACCTTTATGCTGAAATTTATCAACAAAAGAATGGTTTCCTAAAATGTCTCTGTATATTAAAGGATAAGTCAATTTTCTTATAAAAAAAATCCAGATAATTTACTCACCACCCTCTCATCCGAAATGTTGATGTCTTTCTTTGTTCAGTCGAGAAGAAATTATGTTTTTTGAGGAAAACATTTCAGGATTTTTTCATTTTAATGGACTTTGATGGACCCCAACACTTAACACTTAACTCAACACTTAACAGTTTTTTTCAATGGAGTTTCAAAGGACTCTAAACGATCCCAAACGAGGCATAAGGGTCTTATCTAGCGAAACGATTGTCATTTTTGACAAGAAAAATATGCACTTTTAAACCACAACTTCTCGTCTATCTCCGGTCCTGTGACGCGCCAGCGTGACCTCACGTAATTGCGTAGTGACATAGAAAGGTCACGTGTTACAAATATGAAACACACATTTGCGGACCATTGTAAACAATAAACTGACACAAAGACATTAATTAGTATCATTTTTCTCCACACTTGTGAACACTGTGGCGTAGTTTCGCATACATCATTCGTGGCCTCTTGACGTGATGACGTATTACGTGAAGTCACGCTGGAGCATCACCGGACCGGAGATAGACGAGAAGTTGTGGTTTAAAAGTTCTTTTTTTTTCGCTAGGTAAGACCAGGGTTTGACATTAACTTTTTGGCTCACCAGCCAATGTGGCTAGTTGTTTTCCAAAGTTACTAGCCACTCAGCATTTTCACTGACCACAATTTTGTTGCTGGTAAAATAAATTTTATATGATTAAACTTGACTTTGGCATCCTAAAATGACTTTAATTCGAGCAAATTTACTTGGTTTAGCTAAATTAGATGCAGATTGAATTTCAAATGCAGTCTGACCATCCAAATAAAAAAAAACATTTATCAGCTGGTATATACCAGGTATATCAGTATAAATCATATCATATATTTAGGTGCATGAAAAACATGCTAGTAAGGCATAAATAGATTCACATTGAATGAATATACTAAAAGTGGAGCAGGGGTGAAACTGAAAAGATAAACACCAAACCCCTCAACAACCACTTTAAATATTTATTAACCACAGCAGTCAAGATTTGTACATGAATTTTACTTTCAACTTGTTTATGCAGATTGTATTTTATATGCTTGATCGTGGTTTCTGTTAAAAGTGATTTAAGACTTTTAATGACAACTGTCGAGAGGGCATTATTGTTGCCCAAAGCCTACAATAAAAAGATGCGCAAACCACTCAGCTGGCGGGTTTCCTTTGATTTCGTGTGCATTTAGGTAGCTATGCACTGAATTTCTCTCCGCTCTTGCCCTGAGAGTGTGCACTCAATTTAAATCTCTTCAATCACTTCCATGCAATTGTTTTATCTTTTCCGAAGTGTGTCTGCGCTAAGACGGCGTCCTCTTGTGCATTCGCAAATCCATCAGCTCTCGCGCGCTCTCTGGGAGGTGACGCTTTGGTCCGCAACGCTCCGATGATCGCGCGCACATCTCCACAAACGTTCTCTGTGCGTTGCCCTCTGTGCAGGGAGTGCTCATGGGAGTTGTAGTTTCCCAGTGTCGAATTGCGCATTGGTTATCCTTTTGCATAGCTTTTAAGTAAACTACAATAAAAAATGTATATTCAACCAGCCAAAGTGGCTAGTGGGATTGGCTGTCTTACCCACCATAGCCGAAATCTACCCACATTTGGCGGGTTGGCGGGTGTTAAGGTCAAGCCCTGGATAAGACCCTTAAGTGTTAGGGTCCATTAAAGTCCATTAAAATTAGAAAAATCCTGGAATGTTTTCCTCAAAAAAAAAACATAATTTCTTCTAGACTGAACAAAGAAAGACATCAACATTTTTGGCAAAAAAGCATGGTCCTTCCGATGAGACGTTAAGCCGAGGTCCTGACTCTCTGTGGCCATTAAAAATCCCAGGATGACTTGCCTGGTGGCCTACTAATCATCCCCTCATATACTAATTGGCTGTATCACTCTATCTCCTCTCCACTAATAAGCTGGTGTGTGATTACCGTTCTGGCGCAATATGGCTGCTGTCGCATCATCCAGGTGGATGCTGCACATTGGTGGTGGTTGAGGAGATTCACCCATTCATATGTAAAGCGCTTTGAGTGCTGCAGAAAAGCGCTATATAAATGTAACAAATTATTATTATAATCATCCCCCGGCCTTAAATGTCTAAAAAAAGTCCATATATTTGTTTGTTTTAGTAACACAATTGTTATTAAAGTGACTATTAAATAATATTTTATAATAATAATTTATTACATTTCTATTAGGGATGTCACGGTACCAAAAATCTAGTAGTCGGTACCAATACCACAAAAAGTACACAGTACTCGGTACCTAAGTCGGTACCACAGTGTGTAAAGAAAGAACAATTATACTTAAATATTATTTTTTTATTAAAACATTTCAACATTATAGAAAACTTTTAAGAGCTTCTGTTTAGGTTGTCTGTGTTAATGTTTTTTGACTTTTCTCCTGACTCTCTTGGTGTACATCCTCCTCTGGCTGATACTGTTAAAAAGAGAGAGAATAAGAAATACATTTTATTTATTTCACATACTGTCTGCCAATGACTAATAAATCAGCTAAAGCTAAGGTGCACTTATAAACACACGCACGGGCACATACACATACTCTGAATGCAATCATTAGTTTTATATCACTCACATTGTTGCAGGATGAAAATAGTTATTAAAAACCCTTAACATTTTAATACTTCATCCAGTGACATTAGGCTACATTTGGCTGACAGGATGACTAAATGGCGATGCATGGTCGCCCATTTATAGATCGTTTATAAAGTTGCAAATGCAGCGTCATTAACAAATAACTGACTTACACAAAACATTAAAGCAACACTATGTAGTTTCCATGTAAAAATGACTTACAGCTCCCCCATGTGGTTGAAAAGCGCAACAGTGCCTGGTATCAGACACACTTCTGCAGGCAGGGGGAGGGGCGGAGCTGTGTTTCCTACCCTCCACCGCCACTTTCAGAGTGTGCTTGTAGCAGCTAGGAGGCTGCTCAGGTTGCAGCAACAGAACAATTTGTCCAGTTAAAAGGTGTTCTATCACTGAAATAATTTCAGAGACATTATTTAGAGGTAAAAAAACTACATAGTGTTGCTTTAACATCTAGCATAAAGTTAGCTGGTTACACGGCATTAATGCCAGCTGCCTCAAACAAACATAATATAGGGTTTGGGTTTCAGTATAAAATTAAAGTTTTACAGTTTGTATATAATGTTAATGTGAATTAAAACTTACCTCGAATTCTTTAAAGAGATTGGGGTGTCTGTCTTTCAAGAGCTTTGCCAAATTCTATGTTTGATAGCGACAAACTACTTTAGAGAGACTCCCGTGTGCTCGTAAGAGGCGTTCTTCCTCTTCTTTAACTCTTGTGGAGCGTCAAATACACACGCGCGTATATGCTGCCCTTATCAGTCCCTTAAGAGTATTGCAGCCTCGGTACCTCCGGTACCAGAGAAAGCAGGTACCGCCATGTTTAAAAAAATGTTGGTATCGACTTGGTACCGAAGTATCGGTTCTCGTGACATCCCTAATTTCTATAGCACTTTTCTGCAGCAGCACTCAAAGTGCTCATATGAAAGGGGGAATACTTCTCAACCACCACCAATATGCAGTATGCAGCATTCACCTGGATGATGCATTCACATCCACACACTAGATTATTAATGGAGAGAAGATTATTAATCTTATATATATACATATTGTCAGGACCGTCTGAAATCATGTGTTTTTTTACATCTAGCCTTTGTGTTCGGGGTCCTGGCAGTACCATGTTTTATGTGGGAAATGTGTGGTTTTTGTATTGGTTTATTCTGACCACACATTTCCCGGGTCTCGTCACTTTTTCCCCGATCCCTTAATTGTAATAATTTCCAGGTGTATGTATTTTACTTTCTCCCTATTTAAGAGTCCTTGTGTTTGTTGTCCAGTGCGCGTTCGTCTTGTTACCATTCCTGTCTTGTTCCAGAGTTTTGCATTTGTGAGTATTAAGTGTATTTAGTCTAGTTTGTTATTTGTAGTTTAATGTTGGTTCATGTTTAGTTGTATGTTAGTTTAGTGTAGTGTGATTCCGTCTTGTTTTACCCCCTTGTTTCAATAAATTATTATTTTTTTTGGTCCTGTCTGCATTTGGGTTCGTTCCTTGTCAAATCCACACACACACACACACACACACACACACACACACACACACACACACACACACACACACACACACACACACACACACACACACACACACACACACACACACACACACACACACACACACACACACACACACACACACACACACACACACACACACACACACACACACACACACACACACACACACACACACACACCACACACACACACACACACACACACACACACACACACACACACACACACACACACACACACACACACACACACACACACACACACACACACACCACACACACACACACACACACACACACACACACACACACACACACACACACACACACACACACACACACACACACACACACCACACACACACACACACACACACACACACACACACACACACACACACACACACACACACACACACACACACACACACACACACACACACACACACACACACACACACACACACACACACACACACACACACACACACACACACACCACACACACACACACACACACACACACACACACACACACACACACACACACACACACACACCACACACACACACACACACACACACACACACACACACACACACACACACACACACACACACACCACACACACACACACACACACACACACACACACACACACACACACACACACACACACACACACACACACACACACACACACACACACACACACACACACACACACACACACACACACACACACACACACACACACACACACACACACACACACACACACACACACACACACACACACACACACACACACATATATTTATATATATATATATATATATATATATATATATATAATATAGCATTTTTAATAAAAACTTGTCATGGATTTATTGCATTTTGTGGAAAAAATAATCTGTTTTTATAATAAATCTTTGAAAATCAAGTTATGGATTTGAATTTTTTATGTTTTTATAACCTAATGATGCTATGTGAAAGTTTGTAACAGAAAATAGTAGTTTTCATCTTGACACTTTCTTGGTATAGAAAACATGTTTTTACCAAAATTTGTCAAAATGGATTTATTGCGTTATGGAACCAAACTCTTCATATGTATGTATGTATGTGTATATATATATATATATATATATATATACGTATATATAGCTTTTAGGCTCAAACTTAGGCTCAACAGGCTCAACCCTACTTAGCTTCAGTGGACAACCAGTTTTGGACTACAGGGTGGTATAGCTGCTGGCAAGAATTATGAATAATTCTTCTCTTTTGCTTACATTAAAAGTTCAGTTGAAGAGTGTAGTATAGTGAAACTGTTGGGTTTGAGAGTATTAAATCTGCCGCAAGAATGAATAGTGCCGTTGTGATTTTCTGGGATAATGTGGATAAAGCTAATCAGCTGCTTGAGAGTGGAGTATTGATTCAACGTACTTATACACCTGAGAAAGGGATCACTTGCGGTTCAGCCTAGTAGGTGCTCACAGAATAGGACAGAGAAATCCAAAAAGAGGAGAACCAAGGTCAAACTTAAACCAAGGAACGGGACCAGAGCACACAACGTCAAGCATCTATCAATGTTACTACTGAAAAGAAATCAGAGACTTTTTCTTATACAGATGAACAGGGTGCAAACATTATACTTCCGCACTCAATGTTTCAAGATATGGTACAACCTTCTGAACAATGTATTGCCTCCCTCAGTAAAGACCTAGAAGATATTATAAAGAGAGACACAAGGCTCCTCTGGCATTCGATCACTTTGTCTGAGTATTGAAGTATTGAATAAATGCTCTTTGGATTTGCTACTGTTGATTATAAAGAAAACTACATCGGAGAGAGAAAAGATAAACACGGAAATGCAAAAAGCTGAGACATTTATTAAGACACAAATCAATACAGAGACTTTGTACATGATCACCAACAAGATCGCTATCTCTCTGCAAGCTTTTCAGAAGGATTTACAAAGTTATTAAATGAAGAAGTATGAGCGAGACACAAAAGGATTATGTAGGATCAGTCTTCTACTGGGCCGATGAACAAAGAGGACTTCGGAAACCCCGCCCTGCATGTCAACGTAACATCCAGAAATCGGCTCTCCACCTCTGCAAGTGAATGGGATTCTCCGCAAACCAGTAATGCTGAGAGCCATCATGACAGGGGAAATTTTTTTCCCAACGCATAGCTTCCCTGTCTAAACGGACAAGGAGGGTCACGAGAGGGTCGTGGAGTCAGATATTGCAAAGCGTATCCAACAGAGCCAACGCGTCGTTCTCCACGCAACCTGAACAGACTGTGATTAACATCTCGGGATTCAATTTAAGTGAGAGAGAAGTGCAATTTATCTTTTTGCCCTACCAACATTGTTAATCCATTCAAACTCAAGGTAGATACCTTCAAATTCTTTCGATCACTTCAACTGAAACATTTTTTCTCCCTTAAATCTAATTTATTTATTCCTACCACGGAGAACGTTGTGCAGTCAATTTCCACTGTAGAGAATACAGAGTCACCTGTTAGAGAGAATACACCATTCAGAAAAAAATACACTTTTGTTCCCTACTCGAATCAGAACCCCTCCATTATTACACATAAAAATTTTGTGGAAAATGAGTTTATGAAGATTTGTAAAAAAGCACACAAAAAAAACAAATCTGTCAACCTTTGAAATAAAGAATTTGAATGAAATAGAAAAGAGATCAGACATTATTATTCGCCCTGCGGACAA
Organism: Misgurnus mizolepis; assembly: GCA_025389145.1. Classification (NCBI taxonomy): domain Eukaryota; kingdom Metazoa; phylum Chordata; class Actinopteri; order Cypriniformes; family Cobitidae; genus Misgurnus; species Misgurnus mizolepis. The sequence continues at coordinate 37,780,714 of JAIFKI010000011.1, read as the reverse complement.
AGAGGGTTTGATTGTTGTAATGAGTAATGATAAATATAATTTGAGTATCATGTCCCAACTGAATGATAAAGATTGTTACACTCCATTAACCTGTAATCCCCTAGAACATCACAAAGCGGAGATTGATCAGTTTTTGGTAAAGGCACTACAAAAGGGTTGGATTACTGAAACAGAAAAATATTTTTTTCACTGTAAAACACTCTATATGTCCCATGTTTTAAATCCCTTATTGATCCACCACTCAGGCCCATTGTGTCCAGCATTGGCTGTTTAACTGAACCTCTTTCAAAATATCTTGATTTCTTTCTGAAAAGGTTCAGTATGGGGAATTACCATCCTACTTAGGTGACACATCAGATATATTGAGACTCTGGGACTCATTTGAATGTGACCAAGAATTTATGCTGGTAACTTGTGATGTGCAAAGTTTATAAACATGCAGGTACTGAGGCGCTAATACACTTTTTTACAAGACGGGTCGCAGGTATAGCTCCTCCTAATGAATTCTTATTTACATTTTCGGAAGTGGTTTGAACAATTAACAGTATGCGGGCAATTATTACCTACAGAAACGTGAGGTCAGTATGGGTAGTTGCTTTGCACCGTCGTATGCATGCCTAGTAATGGGCTTCTGGGAAGCTAGATTCATTGAGAACCCCATGAACGATCTATTTCTTCCTAAAATCCCTTGTAGTGGAAGATTTTTTATTTTTATTTTTATTATAGTTTATGAATTTATAATTGTTAAATGCAAAATCCTGTTCTTCTATTCTAGTGAAAGATTTCTGTTCTTTCCATCTGTTCAGTAGTAAATTATGCAAAGTCCTACCAGATAAGATGAAGGGGGGCTAGTGAATGAGATAAGTAACAAATGATGAACAAGTGGAAAAACTCTGTAAACGGTAGAGTTTCACTGAGAACAAAATAATTTCTTCTGTATGACCAGATGTGCTTCCACTGACATGTTTCTTAGTCATTGATAAATTGAAGGTTTATTTTCTTAGTGACCCTGGAACTAAGATGAGATCTTTGGTTCATGGGCGGAGATGGGATGACTGTGTTTTTCAGTATCTTACTATAAATATGTCCTCAACCTTGTAAACGGGGCTCTCAGTTTAAACTTCAGCCACAAGGGAGTGAGAGCCTATTCTATAGAATATATTAAATTCAGACAAAGAAATTCTGTTGACCGTGTATCTGTGTGATCCTTGACTTTCACTCTTTGATAGTATTATTTGATGCGGTTATAATTCCATGACACCCTCTTTGGAAGAGATAGATTGATGATATATATATATTTTTTTGGATGGCGACTTTAGCTGAACTTGATAATTTTATGACCTATATTAACTCTACCATATCGTTTTTGAGGTTAACAGTAGACCACTTTTTAAACAGTATTAATTTTCTGGGTGTGACTATTTATAAACACTCCCAAGGAGGTTTAGAAACATCAATTTACCGTAAACCTCTAAGTAGAAATACTCTCCTTAGAGCAGATAGTTATCACCCAAAACACCTGATTAAAAATATGAAAATTTTTACGTCTTAGAAGAAATTGCATCACAGGGCATCAGAAATGATAGAGTGCTCTCATAGCAGGGGCTATACTGATAGAGATATCTCCGCAGCTAATGAACGAGCCTGAACGATGCAACGATCACATATTTTGGGTAAGACCAAACGTGCCTCGACGCAAAGACTTTGTTTCTCCACAGAGTTCTTTCACATTACTGGAGAAATAAAACATGTCATTAAAGTTCCCATATTATGAAAAACTCACTTTTTCTGGGTTTTGGGGTGTTATTTTGTGTCTCTGGTGCTTCCACACGCATACAAACTTGGAAAAAAATCCATCCATGCTGTTTTGAGTGAGATACAGGTTTCTGAATGTCCTCTGCCTTGAGTCTCAGATTGCACCATTTCAAAATCAGCTCCGTTGTGACGTAACTAGCCTTTTCGTCACATTCCGTTTTCATTTTCCCGCCCACCACCCCACTTGCAGGTCTCCACCCACCAGGTAGCTAGAGAGCAGCAATATTTCAAAGCAATATTGGACTGGATCACCCTGATCCAGACACACAGTTTTCAAGATTACCAAATCCAGATTACCTGTGCTCTAAATGGGACAACAAAACACAACATGTGCTACCAGCTATGTTAATAACAGGTAGAAGAGCCAACATGGGGTCACTGTAAGAGTTTTTTTTATTTTGAGACCAAACACAAAAAAAACATAAACATCCACTTCCATTGATAATTTATTTTATGACCCCCTCATCTGAGTCACAAAAAATAAAAAACAAATATACATTAACAAATACACTGTTGATATTTTGAAAATGTCTTAAACAAATAAAATGGCTAAATGTCCAATAGTTAACAAAATAAAGAATGGAATTTTTTATCTGAGGAGGAGAGACCAGCATTTCCAAGCTCTGCTTTTAGGAGGCAGATCTGCAGTTTTGCTTTGGTTTGCTGCAGTTTGGTCAGCTTGATTTGTTCTTCTACCAGGAGTATCTGTGCTTCTGCTCTTTCAGTCTCTCGTTTTAGAAGAATTCATAGGCATCATCATTATTTTTGGGCAAAGGATGCTTCAAGTGTCTTTTCTGAGCTCCTGTGACTGCTAGCTCTACCAGTGAGGGTCCAGGTTGTATTTCAATAATAGGGCTGAGATCCAGAATAAATGTTTCCTCTGCATTAGGAGGAACTGGCTTACTTTCCTCTACAATCGTAGGCTCACCATCCCCTACAACACCTTGAATCCCGTGCAGACCTTTAGAGTTCTCACCTCCAATAATGTCCAAAACCACATCTGTGTATTCACCAAAAAGGGTTTGTTGCCTGTTTGGGGTTTTTTGGCTTCAGCAAGATCCTTTGATGTTCTGGCCCTCAGATACTTCCATCTAAATTTCACTTGCTCCAAGGACTGGCCAGACCCCATTGCATTCACATTCTGGGTCATTTCAACACAAATGTCTTTCTTCCTTTTGTTAGTCACCATTCCACCCGCAACAGAGCTTCCTACTATTGAGGCACTTAACACCCTCCAGCAGTGCATGGGTTTTTGCAAAAGTGAAATTAGGTCCTTTTGAGTCCATGGTTCCACCTCATCTGTTGCAGTGAACATAGTATTTATAAGCCTGGGGCATGATTGATTTAATTGAACACAAGCCACAGCACGTCAGCCAATTGGTGTGTGGTAATTTGACAGCCATCTTATATTCAGCCTTTCTCAGAGGACTTACATGTCAGGTATTGTCCATCGCTACCACCGTTTTGGTGGAAGAGGATACCGTCAAAGGGTCTGTGTTGAGCATGCACAACCACTGGAGCAATACACCACTGAAGAACTGTATGCTCGCTTTCGCTTTAGGAATGCTGATATTAAGTACATTGCAGACCTTGACAGGCCAAAACTTCAACGGAGAACCCGAAGAAGTCACATTCTGTCTGTGGAACAACAGGTCCTCATTGGTCTGCGCTTTTATGCATCTGGGACTTTCTATCAAGTAGTTGGTGACAATATAGGAGTGGACAAATCAACTGTGAGTGATGTAGTGAAAGTTGTGTCAATTGCTTTGGCCAGCCTGGTCAATCAGTTTGTATCATTTCCAAAGAATGTCCAGATTGCCCAGACCAAGCACAAGTTTTTTTTATTTTGGGGAACATGCCCAATTCTATTGGGGTTATTGACTGCACTCATGTGCATATCCAAGCACCTCATGAGCGGGATTGGGAGTACATCAACCGAAAGGGGAGTAGCAGCATCAACATCCAAATTGTGGACGATGCTGACCTCATCATCACAAACTGTGTCATGAAGTGGCCTGGGTCTGTTCATGATGGACGTATCCTGAGAGAGAGTGCTTTATACAGAGAGCTCCAAACCAACCGACCGCATGGCATAATATTAGGAGACTCCACTCCTACCATGGCTGATGACTCCATTTCTTGCAGAAAACACACCAGTGTAGGCACGCTTCAACACTGCTCATTGCAAAACAAGATGTGCAATTGAGCGTTTTAATGGAGTTCTAAAGAGACGCTTTGCATGCCTTAAGACAGAGGAGTCTTCAGACTCTGATGCTAACACTATTTTTGGGAAAAGGTTAGAAGACAGATTGATATTGATTTTGACAGCATTATATATACATATACATATGTATACATACACTTTTTTAAAATGCAGGTCCGGGAGCAGGTCGGGTACACTATTAATTGTTTATTTTTTTGGATGACTCGTAACCGCGGGTTACCACGGGTGACCGCAGGCACTCGTTCATTTCTGATCAACCCGCACATTACTGAGATATATATTATAATTACCGTTAATAGTATTTTTGATACTTAAATAAAGTTATATCAAATCAAATCTCACTCTCTTTCTCTCTGCAGAAAAGAGACTAGTTAATCTTGTCAATCAAAAAACTCCTTCCCCACCAGGAGCTAAAGCAAAGCTGCTTCAGGGTTTGATGGATCTTTCTATCAAAGAGCAAGCACTCTGTGACACACACACATACACTCACATAAAGCGAGAGATGGCAGTAATGGAACAGAGTGGGTATTGAATGAGTATAAGAAAAAGACAAGACAAACAAAATAGCCTTTATCCCAGAGAGAATACCATTTCGTGTCCTCTCTCTCTCTCTGTGTCTTTCACAGGAAGTGTGTACTTCTCCATAGTGTTGGTACATTAAAGAGGAAGCAAGATGATGGTGTCTGATGAAAGAGTGATTTTACGTTCTGCGTGAATTCAATGCTCCTGGATCTTCTACTGTATGGATCTTTTGTCTCAGTCAAGAAATTGTAAAAATCAGGAACAATGTAGGATAAACTATCAGGTAAAGTTTGAGCAGAGCACCTAATAAAGTTAGCATGACATTTTAATAAGTGACAGTTGTGTGCTGCAACGTGACAGACAATACTTTATCTAGATGTCAACTGTAGGCTATTTCATCTATACTTTATCCATATTGGTGAACAGTAAATATATGTATTTGATGTGCAATGTAAAACAACCTACTTTCAATTACTACTAAAGTAGTTATATCAAAACTTGCCAAGAATGTTGAATCAGAATGTTTGAAATTTAAATATTTATCAAACCAAATCAAACTTGACACATTCAATTTATCATGCTGATCCTTGATTCATCTGAGACCGCAAGTCATAGTACAGTCAAATAAATTGACCAAAACGACAGTATAAAAGTGTTGCAAACCTTGTGAACTGAAGCAATCACTTTATATATGAAGGACTCTGTGAATGCAACGAACATTCTCATTCAAACATTAACCCAAACATTACAGAATCAGTCACGACAGCCAATAGCACTTCAAATTCTTAGATAACGTAATGATGCAGTTGGTCACGAGACACACGAGTGCCAACGATATTTCACAATCAAAGGTGACATGTCATTGCTTCTTCTGGAGGCAGTTTTTAAATGAGCGTACACAACGGATAAGAGATTCAAAGCAGATCGCTTTAGCATTTTTTCCTCATAAATCGATCAAACAGATTGGAGAAAGATGGAGTGTGTTAGGATATATCCATGTACATCTAAATCCGGGACCAACGGTACCTCATTTGAAATCTGTTTGACACTTATTACAAATGGTACAACTTAACAAGTGAATAATGATCTTGCTGGAGAGTTGAAAAGAGACCAGGATTTTATGCATTTAAATCTCAGGAAGAAAATTGCCGATTGGGGCGTCTCCGGGCTACATTGTGCCAACGGTGTCTCACCAGATGGAAGACGGTGGCGGTTTTGCAGAGTGTGTTTTTTGGTGGTGTGCCCCATTGCATGGAGGGTGGCCATTTGGCCATTTTTCTAATTCTTTGCATCTGCGGATTGCTTTGAAGGCGGTTGGCTCGATTATTCCTGGTTCGGCTATTCCTAAAATTCAGAGACTTGTTGATGATGTGTCTCATCAGGCAAGGGGTGAGTGTTTCGATATGGTGGCACAGAGCAACCAGGGTTCTCTACAGCCCTCAAGGACTGATTTAAGTAATTTAGATAGATGCTTTAACATTGGAAAAAGTGCTGAATGTGTCCTTTTTTAAACCTTGGAATCAAATAAGTTCAGCGTTGAGATTTAAGTATAGAGTAAATCCGGCAATTTTCAAACAGAGACAACTGAAACTTTTTAAAACTGTAAATCATGCAAGGATTCTGTGGGATATTGATTCCAAACCAAAAGGATTGTTGGGAAGTCATTTTAAAATTTTATTGTATTATGACAATGTTATGTTGTCACAAACTCAAATTTGGAATTTTTATGTTTGACTGAAACGATTGAAACAATGTTGTGTGTCCCTGGGTATAATATTTTTTAAAGGGATAGGGTGCGTAGAGGTAAGGGTATTATGTTTTATTTTAAGGATAGTATTTGGTGTACTGAACTACAGTTAGCTTATAATTTTGATATTGAATGTATAGTTTTAGACGTTTCGCTTTCACTACAAATGTCTTTTATAATTGTTGCAGTTTATAGGCCACCTTCCGCAAAAAAAATATTTCTATATAGGCTTCTTAAATTATGTGATTTTACTAGAGAAGTTATTCTACTTGAGACTTTAATGTAAATTGGTTAGATAAAATGGAAGAAAGAACTTGAAGAATATAACTAGTTATTTTGATCTGAAACAGCTTGTTAAAGGACCTACAAGAATAATTAGATTGTCTGAAACACAAATTGACTTAATTTGTACAAATACCAGGGGCGTCAGTCTGTGTTGAAAAGTGGTGGGGACAAAAGATCAGATGAAAAAACATTACAGCAGGATGGGAAAAATATTGAAAAATGGCGCATCAAAAATGGGCCACACTGCAAAAAATAACTTTCTTACTTAGTATTTTTGTCTTGTTTTCAGTAAAAATATGAAAAAAATTCTTAAATTAAGATGCTTTGTCATGATGAGCAAAACGACACAAGAAAATAAGTCTAGTTTATAGAACAAAAATATCAAATTTAAATGATTTTGTGCATAAAACAAGCAAAAAAATCTGCAAATGGTGTAAGTAAATTTTTCTTGAATTAAGTGTTAAAGGAAAATGTTTTCTTATTTTATGCACAAAATCACTTAAATGTGATATTTTTGGTCTAAAAACTAGACTTATTTTCTTGGGTTGTTTTGCTCATCAAGAAAATGCATCTTAATTTATGAAGTTTTAGATATTTTTACTGAAAACAATTTTTTTTCTTGAAAATCATTTTTTGCAGCGCAGGATAAAACCCTCAACAATGTTGACTTGTCTTAGACACTGCAAAAAATTATTTTCAAGAAAAAAAAACTTAGTATTTTTGTCTTGTTTTCAGTAAAAATATCTAAAAATTCTTAAATTTAATGAATTGCATGTTTAATTTTGTGCAAATAAACTTGTAACATTTCTTGGTTATGACTTTTCAGAACATTTTAACCAAATGCTTCCAAAAAGTGGTGGGGACAAAATCAGCCATTTAAAAAAGTGGTGGGGACATGTCCCCAGTGTAAATGTCAATGACACCTATGACAAATACACCTGGGCCCGTATTCTTAAAGATTCTGAGAGGTGATTGTAACATGCTATTAAGAAAAACACATAAGTGGAATACTGTAGACTCCAAGTAGAGTTGAAAGAATTAAATCAATTTACAGGACACTGTGGTTTCTCAAAAAAAAGTTGAAAACATGGTTATTGACCCATCAAAATTGTGATCATTTGTTTGTGGAGGGCAGTCTGTAATTTTGTTTCCATAGTCTTAGTTTATTTGTTCTGCCTTTTTATTTTATTAAATGTTTGCTTTTATTGTGATGTATTAATATTCATTGTTCATATTTTTCTTTCTGTCAATAACATCAACCTGCCAAAATTGACTAAGGATGAAAATTTGTCAATACTGGCAAAGTCCGGTGTATTTTACATATCTATGTATTATTAATGTGCACTGCCCGATTAAATAAACAAATAAATAAAACAATAAAAATTTGACCTGAACACACTTGGAATATTTGTACTTTTTGTTTGCTGTGTTTCATAATAAACCAGCAGCCATATCACCCTGTAGCCCTCACTTTCCGGACTCCTCTTCCAATAATCCTTTTACACTCCATCATCAATCACTATAAAACATTTTCATAACCAGTTCACCATTATCTAGACCCTACAACGTACAATCGCTTTATTGTTTCTTGTGTTCCTGTATGTCCCGTGTGTGGTATTTGTAACAAAAAGTAACAATGAATCCTGACAGTTAAAAGAAAATCATGTCATAATAGCAGAATTATACCCCAATATATCATTTCATGGTGGCCGTGGGCAAGATAGGGGAATGTGAAAACAACCTGAATGGTCATTTTCGTAGAAGGATTTTAGATCTTTGTTTTATTCTTTCTTAATCATTTCACTCACATAATAAATACTTGTTCTCTCTCTCTCTCTCTCTCTCTCTTTCTTTCTTTCTCTCTCTCTTTCTTTCTCTTTCTATGTGTGTGAGATTAACCTCACTCTGCACCAGTTTCACTTAAATTTCTTTTTTTTTCTTTGATAGAGTGCCAGAACTCTTTTAAGACCACCTGTACACTCTTGATGAAAACAGACTCATGGCAGATGGGTCCATCGCTCGTCCTCAACTCATCTAACTCCACAAAAGCTGAGACTGATGTATCTATGCCACTGTCTGCTGATGGTATTAATAGAGCAGATGAGTGTGTTGTTTCATTTGCTGTGATCACTAATGAGTGAAGCGTATTAAATCATGAGGAGGAAGACTGGATGGGTGAAGAGGTAAGGATGAAATAGTTTTTTTTCTTAAAGATGTGTAAGGGCAGATGAAATGGGGTCAAACAGATAAAGGGAACAGAAGGTGTTGATAGTGCAGCTAATGGTATATATGTTAGCAGTATTTTGTTATTAAATGTTTCTGCAAAATAATATACTAAAGTCGTTGAGAAATAAAGGTGAAGTTTGACATATTTGTAGCAACAGTGGCAGCAAACATAATTACACCCCACCCCAAACTCACTGTCAGAGTAAACCAATTGATGAAAACATGCTTTCTTCAAGGACACCTCAGTCACAACCTGCTGGTCGTGAGACTCAAACTGACATTTTCTGGGTAACAAGCCAGACTCTCTAACCATTAGGCCACAATGTGACCAGAGTATATCTTTACTTTATCCTGATCATCTCTACTGAGTACTACTGTATGGCTGGGCTTATGAATTTTCCTTGCACTCCAAAAAAGGGATGGGTTATTTTTAGGTCGAAAATGGACAAACTCAGCCAGTGGGTTATAAATTATCTTGTGCTTGGATGTTTCAACCGAAAATGTTGTGTTATTTTAACCTATGGTTGAGTTAAATATAAGCATTTTCTGGGTTAATTTAATAAAAAGGTTGGGTTTGTTTAGAGCTGCTTTGCAACAAACACACTGGGAAAAGTGCTATAGAAATTTTATGATGATCACAGTATTAAATAAATTCATGACAGCAGTACAACATTAATGTTAATGGTGTTTTAATGTATATCACTAAAGAACAAAGGTTATTGAAAGAGAAGTGGGACTGATCCTGCACAAGAAAAATGAAGGTATTGAATACTTGAGTGAAAACTTTCATTAAAGAAAGTAAATACTTTAATTCTCGCTCATTAAATATGCTCCACATGCAATACCCTGTTGAAATGACAAATGTTCAGTTTACCTTGAGAGGCTAATGACTCTTGGTTAAAGTGTATATTTATTTTCCACTGCACTTTAAAGTGTGTGTTAGGAAAAGTAGAGGTATTTTATCATTCCGTTGTTTATTAGTGGTATGAATTTGACTATTTGCCATCCAAAGCAAAAAAAATGCAATGATATATAATAAGATATGTCAGTACAAGGTGTTTTACTCAGACCAGATGGGCCTCTCTGAGAATTTCACAATCTGCTCAGTTACTGGGATTTTCACGCACAACCATTTCTAGGGTTTACAAAGAATGGTGTGAAAAGGGAAAAACATCCAGTATGCGGCAGTCCTGTGGGTGAAAATGCCTTGTTGATGCTAGAGGTCAGAGGAGAATGGGCCGACTGATTCAAGCTGATAGAAGAGCAACTTTGACTGAAATAACCGAGGTATGCAGCAAAGCATTTGTGAAGCCACAACACGCGCAACCTTGAGGCAGATGGTCTACAACAGCAGAAGACCCTGACGGGTACCACTCCTCTCCACTACAAATAGGAAAAAGAGGCTACAATTTGCACGAGCTCACCAAAATTGGACAGTTGAAGACTGGAAAAATGTTGCCTGGTCTGATGAGTCTCGATTTCTGTTAAGACATTCAGATGGTAGATTCAGAATTTGGCGTAAACAGAATGAGAACATGGATCCATCATGCCTTGTTACCACTGTGCAGGGTGCTGGTGGTGGTGTAATGGTGTGGGGGATGTTTTCTTGGCATACTTTAGGCCCCTCAGTGCCAATTGGGCATCGTTTAAATGCCTAGGCCTTCCTGAGCATTGTTTCTGACCATGTCCATCCCTTTATGACCACCATGTACCCGTCCTCTGATGGCTACTTCAAGCAGAATAATGCACCATATCACAAAGCTCGAATCATTTCAAATTGGTTTCTTGAACATGACAATGAGTTCACTGTACTAAAATGGCCCCCACAGTCACCAGATCTCAACCCAGTAGATCATCTTTGGGATGTGGTGGAACAGGAGCTTTGTGCCCTGGATGTGCATCCCACAAATCTCCATCATCTGCATGATGCTATCCTATCAATATGGGCCAACATTTCAAAATGAATTCTTTCAGTACCTTGTTGAATCAATGCCACGTAGAATTAGGGCAGTTCTGAAGCTGAAAGGGGGTCAAACACAGTATTAGTCTGGTGTTCCTAATAATCCTTTAGGAGAGTGTAGATGCAACAATTCTAACTCTCAAATCCTTTTTAATCATTCCTTTATTTAAACAGGAGAAATCATATTTGTTCATACTCACTTTTTTTGCCATCTATTTCAACAATAATGGCTGTATGTTATTTTCAGAGGACAGTAAATCTATCCTGCTATACAAGAACATTGACTACTCTAAAATATATCCACGTTTCATTTCAATAGCATTGTCCCTTGAGAAGTTATACTAAAAGATTGCTGCAATGTGAGGGGTGTATTCACTTTTGTGACATACTGTACATTTAGATGAATGCTTGGGTAAAGAACTTTATGAACTTACTTTTTAAATTGTGAGTATAAATGATTATAATTATTTAAATATAGACAATATGAAATATAAACCCCAACCCCCCCCAAAATTGGGAAGTTGTTCACCCTTTTTACTTCAACCTCACCACTGCCCTATATCTTTAGATTTGCCGATTTTTTCATATCAACAATCATCTCTTTTGTTTTGCTGATGAAGAGATGAAGGATGTTGTTCTTCCACCAAAATGCAATGTCTGCAGTTCTTCTCCAGAACATCAGGAAATACAAAACTGCAACACAAGCTGCATGAATTGCCAATCAGCACTATTTTATACAAGTACGCAAAGAAATCTCATGTCAAAGAGAGTTAACCTTAAAGGGATAGTTCACCCAAAAAATTTTTTTATTTTGATGATCACAAAATAAGATATTTTGATAAATGATGGTAAGCACACAGTTACCATCATTTATTAAAATATCTTCTTCATCATCTATCACAATACTTTCAAAATATTTTTTGCCACTATGGAATGGTTACAAAAATCTGTGCACTTACCATCATTTATCAGAATATCTTCTTTTGTGATAAAACATGAGCGGGAGTAAAATGATGACTATCCCTTTAAACATGCTTGTTATTGTATCTTAAAAAATATGTATAAAAAACTGTTGTGCTATTATGAATGTTGTTTCTGCTTGTCATTGAAATAAATCTTTATTATATATTAATTACTTTGTCAGTATGTTTTTTTTTTTCAGCTTCATTGCTGCATTTTCTTTGATGCAGTTGGACAGTGGATTGCCTTAAATCCAATGATTTAATACACTTTCTAAATGTATATTAAATGAGAATTACATATAACCAGTATTGAAATGAAATACTCTTTTGGAAGAAAAGTGAAATTTGCACATTTACCTGTTGCTATGACAATCCTCTCAGAGGTCAAATATTCTAGCTGGGTTAGGATCAAAATCAATAATAAAACTTTTTAGCAAGTTAAATGGCCACACATCAATGTGTCTTGTCAAAAAGGCACTGGTTCTGCATTGAAGCTTGATTGAAGCTTGCAAGTGCAAAACACAATACTATGAAGGTAGTGTGATGTAGACTAGTACTGTAATCTGATCTGTAAATCTGACATCAAGTCTGCACTCTAAAAAAAATATTGCTAAATAGCAAGCTCGTAATCATAGGGGAACCATTTTAGTGCTGTATACATTAGCAGCACCTATGAAGAACCATATGGGGGTGATATAGCACCACTATAGCACAATATGGTTCTACACAGGTGCTATATGGCACTTAAAATCGTTCCCCTATGATTACAAGCCACTGAACCACTTTTATTGTTATTTAGCATTATTACACGGCTCTCTGGAATGCTTGATTCTGATTGGTCAGTTGAGACATTTGCAGGTTCGTTCTTTTCGAATAATAACCGCTCCAAAATAATAACGCATAGCCGGACTACTTGCACGAGTAAAATCGTTCCGCGCCAATAAAGATCAATAAAGATTACTGTCTGTTTGGCGCCATCTTGTGACAAACACTCGACAACCACGACAAGACACAGACAGCTACTGAGACTGAACTTGACAAAATAGAGCATGACAGCTACGAAGCCAACACACAAAAAAATACAGAATGGGCATTAAAACTTCTCAAAGACTGGCAAAAAGAGAAAAATGGAGACAAGTATGAAGCAGAGGATCTTAATAAGGTATTACGATCATTTTATGCATCTGTGCAAAGTTTCGCGGAAGGATAAAAATGTTAATTTAAAACAAATATGCCAATAAAATGTTTCAAATTCATATTCATGTCCAGTTTTTTTTCTTATGTGGCAAGTAGCCGTGTAATAAGCGGGATAATGTAGAGGCAGCCGGTAGTTATTGGGAAATAAGCCCCTTCAGTGTGATACAAGACCCTCCGCTTCGCGTCGGGTCCTGATCACACTGTCGGGGCTTATTTCCCAATAACTACCGGCTGCCTCTACATTATCCCTTACTTGTTTGTTTTTAGAGTGTGTGATATGCTTGAAGTCATCTCTACAGGCAAGACTGTGATAGTCTGGTCTGTACATCTGACCTAAAGTCTGTGATAATCTGATCTGTAGAGATGATGTCAAGCCTGTGCTTGTCTTGTCTATGACCTCAAGCCTGTGACAGCCTAGTCCATTCAACTGACCTTAAGCCTGAGATAGTCTGGTCTTTAGAGATGACTTCAAGTCTGTCCTGGTCTGGTTTATGACAGCACATCTGTCTTCAACACAGTGGTTTTATTAGTTTGTTAGCACATGTAACATATTAAATGATGCAAGACGAGACACACAACAAAGCTTATAACTTGTTCTAGCAAAGCCAACAAACAAGCACAAAACTGCAGATCCTTACTATAGTAGCCATAAAGACATAAAGGAAAGAAAGAATCAATATCTCATGTATAACCTCCTCTTTATAATTTCCTTTGAGGTAACGATTTTCTTAACTGAAAAAAATTATGGATTGCGGCTTTAATATATTTGAGCAATGTTACTATTCTTCATCAACAGTTATAAAGCACGTAGGAAGTAAATTGTAGAATCAATATTCATAATTACAGCTTAATTAAGACTAATAATTTGCTTTAAGGCAACACACACGAATGGAGGACAGACCTGTAGTGTTGAAGTACTGTGAAGCGCATCTCCTTTATTCTCAGCATCAATTACTGTGCTGGAACACCTTGTACCTGAATGTGCTCCTCTCAATAAACTCTTCTCACACTACAATGAACATCAGGTGAAAATCTGACTTTATGCTTCTCCTATCAACTCTCTCATCTCAGTTCATTCTCTTCATTGCATGGCTGGGCATGGACAGGCTTGCTTGGTCGCCCTTCAAAACAATGCAATTTGCTGCCTTTGGATTTGTGTGATCCAACAGGGCTTGCACACACTACAGATGTTCATAGTCATATTGGATAAATTATTGTAAATTATTTAATAATCAGATTTTTTCTATCGCTCTTTTCAATTACAGTTTTGGTAAAATTTTAAAGTTGTTACATCGTAGTTATTACATTGATTTTTTTATTTATTTAATTTAAGCTGTTTTATTTGTTTGTGTATTAAAGTGATTTACAGTTCATTCAGGAATACACCATTTGGTAACATTTTACAATAAGATTGTGTTAGTAAACATAAGTAAATGCGTTAACTAACATAAACAAACAATAAACAACTGCATCTGAAATCTCTAAAATGCTTGTTTCCTCCTTTCATCCTGAACATAAACTGTAAAAAAGATGGACGACGCGACATTGTTATGAACTGAAGCCAAAAATATCTGACCATAGTCGCCGCCATGTTACGTAAAAACATCAGTTTGGAGCCAAGGCAGGCACAGAAGGAAACGTTTATGGAGTCAGAGGCGGAGACACGGTATCAAACTTCAGCCCAAACGCTCGCGCGATCAATTCAACCACGCCAATCATAACGACACGCCCCGTTTCTATAGCACCAAATTACTAGCTAAAATAAAACTTATCACAAAAATGAACACTTAAACATATATCAGCGTGATAACAATTACTTGAAAGGACCAAAACCATCTTTCGGAAAATTTTATTGGAAGTGAAACCTTTTTTTTAAGGGCAGAGTCCCATTCGTTTGAATGGAGAGGGCGGGGTTTATGACTTGTACTTCAGCCAGCCACCAGGGGGCGATGAAAGAGCCAGAGGCTTCACTTTTTAAGACTTATGAGGCACACCCGATCCTGACACTTCACTCTTTCTCTGAAGTATTTCTGTAGGCGAGGACTCCGCACATCTTTAAATGATTCAGGGACCCTGCATTGGCGCTCGTTGTGTCTCGCATCTTCTTGTTGCATCTATGAAAGGTTTCCGACTGACAACCTGTCAAACGACGCATTAGTTCCAGGTGGATCCAGTTCCGCTGTGGTTCTGGTACCGATTACTTTTTTATTTTTTAGTACTGGCTTGGTACCGATGACAACCCTAGGCACCATACTATTTTTAAGCCTGGCTTTTATCCAATAGTTGAGAAGAAAGCAGAGAACCCTGTTATTAAGAGGCTGTGACCAGTACCGCCACTTCCTGTACACAGAGTACGCAATTTGCGTAGGGCACCAACTCCCCCGGGGGCACCATCTTGGTTCCTCAGAAAATAAAATCTATTCATTCTGTAAAACTATGATTCACAACAACAACATACACACAAACTATTTGATGTAATAGGGGTGCGGGGGGCAAAAACTAATGTGGGGTAGTTGTAACACGGATTGTTTACATTGTTGCACAAGGTTGAGTGTTTTGTTTTTCCAGTATTTTTTCACGCTGCCAAAAGACAATCTCCCGCAAATTATTGTAAATGTATAATGTTTTTCCAGAGAGTTATTGATGAACGAGTGTTTTGGTGGCATTTAAGTAATTTTTTTCATCATATGTTTATTTTTCAGTTACTAAGTGGGGTGTGTAAGACACAAAATCTAATGTTATGTCATATTAATCAGTGTCTTGTTGACAAAAACATAGCATAATTTTGAAATATGTCTGCAGCTCTTAGCAACTTTTTTGGTGGGCTTATTTTGACCCAATGGGATTAATTGTAACACTGTGTTACAACTAACCCCTCAGCACTTACGATATGAAAACCGCTAATGTTATCATAATTCTTGCCGTTATTTTAAATAGGCTACACACGAATGAAATTAAAAATCATGTGTCAAATTAATTTTTGTTCATATCTTTAATATTGATTGAATAAGATCATGTCAAAGATTGAAATCATAATGAAATGAATGGCTAAAATCAGATTTTGATGCTCATTATCTCAGAATTTGATTTTGAAACTGTAGTATGATTATTACAGACTGGGTGACAAAATTTGTTTTGTCATAATTGTGCTGCTTTTTCTCACATATTTAGACATTTGTATCCAATTGAACTATTGTTTATAAAGGGCTGAATGAATACAGTGTGGATACCGGTCTATTATAGACAGATATATAAACAATATCCACTTCAAGTATATAGACAAAATAGTATTGAAATATTTTCCTGCAAACTTAATTTTTAGCAAGTGTTACAACTAACCCCCTGCCTGTTACAATGAACCTCACCTATGGGGTAAGTTGTAACGTTTGCACTTCTGTCACGTTTGGTGTAATTGTCCAAGAATGGTAAGTACTAGAAACAAACTTCAAATGTTCATTTGTAGCAGAGATGTGTGTGTTGCTTGTGTAAAAATAATCATCAAACTCAAATATTTTTTGAATGACTGAGCCAAAACCAAAAAGCTTAGGTTGGGCCCCGCTCTCCCCTATACAGCATTTTGCAGATGATTAAATATGTGTTTGATGACGCTGCACAGATCCGCAAAAAAACATTAAAGTACCACAAGAGCAATTAGAAAGAATGTGAAATATCTATGCTAAAGACATTAGTTGTTTTGTATACCGGTATGCTAGTAAAAAGGGCCTTATTTATTATTTGACTTTAATTAAACTGTAGAGCAGGTGTCTCTCTCTAAATGAGCACACATGCCCACTTTTTCTGCATTCAGCTACCTTGCAAAATTGTTCGACTTTTCAGAATGCTATGATATGAGCTAAAAGGCAGAATACAAATGTTTTTATTCCATTATAGCTTTTTTTATACTATCATAGTTTTATGTTATCTTTCAATGTTTCAATGTAACATCCCACATTGTCCCACACAAACTTACAACTTGTCCCACATTTGGTTTGTTGGGTGGTGGTCACCCTACCCAGAAATCACCCTTGGAATTGTTACATGTAAGGCTTTACCAGTCATTTGTCTTAAAAATTACAATTTAGTTTGCTAACCTCCACTAAATCCAAATGTGACTCACAGCCATTAAGAGAAGTCGTCATTACTTGCCATTTAGGCAAAGATGATGCATTACCATTATAATTCCCTCAGACCTCATTCGTCCTGTCATCTTTTCACAACAGTCATGTTGAACTGATGTAAGGTACCACCCACAAGCCCAACGACAGATACAAGTGGAGTGGGTGAAGGGGTCTCGTATTCATTCCTTCCTCAGCGCTTCTAGAAGAATAATTCCATATCATGATTAAATTATTTTCTTTGATCTCTGTGTTTAAATTATAATCTGACTCCAATTTAATATACTAAGAATTTTGTGCATTATTCCAATTATCTGTTGATCATAATTTAGATGTTTGATTATTTATAAATTCCCATAGTCTTAGTTATTCGTTCATTAGGGACCCGATATCGCACAGGATATACGCCGGCCGTTTGCGTACATCTCACGGACACAAAATTGCCAGTTCTGATCTTAGTCAGAGGTTGCCGGGTAAACTAATATTTTTATGTCTGGCCGCCCCATGCTTGCTCCGATCATAAAAATAGTTACTTTAGTCACGATCATGCAACTTGCTAAGTCAGGTGATAGACATAAATCTGAGAATCCTGGTGAATGTGCTACCTGCTCCATTCAACATCAAAAAACCAGTGTGATCATATCCTGACATACTTATTTTGCGGTAATACCAGACTCCTTCTAATCTACTGGAAATAATAATTTCTGAAAGAATTAAAATAAATCAATACAATGTCTGAAGAATTCAGATGAAACAAATGTAACAATTTATTATACCAGGCAGGTTCCAGCTTCAAACATAAATGACAGAATATCATACAGAATATGATTCAAATCCAATTCGTTAAAATGATCAACAGTTACAAAGTCATACCTGGCAATGGACACTCTGGCTACAGAGTACTTCCATCATGAATATAATATACCTAAAATGGTGTAGGAAGATTCTTGTTAAAGATTTCTCCCATAATGTTTGAATACACACACCCAAAGTGTGGGGAAGATTCTTGCTAAAGAATACTTCCCCGAGTCTCTTGCCAAGCCACCTTATATACACAGAATGAGACAAAGAATAATAAAATGTTAAATCAGTATTTGGTTGGTCGGTTCTCGTGACCTGAAGGAGCACCAAATGGGACTGTTAACCATCTGTAATCTAGATCTTCTCATGATGTGACACCCCTCGCAGGAGTACAGATTATGTCTTTAAGTTTTAAACTTTGATACACTTTCTCTTAGTATTATAGAAATTAGACCTTTTTAACCATTACACCATCACCTTTAAATTGAAACCAAACATGAAGATGAAACCTTTGTAGCATCACAACATAGAATGAATATGCCATTACATAGATTCAATAGACCTTTAGTGAACTGGAATTTGGGAGAGGAAGTCCTGAGTCCTGGTTATTAGCACCACCTGGGGATTTTATTGCTTTATGGGTATCTCCACAAGCAAACCCAATGCTGATCTCTTGAACAGCTACTACACTGATAACAGCTTTAGTGATAGGCTTTCCACATGTGAGTAAAATTACCTACACTGGTCAGGTACTCTGTAGACATTTACCACTGAGACATTCACATTACCAAATTAATTCTTCACAATTTGCCTGACACACATTTTCCCTCCCCATTACCTGATATAGCCTTTACTGTGACATCTTTCTTAGCTATGGACCTTCAGGAAATGAGACTTTAGTCCATTTGCCCCTGCGGGCCACTTATTGCAAAACTACTGTGACCCTCCCAAGAGCACCAGATAGATTAATCTCCTACTGCCCTACCCTTGGTTGCTTAAACTGGCCCGCTAGCTATTATTGCATATAGCTTCTTAATGAACCAGCCAACCAGTACAGAGAAGAGATTAATAGTATTGGCTGCATTAAATTGGCCTGATCTCACAGAGAATGTTTAACAGTGGTGCGTGAGATGGGGATCAGCTTGAAGTAGAGATTTTACCTTTTAAAATGCGTATAAATCTCACGCAGTGTTAAAAAAGGTGCAATATACAAATGGACAAATTCCAATTTTGCATGCTTATGATACACCAGTCCTTCCCGTTCACTTAATATGGCACATCTTTTTGTGTCGTTTTATGTATTGGTTTATCTTTTTTGTTTTTTATTACATTGCATGGGTGATTTTCGCGAAACTTGACTTGTTATGAGGTGTCATGAAACATTTTGATTAAAAAAAGTAAATGCAAAGTAAGAGTATCAAAATAAGAAGCATACAGTTACAAAAATCTCTTCATGTACTATTTTGCACATGATTTCAAATGACATCATACAAACCAATTTTGTTGTTTTTTCCACATTTAAGGGGAAAATTTTCATTACTGCAATGTGTCGATGACTGGATTTGGGTTCTTTGAACTGAAAATATTTATAATTAAAAAATCTAAAAAATAAAAAGCTATAGTGCATGTTATACTATAAACATTTACAGTAAAAAACATGTGGTATTTGGTGTTTGGTGATCATTGGTAAATGTATAGACAATAATAAGGAATATAAATGTGTCTAAGACCAATTTTCTTATCCTCCGCAACAATTTTCAATCATTGTTTAAGCCCTCAAGGAACTAACTTTTTCAACAACAAAAAAAATGTTGTAAGGGACATAATTGACTGTGACACTCAAGATGGCTACCAGGTAAGCAGTTCTTATTTTTTCTCTCCAGATAAAAGTTGACACTTTGTTTGTCATAGTACCTAGACAACTTTTTAGTTCTCATTACCGAAACATGAGTTTGTAAATGCATATATTTAATGTAATATCATGTTGAGGTAATGATCATTTTTTATTATCTAATTTTTTTTAAATATTTGTATAGGAAATATGTTTTAAATCCTCTAAAAAATAATGGTTATAGTAAGTTCAGACCTTAATCTTATATGTGCAAAAGAAATGGCTTCAAGGGCTTTTTAAAAATTCTGATGTTGTACACCTTCTAAATCTGGATTTCGGGAGAATCACCCGCTTGGGTTTGGGGTTAGAACAACTTTTTGTTATATAAAATGACATCCAAACCCCAATTCTAAGCCCAACTCCAAGCGACCATTGTTTAAAAATAGACAAAAAAATGGAGAAACCTACAGCAAATATTTAGGGTGCCCTCACATCTTTAGTTCGGTTCATTTGGTCTGGAGTGGACCAAAGGAAAAAAATTATACATTATGGTTTTTTAGCAATTTTGGGTCCTTTTCTCACCACACTGATTGCTCTAGTCCGCACCAATTGAAACAAACCAAAATTCAGTTATGGGATAACATCCACATCACTCATTGGCCACGTCTTTGAACATATTTCATAAACTGCTTCTCGATTGGTCAGAATCAAAGTGCAGAAAAAAATTCAACGAAACCCCAGAAGGAAACAATAAGGAGGAAAATAAAGCAGACACTATGGAGAGACGACTGCACGCTGTAATTATGATCGTGATTGTTATATACTACATAGTTTGTATACAGCACTCTATGCAAACACTTCATTTCCAGAATAAAGCGCGGATACAGCTTGAAAACAATGTTTTAATGCAATGCAAACAACAAAGCCACCAAATTTCTATGAGGCTCCGCACCTCCTCGCAACTCCAGGTATGTCCGCGACCTGCCATTGTGCTAATATTGCTAATTAAAACTGTCAACAAACACTTCCTCATCCCATAATGCACAGCGCAGCTGACTACAGCAGCTGTTTTAGTCCAAAAATTTGCAGTCCTTTTTGCAGTTAGGTCTGTTCAATCTTGGATTGCGTTCTCACTACAAACGAACCGCTCCAGAGTTCGTTTGAAAGCATACAGAGACCACCTCTTCAAGGAGGTCTCGGTCCGCTTGTTTGGTCCGCTTTTGGTGCACACCAGAGTTCAATTGCTGGTCTCACCTGCCCAAACGAACCGCACCAAGTGAGCACTTGAACTCTGGTACGATTCAACCGAACTAAATAAGAGGTGTAAAAGCACCTTTAATGACTTGTCAAAGAAAATGCCAAATCTAACCCC
This sequence comes from Misgurnus mizolepis, assembly GCA_025389145.1. Taxonomy (NCBI): domain Eukaryota; kingdom Metazoa; phylum Chordata; class Actinopteri; order Cypriniformes; family Cobitidae; genus Misgurnus; species Misgurnus mizolepis. The sequence goes on along the minus strand of JAIFKI010000011.1, from coordinate 37,759,657 downwards.
AAACCCAAACAACAATGGTTAAAAAGCAGAAAACAAATGAGAAACCAAAACATAAAATGACACAAAAAGATGCGCCGTATTAAGTGAACAGGAGGACTGGCGTTTCATTTGCACGCAAAATTGGAATTTGGCGTATGTATGCATATTTTTATATTAATAGCCTAGTCCTTTTTAGCTCAGGTAGAGCATTGCATTAGCAGCACCAAAGGTCATCGGTTTGATTCCTAGGGAACATAAACATGGACCTGGAATTAAGCTGGTTTGATGTAAATATTTAGCTTGTGTTTACTTTTTTACTGTTGAATATTTTATCAGTAGGCTACACGTTGCCATGAAAAGACAAAGACTCTAAGAAAGTGAAAACTCCAGCAGACATATGTCTGTGACCACAGGATCTATGTATAGACTAACTTTATGCCCAGCTCAGCTCTATGAACCACCATTTTGTATTGGCATATGGCAGCTCTACAGCAAACTCTGGGGAGATTTTGATTCTGTCTCTCAGTCATGCAGGCACAATGTTCCTCTTGTCAATGGGAAGAAGCATCTGTCTGTTCAACGGGGGCTTATTCTTATTCTTTTTGCATTAGCACCCAAGAGTTTATCTGATAAATATAACAACAAATACTAAAGTTTGTGATGGCAGATTTTATAAACTTGCTAAGCTCCTTAGGGGACATATCATGAAAATGACTGACTTTTCCATGTTTAAGTGCTATAATTGGGTTCCCAGTGCTTCAATCAACCTAGAAAATGTAAAAAAAGATCAACCCAGTAACTTAGTTTTGGTAATCCATTCTCTGCAAGCTTGTGAAAAAATAGGTCATTGAAATTTGGCTCTGCTTGTGATGTCAGAAAGGGGATAATACCGCCCCTTAATCTGCTATTTATGATACTTTTATGTATGTTTGAAACAACATGAGGATTTTTCATCTCTCACAACATGATTTTTTTATTTTTTTATGTACACTATTCATTCCAGTCAGAATGTGGAAGTCTAATCCCAGGTTTGCCAAAGATTAGATTATACAAGATAAAGGCACAATCCATTTTGATTCTTCATTCATTTGTGACTTTTGGAGGTTCTGTCACACTCACACACACACACACACATATATGTAATGGTTTTTATACTGTACAAACTGTATATTCTATTCCCCTCCTAACCCAAACCATCACAGAAAATGTTCCTCTACTTCAGATTTTTTTAAGAAACATCCTTATGTTTGTTTTATAAGCTTGTTACCTCATGAATTTTCCATCAAAAATGTACTGGTATTCCTATCTGTATTTTTCCTAGCAATGTTATAATTACCAGGTACACACACACACACACACACACACTTGATGTAGACTGAATTGGTGGGCAGGGAACAGAAAGCATCACTCAGGATCACAGTGGATTCATCATTACACATCTTATGGTGGTGTGTCAAGCGGCACCAGGAGCTAATAACACTGCCTCAGGAGACTCCAGATGTTCAGCAGTAGATGAATACCCAGAGGACACACTTTCACTGCTGAGAGCTCTTTCATTGCTCAAGAGATTTAAACCCAACATGAAATCAACATTTAGCCCAGTTTTCACAGTTTTTCTCATTTAGCTGTTGTATTACCTTTATTTAAACTAAAAATCTGTGCCTTCAAAATAACACAGCCAGCAATCCAGCCTCTTAATTTACATTTATGCATTTGGCAGACTTACAATGCATTACATATACATTTTTTGTCATCATGTGTGTCCCTGGGATCGATCTCGTGACATTTTTTGCTGCTAACGCTCTACCACTGAGCTGTAATGCTGTATGTGTTAACACAGGAGAGCCCATATCTAGGGTTTCCAACTTTAGGAAAAGAAAAATAAGGGACAAATTTGGTTCTTTAAATAAAAATAAGGGACACTCTAAATATCTGTACTGCACAGCGTATTTCATTTCAGTATGCAAAAAGAAACATGTTTTTGCCTGTATTAAATATATTACAAATTAATTTCAGATGTAAACATTTGTTTTGCTTAACCTACTGTATCACCTTACATCATTTTGACATTCAAAACTGTACCCTATCATATCAGCCTCTGATGATGTGGTAATAAGAAATTTCTCCTGGCTGTCGGTCATTTTGTCGATAGGTCTCTGTCAACGCATTTTGTTTGATGTCACAAACTAGAGCCCTGCACAGGAGTGTTTTCTTAAAGGAACATGCCCACATTTTGGGAATTTAGGTTATTCACCATATCCCCCAGTGTTAGATAAGTCCATCCATACCTTTCTCATCTTCGTGCGTGCTGTAACTCTGTCTGACGCAGCCCCCGCTAGCTTAGCTTAGCACAAAGACTGGAAGTGAATGGCTCCAGCTAGCAAACTGCTCCCAATAAGTGACAAAATAACTCAAACATTTTCATATTTATATGTTGTGATTTGTATAGTCACAGCGTGTACAAATAACAAGGTGATATGAGACACAGCCATCTTTTAACAGTATACATACAGGGAACTTATTTTCAGAAGGTGAAGCACTGCTACTTGGCCGAAGTGATTTGCTCAACTCTGACCGAACTCTCTGCTCCTCACCAGGGGGCTTCTCGAGTGCTGCGAGCAAATCACTTGGGAAAATTCTAAAGGCCAAAAACAACAACAAACTCATTCACATTGATCTAATAAATACCACCAAACTCCAACAAACAACACCAAAATCATTGATTCTAAATGACGTGTTGTTGGATCGGTGTGAATTGGCCTTATCTTCTGATAGCTAAGAAGCCCCAGTCCCCCAACTGGCTTTTTAATGAATTACATCTATTATCTATTATCTATGAAAAATCTATTATCTAGAGGGAAAGGCCAATTACTAATATATAATGTCCCATCTTAAAAAGCTATCAAGAGGTGTGTCAGAATGTCTGTGTGTTAACCACAAACAATTCTCTTCTGCTTTCATTACGTGCTCCGTTAAACTTTGCATTCGGTCTGCCTATTACAGAGAGATCTGCTTATATAGACAGATTCATTTGGTCAACTGTTAAAGTGGAGTTTAAGGCAGATTAAATGTGTGTGCGTGTGTGAGGTAATTTGTATCTTATCTTTATTTTATAATAGCAGATCACAGCTAAGTAGTGAGACACTTTGTCAGCCTGTTAATGAACAACTAGTGATAGATCATAATGATCTTAATTCCTCTCTCTTTTTGCTTTTGTCCTGAGAGACTGACTTTTAAGGGTAAAAAACAAAAAGAATCCTTTTAGGGGGCGTGCACACCAAAGCGTTTACGCCCGCGGCTGGCGCATGTTTTCAATTGTTTCCAAAGGTTTTTCAAAAAAAGCCAGCAGCTAGCGGTTTTCTTCCGCATTGGGCGCTCGGCAATGCGAACGAGAGTTGAAAAATATTCAACTTTGAGTGAAAAGCTCTGCTCGTCAATGTCAGTTCTCACACGGCCATCCAATCACAGTGGAGTGGGGGGGCATTACCACAGCAACCAACCGGCTCACAGTTGAAGTATCACAGCTACCAAAGCGCTCAGCTGAAAAACAGCTGGCATTCGGCGTCCTCCAGGCGTTTTCATCCGCGTTTAAAAGTTTTGGTGTGCACAACTCCTTAGTGCATCCACACCAGACGCGAATGAAGCATTAAGCGTGAGTGATTTACATATTAAGTCAATACAAAGACGCAATATACCTTCATGCATTCACACAAATGGCAAGGCACAAATTAAGCATTTCAGGCATTTGACGCACATGAGACATGATTCGCGTAAGTTGAAAAATCTGCATTAACTAATCAGGTGCTTGCTCTATTAGTGAGGTGATTACGATATAGTGAGCGGAGGCAGAAATACAAAACAACAATGGAGGAAAAAATCCTCGTCGCTGTATGTGGACACCAAACCGATTTATTTACTTTATTTGTGTCTGGTGTAAACGCACAGTAAGTGACAAATCATTCTGACCCTGTGTTTGTTCTCTCATAAGCTGCATTTTCATTAAAGATTTGGACAAAACTTTCTAAATGTCGCAAAGAAATTGCCAAATGACAGTGTTTCCATTAACCAATGTTATGTGACTAAACAATTTTTTTTTGTCTTGCAGTAAGTCATTCCAAAAATCATGGCGACAAGTGTGTTCGATTTCATAAACCAGGGCTATTCACTGGCGGCCCGTGGGCCAAACCCGGCCCCCAAGGTAATTTGATCCGGCCCTTTATGTAGGCTGTGAAAAAGACATCTCTAGTATAAATTTAGTTGGGCCCTACAGTTACGAGTTGATGAGCGTGCATCTGTTTCATACAGCATGAGATGCAGAGTGTGGGTCACGTGACTGGCGCAAGCAGCTGTGTCACGTGTTTATATTTGTGCTTTGGTCCACAACGCAAGCCTCCCCCGCTTGCGCCCGCGTCTCAAGACGCGATGCCTGACAATGGTGAGTTAAGAGACCACGGACTCTATGGCTGTTTTAACCTTATTTGTTGTATTTCCAGCTTACAAAACTGCCTTTTCCAACAGTTGTTGTCTGATATGTCAGCTCAATGATGACTTGCTTATGCACAATGACATTAAATGTCTTAATAAAGGAAACTCTTTGAAACGATTTTGTGAACTAGAAAAAAAGATCCTGGCATTTCTCTGAAATTCAAAGCAGACAAAGGCTCAAATATTATGCGAGTCATCGTTCTCACACAAGAATGCAATTTAAACGAGTAACAGTTAATCGCCCATCGCTCACAGCCCAGCACCTGCACCACTGTATGCGTATCGCGCTGACAAACATACACCTGATTTTACTGCTCTTGCGAAATCTTAAAGTATAATTTCTCTTATTAGAAGCTATACTAATGTTTGCCAGTTATTAAGATGGCGGTTGTAGTTTAAATAGTCCTACTGTAATAATTAGCTTTGACAAAAAACTGCATAAAACAATGTTATGTTCCATATTACAAACTTTTGGTTATGTGTACTTAAGTGAGTAAATAAGTTAAATTCTCAATGAGTGTGATATGGATCTTATTTACTTATTTAAATGTAGAATAAAGCTTACTCGGGTGTCTTACAATGCACTTATGTTGTTATGCAGTTTTAAAATACAACATACTGTAGGAACATGTCTGGAAGTAGATAAAGCCTACTTGGTCATATTACACAATGCACAAGTTTTGTTGTATGCAGTTTGAAAATACATGTTTGTAGAAAAAGCCTATTGTACAATGCACTGATTTTGTTTTTATGCAGTTTCAAAATACAACATGATGAGTATGTTTAAATGTAGGAAAATGTAGTCATCATCACTGATATACCCCATCATTTGAGATGCTTATCATGAACTGGCCCCCTCGACAAACTAATTGAATAGCCCTGTCATACACCATCGTGCAGAGAGACATGCAGATGACATAAAAATATCGCAAGAGTGACTGAAAGCAGTAGACTGAATGCTTTTGCGGTATTTTGATGTCATGCGCTTGTCTGTTCTTGTGACATCACATTAATTGAACACACTTCTTTTGTCTTGTTCTCAAATCAAACATACCGCGCCACACAGTATTTAAAAAATGACTCTGTGACTTTTACGCACCTCAGGTGACCTCAATCTTAAACTTTTTGCAATATACTGTATGAGAGTTGATGCAAAATTGCCGTGTTTCCATTGGGCACATTTTTAATCAGTTATTTACACTTGTTTAATTTGAAGGGTAATGGAAAATGCAGCTACATAAATTCTTGGAAGAAAAGGTACAAAAGCTGTCACTGGAGCAGTACCCTTTCATAAATCACACATTTTTTTACCTAAATGGTACACATTAGGACATTTTTTTAAAAGTGTATCATCCCAGTTACAGCTTCTATGTAGCTTTTTCAGTTGGTGTACAGCCACGCAATGCCCAAATTCATGTCCCTGATAAGACATACTCAACACTTATAGCCTGTAAAAAACTATTGATCACTACCTTTGTAAAACATATGTGCAATTTTAAACCTAATTAATCATCTAACATTCTTTGTCCACAATGTGCATGACTATAGTGAAATCCCAAAAATCTTTTAAAACACCTCTCACATCATTCACAATGCTCCACAGTATCTCTCACTGAATACTTACATCTCAAAATACTTCCCATATCTCACTGAATACTTTCCACTTCTTTGACATCTCTTATAAAATACGTCTAACACAAAATGTCTCTCATCTCATAATATAATACTCTTTAATCAAATTCATTTTTCACCTCACACAAAAGACGCATGAATGCGCTGCTCCCTTCCAGTCATAAACACGCGCAGGTTGCTCTGCTCCAGCAGCTTGTTAAGGCCATATTCTTCTTCTTAACTTTGTGGAGGGAAGCCAAACGCCACAACTGGCAATAAACAGAGAGAGAAAAGCATCTGTAAACAGACAGTCGAATTCATTACACTCTGAAATAACAATTAAATCCCAAACACGATGAACCCAGAGCAGAGTGCTTCAGTTACTCATCTGATTATAACCCAGTGCCTATTCATCTATTCATTTTAATTTACCATTGTAAGGAGGAGTGAGGAATGGGCATCCTTCCTGGTGCCGGTCCAAGAAAGACCTGAAGATCTTTATACACAACCAACAGACCCAAGTGGGGCCCACCTGGGCTGATATGTAGGGCCCACATGCGCTTCTCAACTGGGATCCAGCTAATTTTGTCCACAGTTTCCATGGTGGCCTCAGATGGGCGGATGATGGGATCCATATGGATTAACCAGGTAGCTCCCATTTGGTGTCTACAGGAGTCTGTCTACATTAGTGTTTCCCAACCAGGGGGCCGGGGCCCACAGGGGGGGCTCAGCAGGGGCCCTCAAGATGACTTAAAATTAAAAAACAAACATTAAAATAAGCTAAAATCAAGATGTTTCTTATTTTTTAGGCCATTTTAGTAGCGAATATACATCTGTCTAGCCATTCCAAGTTCTAGTTAATTTTATTTGGAAAAAATTGAATGAGTGGGGGGCCCTCAAATATTGTTGTGGGCAACTAAGGGGCCTTGAAGTGAAAAGGGATGGGAACCACTGGTGTACATGGGTTATATATGGGATTAAATATGTTTGCACTTTGATAAAACAAATTGAATCCCTTTTGTAGCTCATGCATACATTTCTCATTTATGACCCAACATGGGGAGCCTACTTGGGATCAGCTAAATGGGCCCCAGATAAGACTTGTTTGCTGGGTAGTCACTCAACCTCTTCTTCTTCTTCTTCTTCTTCTTCATACTGGTATTATTTAAACCTTTCTCATCCTTTAGATTGAGGGATTTAATTCAGACAAGTGACATCGGGAATGGAGAGATCCTGCTGAAACTGGCTTGTACAGGAATAATTCAGCCAAAAATGTATTCGCCTTCATGCAGAGCAAACAATTGAGTGACCTCAGACTCATTGACCACAGTGAAGCTTGACTGTTGACTGTCATTAGAGATTATAATGTAGTCAGGTTTTTTTAAAGCTTTAAGACAGTGTTTGGCAAGAGTAAGCTTTGTACAGACATTTTTGGCATTAAGTCAATCCAATAAACAGTAAAACACAAAAAAAAACATCTGATAATGCAGCTAATCCATACACATTTCAGGCTGGGAGGTTTCAAAGTTATTTGCAGATGCAATGTTCTACGTGTGTTCTTCCAGGCTTGGATTTATCTCATCTAAGGCTTTGAAACATTAATTCTGGCATGATAGCGCCCCCTGCTGATTTAATATTAAACTTCTGCTTGTTCAGGCTCTGAGAAGTCATGCACTTGCATTTTTAAACATACTGAACAAGAAATGAACAGAACTGAAGAGGACACATATTATAAATAAAACAAATATTATATATAAAAGATTGATGAAACAATCCAAAACCGTACCTGATTTGAAAGCATTTTGAAGGCCTGTCAGCGCAGTTATTTATGGAGAAAATTGCATTGAATTCTGACAGACCAAACACAGTCATTTAAAACCACTTGCATCTGGTCAGTACATCACAACAGCATTTCTGACAGGCTGAAATTATGAGACATTAAAGGGTAAAGAGAAATGAGATGTAATGCCAATCTAAAATCCAGAGCTGTTTCGGTCTTCCTCTGGACAAATGTAAAACAACATCATCTTGTGTTGAGATGCACTGCACAAAATAACAACATAATCAGTTATTCATGCCTTGATTTTTAGCAGAAATATTTATCTTTTTATCTAATCTAATTTTACATTTGTGCTTAAAACAGGAAAATACTGTTTACAAATGGGAGATTCATCTGTTAAGAATCAAGGATATTTTAACTTTTGTAAAAGCTGTTATTATTCTGTGCTGTGATTTACATGTAAGTATCTGTTATGTAAAATAAAGCTCACAGAAACTGTAAAACCAGCGTAAGAAATTAGAAAATAAGGAAATTATTAATAATCCTGTGGGTTATGATGAGTTTATAACTCATACGGTTTCAGCAACAACATAAACAAAGTCCTTTTTAATAGTTTATTTATATATCAATCAAAATAAACAACACATAGATTACCTAGAAAAACAAAACATTTGTTATTTTCGACGAGGTATTTGTTCAAGAGTTCAGTTTAGCAACTAGTCAGACCATTAAACAAACAAACGGGATCCAGATATGAGATGAAAGGTGGGCCAAGTGATATTCCAGGTGGGCTGGTCGGATTGGGGGGGGGTCTTTAATGCTTTAATCTCACATGTCTATAGTTTTAAGACAATTGTTAGGGTTGTTTGTTATTGTTGTGTTTGTGTTTTCTTCATTTTTAATCTTATTTTGTACATATTTTGGAACTATTTAGTAACTTTATATATATAAATGGTTAACATGTTTATTTTTTACATTCTCTCTTTTGAACCCTTAACAGATCTTGTATCAATCAAGTAACTTTAGATTTAATAAAAAGGGGCAGTTCTTTTAACTCTTTCCCCGCCATTGACAAGATAACTCAATTACGTCAATTAAGAGAAAACGCTTCCCTGCCAATGACAAGAAATTCCGGCTTTCCGCAATACCGCCATTATCCATCAGGATAATAACACCAACTTATACAAACTGGAAGTAGCGCCTCACGTGAGAGAGAGAGAACCCTGTGTATGTTTTAAGGATCGCTCTGCATCTGATCTCTATCAAAAAGTCCTTCACAAAAATGTAATTATTTCTGCTTTTTGCTCAAAATTGGGTGTTTTTGAAGAAACCTACCCATATTCGAGAGGTGATAAAAAGAGAACTAATGAAGGTAGGATGAAACGGTTTTTTGTTTGAAAGCAGAGGGTCTGTTCTTTCATTTGATATATTGTTTGTTTATATATTTAACTCTTTCCCCGCCATTGACGAGATATCTCGTCAATTAAGAGAAAACGCTTCCCCGCAAATGACGAGATTTTCCGTCTTTCCGAATCCGCAATACCACTATTATCCACCAACTTTTTTAACTTATTGCTCTATGGCAAGCGGCTGCATGTCCGTGTCTGTTTTAAAGATCGCTCTGAATGGGATCTCTATGAAAAGTCCGTCACAAAAATGTAATTATTTCTGCTTTTTGCTCAAAATTGGGTGTTTTTGAAGAAACCTACCCATATTCGAGAGGTGATAAAAAGAGAACTAATGAAGGTAGGATGAAACTGTTTTTTGTTTGAAAGCAGAGGGTCTGTTCTTTCATTTGATATATTGTTTGTTTATATATTTAACTCTTTCCCCGCCATTGACGAGATATCTCGTCAATTAAGAGAAAACGCTTCCCCGCAAATGACGAGATTTTCCGTCTTTCCGAATCCGCAATACCACTATTATCCACCAACTTTTTTAACTTATTGCTCTATGGCAAGCGGCTGCATGTCCGTGTCTGTTTTAAAGATCGCTCTGAATGGGATCTCTATGAAAAGTCCGTCACAAAAATGTAATTATTTCTGCTTTTTGCTCAAAATTGGGTGTTTTTGAAGAAACCTACCCATATTCGAGAGGTGATAAAAAGAGAACTAATGAAGGAGGATGAAACTGTTTTTTGTTTGAAAGCAGAGGGTCTGTTCTTTCATTTGATATATTGTTTGTTTATATATTTAACTCTTTCCCCGCCATTGACGAGATATCTCGTCAATTAAGAGAAAACGCTTCCCCGCAAATGACGAGATTTTCCGTCTTTCCGAATCCGCAATACCACTATTATCCACCAACTTTTTTAACTTATTGCTCTATGGCAAGCGGCTGCATGTCCGTGTCTGTTTTAAAGATCGCTCTGAATGGGATCTCTATGAAAAGTCCGTCACAAAAATGTAATTATTTCTGCTTTTTGCTCAAAATTGGGTGTTTTTGAAGAAACCTACCCATATTCGAGAGGTGATAAAAAGAGAACTAATGAAGGTAGGATGAAACTGTTTTTTGTTTGAAAGCAGAGGGTCTGTTCTTTCATTTGATATATTGTTTGTTTATATATTTAACTCTTTCCCCGCCATTGACGAGATATCTCGTCAATTAAGAGAAAACGCTTCCCCGCAAATGACGAGATTTTCCGTCTTTCCGAATCCGCAATACCACTATTATCCACCAACTTTTTTAACTTATTGCTCTATGGCAAGCGGCTGCATGTCCGTGTCTGTTTTAAAGATCGCTCTGAATGGGATCTCTATGAAAAGTCCGTCACAAAAATGTAATTATTTCTGCTTTTTGCTCAAAATTGGGTGTTTTTGAAGAAACCTACCCATATTCGAGAGGTGATAAAAAGAGAACTAATGAAGGTAGGATGAAACTGTTTTTTGTTTGAAAGCAGAGGGTCTGTTCTTTCATTTGATATATTGTTTGTTTATATATTTAACTCTTTCCCCGCCATTGACGAGATATCTCGTCAATTAAGAGAAAACGCTTCCCCGCAAATGACGAGATTTTCCGTCTTTCCGAATCCGCAATACCACTATTATCCACCAACTTTTTTAACTTATTGCTCTATGGCAAGCGGCTGCATGTCCGTGTCTGTTTTAAAGATCGCTCTGAATGGGATCTCTATGAAAAGTCCGTCACAAAAATGGAATTATCTCAGCTTTTTGCTCAAAATGTGGTGTTTTTGCAGAAACCTACCCATATTCAAAAGCTGATTACAAAAGAACCACTGAAGGTAGGATGAAACGGGGTTTTTTTGTTTGAAAGCAGAGGGTCTGTTCTTTCATTTGGTATATTGTATGTTTATATATTTAAAGAAGAACATTTTCTGGAAGGCATTAAACCTAGGTGAAAATCATGAAAAACGCTGGCGCTGGCTGGCAACCTTTTTTTAAAACGCTGGCGGTGAAAGAGTTAAAGAAGAACATTTTCTGGAAGGCATTAAACTTTGTGAAAATCATGAACAATGCTGGTGCTGGCTGGCAACTTTTTTTTAAATGCTGGCAGTGAAAGAGTTAAAATATCTATTTACATCAACTAAAACAAACGTTTTACAAACTAAAAATGTTAATTTTATCTGAAATGCTGTTTTTCTGAAGAATTATTCTCACGTCTGTTAATATAGTATAACATTACAGATTTTTGGCTAAATTGGCTATTAAGTGGTGTGGGGCCAGGGTGGGCCGGGCCTGAAACCAGAAATAAAGTTTTGACCAGATGCATAATTGCTTCAACGCACGCGAGTCCGATGAAAACATCTTTAGAGAAACTTAAAATTGAGTGGCCAGTCGAAAGTCAAGAGAGTGAAAAGACGAGTAAACTGGACGAGAGGTTTCTAAAGAATTAAGGACAACCACAGCAAAAGGACAACTTTATTTGTTTATACAAAATTTGTTCATGTTCATCTGAAGAAATTTAAGTCGTATACATTTCAAATGGCATGAGTTTGAGAAAATGATGAGACAATTTTAATTTTGGGACTTTTGAGATTTCATAATAAGGGCATATCTTAGGGTTGTAAAACATTTCTGTATAATTTCCGCACTTAATAAAGCCACATACCTTCTATGTATGATAGATATTAAAGATATTTTCAATGCATTCTTTGGCATCTTTAAAGCAAAGAAATTTGTATGAAGGATTGCATGTGTCGAAGCCAGGCTACATAAAAAGCATATTTAAGAGGAAATCTAAAATAAGAGGAAATATGTGCTCTCCAGCTCTCAGAGCAGAAATGCCATGGCAAATGGTTAAAACTTGACATTTCGTGATCTGTCTAGTCATTCCACAAGGTTACAGCTACTTTTACTAGTGGCCTTTTTGGAGTCCAAATTAGAAAGAAGCATTTACATAAGGGCACTGTCAGTAGCTGATTGTCCTAAGGGCACACATAAAGTCTATCACTTAAAGTCCAATTATGACAGCATGCAAATGTGGCCAAGAAACAATAATAGTCAGAGGTTGTTAGGTGGAAGTTTGATATTGCCAGTTGCTTTAATTCAGTTATATTTAAAGATCAGATTATAATTAAAATGTGTTTAACTATTGTAAACAAATTAAAAACACTTTAATATGCAACGCAAACATCCATTTGATATCCTTAAAATAACACTGCAGATGTACCAATGTAATTCACGATGTATAGTGAATGAAATTATATGTAATGGGGTGTAACAAAGACATTTTTAATCAGTTTGATTTAAATGTAATTCCTCTTCTTTATCACTGTGATGCATAGGTGTCATTTACACTGGGGACGCTGGGGACATGTCCCCACCACTTTTTGAAATGGCTAATTTTGTCCCCACCACTTTTTGAAAGCATTTGGCTAAAATTTTCTGAAAAATCAAGCAATACCTTTGCGACATAAACTGCAAAAATGGCTTTCCTACTTAGTACTTTTGTATTGTTTTCAGTAGAAATATCTAAAAAATTTTACATTAAGATGCTTTCTCTTGATGTGCAAATGACCTAAGAAAATAAGTCTAGTTTTTAGACAAAAAACATACAATTTAAGTGAATTTGTGATTAAAACAAGCAAAAATATCTGCCAATAGGGTGAGAAAAAAATCTTAAAATAAGATTAAATTAAGATTTTAAAAAAAAACTAATTTACACTGCAAAAAATTATTAGTATTTTTGTCTTGTTTTCAGTAAAAATATCATAAAAATCTTACATTTTTTCTTGATGAGCAAAATGACCCAAGAAAAATATGAAATTTAAGTGATTTTGTGCATATAACAAGCAAAAAAAATCTGCCAATGGGGTAAGCAAAAAAATCTTGAACCTTTTTCTAAAAAAAACCCCCACTAAATTCAAGAAAAAAAATCAAGAAAAATTAGCTTACCCCATTGGCAGATTTTTTTGTTTATGCACAAAATCAGTTAAATTTCATATTTTTGGTCTAAAAGCTATACTTATTTTCTTGGGTCGTTTTGCTCATTTAAAAAAGCATCTAAATTTAAGAATTTTTAGATATTTTTACTGAAAACAAGACAAAAATACTAAGAATTTTTTTCTTAAAAATCTTTTTTTGCAGTGTATGACTGGTTTTGTGGTTCAGGGTCACATATGTTGCGTTCAACATGATCTCACAAAGTTCCGTGGGATAGTCACGGAATTTTGTGCTCATTTTTCCGTGGCATTCTCACGGATCTCCGCATTTTTCCGTGGCCCTGCTACGGACTGTCTTTTTCCGTGGCATTCTCACGGATTGGTTACTCAACTGCTTTTTCCTATTTTCAAACCATTTTCGCTTCGGTTTAGGGTTAGATTTGGTGTTTGCATTAGTATGTCACTTTAACTATTGGTTTATATAATTTTTTCTGATGTATTCTTTTATATTTTCTAAACTTTAAACAATTGTCGCCTGGCGTTGGGGTTAGAGTTGGGTTTGGGTAGGGATGTCATTTCATGTAAATCTAACCCTAAACCGAAGCGAAAATGGTAAGAAAATAGGACAAAACAGTTGAGTAACCAATCCGTGAGAATGCCACGGAAAAAGACAGTCCGTAGCAGGGCCACGGAAAAATGCGGAGATCCGTGAGAATGCCACGGAAAAATGAGCACAAAATTCCGTGACTATGCCACGGAAATTCGTGAGATCAGGTTGGTTGCGTTGTATGCTTATGGTGTGTTTTTTTTTTTTACATATGTAATGAATTTCATTGTAATCATTGACTTTACGTGCTGCTCTTTTCTACAGTATGGTGCTTTGGCACTGTTCGGTTGAGCTGGTTTTGCAGGGACTGTTACATGTGCAGTCGACATTGTTGAGGGTTTTATGCTGAGTATTTTTGTGTTGTTGACCGGCCTACACTATGCCCATTTTTTTATGCGCCATTATTCAATATTTTTACCCTCCTGCTGTAATGTTTTTTCATCTGATCTTTTGTCCCCACCACTTTTTAACACAAACTGACGCCCTTGCTGTGATGATTCGTCTCTCTCAATTCCTCTCAAGCCTAAGGTATAGCTGACTCTAGGACATTAATAATGGATTGTATATTTAACAGAAGTCAAACGTTGGCTCGACCAAATGAACTCTGTTTGTTTGAGTGAGGTGAGAGAGGACAGATGCTCCCCAGCTCACTGACAGGTGCTTTAACAGGATTTCACAGTCTTTCTGTGAGGACTCTGCCATAATCTGGTTTGGTAATTATATCTAGTTGTGTATGGCAGGGTCCTGACAGTACAATGTTTTGTGTGGGAGAACGTGGTTTTGATATTGTCATATCAGACCACGTTTTTCCCATGTCTTGTGACTTTTCCCCGCTCCCTTGTATTCTCTTGTCATTGTGTGTTATTTTTTCCCTGCTCCCTTGCATTTTCCAGTCTTTGTTTTTATGTCTTGTTTAGTCTAGTGTTCTGTTCATGCATGTATATATTTATATATATATTTATATATTTATATATGTTTATATGTATATATGTAAATATATTTATGGTTTTGTCTTGTTGGTACTGTGGTTGTCTTGTGTTTGTATGTGTTTTACAGGTTCACGTGTGCTTCCCTCACAGGTGTTCCTGTTCAGTGTGATTGCCTCCTCTCGTCTTCCTCACCTGTTGCTTGTTATCCTCTCGTCTGATCTGTGTATTTAATCCCTGTGTGTCTAGTGTGTCTTGGCAAGTTCGTTTGTCAATATCAGTTTGTCAATGTCAGTACTGTGTATGTACTCGCCCGTTACTAGCTTTGCTAGTTTCTAGTTTAGTCTTGTTGTGTGCTTTTGATACGTCTAGTTTGTTCATTTATTGTTTCCCTTATTCTGTACTCACTGCTGCCCAGGAATCATTCTCTAGATACTGTTTCTGTGATCACTGACTGTTATAGAGACTGCTTTCTCCATCTTCCTGTTTAAGGACTGCAGTGCTATCTTCCAAGTTGTCCACTGCTCTGCTCTCCTCCTCAGCTCCGACTGCCAGTTGGTTGGGCGCTGTCCAGCGTACCCATTCAGGGCCTGCAGCCGCGGTCCAGCTTGGCTGGTGTATTCACCGCGGCATTGGTTCATCTCACCCTGTTTCCCCTCAGAGGATCATTTACCCCGTCAGTAAGCAGTGGAACATTGTGTGGTGTTGTGGAATTAATTAACTGTTGTACTATACTCTCTCCCACCGTTCGTTTGTCTGGCCGGAGCCCGAACGTGTGTGGCTTGTCTCCCCAGTGTCTGTGTGTGCTCCTCGCCCTAGCCGTCTGCCTCGGAGTGGCCTTTGCGCCCAGACGTGCCATTGTCTGTTTACATTAATTTTCTGTTAAATAAACATTTTTGTTATCCGCACTGGGATCCATTTGCCTGTTTTCCCCCACCCTAACAGTACGAACTTGCCATAACTGGATCCCGCGGAAATGGACCTATCCTGGTCTGACTACAGAAGCTGCCAAGCGCATGTCCTGTTCGGCCTCCGGCAGAAGGGGGCCAATGTGAAGGATTTCGCTATGGACTTTTTGAGATCTGCCAAGTACTCCGGCTTCAACGAGGCAGAGTTAAAGGTAATTTTCAACAGCTGCCTCGACAAGCCCCTCACTACGGCAGAGCAAAGGACCCTG